>CM037094.1:30536274-31219691 GCA_020916435.1 Oxytropis ochrocephala | reverse complement strand
GATGTACTTCGTTCAGTTACGTATTGCTGCCAATGCACATTTGCAAATTAGTACGATTAAGGTAATCCCATAGTCAATCGGGTTTACTATTTTATAACCTTGCACAAAACTAAAAAGATGACCGTAATGTATATATATACATGCTTATGATGACGTGACTATATGATGTTGATGTGTTATTTAATGATTGTGATGTGAATGATTTAATGCACTCTACTTGAGTGTTTTGCGATGACGTGTTATTTAATGATTGTGATGTGAATGATTTAATACACTCTACGAGTGTTTTATGATGACATATCTTGAGTGGTTATTTATTTTATGATGATTTATGATGAGTAATCTTGAGTGAGTGTTGGTCAATTGCATTACGTGTTATGTGATCTCATGGCATGTGCATACTATGACTTATATTGATGATGTTATGCCTCGAGTGGTTTTCTTCTATAATGAAGATATGCCTTGAGTGGTTTTAAAGATGATATGGTACCATCATGCATATGCCGCGTGTGGGTTGCATTTTCATACATAAACATAATCGCGAGTGGTGTCATTTGTGATTTGAAATGAGTTGTGTATTTATGATGTGGTGATGATACCTTGTGATTGTCCCTTCTCATTCCTCTATTGTGTATCCTGATTATGTTACTTGAAATTCTCACCCTTCCTCGCTTGGAATGTTGCTCTATTGTGGCAACGTCACAGTGTACCCGCGAATGTGAAGGACTTCGCACGCTTTATTCTTTTAATTTTTGGGATGTATTGTTGTGTCGCCTCGATATCTCAGAACACCTAGGGCGTGGAGTGAGATAATTTGTTTAATAGTTGTATATGCGATTTTAATTTGTTACATTGAGACGTGTTTGAGAGTTTTTGGTGAGTCTGTGTACGCCAACATTGCGATTATGTGTTTTATGAGAATGAGATTTTCCATAAGCGGATGCTTGATTGCACGAATTTGAAGAGTGCATATTTGATGAGTTTTTAAGGAAGTTCAGAAGCATTCCTTTTCTATCAATTAAAGAAATTCTTATTTTTGAAAAAGAATTACTCGATAAATGACACGTAATGTAAGGGTAGAAAAGCGGTGTTACTGTATACTAAATACGATGTTTCGAGGGTTCATCCCATTTATGACGCATGCTATGTATCACGCCGATTTTATTTGGTGAATTTTAATATTAAAATCGGGTGAATGTCTTATCGGGTGAATGTAGCATCCTCGAGGTGTAGTAGAAAATGTTTTTTGAAACTCTGATTTTTGGTGTTAAATTTTCCGCTTAGAAAAGCGTGTTACATTAATGGTATCATCGAGCGATTCATTCTGCATCGACCAAGTTGTCCAGTCGTAGTGTCCTTATTATCAAAGTGTTGCTAGATTAGTCTAATTGTCGTTCATGCTGCAGTGTTAAGTTGAGATGGATGGAAGGAACGACGCTGCTATTGTTGTTGCCTTGGCGTACTATGGCGCAGTCGTGGAGAATCAAAGAGGCGATGGTGGAAATGTCGGGTCTCGAAGTCCGCAACCTTCAGAGAGAGTAATCCGCCTACTTTTAAGGGTAGGTATAATCCCGATGGTGCTTTAGCTTGGTTGAAGGAGATGGAGAGGATTTTTCGTGTGATGGATTGCACGCCGCCGTATGGTGCGATCTAGATATGGCACGCATATCGCCGCAAGAGGAGGCCGATGACCCGGTGGTTAGAGGCTGTGCATAGGTTGGAGGCTGTAGAATGAAGAGATCACTTGGGTGTATTCAAAGAAGGAGTTTATGAGAAAGTATTATCCGATGGATGTTCGAGGTAAGAAAGAGATTGAGTTCCTTGAGTTGAAACAAGGGTATATGTCCGTGATTGAGTATGCTGCTAAGTTCACAGAATTGGCAAAGTTTTATCCGCATTACAGTGAGGCTACTGCTGAGTTTTCTAAGTGTATTAAGTTTGAGAACGGGTTACGCCACGAGATTAAGAAGAGCGATTGGTTATCGTAAGATCTGTGTTTTCTCCGAGCTTGATTGATAGCCTGCAGAATTTATGAGGAGGACAACAAAGCTCACTACAAGATTATGAATGAGAAGAAGGGCAAATTTCAAAGCCGTAGTAAGCCGTATGAAGTTCCTACGGACAAGGGTAAACAGAAAGCTGCTATTGGTAAGAGGACTAGTGGGGACGCTCCGCTAGCATTGTATGTTACAAGTGTGGCAGAGTTGGTCACAAAAGTACCGCGCGCAATGCAGTGGGTAAAGATGTGCTCTACCGCTTGTGGTGCGGAGGGACATGTGGTGGTGAGTGTGATCGTAAGGATGTGTGGTCCGCTTAACCGTTGGGAAGGAGGGCACATTAGTACTCGGTGTTCGAAGCCAGAAGAAGGAAAGTCTAGTGGAAAAGTGTTCGCGTTGGCGGTTGAAGAGCCTCATCAAGATGATAGACTTATTAGAGGTATGTGCGCTTCATTAATGGTACTCCTCTAAACTCTATTGTTGAATCTTGGTGCTACTCATTGTTTTATTGCGACTAAATGTTGTCGGACTTTGGGTCTTGTATTTATCTGCTATGAATGGAGAGATGGTTATGCGACACTCCCGGCCAAGGGCCTGGTAACCCCTCTCTACGTATGTTCTCGGTGTCCTTGTCGATCTTGACGAGAGACTTTGTTGTGGATTTTGTTTGTTTCGCTACCGAGGCGGATCGGATGTAATCTTGGGTATGAAACAGGTTAGAGCATAACGAGTCCATATTAATTGTCATAGCAAGTCGGTGAGTTTTGGAAATGATGAGCCTCAAATGCATTTATCCGCTAGTCGATTCACTGAGTTGATGATGGGCGAAGTTGATTATTCTCGTTGATGGCATCGTTGTCTGTTGAGAATCAAGCTACCATTGAAGGTTTGCGGGTGGTGCGCGACTTTCCTGATGTCTTTCGACGCGAAATTCCAAGTGTTCCGCGAGAGAGGGAAGTTGAATTTTCTATTGATCTTGTGCACAGTACTGGACTGCTTTCTATGGCACCTACGGGATGTCGGCATCGAATTGTCGTGAGTTGAAGAAGCAACGAAGACTTGCTTGAGAAGAAGTTTGTGAGGCCAAGTGTATGCGCGTGAGGGGAGCTCCGTGTTGTTGGTTAAGAAGAAGGATGGGAGTATGAGGTTATCGTGGATTACTGTCGGTTGAACAATGTAACCATTAAGAATAAATACCCACTCGAGGATAGATGATCCGATGGATCGGAAGGAGCCGAACATGAGCGAGAGGAGATGGTTAGAGCTATTGAAGGACTATGATTTTGGGTTGAACTATCACCCCGGAAGGCAAATATGGTGGGCGATGCGCTAAGTAGGAAATCGTTGCATGCATCAATGATGATGGTAAAAGAGCTAGAGAGCTAATTGAGCAATTGAGAGACCTAAGTTTAATGTGTGAGCTAACGCCTCAAAGCATTAAGTTGGGAATCTTTGAAAATCACAAATGAATTTATGAGTGACATCAAAGAGGCGCGGAGAAAGGCGGACGTCAAGCTTGTAGGCGTGGCGGCGGTATTGGCCAGCCGAGAGCGAAGATTTTGAGTTGGATGCGCAAAGGATTGCTAAGGTATAGAACTTCGGATTTGTGTCCACGATGGCGAGAAGATCAAGAGAGCAATCTTGGAAGAGTGTCATAGGAGTAAGTGAGTATTCACCAGGTAGCGACCAAGATGTATTAAGACTTGAAGGGGTTGTTTTGGTGGCAAGGTATGAAGAATAATGTGCAGGTTATGCATACCCCATTTTTTATCAGAAGCTTAGTCAAAACCCTAATTTTCCCCAAATTAGGGTCCTAAAAGTCATTTCAAAGTTTCTAAAATCATCATGCATTGCATTTAGGGTCCTAAAAGTCATTTCAAAGTTTCTAAAATCATTTTTAAAGTTGAAATGCACTTTTTGGACAAATTAGGATTTTTAAGGTAAGGGGCATTTTGGTCATTTTTCACCCAGGATGATTTTCTTCGTCAAAAATATGCACACACCAAAAGTACATTTTCTCTTATCCAAGAGAATTTTTGTACAATTTTAGAGAGAATATCCTAGCCTAAAATAATTAAAATGCATTTTCCCCATTTTTATTGCAAAAAAATATTAAAAGATCATTAAATATTTCCCAATTATTAAGTGACAATTTTGGTTGTCTAAGAATAATTGGGAGGTTATTTTATGATGACCAAAAACATGTAACATTTTTCTAATAGGTGCATTCCCATTTTGCATGCCCAAAAATTCAAAATTCAAAATGCAAAAATGGGAAGTTGTCCTCAATAAGACAAAACACCAAAAAAACAAGCATTTTTTTATTTTTCCTTCCCATTTTAGCTCATACCATGCGCATACCCCCTCCATTCCACTCTCTCTCTCTGTCTAGAAAGCTTCTACACACTTCTTTTCTTATTCACTAAGATTTGATTTGTTCCTATCCTTAACTTTGCCTCTTTGGTAAATTACATCACTCACTACTACACTAATACTTCCACCCAAAAATGCAAACTTACTTCTTTGGTAACACCCCATTACAAAAATACCCTTAACCCTATCTCACAAGACAACTCCTTTCCCAAAATAAATAAGAGTTTATTCCTTTTTCTTTTTTTCCTATGGCTTGCGCTCCACTCCTCTCACCTTCACTCTTATTTTGTGTTTCTTCAATACCCACAATCCATGTGATGATCCATCCCACCCTCCATTTAATTTTAAGACTCTCAATCTTAGAGGCACATCAAAAACAAAAGACAATGATACCCTTAAACCTAAAAATCCCTATAAATAGATCCTCATTTCCCACCTCACAAGTTTTTACCTCTTCACACTCATTTCTCTAAATCAAGCAGCAAAACCCTTCTCCCAAACACCCCCAAACCGAAGCCTCTCCCTCCTTCCTCTCCTCCATTCCTTCACCTTCATCCACCAAAACACCTTCAAACCTATCTCTCACTACCTTAGCTTTTCCTTCCTCACTCAAGAAAATCAAGCAACAAAACCTTCTCCTCCATCAAGCTCAAGGCCGTAGCTCATCCTCTCCCTCTCCTACATTTTTTTTTTCATTTCTTCCTTCCTCTCTTAGAAATAAGGTAAAAACCCTTGATACCTTTGCATCATCTTCAAGCATTTTACATTAGAACTTATTTTCTTTTCTTCATCTTGCATTTTCTTCATTATTTAGCATATTTATCATTTTCATTTTCATAATGTAGCTTGTTGTTGGTGGTGGGTGAGATTTGGCATCTCACCCTTAATAAATGGATTTATGATGCTTTATGTTAATTTTGTTGTCATTTCACTAAACCAAAAAATATGCTCAAGTTGATTTTGTGTTTCTTCATTTAATTTTGTTGTGAGTATTTTATTTTAGTAGTAAATGTTGTTATTGTTAGTTGTTGATGATCTAGTCATATGATCTATCACTAGTGCTTAAGGCACTTTGATTTGAGTGATAGAGATGACTAGAAGGGGATTCAACTCATTATATTTGATCTTATGTGTCTTGTGATTTAAATTTAGTTTTGTTTAGTTATTGATGATCTTGCAAAGGATTCACCACTAAGTACTTAGTACTTTTGATTTAAAGTGGTGAAGATTGCAAGAAGGGATTCAAGTTCATTTTTATAGTTTAATATCATGTTCATTTCGCATGTCTTAAATAAATTAGGTTTCACTTGATTTTGATGTATTTCTTGGTTTAGTTATTGATGATCTTGCAAAAGGATTCACCACTAAGCACCTAGTTGCTTTTGATTTAAAGTGGTGAAGATTGCAAGAAAGGATTCAAGTCTATTTCATAGTTTAAATGTTTAGTGTTCTTGTAACTTAATTATGTTGTTGTTGGTTGTTGATGATCTTGCTAAATGACTCCCACAAAGTGTTTAGAGTATTCAATCCAAGTGGTGAAGATGGCTAGAAAGGATTCAATAGATTTAATTTTGTACAAATTGTCCTTTCATTCTTTGCTTTATCTCTTAATAGTTCTTGTAAAATAATCATAGGTTTTGCTTAATACTCAAAGTTTTCCTTGCACGCTTAGTTTTGGCCATGGGCCTATTCCATTGAATAATATTGCTTGGTCCATAATTAGGGTTAGATTTTAGGGTTTTGGTTTCACCATGTGTGCCTTTAGGTTAAGGTTTAGGTTTGAGGTTTATGTTGCTAGATTGTTTTTTAGGTTGAATAAATACATGCCTTGCTTGATACTTATCTTGCAATTTCACATGTTAGCTTAGATTTATGCCTCATGGTACTCTCGTGTATTAATTGTTGATTACCTTTGCTTATGAATTTGCAATTGTTGCGTTTTGGTTTAGAATAAAAAAGGATTTGCAAATGTTCTACTTTCTTTTCAAAGCCCCAAGTCAAATGTTTTCTAATAAAAACCTAAGGCACTTTTCATAAATAAAATCATTAGCCATCACTCAAAGCTTTCGCTTGTTTGATCGTTAATGATGGAGTTACTAGTGGTAGTCACTCGAAGCTTAGCTTGTTTGACTATCATGAAAGCTCCCACACCTTAATCAAATATAAATCAATTCAAAATCCAAAAACAATATGAGTCATTAGTGGTAATTATCACTTATGACTCACCCCTTCCAAAATCATTTCAAAAAGATAATAAAACGTTGCGACTAGTAATCACTTGAGTAATTGCTCGATTGATTATCGGTCCCAACACTTTTCTTTCAAGTTAGTAGTGAGCATACACTCGAAGCCAATGCTTGTTTGGTATTCATGAGCGCTTGAGTCATATTTCCAAAACCCAAAAGATAAGATAAAAACAAAACACGATTTTCTCAAAATCAAAAAGAATTAAGAACTACGTAGCTTTGATCCCTCGATCATTGAAGTGCGTAGAGACCGGTCATATCCCGTCAAGCTCGCTTTCAAAAAATCCCAAAGCCGTCTTGGACGCAAAAGAACCAAGAACTACGTAGCTTTGATCCCTCGATCAATGAGGTGCGTAGAATACAGGGTCATATCCCGTCAAGCACTCTTTTAAAAAAATCTAAGTTTAGTTTAAGCTTTCCAAAAATCACAAAAAGATTTCTCTCTCTTGTTTTCTAAAAACTCCTTCAAATAAAAGGAAAAGAAAAGAAGTAGAGCGATTATTTTCAAATCAAACAATCCAAACCACACATCGAGTTAATGGTTCCCTTTCGGTAGAAAGGAGGTGTGGGGTGCTAATACCTTCCCCACACCTAACTGACCCCCGAACCCACATTTCTGTTTTCGAAAGACCACCCGCCTTTTTGTAAAAAAGACCTTTTCTAATGTTTTTGGTCTAAAAACTAAAATATTAGTGGCGGCTTCACAATTTTCACGTTGTACAGAAAATCCCAAACCGGATTTTTCGGGGCGCAACAGCTGGCGACTACACTGGGGACATTTTTTTTTTTTTAAAAAAAAAAGTGGGTCAAGCCTAATTAATCCGATGTGTGGTTCAAAGTGTTTGATTTGAATTAGTTTTCGTCTTACTTCTTCATTTCCTTACCTTTTTCCTTTTCTTTCTTCATATGCTTACAACTATGCATGCTTTCCCCATCTATTACAATCCCTCTTCTCTGCTCCCTTTCTTGAGGTAAGCTCTATATGGTTGTTGATGACACCTTAGGTTAGTTCATTTGTTTTGAAGTGATGCTAAACCTTAGGGTAGACGACATATTGCTGTTTGCTTACATGCGGGTGATGCAGTTTTCCTTGCGGTGGGGAGGGTAGATTTTAGAAAAGTATGTCCTCAATCACACACTTTCACACCTTACATTTTATATGTTATGAGTGGGCTCCTATATCCGGATCAACAAAAACCTAGGAGAGTGGAGGCGATTAGTAGTAATCATTCGATACTTTTATGCATGCGATACTCATGAAAGTCTCAGCAGTGTCAGCTTTCTCATGGCGCTTCACACTTGGTAGTTCGCTACATTTGTGGATGCCGGTATGAGGATTCTATAACTCTGGTAGCCATTGTGAGAGGTGTGAATTAGAACTACATGGAAGGAACCTTTGAAGTTGCCCTAGAACTTAAGATTCCCACCTTTGTAGGACACGAGGACATACAAATTGTGTGTTGCATTTTAGTTTAGACATGTCTTTCCTAAAAAGAAAATTTTCAAAAAAAAAAAAAAAAGAAAAGAAAAGATTGCTATTGTAGCCTTTTCTTTTGCCAGTCAGGTACTAAGCGACATATGACCCACTTTTCAAAAAAAGAAGAAGAAAGAGTTATACGTAGCTTTTTCCCTCTGGTCTATATGAAGCGATTATGCGGTCAAATCTTTCAAAAAAAAAAAGAAACTGAGTTATCGCAAATAAAGTTTTTTCTAACCTTGCATTTGCATAAAGCATCATTGTCATTGGCATACATCAACGCATTGCATAAATTTAAGTTTACGCAACTCACGCATTCATGGTGCATTTCATTTGCATTTGCTTGTCGAGGACCACCAAGTAATGCACCATCAAAATGGAATCAAGTAGCAAAGCTTCACTTACTCCTCGCCTCCCGATTGTGAAGAAAGTGGATGTTGGTAGTTTGAGCGATGTGCGATACTCATGGGTCCAATTGAGAGAGATGCTTTCGACTTAGCATATGGAAATATCCGCAAGCTCTTGCGGTTGAATGTCCAAGAAGACGCTCTTGTGGCTTTAAGCCAATTCTATGATTACGATCGAGGTGCTTCTTCTTCAAAAATTTCCGACTTTCGCCCACACTAGAAGAGTCTGAGCGGCTTTTGGGATTCTCTGGACTCGGGCAAGGCCCTATCAATTCCGGGACTGTATTACAACGATGAGAGGTTAGCAACATTGTTGAGGATTGGTAAGGATCAAGCGAGATTCTGAAATGAAAAGAAATGGTGTGGCGGGTATCCACAAGAATACTTTGAAGACTAATGCAATCTTATGCTCTAGCCAAGAATTGGGGTCCGTTCAAGTTGGTATTAGCTCTTTACCATATTTGGGGTTCGTCCTTTTCCTCGAGATAGAAATATATTGATGAAGATGCAATTGGAGCCTTCTTAGCCTTCAAAGATGCCAAAAACCCCGTCAATCCCGTACCGCCATTCTTGCTAACACGTATCATGCTTTCACCCGTCACGATCGATTCCGTACAAAGAAGATATGCCTTTCGTTCCACGTCCTCTATGCACGGCTTATTCTTCATGTGGTCCATGCTAACCGTCTAGATGTCAAAGAGTTAATTTCCTATGCTCTAAGTTGTGAGGTGAAGGTCGAACTACTTGAGAATGGTTCGAGTTTACGCAAAACCTTAATGACCTCCAAATCCGATGGTACAACTGCTGCATGTTGGAATGAGCGGACCTACGGTATTGCTCGGTTGTGGAAGCTTTGAGCGTGCCTCTCATGGGGACTCAAGGTGCATCAACTATAACCCTCATTAACTTTAAGGCAACTTCGGTTACCACATGAAGAACTCACCCTCAAACGACATCTTTGTCCCGTATCTACCTCTATAAGGGGATGCACAGATGCGGTGACTTGCTTCGAAGAGTTCAGCGATCATGGGAATCAGAGTGCAAAAGGAAGTGAAGAATTGTCAAAAAGAATTAGTGATGTCACCTTCAACAAATGGCTTAAGGACAAGCTTCAGAGTGTAAGATCACCAAATCAAGGGATGCTTACCCTTGAGGAGAGATTCAAGAACCTTATGTCCCTACCCATGAGGAGTTGAATGAAGCTAAATTCACTTTAGCAAAGGTAGAAAGAGGAGAAGAAAGCCTTGCAAACCAAGTTGGAAGAGATGACTCTAGAAAAGGAAAGGTTAGAGGAAGAAAATGCTATCAAGATGATCATTTGTGGAAGAAAGTGTCAAGCGATTCAAGAGGGAGGAACAAAGCAAAATAGAGGCCCAAGGATTTACGAAAAGAGCCAGAGAAGAACTCCGTAAGTACAAACAAAAAGCAAGGAAAGCGCTTGAGGAAGCCCAAGAGTGGAAGATATTAGCCCACCAGTCGAGCAAGAATCACACACGGTGAGAGAATTGAAGGTCAATTTGAGGAACCTTGAGAGGGAGAAAAATCTTGTTGAGGAGATCCTCAAAGAATATCAACAAGCCTTGAGTTTTGAGAGAGAAATATTTGGTGAATTAAAGGTAACCTTCGGCCCGTCTGGAGGAGGCCTACAGGCAGTCAGAGTTGAGAGTCGATATTGGGAAGAACGCTACTTGGAATTAATAGGGAACATTGAGGAGCAAGAGATCATTAAAGAGCTAAGAGAGAAATCCAGGATGTGGAAGGGCAAGTTCTCAAAGTTATCCGAAATTTGGCTAGTCAAGCTATGGCGAGAGTTCCCAAAAATCTAAGAGCGTACAGAGGTGAAATGTGTTTCTTCAACACCCTCGGTATACAAGTTTGTGAAGTATTGCTTGGGCATTGGTCATGGAATTCAAGGAACAATCTCGAGAGAGCAAAGTCGACAAGAAAGGAAGAGAGCTAGAAGAGTTTAAAGCCATTTGTAATTGAGTTGATTAGATGTATTTCTTTATCTAAAGCATTTGCTCACGAATATTGTGATACGAAATATTGTACTCCTTTACTTTATTTCATTTTGAATATGGTACCACCTTTTCCATTGGCAAAAGTCGTTAAAGCTTGTTGTCCTTGATGAATGAAGTGTTTGGTTTGCTATTTTGATTCCCGTTCCTTTCACTTTCTAAAAAGGAAAGAAAAAAAGAGAATAATAAAGAAAAGAGAAGAAAAAGAAAAAGAATAATAAAGAAAATAAAGAAAAAGAAAAAAAAGAAAAGAAAGGAAGGAAAGATTGTGCGCCTAGAACAAGATGAGGCATTACGTGGTTCCCGAAGCGTCGAGCAAGCATTATGCATACATTCATACATTCATCCATGCATCTTTCTTTTTTTAAAGCTCTTATGTAATAAGCGTCTAAATAAGCGAAAAGGCAAGGTGGTGCGTCAACATCGGTATTGGACTCGCTCACGGGCGGAGGAATGGCAATCTTGGCGGATATCGATCCACCTCGGCCAATGACGGAGAATCGAGAATCCTCGGCTCGGACTCGCGAATGGAAGTGGGGCAAGCGGACCCTCGTGAGTGCGAGAATCGAGCAGACGGCTCCGGTAGCTCGGTCGAATGATCTGAAATGAGGAATGAGATGAATGCTTTAAAAGCACGGATGAGTGAGGTGATGAGGCTCTTGTTGTCCTTGAAAGATGGGAATGATTTTCGAGGCGCTTGATGGCTTTGCTTATGGCCTTCCTTTGGGATACACTCCCCAAGTCAAGAAGCAAATCGGGAGGTTGGTCTGTGTCGGCAAGCGAGAATGTGCGGCCAGATGTCTGGTTGGGCCAGGAAGAATGCTTCTTGAACCGGGTCCGATTCCTCACCCAATTGTTATACCTCGGCCGCTCCTCGAGAATCTCGCTACACCACCACCTGTTTTTCCGCAAACTCGGGGGCTTTGTGTGCAGGAACTCTGCTTATCCCCGTTTCAACACTCAATCTTTGCCACATGATATGTTGTAAGTAATTCTCCTCGGGGTTATTCCACTTGAACACCAAGAGAGCCAAGGAACAATTCCAAATGTTAGAAGAAAGGCTAAGGATGGTGAAGGTTTTGGCTTGAGCTAGAGAGGCAAAGAGATTTGTGCCTTATCCCAGATGTGGTGCTACCCCCAAAGTTCAAGGTCCACGACTTTGACAAGTATAGAGGTGCCACTTGCCCAAAGAGTCATCGACAATATCTTTGCGGGGAAAATGTCTACTTACTCCCGGGATGACAAGTTTGTTAATCCATTGCTTCCGGACTGACCTAGGTAGGGGCATCTCTTAAGCGGTACATGAAGTTAGAACCATCCCAAATCCGTTCTTTGGAAAGATTTGGCGGATGCTTTTCTCAAGCAGATATCAATACAATGCAGATATGGCGCCATATCGGACACAGTGCAGAACATGAGTAAGAAAGGCGGTGAATCATTCAGGAGTATGCCCGAGAGATGGAGGGCTTTGGTTGCGCAAGTTACACCCCTACTGCTAGACAAAGAGTTGGTCTCTATGTTCATGGAAACCTTGCCGTCGTTGTATTATGACCGCTTTGATCGGTAGTGTCTCATCCAACTTTTGATTTGGTGATTGTAGGAGAGAGGTTGGAAAGTGGATTGAGAAGCGGGAAGATTTCACAAGGACTCACGATGTCTGCAAACCCCAGAAAAAGTCATTCTCGGCTTCCTAAAAAAAGAAGGAGAAACCAATGCCATTACCATCAACCCACCATATCGACCACCCAATATTCCAGTCCCCACTCCCATACAAAGCGACTGTCCATTCCAAAACAACGATCAAAGCGACTACCAAAAAGCCTACCAAAACAGAACCTTTGACCCGATTCCCATGTCCTACCAGGACCTTTTTAACTACCTTATCACCAACAAGCTCATCAACACAAGGCCCATGAAACACATCCGGTAGCCTTACTTTAAGAGGTACAATCCTAATACTTTGTGCTTTCCATGAAGGAAGCGATGGGGCATGTTGTGGAGGGCTGCAAAGCCTTCAAAATAGTGGTACAAGATTTGATAGATGCAAAAGGCATAACTTTCAAACAAGAGGATCCAAATATTACCACCAACCATTCTTGTAGGGTCATCGAGCCCGACTACCAGCGCCATAGAAAGTTACGGTGGGCGATTGGTAAAGAAAGTACACGAGATCAAGACTCCTCTAAGTGTCATTTATGATGAGTTATGCTTAGGCTGAAGTTGTTAAGAAAGGATGTTGCCATGAAGAAGGGTTTCTTGACTCTTTGTGTGTATGGACTTGATGGATCGATACATGGTCGGTAGGAATTCATGGTATGGGGATGAAGTATTGACTCTATATTGACGGTGATAGAAAGGTGAGAAGGCGGTTGAAGTCTGCGCGATTCTGATCCAAGAATGGTTCAAGTCGAGGCTCGACCAACGATCATTGAAGACCACGGTTCCTTTCTCATGCAAGGAAGAAACCATTGAGAAATAACATCATTACACTGCAAAGAAGGGATGTTGGGACACCACAGGAGAGCCTAGTGGAAAAATTTGACTATTTGGTCGGTGTATGATGCCCACGAAAGCGCCGAATCAGTATAGAAGATATCCATTACGGGATGGGGTGAGGAGGAGTGAGCAATACAATCGGATAAATTCGTCGTCGAAGAAGAATTAGCTGAAGAAGGCGAGGGTCGGGATATGGTTTGTCATAGCGTTGCGGGGAGAAGAAGTTGGCAACCGGAAGATCGTCGATTTCCTGTTGTTTTCATTTCAAAGTAATGATTTTTGTAATGCAAATCCTTTGGCTCTGCCCTTGAGCCTTAGGACATTTTCATAAGGGCATGCATGTTTCCTTTTAAGATATCATCTATCAATAAAATGTAGTTTTGAATTCTCAAATGAATAAAAATTGCTTTTTGTGTCTTCATTTTGTGTCTCCATTTTTGCTTGTTCATTGCTTTTCTATTCCATAAATGCGGATCTAAAATGAATGTCTCTGGAAATAATAATGCCAATGGTTCATATGTTAATTTTGATTACCCCGTTAATCAAGTGAGGAAGATGTTGAGGATGGTAGGAGACTCCTCGAGAATTGATGAGAATGGTTGAGCAAGAAGAAAAGGTTATTCTACCATATGAGGAAACTATTGAGATTGTCAATTTAGGCACGAGAGAGTGAAAAGAAAGAAGTTAAGATTGGCACTTCAATGAAAAGGGGAATATGAGAGGTTGGTCCAACTCTGCGTGATTATGTTGGCGTCTTTGCATGGTCGTATGAGGATATGCCGGATTAGATCTTGATATAGTGGTGCACAAGTTGCCGATCAAGCTGAATGCTCTCGATTAAGCGAGAAGTTAAGAAGGATGAAGCACGAGATGTCTTTAAAGATCGAGAGAGCGAAGTGAAGAAAGCAGATTTGTGAGCTTCCTAAATTGTAGCTAAATACCCACAGATGGGTTGCTAACATTGTGCGAGTACCCAAAAAGGATGGGAAAGTTAGAATGTGCGTTGATTACTGAGAGATGAATCGGCGGTCCCAAAGATGACTTTCCGCGCACCTCATATTGGCGTCTAGTAGATAGCCAAACCACCAAGCCTCCTTTTCTCCTTCATGGGCCGGGTATTCGGGTTATAATCGAGTTAAGATGGCTCCACGAGGATATGGAGAAGACTACTTTCCGACCGCTTTGGGGGCGTTCATTACAAAGTCATGCCGTTCGCTACCTATCAAAGGGCTATGGTCACATTGTTTCATGACATGATGCACAAAGAAATAGAGGTCTATGTGGATGATATGATTGCAAAGTCCAAAAGCGATGAGAACATATTGATAACTTGCGAGAAACTCTTGACGGTTGAGAAAATTCAAGCTCGGAGTTAAACCCGACCAAGTGCACCTTTGGGGTGAGAGTCGGGAAAAGGCTGTTGGGGTTTATCGTCGATCAAAAAGGGATAGAGGTGGATCCGGACAAAGTACGTGCAATTCTCGAAATGCTGCTCCTAGAAACGAGAGAAAGAAGTTCGGGGTTTTCTTGGAAGATTGAACTATATTTCGAGTTTATCTTCGATTAAGCGCCACATGTGAGCCGATTTTCAAATTCTTTGTGCAAGAATCAAGAGACTAAGTGGAATGATGATTGCGAAGAAGCTTTGAGAAGATTAAGAAATACTTGCAGAATCCACCTATTTTAATGCCTCCATTGCATGGTAGACCTTTGATCCTGTGTCATTGTGTTAGAAAATTCAATGGGTTGTGTGCTAGGGCAACATGACCAAACCCAGCAAGAAAGAGCATGCAATTTATTATCCGAGCAAGAAGTTCAGCGTTGTGAGGCACGAGGTACTCACTACTAGAAAAGACTTGTTGTGCCTTGGCTTGGGCTGCTCACCGTTTAAGGCGGTACATGTTAAGTCATACCACTTGGTTAGTGTCAAAGATGGATCTATCAAGTATATCTTGAGAAGCTGCGCTCCACGGAAGAATCGCCGGATAAGCGAATCTGATTGTCGAGAATATGACCTTCTTTATGTCACCCAAAAGGCCATAAAAGGTAGCGCGTTGGCGAATACACACACATCGGCCTATTGAAGATTATCGATCAATGCGGTGTGACTTCCACGATGAGGACATTATGGCTCTGTTTGAAGAAGGAAAGTCCCGAGAGAATGAAAGATGGAGAGTAGTGTTCGACGGTGCTTCCAACAGATTATGGGCGCGGAGTCAGGCGATGTTGATCTCCCACGACAATCGTTTCATACAGTCACCACTAGACTAAGTTTCTATGTCACAAACAATATTGCAGTATGCGGCATGTATTACAGGTATTCGGGCGACTCTAGATTGGAAAGTCAAAAGACTAGATGTGTGCGGAGACTCGGCTCTAGTCATTCATCAAGTGAATGGAGATTGGGAGGCGAGAGATCCCGAGTTGATACTCTATAGAGATTATATCGGAGAATTGGTTGAACCCTTTGAAGAAATCACGTTTGACATCGCCTCGCGAGAGAATCATTGGGCGATGCATTGGCTACTTTGTCTTCAATGTTTAATATCAATCTGCGATAAGAATTTGACCCGGATCGAATTCGACGCCGAAGTTTGCCCGCACATTATCACCACTCTTGTGCGACAATTGAAGATGAGGAGGATGATAGGCCTTGGTATCATGACATCAAGCGGTACATCGAGCAGAGTATCCTCCGGGGCATTAGAAAATGATAAAGAACACTCGAGAAGGTTGTCGATGAATTTCTTCTGAGCGGTGAAGTGCTCTACAAAAGGAACCATGACAAAGTACTCCTTAGGTGTGTGGCAAAGGAGGAAGCGAGAAAAGTTCATGAGAGAAGTGCATGAAGGCACGTTCGGGACTCATTCGATGGGCATACTATGGCAAGGAAGATATTAAGGTCGGCTACTCACGGTTGCGGATGGAAGGTGGCTTTCTGATTTTGTGAGAAAGTGCCACAAATGTCGATTTATGCGATCATATTCATGTTCCACCAAACCGTTAAATGTCCCGACCGCATCTTGGCCGTTCTCAATGTGGGGCATGGATGTCATTGGTCCCATAGACCCCAAGGCGTCAAGCGGGCACCGCTTCATTCTAGTTGCGATTGATTACTTCACCAAATGGGTTGAAGCGCCTCATATTCGGCATAACTAGTTAAAGTGGTTGCCAAGTTTGTAAAGAAAGAGAGCGGTGTGTCGCTATGGTCTCCCGGATAAAATCATCACGAGACAATGGTAGCAATCTGAATAGTAAAATGATGAAAGAGTTGTGCCTGAGTTTAAGATTAAGCATCACAATTCCTCTCCCTACCGTCCAAAGATGAAGCAGGCGGTTGAAGCGACCAACAAGAATATCAAGAGAATTGTGCGAGAAAATGGTAGTGACCTACAAGGATCGCACGAAATGCTTCCCTTTGCTTTGCACGTATCGTACCTCGGTCGCGCCGCCGGCCAAGGCGACCCCTTTCTCTCTAGTGTATGGGTCGAAGCGAGTTCTTCCCATTGAGGTTGAGATACCATCTCTCGAATGGGTTCAAACCCGTCTAGATCGGTTGAATCTCATTGAAGAAAAGAGAGTTGCGACTTTGTGTCACGATCGGTTGTATCGGCAAAAGGATGAAAACGGCGTTCGACAAGAAAGTTAAATCACGAGAATTGGCGAGGAGACCTTGTGCTCAAAAAGATTACGCCTATTCAAAGTGACCCACATGGAAATGGACTCCTACCAATGACGGACCATATGTGGTAAAGAAAGCCTTTTACGGAGGAGCATTAATACTCACCGGCATGGATGGTGAAGAACTCGAGAACCAGTCAATTGATTCGGTTAAAAAGTACTACGCTGAGAGAAAATAAAAAAAAAAAGAAAGATGAGCCAAACAAGAAGTAGCTCGCTAGGTTGAAAACCAGAGAAGCGGCCTAGACAAAATTGGCGCGACCGGTGGATTGAAAACCCCAAAAGGCGATCGAGGCAAAAATTAGGTTCGAGAAAAAGTTGGACTTAAAGAGATAAAAAAGAGCAAGCGGCGTCTCCAAAAGCTTGGATAAAAGGGTGATCAAAGCTATAGATATGAGCGATTGGCATCAAGTGTTCGAGAGACAAAGAACATTCATAAGATCTCTGCGTCCATTTCTCTTGTTTTTTTAGTTTGAGAAAAAATTTCCAATGTACTCCTTTCGTCAGTGTGACATTACGCACGTCGGCTTCCATATGAATAAAAGTCCAAAATTTTCACTCTATCGATTGTCTTTGCTTTCTTTTCATTTACGCTTTAAAACTACGTTTTATGGTAGATGATAGATAAATCATGGAAATGTGCATAAATCATAGCATTAAGATTATTGCGAAATTTTTGAAAATAACAACAAAAGAGCGATCTTTCGATCAAGTAAACTCACAAAAATCAAATAAGAAGCGATCGCGTTGGAACAAGAGGATGAGCTCGGCTCTCGAATCGTTATCATAGATGGTTGTGATGTCCCATGATACAAGTTCCGAGTTGGTCGGGCCAGCAAAAGAAAAGCCAAAAGAGCAAAAGAGCAAAAATATATAAAAATGAAAAAAAGAGGTTGAAAAAAAAAAACAAAAGACAATAAACAAAGTCATGCATTACTTGCATCAAGCATAAGATCATGCACTCATCAGTCATGCATCATAAAGTAGAGAAAAAGAAAAATTCAGCCATTGCATTACATGCACCATAAAGAAAAGAAAAAGAAAATAGCAATCATGGCATTTGCATTGCATGCATTTGTTCATTTCACTTGCAGGTACGAAGAGGAATAGGCACTTCGGCATTAATGTTCGACTTCAAGTTCCAAAAGGAACCCCCATCATGCATATTCCCTTGGAGTTTGGGTCTGCATCATGCATATAACTCATGCACTAAATAATTGTGTTATTTGTGTGTTGTGCCGAGGTGTTTATATGTGTTTGCTTAGCATAATGCTTGTCATAAACCTTATTATATGTGTTTAGAGACTCACCCTACTGCTTTTATGTTGCTTCTCATGTTGGCAACTTGCGGGTACCAGAGTAGAGGTGTCCTCACTCGATTGTCGTTTAGGCGTCGTCATTGCTCGATATATGTAACACTAGGGGCGAGTAGTTTAGAGGTCGTTTTGGGTTGGTTTTGAAATGTAACTTGATGTTATTTTGGAACATGTTTTATTAGACTTTGTTGTAAGTTAAAACATGTGTTTTTATGAACTTCGTTCCATTTGGCCGAGGTGTTATATGTCACGCTAATAATCTGTTGATGTGCGCCATTCTTTGCTTGTTTGATTGTCTTGTAGAAAATGTAGCACTCTCTTGTGAGTGGTTTTTGAAAAACTCTGATTTAATTTGCTAAGTAGTATAAAAAGTAAGGGTGTTACAAACATCATCACAGTCATATTTTTCTCATCATCATTGAGCATATTTATATATGTATATATTTCAGTTGTCTTTTAGCTTAGTAGGTTATAAAATAGTGAACTGATTGACTATGGGATTACTCAGGTAACTGATACTACTTGCAACAGACATTGGCAACCTTTGCAAGACTCTCAGTGATGCCCTTGTAAATACACCAATGAAAGAAATTCTGACCTTAGTGGTAAACCACAGTCTAGCCATAGTCAATTAGCACACTAGTAGTATAACCTTTCATCGAGACTCATTTATATAAAAATAGCATCACAAATTTTTTTTGTTAAGAATCGTCATGTTTGAATTAGGAAAACGCCTCATCTTTAAGCTTAGACACCCACATTGGAAAAAGAGGAACATCACATTTTAATTTGTATAAACGGCAACACAAAACAGTTTATTTTGCCTTAAAAATAGAATATTCAGTTAGGCCTCTGAATAAGCTTTCCAACGCATCTTAGAACACCTCAATCCGGTTCTGGTTACGCACGATATCAATTTTTCAAAAAGCGTGGCGGCCTTTAAAGAAAACAAGGAGAAAAGCGAGTGACTCGCGCTCGGAGCGAAAGTCGAGCGTGGCATCGCGATTGGACAGACCCAACATGCCACGAGCAGCAGCGCTTGCACTGGAGCGCGGCCGAGCGCAAGCGGCGGCGCAATTGGGCAACAACAAAATGAAATATGCGAAAAATTCAGATTCATCAACACGAAAACACGTTTTCACCACCAAATCAATCATCAACACATCACTAATAGTTCATCCAGAACAATCAACAATTCCTCAACATTAAACATCAAATTTAATCAAAACACTCTCACATTTGCATTCCAACGAATCATCAAATTCTTCCAACAACAACAATTGCATCAAAACAACATCAATACTTTTCAAAATATGAAATCTTCAAAACATCATCAAATTCAGCAACAATACCAATTCCCACAAACCCCACAAAACCCAACTAATATACTCAATCATGTTAAACCTAAACGCTCACCCTTACATCTTAAAAGTATGCTCAGAAGAAGACGATTGGAATCACCAACGAGTAACCACAAAGAACACAACGAGCCAACACCTTGGAATTTCTTCCTTCAAGTCGAAAACCCTCCACTTTCCTTCCTCTTAGCGCACGCCACCTTCCCTTCTCACTCTCTCTCTCAATTTCGTTTTTCTTCTCTGAATGAAAATGGGAGTGAGGTTTTATATAACCCTTGGGGTTTAAGGCATGGGCCTTTCACGCATTGGGCTCACACTACACCCCTCTACTACTCGATCCCACTCCTACACAAAACACGATATTTCCTCTAATTTAATTATCTCACACTTCAACTAAAATTAATTATTCCACTAATCAAATTAATTAAACTAATTAAATTATTTATTTTATTTTTCGGGTGTTACAGCTCTAACCAACGCCTCTGCCTCATATTCACTCCTTCGGTCAAACAAGTATCTCGGACTCTTGTGATCACTTTGAACACCTCGAATGCAGTACCATAGAGATAGTGCCTCCAGGATCTTGACACAAAAACAATAGCGACCAACTCTAAATCATGAGTAGGATAGTTCTTCTCATGTGTCCTCAAGCTGTCGGGACGCATAAGCAACTACCTTCCCATCTTTGCATCAATACACCTCCCAAACCCATCTTGGAAGCATCACGAGTACACAACAAAAGGTTGATCCTACCTTTGGCGGCACTAACACTGGGAGATGTTGTCAACCTCCTCTTCAACTCTTGGAAGCTCTCTTCACATTTTGCATCCCACACAAAGGCTCTTCCCTTACAGTCAATTGAGTCAACGGAAGGGCTAGCTTAGAGAACCCTCAATAAACCTCCTGTAGTAACCGGCCAACCCCAAGAAACTCCCCGATCTCGATCCACGGACTTTGGGCTCTGCCAGCTGCAACACAAAGATCAACCTTAGGCGGGTCTCTGGCTATACCATTACCAGAAATAATGTGACCCAAGAAGCTCACCTCACGCAACCAGAACTCACATTTGGACAACTTAGCATACAGTTTCTTCTCTTTCAGCACCTCTAGCACCAATCTCAAGTGCTCTGCATGTTCCTCCTCGGACTTAGAGTACACGAAATATCATCAATAAAAACAACCACAAACCGATCCAAGTAGCTATGGAAGATTCGGTTCATGTACTCCATAAACACCCACGGTGCATTAGTGACACCAAGCGGCATTCAGAGTACTCATAGTGTCCATACCTCGTTACGAGCAGCTATCTTACGGATATCCTCATCTCTTACCTTAATCTGGTGATACCCTGACCTCAAATCAATTTTGCTAAAAACCTTAGCACCCACCAGCTGATCCATCAGATCATCAATCCTCGGGAGAGGATACTTATTCTTGATAGTTACTTTGTTCAGTTGTCTGTAATCCACGCACAGACGCATACTCCCATCCTTCTTCTTCACTAACAAAACTGGAGCTCCCCATGGTGACACACTAGGCCTCACAAACTTCTTCTCGAATAACTCTTCCAACTGCTTCTTCAACTCAGACAACTCAGAAGCCGACATCCGGTATGGTGCCATAGACACAGGCCTAGTACCAGGCACAAGCTCAATTCCAAACTCAACTTCCCTTTCTGGTGGCACACTAGGAATCTCATCAGGGAATACTTCAGGGAACTCACACACCACCTGCAGTTCATCAACTACAGCTTGGTTCACAACAGACATGGACGCCACCAAAGCAAACAGCTGACCACCCTCTTTCATTACCCCACGCAATTGATCAGCAGATAGCAAAACAGACTCTTCCTCTTCTGGAGGAAGGAAGCTAACAGACTTGTTGAAACAGTTGATGTGTACATGGTTATCTACTAACCAGTCCATACCCAGAATCACATCCAACCCACCCAACGGCAAACAAATAAGGTCAACCAGAAAATCTCTGCCGAAGACTGACAGAGGACACCTAGCACACATTAGAGAAGTAGTTACCGAACCCTTAGCTGGAGTGTCGATAACCATCCCTCTCTCCATAGTAGACAAGACTAAATTCAACTTTTCAGCACAGACAGAAGCAATAAAAGAGTGCGTAGCACCCGTGTCAATAATAGCAACTAAAGGTGTACCATAGATAAAGCAAGTACCTCTAATCTCATTGGGTCCCTCTGAACCTGCCAGTGCAAAAACTCTCCCAGTGGACCTCTCTTTCTTTGGCTTAGTGCACTTGGAGCTAAAGTGACCAGCTTCACCACAGTTGAAACACACAGCTTCCTTACGATCACAATCGGATGCCATGTGACCATCCTTCCCACACTTGAAGCATATCTTTCCCCCAGACTTACAATCAAAACTCTTGTGACCCGGCTTGCCACACTTGAAACACACAATATCAGTAGGAGCATCTCCCCCACTTGGCTTTTTGCCCTCAGCAGACCTACTACCACCACCATACCTGCTACCACCAGCATACCTCTGTTTACCCTTACCAGCAGACACCTCATATGGCTTACCCCTCTGGTTTCTCATGACTCTAGCATGGGCATTGCTGTCATCCTCATAGATCTTGCGATCAACCAAATCGAAGAAACACTCGATCTTCGATGCCCAATAGCCTGCTTGATATCAGCTCTCAACCCATTCTCAAACTTTATGCACTTTGAGAATTCAGAACCAGCATCAGAGTAGTGTGGATAGAACTTGGCCAGCTTAGTGAACTTAGCAGCATACTCTGTGACAGTCATACTACCTTGCCTCGGCTCGAAACTCCATCTCTTTCTTACCCCGACATCCTCTGGGAAGTACTTTCTCGAATTCCTCTTGAACACGGCCAAGTAACCTCCTCATGTGCGACCTCTAACCTCTCACGGTCTCCAACCACGGTCATCGACCTCCTCGGATAGAGTATGAGTACCATGCACGACTTTACGCTCATCATTGCGGCTAATCACCGGAAGATCCTCTCAATCTCCTTCAGCCAAGTCAGTGCACCATCTGGGTTGTACCTCCCCTTGAAAGTGAGAGGGTTCTCCCTCTGAAATGTAGCCAGACTACGGGTCTCGATGTTCTCACGAGTCCCCATAACGTGAGCTATAGCCTGTAAGGCCTCAGCAAGAGCAACATCAACACGTCTGGCCATATCAACCTAGCACTGCAGCATAACAACCATTCAGAACTAATTCAAGGAAACTTAATTGTCATATACAATATGACAGACAGACACACTTACAGTGGACGGCCCAGAACTTTGCTTTGATACCACTAATGTAACACCCCATTTCTACCCTAATTTAATTCAAAAATCGAGTGTATAAAAATTTATTTCTCAAATGGAATGCTACATTTATCTCTTAAAAATTCTCAAACAATCAATTCAACTCCTAAATATAATCAAATACGTAACACCATAAAACAAGTGGAATAATACATCTTACCACGCAGCGGAAATAATAACTACATATCAATGAGTAATCATCAAGTTTCAAAATACATAATATAACAGTACGAAAGCTCAACAGTGAGCAAAACAAATCAAACTAGAGTCTATATCCCATCCCCAGGTGCTACGTGTCGAGCGGCACCGACTGGGGAATAGTGAAGGTAGCAAGCCCTCACTCATGACTACCGTGGTAAACAACAACAGAAAGGGTGAGTCTCGAACTATATAATAAAAGTGATAATAAGCAATATATACAGTCACAGTTCACAGCACAACCAGTCATCACTCAATAACATTTATGCGTTCATGAGAATGTATGCAATGTAGTTATGCATGTGGTACCATTTGCCCTCATGGCAGTATCATTATCAAATTGAGTCCTCATGACTCTGGCCCCCATGGCCTGGCCCTCATGGCCTCACAATTAATTTTTAAACGTCGCGACCGCAGCCGAATGTATGCATGAGACTCCATGAACACATCACAGCACACTTACAGTATTTCATTTCATATATTATTTCTCACCTCATATTTAATCTCATTTATAGCCCCCATGGCTGTAGCCCCCATGGCTCATGCCCCCATGGCATCCTCAATCATCTCAAGTTACTAACTCCACATAATTAAGTCCCAAGGACTAATCACAATTAGAGGACTAAACCTCACTCAGGGACCTAAACCACCCTTTAGGACCAAAACTGTAACACCCCGAAAAATAAAATAAATAATTTAATTAGTTTAATTAATTTGATTAGTGGAATAATTAATTTTAGTTGAAGTGTGAGATAATTAAATTAGAGGAAATATCGTGTTTTGTGTAGGAGTGGGATCGAGTAGTAGAGGGGGTGTAGTTTGTGAGTGAGCCCAATGCGTGAAAGGCCCACGGCTTAAACCCCAAGGGTTATCTTGAAACCCTCACTCCCATTTTCATTCGAGAGAAGAAAAACAAAATTGAGAGAGAGAGTGAGAAGGGAAGGTGGCGCGCGGCTAAGAGGAAGGAAAGGGAGGGTTTCGCGACTTGAAGGAAGAAATTCCAAGGTGTTGGCTCGTTGTGTTCTTTGTGGTTACTCGTTGGTGATTCCAATCGTCTTCTTGAGCTTACGTTTAAGAGGTAAGGTTGAGCGTTTGGTTTAACATGATTGAGTATATTAGTAGGGTTTTGTGGGGTTTGTGGGAATTGGTATTTTCTTTGAATTTGATGATGTTTTGAAGATTTCATATTTTGAAAAGTATTGATGTTGTTTTGATGCAATTGTTGTTGTTGGAAGAATTTGATGATTCGTTGGAATGCAAATGTGAGAGTGTTTTGATTAAATTTGATGTTTTATGTTGAGGAATTGTTGATTGTTCGGATGAACTATTAGTGATGTGTTGATGCTTGATTTGGTGGTGAAAACGTGTTTTTGGTGTTGATGAATCAATTTTTACGCATATTTATTTGTTGCTGCCCAATTGCGCCTCGCTTGCGCTCCAGTCGCGCTCCAGGCGCAAGCGTGCTGCTCTGTGGCATGTTGGGTCTGTCCAATCGCGCCCCAGTCGCGCCCGACTCGCGCTCCGGAGCGCGAGTCACTGTTTTCTCACTGTTTTCTTTAAAGTCTTTATCACGTTTTTGAAAAATTGATATCTTGCGAACACGGAACCCGATTGAGGTGTTCTAAGATGCGTTGGAAAGCTTATTCAGAGGCCTAACTGAATATTCTATTTTTAAGGCAAAATAAACTGTTTTGTGTTGCCGTTTATACAAATTAAAATGTGATGTTCCTCTTTTTCCAATGTAGGTGTCTAAGCTTAAAGATGAGGCATTTTCCCGAATTGAAACGTGACGATTCTTAACAAAAAATTTGTGATGCTATGTTTATATAAATGAGTCTCGATGAAAGGTTATACTACTAGTGTGCTAATTGACTATGGCTAGACTGTGGTTTACCACTAAGGTCAGAATTTCTTTCACTGGTGTATTTACAAGGGCATCACTGAGAGTCTTGCAAAGGTGGCCAATGCCTGTTGCAAGTAGTATCGATTACGAGTAATCCCATAGTCAATCGGTTCACTATTTTATAACCTACTAAGCTAAAAGACAATGAAATATATACATATATAAATATGCTCAATGATGATGAGAAAAAATATGAGTGTGATGATGTTGCTATATGATTTTGACGAAATATGACGAGTTCACTCTATGAGTGATTATGATGATGTGATGTAACATGAATTATGATGACTTGCGACGAATATACTCTATGAGTATGATTATGATGATGTAATATGAATTATGATGACTTGTGGCGAATATACTCTATGAGTATGATTATGGCGATCTTTGTAATGTGATTGTGATGTATTAATTTCAAAAGTGATATGTGTGATGATGATGTAATATGAATTATGATGACTTGTGACGAATATACTCTATGAGTATGATTATGATGATGCTGTGATGTGATTGTGATGTATTGCGATGAATACACTCTATAAGTGTTTTATGACGAATTGCACATGTGTCCATAGAGTCTAATAGCATGTGCATAATGTGACCAATAGGCTTCGGCCTCTTGCGACGAATAGGCTTAGGCCTCTTATTGATGACGGTGTGCCCCTAGTGGGTTGCATTTACATGCATATTCATGACTGTGACTTGTTGTCAAATTTGTGGTTTGAGTTGGTGTTTGGCGAAGATGATATGGTGTTGACAATGATGTTGTATGATTGTTTGTTTTTATTACTTTACTATGTGCTTGAGTATGTTTTGCTGAAATTCTCACCCCTTCTGCTTGGAATGTTGCTCTTTTGTGGCAACGCTGCAGGTAACCGCGAGTGAAGGTCTAGATGCCTTCTTTATTAGCTATTGGGTTGTCTGTCGAGTCGCTCTCTGATACTGTAACACCTAGGGGGCGTAGCTGAAGTTTATTATTTATTAATTAACTGTTCAATGACGGTGTTGAGAATATAAGATGTGTTTGAGAGGCTTAGTGAGCTATTATTTTATTCCGCTGTGATATGTGGATGTATGAGGTTTAATGTTTTATGACGGTGGTTTTACTGCACAAACTTTAATGAGTGAAAATGATGAGTTATTATGACGAGGTAGCATTTCTTTTCTACCAATTAAATTAATATTTTTAAAAAGGAAATTACTCTGATAATGACGTGTCTATTGAGGGGTGGAAAAGGGGTGTTACAAGAGCTGCTGAAGGATTATGATTTCGGCTTGAACTATCATCCCGGCAAAGCCAATGTCGTGGCTGATGCTTTGAGTCGGAAAACCTTGCATATGTCAGCTATGATGGTGAGGGAATTGGAGTTGATTGAGCAATTCCGTGATTTGAGCTTTGTTTGTGAGGTGACACCACAGAGTGTCAGACTGGGCATGCTGAGGATTGGGAATGAGTTCTTGGTTAGCATCAGAGACGCCCAGAAGTTAGATGTGAAGTCGTTGATGTCTTTGGTTGCTAGTGAGCAAGGCGTGTAGATGGTGATTACAGTTGGATACCCGAGTGGTGTGTAGAGGTTCGGGGGCGAAATTTGTGTTCTGATGATCTTTGAGTTGAAGAAGATGATACTTGAGGAGAGCCATAGGAGCAAGTTGAGCATTCATCCGGGTGCTACCAAAATGTATCATGATCTGAAGAAACTGTTTTGGTGGCCTGGTAGCACAATTTGTATACGCATGTTTGACTTGCCAGAAGTCAAAGATTGAGCACCAGAAGCCTACGGGGTTGATGCAACCTTTAGAGATTCCGGAATGGAAGTGGGACAGCATTTCCATGGACTTTGTGACTGGGTTGCCAAACACTGTGAGAGGGTTTGATACTATTTGGGTGATTGTGGATAGGCTGACCAAGTCTACTCATTTTATTCGTATCAACATCACCTATCCTGTGCCAAAGTTGGCTAAGATTTATATTCAGGTGATTGTGAAGCTACATGGGGTCCCGAAGAGTATTGTGTCAGACAGAGACCCGAGGTTGACGTCCGAGTTTTGGGGTAGCTTGCAGGAGGCATGTAACACCCCATTTCTACCCGGTAATTTATAGTAAAAATCAGAGTATAAAAAAATTATTTCTCATTAAATGGAGTGTTACACTCATCTAGTAAAAACACTCAAACAGTCGGTTCAGCTCATAAAAAGGTATCAATACATAACACCATAACAAAAACGTGGGATCACTCATATCATGCAGCGGAATATAAATCATAATCTCAACAGTTAGCTCAGTAGTCTCAAAACAATACTCATAAGCTCAACAATGAGCAAAACAAAACAAACTAAAGTTCACAACCCCAACCCCTAGGTGCTACGTATCAGACCAGACCGACTCGGGGAGTAGTGAAGGTAGCAAGCCCTCACTCATGACTACCTGTGGTAAACAACAACAGAAAGGGTGAGTCTCGATCTATATAATAAAAGTGATAATAGGCAATATATATACGATCCACGATTCACAAAGCCTGATCGATCCATACCAATCATCGCTCAATAATATTTATGTGTTCATGTAAATGTATGCAATGTAGTTATGCATGTGGTACCATTTGCCCTCCGGCAGTCTCATTCTCAAATTGAGTCCTCATGACTCTGGCCCTCTGGCCTCACAATCAGTTTATAAACGTCGCGACCGCAGCCGAATGTATGCATGAGACTCCATGAATACAACACAAACACATTTACAATATCTCAATCCACGCACTAACTCTTACCTCATTATTAGTCTCATTTATAGCCCCCATGGCTCGGCCCCTCCGGCTCATGCCCCCATGGCATGCTCAGTCATCTCAAGATACAAACTCAACATAATTAAGTCCCAAGGACTAATCTCATCTAGAGGACTCAACCTCGCTCGAGGACCTAAACCACCTTTTAGGACCAAGGCAGTCACCACCGGACCAAACGTCACCTAGGGACCAAAACAACGCACACTTAGGCACTTGGCAAAGACTAGGCGCCATTTTCCCCACGATTCAGCGCCCCGGTGCAACACGGCACTAGGCGCGGCTTCGGCAATTTGGCGCCCCTGCAGCAACACACCCTTTGGCGCCACTTTTCTAGCGATGCAGCGCCCTGCGGCGGCCACGATCCTGTGACACAAACTCGAACACAAACTTCGACGCAAACTTCGAACCACGGCCGCTGCCTAGGCACCCGGCAACACTACTTGGCGCCCCACACGACCCAAAGCACACGTACGTTTAAGCGAGAAACCACTCGAGCGAAAAGGTTTAAAAATGTTTTTGGGCGGTAAATACAAAATATGGCACGGTGAATTATGCCTAGAACTCTAAGTTTCACCCAAACTACCCCCTAGGCGCACACTTATAGCGCCCACAAAGAAAGCCTTCTAGCACATCTCTCCAATGACACATGAAAGCAGAAAACCACTCGAGACAAATTGTTTAAAAATGTTTTTGGGGTGGTGATTGCAAAAGTTAGCCTGATAAAATATGTATAGAACTCAAAGTGTCACTTAACCCACCCTATAGCGCGCACACATATAGCGCCACGTAATTGTTCACTAGGACATCTCCCAATTGACACGTGCAAAACCAAAACTACCCGAGCCAAGGTGTTTAAAATGAAGTTTGGGCGGTGAATACAAAATTTGGCTTGGTGAAATATGCACCAACATCGAGTTCCACTCAAAAACACCCCCTTATGTGCACGTGAACGATTGCACGCGGCGCCACATTCCTAGCAAATCGGCGCCCGGGCGGCAAACACACCCTCGGCCTCAAAGCGATTGCACTTGGCGCCATTTCCCAAAGAACTTGGCGCCCGCAAGTGACACCGCACAAAACACATAACTCGGCCCATGAGCGGTAAACTCAGCGCCAATTCCTCAGCAAAGTGGCGCCCGCATCAAACAACACGGCACCATAGCCTATCACTCATAAGATTACCACGTGGCGCGAGATCCTAGCCATTTGGCGCCCATACACCAAAACTCCAAATTCTCAAATTCTTTCAATTCAAATAATCTTATGTCACTCAAATACCAATTATAATCATGTCAACACACTCAATTGCATACCATAACACTCAATCATGCGTAAAAACCAATCAAGAACATAAAACCCCCAATTTAAAGCCCTAAATCGATTTCTAACATGTAATTTCTCAAATTCACCCAACAACCACTCAATTGACAATCAAATAACATCAAATCAAACTCTATGACTCTATACAACCTATTATATCCTCTATTATAGAGTGAGACTCCCCTTACCTTATTTTACACCGTAGAGAAGCTCTTTCACGTAGTCACCTACAAAACCTCGGCAACCGGAGCCTTCTTCTCCTCCTTCTCAAGGTGCGATCAAGCTCTCTCCCTTCTCTAGGGCTTTTTGCCGTTTCCTCTTCCTTTCTCTCTTCTCTTCTTGAAGTTTCTTTCTTTCCTCTCACCAATGGAAGCAAATTCCTAATTTGGGTATATGTACATTAGGCCAAGCGCACTGGGCCCTTTTACACCCCTCTCCATTTCTTCCACCATCCCCTTCAATTAAAAATAAAAGACCATATTAATGATTTAATATAATTGAAATAGTGCAACACTTAAACAATTTAATCAATTGCTTAATTAAATTATTTAGGGTGTTACAATTGGGGTCCAGGCTGAGGTTGAGTTCAGCTTATCATCCTCAGACTGATGGACAGACAGAGAAGACCATCCAGTCCTTGGAAGATCTTTTGAGAGCTTACGTGCTAGAGCAGGGAGGTGCGTGGGATACACATCTTCCACTGATTGAGTTTACTTATAATAACAGCTATCATTCGAGTATAGGGATGGCTCCTTTTGAGGCACTGTATGGGCGGAGGTGTAGAACTCCTTTGTGTTGGCATGAGGCCGGAGAGTGTGGTTCTTGGACCGGAATTGGTTAGGGAGACTACAGAGAAGGTAAAGATGATCAGAGAGAAAATGAAAGAGTCCCAGAGCCGACATAAAAGTTACCATGATAGGAGGAGAAAG
This sequence comes from Oxytropis ochrocephala, assembly GCA_020916435.1. NCBI lineage: Eukaryota > Viridiplantae > Streptophyta > Magnoliopsida > Fabales > Fabaceae > Oxytropis > Oxytropis ochrocephala. Next base: position 31,189,880 of record CM037094.1, on the reverse strand, counting down.
GACTTGGAGTTTCAGGCTGGTGAGCATGTGTTCTTGAGGGTCACGCCTATGACTGGTGTTGGGCGTGCTCTGAAGGCAAAGAAGTTAACTCCGAGATTTATTGGACCGTACCAATGCCGACATTTGCGTCCTTAATCTTGATCACTCCCTCATCCAAGTCTTCAGGGGAGTTGTATGCCTTTCTTTACTTTTCATGCTCAATAGCTGAACCAACTTCATGCGATTTTCCTCACTCATGGTGGTACCCACTCTGACCTCTTTCTTATTCTCAACTGTACCCAAGTTGATCACTTCAGTAGATTCCTCGTGTGGCTGAATTACCCTTTCTTCTTGTTTCATTAACCTCGCATGAGTTACGGAGGAGCTTCCTGAGTCTTCCTCAACATCCCCTCGCGGCTGTTTGATGGGGTGATCAAAGTCAAAAGGTGGACCGTCGACCTTTGCCATTTTCGAGAGACTATTCTTTGTGGATCCGCATTTTGCCGGCGAAAAGCGAGAATGAAAGGCGAAACAAGAAATCAAACAAATAATAAAGCATTAAAAGACTCACGCCATGAAGAGAAAATGATTTTTATTGATTGAGAAATTCAAAACAAACGTTTTTATTGATGATGATGATTCTGAAAGTAAAAACATGTGTGCCCCTAACAACTTGTCCTATGGCCTTGGCGAGAGCCACGAGGTTGCATTACAAATAATTACTTTGAATTAAAAGCCACAGGAAAGGCAGCAGCTTCCCAATTCTTCAACTCTTCTCCAGCAAGGCAATGGCGGATCAGACTAACACCACACTCTTCAGCTTCAAGACCATCCCCGATGACAGCCACTTGGTTGGGATCCAACAAACCAGCACTCACAAAACTCTGACTGATGTCGCAAATTGGGATCCTCTGGGGCCATGGGTCTTCGCCTCTGGACCTGGCTAACCATCCGCGCTCTCGTTCGTCTGCCATTATCCTTCTTTCCTCCTCACTTGGAGTGTATCCCAACCCGCAACGGTCCTTGTTTTCCTTCAGCTGGATGGGAGCCAAAATTCCCTGACCAGACTTTCCCAAGCCAGAACCAACCCGGTATCCTTGGGCCAACATAATTTTAGCGATCATTTCCTCTTCCTTGGTCCTTTCAAATACTGCATTGGCGATCTCCAAGGACTGAAAGGCTGTTTCCAGAGACTCTTCAGCTGCTTCCACATATTTGAACTCTAATGGCTTATTAACGAGAGTCTCTTCCTCACCAAATACTACCACCACCTTGTCATCAACCATGAATTTGACCCATTGGTGTAGAGAAGAAGGGATTGCCCCAGCCATATGGATCCAGGGTCTTCCCAACAGACAGCTATATGAAGAGGTAATGTCCATGATTTGGAAATTGATATAGAAAACTTCAGGACCAATCTGGATGGGAAATTCCATCTCTCCCAGCACTTCCTTTTTGGATCCATCAAATGCTCGCACCAGCGTCGAACTTGGTTTCATGTAGGAGCAATCAACATCTAACTTGTCCATGGTTGACCTCGGCATTACATTCGGTGAAGACCCATTGTCAATCGATTACTCGCGGCGGACATAGTCCCCACACTTTCTTGAGATAAGCGAGCCCGATTGTGTTCTTTTCCCGCTCGAAGGCAACTCATCATCAGCAAATGTTAGGTGATTTGCAGCCACTACATTCCCCACAATTCCATCAAACTGATTTACTGAGATATCCTCTGCAACATGAGCCTCGTTGAGCACTTTCATCAAAGCCGCTCTATGTGCTTCCGAGCTGAGCAACAATGATAGCATGGATATCTTGGATGGTGTCTGCTTCAACTGATCAACCACTCGATAATCACTTTGCCGAACGATCTTCAGGAATTCATTTGCTTCCTTTTCCATTACTTTCTCTGGAGCAACCTCTGGCTCTTTTCCTTTCTCTTTACAAACTCTCTGCTTAGCCTCTCTAGAGGTTTCTGCCCGGAGGGTTTCTGGAGAATACACTCTTCCGCTTCTTGTAATCCCACTTGATCCTGCTATGTTGGTCACAGTGGTAGTGTTTGGAGAGCATTCTGCTGTGTATTTCCATGGAACTGCCTTATTTGACTCATAGAGAAATGGAGCTGGCACTTCAATCACTATCGGCTGAGCATTTGCTCGCACCAATCTGGGATTGAAATTGTAAGGAATTTCAATGGGCTTTCTGATTCCTCTATCTCCGTCAGGGCATAGTGTCCACACCTCTTCAGATTCCGAACTATCCATGATGACAGCCACTTGGTTGTATTGCTCATCTTCTTCACCCCATCCTGTAGGCTGGATATCTTCCATTCGGATTCGAGCACTTTCAGGAGCATCATATCTGACCAAGTAATCAAACTTTCCACTAGGCTCCCCTAGGGTATCCCAACATCCCTCTTTTGTAGGCACCACTGTTACGTCTTCATTGATTTCTTCCTTGTATGGGAAGGGAACTGGGTCTTCAGTGGCTATTGGTCGAACCACGGCTTGAACCAATCTCGGATCGAGGATTGCAATGAATTTCAATTGGCTTTTTGGTCTCCCTACCACCGTATGCGAATGTAGAGTCAACACTTCATCTTTCAAACCATGGGTTTCTACCTGGACTACATATCGGTCCATCAGGTCCTGCAGGATCATCTTGAAGCTTTCACAATCTCCCACGCATAAAGAGTCAGCACACCCTTCTTCGTGGCAACACCCTCTTTAATAACCTCACCCGCGCATAACTTAACTCGGCGTAGATAACACTCAATGGAGTTTTGATCTTACGCACCTTTCTTACCAATTCCCGAGCGAAACTTTCTATAGCGTTGGCGGTAGGCCCCGATGACACCGGCAATGGATTAATTGTTGTATTCGGGCTGTTCTACTTAAACGAGATCCAACCAAAGATCTATCAAGTCTTGCACCACATGTTTAAAGGCTTTACATTCTTCCACAAACATGGCCGACCCGTTTTCATGGAAACTGCAGTAGCATTAGCATTGTACCCTCCGGGAAATGGTGGTGAACGACTTTCATTGGCCGAGTGTTGATCAGTTATTGGAGGTCAAGTGATTAAACATTTCGGTGTATGTCATCGAATTGGGTCAAAATCGTCCGCTTCTTGAACCCAGTAACCACTGGGCCTTGTATCATCCTTTGCTGGTCGGGTGGCACCGAGCGCAGAGAATGGAACAGCCAGTGGTAGAGGGTACCAAAAGATGAATTTCCCCACGAGATGACATTAGTTTCTCCTTCTTTCTTCTTAGGAAATGGGGCTGGTACTTTTCCGAGTGTTTGAACCGCCGCAATTTCTGCATGACATCGAGGTGATTCAAATCTTCCCACTTTGAAGGCCATGTTCAAGTCTTTCCCCAAAGACTATCATATCGGAGAAATTGGTCGAAACACTCATAATCGACTGTCATAGTAGATTCTTTGGCGGGGTTTCGAGAACATGTACACCATTTCCTTCTCGATCGAGAGGAGGTTGAACTGGCAGTGTGTCTTATGCCATTTCGAGCATACTCCTTGAAAGTCTCCTTTTCGCCCTTACTCATGTCTTTGCCAATCACGACTATCCGGGGCCATGTCCATGTTGTACTTATAATGTCTCATGAAAGCTTCGCACAAATCCTTCCAACAACGGATTTGAGAAGATTGCAATTTCATATACCAATCTAGAGGAGCTCCGCCAAACTGCTTTGGAAGCGATGCGTCAAGACTTGTCATCATTGGCATAAGGACCCATTTTTCTGACGAACATTGTAACATGGCTCTCTGGACACGGATCCTCTCAGCTTGTCTACCTCGGGAGCTTTGAACTTTGGTGGTAAGACCAAATCTGGGGACTAAACACACTCACGGGCTTCCTTGGCTCTAACACCGGTACCTCCATAGCCCTTACTCTTTCTTCAAGTGCGCGAATCGGATCATTTGGTGAGATCCTCAAACATGTGTCCTTGGGGTGGCTCCCATATTGTAATAATATCCTCCTCCCGGTGAAGAACATTTTGAGGGTGTCTTTGCAAACCCCGAGTGGGGCCGAGCACGATATGAGGGCTAGGAGTCTCAATTCGTGGTCCTCCAGCCAGCTCCCACGAGCACGGTGGCGGTGACTTGATTAGGTGCAACCACACCAACAAGAGCGGTGTCTAACGGACTACGGCATGTGCCCCTAGGTCATACCCCATGAATATCTCTCGAAGTGCATTGGTTTGACACATTCATTTCTGAGCAAACACGGGATGGCCAGGCCGGATCCGGAGGAATCGTGGTCGTAGCATTCACCGATCTTTGGAGGAGGAGCGAAAGAAGTGACACCATCCGGACCCACTACTGGCGGCGGCTTCAGCGGTTGTCCCACTCTTTAAACCTTGCAAAGATGACCATCATCTCATGCACACGGGCTTCCATAGCACCCATCTTATCTTTCAAAGCTCGGTTCTCTGAGCTAGTTGCTCGGGGTTCGAATTTGCATGCCCACATCTTCCCTCGCTTCGGATTACTTTCGGTTTCAATCTCCGGATGCTCTGCAGATTAGCCATCGGCTTGGCTTATGTCGGGTGAAGTATCGGTGACGGAGAACCAGCGTGCCTTTTTCTCGCTTTATTTAGACATTTATTGCATAAGAATCAAGATGAATGCATGAATGGATGTATGGATGCGTGTACAATGTTTGCTTGATGCCGAGAACCACAGGATACCTTATCTTGTCATAAGCGCATAAACATTTTTTTATTTAGGAAGTGAAGTAAACAAGGAATCGAAATAGCATACTTCATTCATCAAGAATTCAAAGCTTCACCAATTTTCATTAAAGGAAAAGACGAAGATAATCGCTCATAAAAAAGGTACAATATTCTTGAATACAAAACTCAAAATAAACGCTTAAGCTGAAGAGTACAAGTAAACAACTCAAATACAAATAGCTTCAAGCTCCCCAACCCTCTTCCTCTTCTTGCTGACACTTGCCCCTTGAGACTGTTCCTTGAACTCTGTGACCAATGCTCTGCAGTACTTCACAAATCGGTGGGTGTTGAAGAAATGCATCCCATCCTCAGCCATCCTCAGATTTTTGGGAACCCCCAACATAGCCTTACTGGCCAACTCTGATAGCTTCGAGAACTTGCTCTTCCACAATTGGATCTCATCCCTAAGCTCCTTAATGATCTCTTGATCTTCAATCTTCCCAATCAAATCTAGGAAGCGCTTCTCCCAATATTGGCTCTCAGCTTGGACCTGCCTGTAGGCATCTTCTAGACAGCGAAGGTCCCTCTTCAATTCACCAAATACTTCTCTTTCAAACCTCAAGGCTTGCTGGTATTCCTTGAGAGTTTCATCAATGGAACCTCTCTCTTGCTCGAGGTCTCTCAGTTGACCCCTCAACTCTGCCACCAGATGTGATTCTTGCCCTGATTCAATGGCCAGTGTCTTCCACTCCTGAGCTTCTTCAAGTGCCTTCCTTGTCTTCTGTTTATACCTTTGGAGCTCCTCTCTGCCCCCTTCGATATCTTTGGGCTTCTATCTTGCCTTGCTCTTCTTTCTTGAATCGCTTAACTTTTTCTTCCACAAATGATCATTTTGACATTGTTTTCTTCCTCTAGCTTTTCCTTCTCTAAAGCTATCTCCTCTAACTTAGCCTGCAATGCTTTCTTTTCCTCTTCTACCTTTGCTAAAGCGGATTTGACTTCGTTCAGCTCCTCATAGGTAGGGACATAAGGCTCTGGTATCTCCTCCTCAAGGGGAAATGTCATTTGACTCGGTGACTTTGTACCTTGAAGCCTCTCCTTGAGCCATTGATTGAAGGTAGTGTCACCGTTCTTTTGACACTCTTCATTTCCTTTTCGCACTACTGATTCCCATGATTGCTGAACTCTTGAAGCAAATCACCGCATTTAGGCATCCCCATAGAGGTAAACACGGACAACATGCTTTCGGAGGGTGAGTTCCTCATCGGAACCGAGTTGCCTTAAGGTCAATGAAGGATTGTAATTGATACACCCTTGAGTCCCCATGAGAGGCACGCTTTTGAATGCACCGATCGCATCTTCATCAACATACTTTTCTATTCGAGGGAAGAGAACAACCCCAAATATGGTGAGAGCAAGCACTAACTTGAATGGACTCCACTTTTTAGCCAAAGCATAGGATTGCATCAGGCCCTCAAAATACTCTTGCGGATACCCCACTATACCATTTCTTTTTAACTTTTGCAACCTCAATTCCTCCACACCAATCCTAAGCGACATTGCAAGCTTCTCATCGCATGTAGTATTGTCCCCGATATTGGTAAGGCCTAGCGTGAGATCCGAGAACCCCAAAAGTTGCTCATATTCCTCTAATGTAGGTGATAGCTGAAAATTCTTGAAGAAGAAACATCTCACATCAGAGTCGTAGAACTGGCTCAAAGCCACAAGAGCATCCTCTTGAACACTCAACTGCAAAAGCCTAAGAATATTCCAATATGCCTGATCAAAGGAATCCCTCTCAATCGGGCCCATAAGGGCTGCACACTGCCTCAGACTACCAACCTCAACCTTCTTCATAACTGGGAAGCGGGAAGTGAGTGAAGTCTTGCTATTCAATTCCATTCTGATGCACCTATGACAAGACGGTACACTATTCAATGGTTCCCGGCAAGCAAATGCAAATGAAATGCGAGTATGAATGCAAATATTTACAACATTTAGCTTTAATGAATGCGGCGTGATGCGATTATGATGGGAATGATGCATGTGGGAAAATAAAAGCGATGCAAATGGACGGAAGTTCAAAAGTTTAGGAGACACACTACGTGCCGCCTCACGCAGATGGTTTATTTGAAAGAAGGGAAATATTTTTGTATTTTTCTTGGAAAAACTTGGAACTTTTCGAGGAAGACATGCCCTAAACTACCATGCAAAGACACAATTCGTATGCCCTCGTGTCCTACAAAGGTGGGAATCCCGAGTTCTAGGGCAACTTCAAAGGTTCCTCCCATGTAGTTCTAAATCACGCCTCACAATGGCTACCGGTCGTAGAATCCTCATGCCGACACCCACAAATGTAGAATGCTACCAAGTGTGAGGCGTCATGAGAAAGCGTACTCGGTTGAGACTTTCATGAGTATCGAGACGCACAAAGGTCTTGAATGACGATCCACTAATCGCCTCCACTCCCTAAGTGTTTGTTGGATCCGGTATAGGAGCCCACTCACAAAGACACAAATCATAAGGTGTGAAAGTGTGTGATCGAGGACATACTTCCTAAAATCTACCCAACCCCACCTGCAAGGAAAACCAGAACAGTCCAAACAACAGGTCGTCTACCCTAGGGTTCAACACGCATACATCATTTTAATATACAAACCATCCTAAGAAGTCAACAAATTAATTACACGCATTGCTTACCTCCTCAAGAAAGGGAGCTAAGAAGGAGGGGACATAATAGAATGGGGAAATGCATGTTTTTACCTTAAGAAAGGGAGCAGAGAAGAGGGATCATGGGAATTGAGGAATGCATGCATAAGCATAATCATAGACATATAGGAGAAGAGAAATGAAAAGAAGAAAGGGAAACCAATTTTCAAATCAAACAAATAGAACACACAATCAGGTTAACTAGGCTTGACCCTCATCTCTTTTTTTTTTAAAAAAGAAAAGTTGTCCCCAGTGGAGTCGCCAGCTGTTGCGCCCCGAAAAATCCGGTTTGGACTTTTCGTTTGACAACGTGAAAAATAGTAGAGCCGCCACCAATATTTATTTAGGAAAACATTGAAAAAACCTTTTTTGGAAAACGGGTGGTCTTTTGAAAACACAGAGATGTAGGTTCGGGGGTCGGTTGCGCATGGGGAAGGTATTAGCACCCACGCCCTTTCTACCGAAAGGGAACCATTAACTTGATGTGGTTTTGAAATGTTTGATTTGAAATACATCGTTCTACTTCTTTACTTTTCTTTTCTTTTTTTGAGAAATTGCTTTATTGAAAACGGGGGTGCAAGAGTATACAATCATGGGATGCAAGGCATAGCATTATTGAGTGCATGATTAGGCAAACATATGAACGCATGAGTATACAATTGTGGAATGCAAGGCATAGCATTATTGAATGCATGAACATATGAAAAAGAGTGCAAGTCATAATGTTAATGAATGTATGATCATGTGATAATAAATGCAAGACATGACATTAATGGATGCATGAACATGTAAGAGGGTATGAGAATGCAAGAGGCATAGGCGCATATAGATGCATGAACATGTAAGCACAAATGATGAAATGCAAAGTGTAAAAATGTTTTGGGTATTTTTGCAAATAGACAAGTAGTAAAACTTTTAGTAAAAAGTTAATGAATGGTAAAAGTAAATATGCATGAAGTGAATGGTAATTATTTAATGGGATAAGTAAAAAGTAAAAATGCCTTTTTTTAGTTTTGGTAAAATGTTAATGAGTGGTAAGGTAAAAACATGAATGGATGGTTAAAAAGTGAAAAAACACATTAACACTATTACACACCTCTACACAAGATCAAACACACATTTTAAGCACTAAAATGAACCCTAAAAAGGCCTCTAAGGCCGAAATCACATATGCACAAGACAATTCATTATTTCATGCTAAAACTCATAATCCACACATAGAACAAATCATGCAAATCAAGTACATCATGCATTTCATTTACATAACTCCAAAAAAATGAAAAAGGAGCAACAAAAAAAACCCTAAATTCTAAGGCCTAAAACCGAACCCCTACACTCATGAATCAAACCAAAGCTCAACTCACAAGTTATGATATGAACAAGAAGATGCATATAATGTATGGAAGTTCTTTATTCATGAAGAAGTGAAAAAAATGAGTGTGAAAATGCAAAACATATGATTAAAACACAAGAACACCCTCTTCAAGACCAAGGGCTTACTTCAAACACCCAAGGCTCCCAATGTCCTTGACATAGTGTTTGAAATGAGCCCTCTAAGCCTCTTAGAGAGGAAGAGGAGTAGAAGGAAGATTCACATGCTAATAGTTAAGATGTTTACCTCAAGATCAAAGCTACACAAGAGTAGAAAAATGAAGATCAAGAACAAATCACCAACAAATGCCACGCAAACTTGAAGAAAACAAGCTCCTTAGTAGAGTAAAAATGGAATCAAGGATGAAAGGAAGAAGATATATGAATATGGAGTGGATTTGAGGTGATTTGGTGGATGAAAATTGAAAAGAAAATGGAGGAGAAAGGAGAGGGAGGGTTCGGCCTAGAGAGGGAGAGAGGAGGAGAGGTTTTTGTTCTAGGTTAAAAATGAGAGTGTCTATCCCTTTGGTCTCTTGCTTTTGGGTTTTTATATGGGGTGCAAACTCAAGGGTATTTATGACAATGTGATTCTTGCAAACCAATAGGATTTGAGATAAAATTTGAATCAATGGTCAAGATGCAATGTCACATGGATTGAGGGTAATTAAAAAGCACAAAGTGAGGAGAGAGAGGGGCTGAATGCGCAGCTTAATGAGGGTGGTGAAGGATAAGTTTATTTACAAAATTGTATTTTTCCATGAAGCTTATTACACAAGTGCCATTATGATTCAAAGGAAGGGTGAGGATTGCACACAAAACTTGAATGGAAGGCCAAGATTTAAACACAATTTGCAACCAATAAAATAAATCAAAATTGCATGATTATGGGCTGGTGTGCGCAGCTAGGGAGTGGGAGAGTGAGTGGAATTGCAAATTGTACTATTGTACTATACTTGACCTTTCAAAATTCAAAAGAAATGGAATATCCCTTTCTAGATAATTCTTCTAAATTCATGCCATTTTGGGCCATGTTCCATGATTCAATGATTGGGCTCTGAATTTTATGATCTCACGCCCCAAAAATAGTTCAATTATTTATTAATTGGGTTATTTAAGGCTTACAACATTTTAATTAAGTCAAATAATTAATTTGAAAGTTTCATTTCATTTAGGAGGTGTTTCAGTAATGGAGGAAGTGTGATTAGAGGCCCATGATCCATTAAGAGTCCCATATCCATGATATATGTGTGAGTTAGACTCTAGGATGATTTTTGAGTTGTTTGTGTTGCTTCTTGTGTGATTGATGTTGTGTTTGCTTCACTTTGGTGAAATTGTGAAGTGTGTATGTGTTGTTGATGATGGGTCATATGAGAGACCTAGGAAAGAAATGGGATTTGAGGAACCCTAAGTATCAGGACGTTATTTTTGGTGTAGTCACCTTTGTTGATTACTTTGTTGTGTGGGTGGGACAAATTTCGAATGAATATGAGTTCTAGTAATTATGGTTTAAGTTTGATCATAGTGTGAGAATCAAATAAAAGAGGGAAGATGAAGGTTAGGTGTCTAGGGCGCCATTTGGAGCAAAGTGTAGTTGCCTATGTGTAGATGTGTCGAAGTATATGGAAGTCGACGTGTAGGCGACGAGGTGTAGGTGACGAAGTGTAAGTGTGTGTGAGTCGAGTATAGGGGTCGACTTGTAGTTACCGAAGTGTAGAGTATGTATACCGAAGTGTACTTGCCGAAGTGTAGTGTATATATACCGAAGTGTAGTTGCTGAAGTGTAGTTGTCGAGGTATAGTGTATATCTACCGAGGTGTGGATGTACCGAGGTGTAGTGTATGTATGTCAAAGCTAGTGTTGTCGAGGTGTAGGTGTGTTGAAATGTAGGTGTATCGAAGCGTAATGTGTCGAAGTGTAGTGTACCGAGGTGCAGGGTAGTGCACCGAGGTGCAGTGTGGGTGCCGAGGTGCAGTGTGAGTGTGTCGAGGTGCTGGACTCTTGCTCCTACGTACCTCCGGATGCAATGGAGGAATCAAAGCTACGTAGTTCTTCCTGAAAAAGGTTGTTGGTTGGTGTTTTTTAGTGAAGGGGTCCTAGGACTCTTTGAGCTGTACAGCTCACTGATCCTAGGACGCTGACTAACCCGATTGTACAACCGACTTAGTCCCCTACTTTTTGAAAATGATTTTTTGAGAAATTTGTTTGATGTGAGGTGGGTTAGTTTTAGAATAGGTATTATAGGACTCTTGAACTGTACATCCCACTCGTCCTGGAACGCTGAATAACCCGGTTGTACAACCGACTTAATCCCCTATTTTGGAAAAAGTGATTTATTTATATTTTTATAAATTTTTAAGAATTACTGAACTGTACAGCTCATTGGTCCTAGAATGATGACTAACCCGGTTGTACAACCGACTTAATCTTTTATTTGATTTTGGGGTAGAAAAATATTTAATTATTATTTTTGATTTATATTTATCATCCTTTCATATGCCCACCTTCTGGTTTTCAAAAAACTTTAAAGCCCCAAATCCATTTTGGTGAAACTAAGCTTTCTATCTAATCAATTTGGTTCTTGATGGATTTTCTGGCAAGAGGAACATAATCCGCTTATGTTACAAATTCTAATTTGTTTGGGTGCTGAAAACGTGATCTAGGCTTTTCTGTTTATGTTTCAAACTCTAATCTATTTCTACTCTTTTTTTTTAAGATCTGATTATAGGCTTCATCTAATAATATTTTGATCTTGATATTTGTAAAAACAACTACACATAAGAAAATTAATAGGATGGAATATTATTAATGGTTGAGGAAAAATATTAGTATTATTTCGGATATGGTACTGAACATGTACATAAAATAATTAAAGGATGGCAAATATGAAAAAGGCTACATTAATTTGGTCAAAGAATCAGGTCATAAAATAAAAACATAATCAAATCTATGGTGAAACGATGGTAAACTCAAAAAGCATGAATTATCAGGATGATGTACTAGGAGGGTTACGGTGCCGGTATTGTGGCTGGTGGGTATGTGTGATTGAATATAATACAAATAACAATAATAATTAATAAAGAGTAAGGTGAAGAGAAATATAAAACTAAATTAAATTGCCAACCATTACACGCATGTTGATAGGTAATGACGGTGAATAGGAGCATCTTAAAAATAAAGGAGGCGTTAAAACTGAGATCGAGAGGATGACAACGCGTCCATAGCAACAACAATGTCTTGCACCGTCCGGTGAGAGCAAGGTTGAGGAGGGCTGGTGGTGACTTTCCCCTTTCCTCCTTACATTTTCCTCCGTTCTTTTGATTTTCGGTTCCCAGGTCTTTCTTTAAATTTGATTTTTTAGTTGCGGCGACTAGGGTTTCGATGTGAAGCCCTAATCCTTATTCTGTATATTTTGAGATCCCTCCCCCTTGTGACTCTGGGTGAACTGCGTATTTATATTAAAAAAATTAGGGTTAGCATTTAATTGGTTTTGACTGGGCTTTTGCAGGTCTGATAATGTGGGCTTGCTGAGCAGTCTTGTAGAGCAATAACAGGCCCCAAAGATCGTTGATGCTGCTTCTTTTATTTAATTTTCGTTTTTAATATTTTTTGTATTTTTTATTATTGTTTTTTTTATTGTATTTTAGAGGTTGGGACATTTTGAACACTCCTAATTTGTAATAAAAATTAATTTAGCTTTTTTTGACATTTTTAGACTACATTTTGCTCAAATAAATTAAATAAGATGACTAAAACAAGAAAAAAGAAGACGGACAAAATTGGGGTATAATAGCTACCCCTCTTTATTTATATTCTACTAGAAAATGTGAGGTGTATTCAAATTTTTGTAGTAGAAATAGAAATAAAGATAGAATAGACGTCAATTTTGTTCGTTTAGATGGGAAATAGAGGGTTTAAGAATATATAGGGAGCGGTTAACACTTGGCGTATTAAGTGAGAACAAAATGAAGGATCGTTTGGGATCTGAAGGAGCACTAAGGCTCTGAAGGACCACTCAGGGTTTAAAGGAGGACTAAGGCTCTGAAGGACCACAAAGGGTCTGGAAGGCTGCCTAGGCCTTATTTGAAGGACCATCGTGGTCTGAAGGAGAGCAACTAGCTACCATACTAGTTAAACGGTCTATTGGGGCCTTTATACTCGAGCGGCCATGATGGGTCAAGATCAGGTCTAGAACTGATATGTTGACCATGAAGGACGTCCACTGTGTCTTAGGCTGACACAACTAGTCTGAAGGACCACGCGGGTCCGCGAAGGTCCGGCTGTGCTCGACTCCGACATTGCGACCTGGGCCACTTAGGGCACTGCTCTAAAGGACCACTTGGGGTCTATATGGGTCTGAGGGATCAACCTGGTGATCTGTGATACGATATGAGATCAACGCTTAAAGCGCTGATATTAGAGGAACAAAATATAGGGACTGGCACTTTATGTGTTTATCCGAGCACACCTAACGAATACATCTACTGAGAAGGGGAAAACCAGTCTACGTTTGATGAAACAATTAATGGTGCAAGCAATGATTGGTATCTGGTAGGATGTGGAATGACTTTTTCTCTTTTTTCTTTTTGCTTATTGCTTTTCGCGTTTTTTTTTCGAAAGATGATGAATGCCAAATGTGAATATGATGCAAATGAAATGCTCGGGTGCAAATGCTATGGTGCATGAGGTGATGATATGATATTGTGGCTGGGATACGGAAACATTTTTTTCTTAATGATGAGATGCGAGAAGCAGGGGTGAATATTGATCATTCTTTGGAAAAATTAGTTTTGATTCAAACTTCGGCAATCTCAAGGTCGTTATCTACAGACACTGATATGAAAAAGTACTTGAACGTATTTGCAGGCTCGTTTATTTTTTCTTCTATTATGATGCCCCATGATGACCGAAGTTTATTTCCACGAAGTTACCTAAGTGGATTTTTAGCATCACATGATCAACTTGTGTTTTCTCTCTTTGAAGCTTTGTTTAGTAAAGACGTATGTTAGTGCAAGTATAGATGAATGAGTCAGTTAACTTAGGGTTCTAAAGGCTTAGGGTGAGGCCATTTGTGGCAGATGAAGGGGTGAATGACTGACTGGTCTTTGTCAAGGTCATGAAAGGTAGGTTTTCCAAGCCAAGGAATGCAGGATTGTCCCCCCAATTTAATTTGATGATAGTTAGTTCATAACTAGTGTAACACCCTAAATGATTTAATTAAGCAATTGATTAAATTATTTAAAGTGTTACACTATTTTAATTATATTAACTTATAATTTAGTGTTTTATAATTTAGTATTTTATTTTAATAGAAGGAAGTGGTATTAGAAATACCGGAGCTGCTGTTTTAAGCCAGGAGCCCAAGCCCAATGACTTAGGCTCCTAGGAGTAGTGCAATTCGCACCACTTTGCAAAGAAAGAAAGAAAACGAAAAGAGAGAAGAGAGAAAGGAAGAAAACGGCGCAAGAACCCTAGAGAAAGGGAGAGAGAGCTTCAATTAATTAACTTAGTTGAGTTATTAAGGGTTTGCAACATTTTACTTTTAAGTCAAGTAATTCATTAAGTGAAGGTTAAGCATGTGTTACATTTTAGGAAAATGTCTAAATTAGGAAAGGGTGTGGGTAGAGGAAGCCCACGGCCTAATAGGGCCAAGGCCTCATTTAAGGAGTGCCTTCGTAGGAGACCATCACATTGTTCCAAAAATAGTTAAGTTACCAAATTAAGAAAGTTGAGAGAGAAGTGAGACTTAGAGAGAAGGAAGAGAACCGAGGAGAGAAGGAAGAGAACCGAAGGGAACAGTGAGCTGAATCTTGAAGGATTCCTAGAAGAGCTAGTGAAGAGGGTGTGTCTACAGTTATAATCAGGTTAGGGGGCTCTTTTAATCCTTGTAATGTCTTGTGTTTGATAGTGTTTTGGTGTGAGTGGTTCTGATCACCTTGCATGTGTGTTTTATGTGTTGTTCATAACATGTTTTGCTGTGTTTTGCTCTTTGCTGTGAATTGTGGTGAGGTATGATGGTGGATCGGTTGGGAAAGAGAGAGGAGTGTAACACTCTCTCTGTTCTGTGTGGTACGAAGAGTATCCGAGTGTGAATCGGTGTAGTGTGAAGAAAATGAGCTTGCATGTAGAGTTAGGGAGAGGATCGGAGCCAATGGAGTGAGTATCCGAGTGTGCATGAGTGTGGTGAGCTGCAAATGGGTTGCATGTTGGGTTTAAGTAAAGAAACAGAGTAAACCGAGTACCCTTCAACAGTAGAGAGAGAGAGAAACCGAAGTTGAGGAAGTCAACGCCCGTGTGTCTTAGTGTTGAGAGTCCATTGGTGAGTTTGAGGAGAGTATGTGTCTAAACACCATTAGCGAGGGGTAGGGACGCATAAACCGAAGTGTAGGTGTTTCGCCTTAAGGTTACCGAGGTGTAGAGGGAGTGTACCGAGGTGTAGAGGTAGTGAACCGAGGTCCTCAGGCCGAGGTAGCATCACCGAGGTGAAACGCCAAAATGCCTAAGTGTAGGTGAACTGAACCAGGGAATACCGAAAAGTGAATCCCCATGAGTTAGACGATTTTAGTGTAAGGGAGTGCGTAACTGTGAGCGCGCTACCGAATTGAGGGTTTGAGTGTAACATGCCGAGGTGCCAAAGTTGAGCTAGGTGCCAAGGTGATGTAGAATGCCGAGTTGAGTAGTTAGCCGAGGTACACACATAGTGTGCCGAGGTGATGTTAGGCGCCAATGTTGCCTAGCACATTGTGGGACGCCACTGGGAGTGCGATTTTAGCACCAAGTGTGCCAAGTAAGGGAGCGATTAAGTCCATTTTGGTCCTTAGGTGACATTTTGGTCCCTAAGTGTCGTTACGGTCCTCGGTGTGACAATTAGTCCACCATGGAGTGCCGAGGTGATTGAGAGGTCGGTTGTTGAGTGCCGAGGTGATTGAGAGGTCGGTTGTAGTCCTGGGTGATTCTACCGGCAAGTAGGGTCGACCCTTAGCACCGTGATGATGTCTAGATGGTGTGGACGCCGCGTGAGCGACGAGTAGAAGAACATTGCAGTAGAAACGACGAGTAACGACGGCGGTGTAAGCATTCACATGCGCTATGTTTGATTGGTGTGTGATTGCATTTGTCATGAAGTCACATGTTCATGTGCATATAACGACGGAGGAGGTTTCGACCTCGGATGTGGTAGGACTTCTGGTCTCATATCAAAATAACGACGAGTAACGACGGAGAGCCGATAAAGCTAAATAACGACGGTGCATGAGAAAATACCTCATTGCATGATGCCACGTGGTTGGGTTGCATACATGCATACATTTCATAAATTTAATGTGTTTTTGAAATGATTGATAATTGTTGTGGTTATTTGAACTATCGGTGAGTGTTGTCTTAGTTTGAACCGAGGTGCTTTAGTGCTATCTCTAACCTTAAGCTTTCTTCACATTATATTACTTGTGTTAAGAGACTCACCCTAGTTGCTTTTATGTTGCTTCTCATGTCGGCAACTTGCGTACTCATGAGTGATGGTTGTGCCTAGCTCAAGTCGGTTGTGTATCGCTCCAGTCGTGTAACACCGGGTTGGCCGAGTAGATTTTAGTTGCTTTTATGCCGATCTTGTGTATTTTCCGATAGATAATCTTTGAACTAAAAACTATTACATTTTGTTGTAACTTTTACTATGTATTATGACTTGATGCTTCTTGCCGAGGTGCCTTATGTTATGGCCGAGGTGCCTTATGTTATGGGCTTAGACCCTTTTGCTGATGTGATGCGCATGATTACATGCTTAGTATAATGTCTTTGTGCAATCTGTTTGAACTTAATTGAATTTCTGTTTTCCTTTTAAATCATCAAATGTAGCCTCCTTTGAGTGGAATTTTGAAACTCGATTTTAATTTAGTAGATCGAATTGATTAGATAAGGGGTGTTACATTGTTGGTATCGAGAGCATAAGTTCGGTCTTGTCCGACCAAGTATTGAGTCTAAGTGTCTTAAGCCTCGAGTCTTAGGCTCGTTCTAAACCGATTCTTGATTGTGTGATCGGTGAAGTAAGAATGGTGGAAGAGTCGGAAGAAATGATCTTGCTATAGTTAGCTGCTGCGTTGGAGGCGATGGCAAATGCTATGGGGAATCGACCTCAGTAGAATGCCGATGATGTTGGAGCTCGTAGGCTCGCTACTTTCCAGAGGGAGAATCCTCCTACCTTCAAGGGGAGGTATGATCCTGATGGGGCTCTAGCATGGTTGAAAGAAATAGAGAGAATTTTCAGAGTGATGGATTGCACCGATGAGCAAAAAGTGAGGTTTGGGACTCATATGCTCGCTGAGGAAGCCGACGACTGGTGGCTTGGAGTTCTTCCAAGATTGGAAGCTGCAGAGGAGGAGATCACATGGGAGAATTTTAAGAAAGAGTTCATGAGGAAATACTACCCCGAAGATGTGAGAGGAAAGAAAGAGATGGAATTCTTGGAGCTCAAACAAGGTAACATGACCATGTCGGAGTATGCTACCAAGTTTTCCGAGCTGATAAAGTTTTACCCGCATTACACTGGAGCTACTGCTGAGTTCTCCAAGTGTATCAAGTTTGAGAACGGTTTGAAGCCTGAGATCAAGCAGGCAATTGGGTATCAAAGGATAAGGGTGTATTCCGAGTTGGTGGAGAGTTGTAGAATTTATGAAGAAGATAGTGTGGCTACTAGCCGAGCTGGGAAAGATAAGAAGACTTTTCAACCTCAGTACCGTTGGAAGCCTTACGATCATTCCGTGGTGGAGAGGAAGGGAAATTCCGCAGGAGAGGAAAGCCTAGTAGGGGAGACGCTCCTGCTATTCTGACCTGTTACAAGTGTGGATTGCCTAGGCACAAGGCGAAGGAGTGCAAGGCTGAAGTGAAGAGGTGTTATAGATGTGGCAAGGAAGGTCACTATCTGCTGAGTGTGGGCGAAAGGAGATAGTCTGTTTCAATTGTGGAGAGATGGGGCACATCAGTCCCAAGTGTCCAAAGCCAAAGCAAGAGAGAGGCGTGGGGAAAGTGTTTGCATTAGTCGGGTCCGAGGTAGTGAAACGAAATCACAGTGCGTGTTATATCAACGGTGTTCCTCTAGTTGCAATTATAGATACTGGTGCAACTCATTCATTCATTTCTGTCATGTGTGCTAATAGATTGAGTTTAGTGTTGTCTTCATTGTTAAGGGAGATGGTCATTGACACTCCGGCTATGGGTTCAGTCACTACCTCTCTGGTATATTCGAAGTGCCCACTGACTGTATTCGGCAAGGACTTCACTGTTAACTTAATTTGTTTACCACTGTAGAGGAATGGACGTCATCCTTGGTATGGATCGTTGGTAGACAACCATGTTCATATCAATTGCTACCGAGAGATCGGTTAGTTTTCCTGCTACCGAGGTGAAGAAATCGGCTTTACTTCCTGCTAGACAAGTGCGCAAGTTGTTAGGAGAAGGGGTCACTCTGTTTGCATTATGGGCGTCATTAACAGTAGAGAATCAAGTCAAGATTGAAGATCTGCCAGTGGTTAGAGAGTTTGCCGAGGTGTTTCCTGAAGAAATACCTGATGTGCCACCTGAGAGAGAGATCGAGTTCACCGTAGAATTGATTCCTGGAACAAGACCGGTGTCTATGGCACCTTATAGGATGTCTGCATCCGAGCTGTCCGAGCTGAAGAAACAGTTGGAAGAATTGCTAGAAAGGATATTCGTGAGACCAAGTGTGTCGCCGTGGGGAGCACCTGTGTTGCTAGTGAAGAAGAAAGATGGAAGCATGAGGTTGTGCGTGGACTACAGACAATTGAACAAGGTTACAATTAAGAACAAGTATCCACTACCAAGAATTGACGATTTGATGGATCAATTAGTGGGTGCTCAGGTATTTTCCAAGATTGATTTGAGGTCGGGCTACCATCAAATCAAAGTGAAGGACGAAGACGTACCAAAGACGGCTTTTAGAACTCGGTATGGACACTGCGAGTACTTAGTAATGCCATTCGGTGTCACTAATGCTCCAGGGGTATTCATGGAGTATATGAATCGTATTTTCCATGAGTACTTAGATCGGTTTGTGGTAGTGTTCATAGACGATATCCTGGTCTACTCCAAGTCGGCAGAAGAGCATGCCGAGCACTTGGGGTAGTCTTGAAGGTTACGAAGGAGAAGAAGGCGTATGCGCGAAGCTATCCAAGTGTGAGTTTTGGTTGAGGAAGTGAGTTTCCTAGGCCATGTGATTTCCAAAGAAGGGGATTGCAGTGGACCCTTCAAAGATTGAAGTCGTGTTGAAGTGGGAGGCACCCAAGTCACCACCGAGTGAGGAGCTTCTTGGGGTTAGCCACACTACGTAAGATTCATTGAGGTTTCTCCAAATTGGTGTTGCCATTAACCCAATTGATATGTAAAGATAGGGCTTTCGTATGGGATGACCGATGCGAAGAGAGTTTCCAAGAGTTGAAGAGGAGATTGACAACGTCGCCGATCTTGACGTTGCCTAATCCAAGGGATCCTTTTGTGATTTATTGTGATTCATCTAAGTTAGGTTTGGGCTGTGTGCTGATGCAAGAAGGTAAAGTAGTGGCGTACGCTTCAAGGCAACTGAAGACTCATGAGAAGAATTACCCCACTCATGATTTAGAGCTAGCTGCCGTAGTGTTTGCATTGAAGATATGGAGGCATTACCTTTATGGTTCGAGGTTCGAGGTGTTTAGTGATCACAAGAGTTTGCAGTACTTGTTTGATCAGAAGGAATTGAATATGAGGTAGAGGAGATGGTTGGAGTTATTGAAGGACTATGACTTCGGTCTGAACTATCACCCAGGGAAGGCCAATGTTGTAGCTGATGCGCTGAGTAGGAAATCTCTGCATATGTCATCGATGATGGTAAAGGAGCTAGAATTGATTGAACAGTTTAGAGATTTGAGCCTAGTATGTGAAGTAACACCTCGGAGTGTTAAGTTGGGGATGCTGAAGATCACCAATGAGTTCATAGTTAATATAAGGGAAGCACAGAAGGTTGATGTGAAGTTGGTTGATGTGTTTGTGAGCGTTGGCCGAGCTGATAACAAAGATTTTGAGTTGGATACGCAAGGACTGTTGAGGTTCAGAGGTCGGATATGTATACCTGATGATGAGGAGATCAAGAAGGCAATTCTGGAGGAGTGTCACGAAGTCGGTTGAGTATCCATCCGAGAGCTACGAAGATGTATCAAGACTTGAAGAAATTGTTCGTGGCGGGAATGAAGAAGGATGTAGCTCGTTTCGTTATGCTTGTTTGACTTGCCGTAAGTCAAAGGTGGAGCACCGTAAGCCGGGGTTGATGCAACCGCTGCATATTCCCGAATGGAAGTGGGACAAAGATTTCCATGGACTTTGTAACCGGGTTGCAGAGGACAACAGAGGTTTGACACCATTTGGGTGATTGTTGATAGGTGACAAAGTCATCACACTTTATTCCTATTAACATCACATACCCGGTCTTGCCGAGGTTAGCGTAAATTTATATCAATGTCATCGTGAAGCTTCATGGAATCCCTTTGAGTATTGTATCGCATGCAGATCCAAGGTTTACTTCGAATTTTGGAAGAGTTTGCAAGAGGCGTTGGGTTCCAAGTTGCGCTTGAGCTCGGCATACCATCCTCGGGCCGATGGTCAATCCGAGAGGACTATCCAAATCCTTAGAAGACTTATTGAGAGCTTGTGTGCTTGAGCAAGGAGGTGCGTGGGATTCGTATCTACCATTGATAGAATTCACTTAAAACAACAATCATCATTCAAGTATTGGAATGGCACCATTTGAAGCATTGTATGGCCGTAGGTGTAGGACTCCACTATGTTGGCATGAAACAGAGAGAGGGTTGTGTTAGGACCCGAGTTGGTTAGAGAGACTACCGAGAAGGTTAAGATGATCGAGAGAGAAGATGAGGCGCCACAAAGCGCATGTAAGAGTTACCATGACAAAAGGAAGAAAGACTTAGAATTTCAAGCCGGCGACCATGTATTCCTTAGAGTCACCCCTGTGGATCGAGTTGGACGAGCTCGAGGTCCAAGAAATCACACCTCGTTTCATTGGACCCTATCAAATCTTGGAGAGAGTTGGGAAGGTGGCATACCGAATTGCATTGCCACCCAATTTGTCAAATTTGCACGATGTGTTCCATGTATCTCAACCGAGGAAGTATGTTCTGACCGCCCCATGTCATTCAAATGGATGATGTGCAAGTGAGAGACGACCTCACCGTGGAGACAATGCCGATCGTAATTGAAGACCGAGAAGTAAAGACCCTTAGGGAAAAGAAATCAAGTTGGTGAAGGTGGTTTGGGTAGGAGCCTGGTGAGCATGCTACTTGGGAGCTAGAGAGCAAGATGAAGGAAGCCTATTCCGAGCTGTTTGATTGAGGTAAGATTCCGAGGACGTAATCTCCTAAGTAGGGGAGGTTGTAACACCCCAAAATAATTCAATTAATTAACTTAGTTGAGTTATTAAGGATTTGCAACATTTTACTTTTAAGTCAAGTAATTCATTAAGTGAAGGTTAAGCATGTGTTACATTTTAGGAAAATGTCTAAATTAGGAAAGGGTGTGGGTAGAGGAAGCCCACAGCCTAATAGGGCCAAGGCCTCATTTAAGTCCCTTAGGACATGTTAAAGGAGTGCCTTCGTAGGAGACCATCACATTGTTTCAAAAATAGTTAAGTTACCAAATTAAGAAAGTAGAGAGAGAAGTGAGACTTAGAGAGAAGGAAGAGAACCGAGGAGAGAAGGAAGAGAACCGAAGGGAAGAGTGAGCTGAATCTTGAAGGATTCCTAGAAGAGCTAGTGAAGAGGGTGTGTCTACGGTTATAATCAGGTTAGGGGGCTCTTTTAATCCTTGTAATGTCTTGTGTTTGATAGTGTTTTGGTGTGAGTGGTTCTGATCACCTTGCATGTGTGTTTTATGTGTTGTTCATAACATGTTTTGCTGTGTTTTGCTCTTTGCTGTGAATTGTGGTGAGGTATGATGGTGGATCGGTTGGGAAAGAGAGAGGAGTGTAACACTCTCTCTGTTCTGTGTGGTACGAAGAGTATCCGAGTGTGAATCGGTGTAGTGTGAAGAAAATGAGCTTGCATGTAGAGTTAGGGAGAGGATCGGAGCCAATGGAGTGAGTATCCGAGTGTGCATGAGTGTGGTGAGCTAGAAATGGGTTGCATGTTGGGTTTAAGTAAAGAAACAGAGTAAACCGAGTACCCTTCAGCTTAGAGTGAGAGAAACCGAGTTGAGGGAAGTCAACGCCCAGAGTGTCTTAGTGTTGAGAGTCTGTTGGTGAGTTTGAGGGAGAGTATGTGTCTAAACACCATTAGCGAGGGGTAGGGACGCATAAACCGAAGTGTAGGTGTTTCGCCTTAAGGTTACCGAGGTGTAGAGGGAGTGTACCGAGGTGTAGAGGTAGTGAACCGAGGTCCTCAGGCCAAGGTAGCGTCACCGAGGTGAAACGCCAAAATGCCTAAGTGTAGGTGAACTGAACCAGGGAATACCGAAAAGTGAATCCCCAAGAGTTAGACGATTTTAGTGTAAGGGAGTGCGTAACTGTGAGCGCGCTACCGAATTGAGGGTTTGAGTGTAACATGCCGAGGTGCCAAAGCTGAGCTAGGTGCCGAGGTGATGTAGAATGCTGAATTGAGTAGTTAGCCGAGGTACACACATAGTGTGCCGAGGTGATGTTAGGCGCCAATGTTGCGTAGCACATTGTGGGACGCCACTGGGAGTGCGATTTTAGCACCAAGTGTGCCAAGTAAGGGAGCGATTAAGTCCATTTTGGTCCTTAGGTGACATTTTGGTCCCTAAGTGTCGTTACGGTCCTCGGTGTGACAATTAGTCCACCATGGAGTGCCGAGGTGATTGAGAGGTCGGTTGTTGAGTGCCGAGGTGATTGAGAGGTCGGTTGTAGGTCCTAGGGTGATTCTACCGGTGTAGTAGGGTCGACCTTAGCACTGTGATGATGTCTAGATGGTGTGGACGTCAGTGTGAGCGACGGAGTAGAACGACAGAGTAGAACGACGGAGTAACGACGGTTTAAGCATTCACATGCGCTATGTTTGATTGGTATGTGATTGCATTTGTCATGAAGTCACATGTTTCGACCTCGGATGTGGTAGGACTTCGGTCTCCATATCAAAATAACGACGGAGTAACGACGGAGAGCCGATAGGCTAAATAACGACGGTGGAGGTACCTCATTGCATGATGCCCTGTGGTTGGGTTGCATACATGCATACATTTCATAAATTTAATGTGTTTTTGAGCTGATTGATAATTGTTGTGGTTATTTGAACTATCGGTGAGTGTTGTCTTAGCTGAACCGAGGTGCTTTAGTGCTATCTCTAACCTTAAGCTTTCTTCACATTATATTACTTGTGTTAAGAGACTCACCCTAGTTGCTTTTACGTTGCTTCTCATGTCGGCAACTTGCAAGTACTCATGAGTGATGGTTGTGCCTAGCTCAAGTCGGTTGTGTCTGCTCTGGTCGTGTAACACTGGGTTGGGGCCGAGTAGATTTTAGTTGCTTTTATGCCGATCTTGTGTATTTTCTGATAGATAATCTTTGAACTAAAAACTATTACATTTTGTTGTAACTTTTACTATGTATTATGACTTGATGCTTACTGGCCGAGGTGCCTTATGTTATGGCCGAGGTGCCTTATGTTATGGGCTTAGACCCTTTTGCCGATGTGATGCGCATGATTACATGCTTAGTATAATGCTGTGCAACTGTTTGAACTTAATTGAATTTCCGTTTTCCTTTTTAAATCATCAAATGTAGCCCTCCTTTGAGTGGAATTTTCTAAACTCTGATTTTAATTTAGTAGATCGAATTGATTAGATAAGGGGGTGTTACATATGGGGCGCCAAATGGCTAGGAATTATGCGCCCTATGCTGTAACGCCCCAAAAATGATTAAATAAATAATTAGATAATTTAATTAAGTGATAATTTAGTTGGCATTATTTAAAATAAATATAAGGAAATTAATTCAATTAACGAGTGGGGTGTAGTGAATAAATAGAGAGTATTTAATTAAAATGGGGAGGATGTGAGAAAGTAATTAGGAGGTGCAATTAGGGCCCATTGGAGTTAAGTGGCCCAAACCCAATTAATAAAAACATTAGGGTCTTAGGAGAAACCCTCATTAGAGAGAAAAATCAAAAATTAGAAAGTGAGAAGAGGAGAAGAGAGGGAGTGCGACGGCTAGGGCTAGGAAAGGAGAGGAATTTCGTGGAGCTCTTAGAGGAGAGGAAAAACGTGGATTGTTGGTGTCTTGGGAGGTGTCCTTGAGAGCTTTGGTCTTCTTCTTCAATTTTAACAAGGTATGGGGGCTCTCTAGCATATTTAATAATTTATAAATCTTGAAACATAGGGATTAAGGATTAGGAGTAATTTAGGTGGATAATTTGTAATGTATATATGTGATTCTGTGATTATGTGCTGGATTTTCATTAGTAAGGGTGGGTTTTAACATTTATAATGGGTTTATGATGGTGGTTTATGGGTAGTTAGGATTTTGTGAATTGAATTGATGATGACGTGATTGTTGTTGTTGCTCGTTATTGTTGTTGTTGTTATTTGCGTAGTTGTGCACACTTGTTTGTTGTAGCCGTGTTCTTGATGATTATGATACGTGATGATGATGTTGTTGAACGTGTGGAATTTTGATGCGCGCCGAGTGTTTGTGTTGTGACGAGTGAGGTGAGTGAGTTAGGTGGTGTAACCGAGGTGTGTGAGTGGGTGTGCCGAGGTGTGTGAGGTGTGGGAGAGTTGTAACACCCCCTTCTACATAGTCTATTATTTGATCAATTTGAGAATCAGAGTCTACGAAAAACTTTAGGGTGCCACATTTAAACAACCACATTTAAAATTCCAAAAATACTAAATAGAATGAACTCCAAGTTAAGGTACATAGCACCATAACAGAAATCCGGGAATAAACATCATTGCAGCGGAATTAACAAAACTCAAATACGGAAAATACAGGTTATCCAAATGAAAAGTCAATTCATAAAATAAACGACAAATCCTAAATCCTCTCCCGGTTACTACGTGATCGAGTGACTCGACCATACTAGAAGAAGGTACTCAAGTCACCTTGATCCACATCACACTGCAGCGTTGCCACATAAGAGCAACATTCCAAGCAGAAAGGGTGAGTCTCATTTCATAGAAAATAGTAAATAAAACAAGCAACTCAATAAGACAAGCATTAGCACACCAAGCAGTACAATCCAAACACTTTCGCCATTAATTATACACACCTGCACAACCACCATAAAATGTATGCAAGTGCATGATATGCAACCCAACGCCAAGGTATATGCATGTGGATCCATCACCAAAAAGGCCCGAGGGCATTCACCATTCACCAAAAGGCCCAAGGCATTCACCATTCACCAAAATATTTTATGAGGCCGAGGCCTATTCACCAAAAATGCATATGATTATGCGACACCATGACTATGCACCACACACCAAAACACCAAGTTATGCATTAGAATGCTCACCATTAATTTATTTGCTCACCAATCACCAAGAGAGGTCATAGACCCTCAATCACCCAAAATATGCTCACCATTAACACACATCACCATTAAAACAGCCCACAAGGACTAAATACAACACCATAAGGACTAAAGAACACCTAGGACTATTTGCACACCAAAGGACTAAATGCACACCAAACAATCACCAAGAATCATACATAGAATAATCACCTTTAATTTTATTTACTCACACACCTCGGGACACCCTCACACACCTCGGCACCCACTCAAACAACTCGGCACCCACTCAAGCACCTCGGCACGCACACTCACATACCTCGGCTCCCACTCACACACCTCGGCACACACAAAACACCTACCTCGGCTCCCACTCACACACCTCGGCACACACAAAACACACCTCGGTACACTTTCACACACCTCGGCACCTCACCCCATTCACCTCGGCACCTCGCCTCGCCTCACTCACCTCGGTCACCTCACCTCATTCACCTCGGCACCTCACCTCACTCACCTAGGTCACCTCACGTCATTCACCTCGGCACCTCACCCCGTTCACCTCGGCCAGGCGCCAAATGCACTGCCAATTGGCGCCCCTATCACGGTCCACCTATACCGATCCTAAAACTTCCTTAAACGCCATGGATTTATTATTACTCCTTGTTCAAACTACCAACCCAACACCTACCACCCACTTATTTTGCTAGATTAAATTAGCTACAACCACCAGAATTCATTAGCAACCATCAATACACCCCACACCCAAACAAGAACACCATTCATATACACAAGTAATATTGCCAAAAATTCACTCAAGCATAATACCAAACACCTAACCTTCATTCTCAATTCTCCCTATTGTTTTCATTCAAGTTAATACAATTAACATGCCAACACCACTCAAGATAACCTCATCAATTCGAATATATATTCATTACATTCATCACCAATTCAAACAAGTTAGCATATAACAATTCAATCAAACATATCCTAACACTCAATCCTATGGTTCCAAGGTTTATAAACTATTGGCTATGGAAAGAGAATCCCTTACTTGTTAAATGAAGAAGAAGACCACACTTAAGAATTCACCAAAATCACCAACACTTGATTAAACCAGAAGACGAAGACCCTTCTACTTAACGCATCAAGTAACCGCAGCAGAACAAAGCCTCCTCTCCCTTCTTCTTCTTCTTCACGTCGCACTCTCTTTCTTTCTTTTCCTCCTCTCCTTCGTTTCTTCCCTTCTCCTCGGCGCACACCTCTTTCTCTTCTTGCGTTTCTTTCTTTTAAATTAAACTCTTAATAGTTTGGAAAGCTGTTCGATAGGGCTCAAGTCGAAAACCGGAGGACTCAAAGAGTCGAACATTTACGTTGGTCTTATGTTGAAGTTGATTTCAACCGACCTTACACCTATTGAATTTGTGAATCGCATGCTCGCCTATCGAATCGAATCGGGGTATGATGACATCACTCTCACCCTAATTGCATAGACCATAATAAGGAGATAATGCACAATTCTTATTGGCTATTTTCTTTTCCAAATTTGACGTGACACATAAAGTAGATGATTAGCGACCAATAAAATCAAAGGGGTGGTAAGAATAATGATGGTGAAATAGTTGTAATTGAAGGGAAGGAACAGACTTGGAACGATATGTGTATAAAGGCATGAATAGAGACTTGCTCAAGCAAAGACATGAATGGACACGAAAATCAACTAGATCGGTGGAAGAGAAAAAGAATGAGGGTCAATAGAGTTACTGTGCGGCTTGATTAAGAGGATTAGGAATTTTAGGTTTTGTAGAATGATAACACTTCGGTGGAGATAAAAGCCCAAGGCTTATATTTGATGAAATTTAAAAACCGTTTGTCTATACCTACAAGTTAGTTAATATCACACAGCCCAAAAATAATTTTAAAATTAACTAGCTAACATTTCAAATACTAATAATTCTATACAAGAGAAACAATTAATTAAAATAATATTATATTATCAATATTATTTAAAAATACAGTTAAATGCCAATCTAACTTACTTTAATAATTTAAATACACGTAAACTTTAAAAGCATTAACCTTAGACTTGGCATAGATATAATGTAACTCATTAACTAAAATTTAAAAATAAAATAATAGCATACCAGTAAATTTTGTTAATAACTAAAATAAGTGCATAAAAATTATTATTATATTATATGGACACATATTAAGAAGGAAAAATTGGGGTGTTACAATTCTCCCCCACTTAGAATATTTCGTCCTCGAAATTTATCGCCCAAAACTAAACATCCTCCCACTAACAAACTACAACCATCTAGACAACTAATGCTATCTATCCTGCTGATTATCATTTCATTGATTACCATGCGGTGAGTGATTAGGCGGCCGTCCTCCTACTTCTTCACCCGTAACTCAAGAAATAATAACCGCACTCATCCTCTAGCGGTTCGTAAGGATCCTTGATAGAGTTTTTCGAGCGTAATCACGCGTCGGTACCACGTGATTACCCCCATGCTCTATTAAAGTTCCTCCCTATTATAGCATGTGCACCCAACGAACACACAACTCGGCGGTTAAAAAGGAAACGAGCAAGCACATCATCTGCCAGGTGGCTTCAACATCCCACATTTAGAAAAATCGAGCAATTGAGAGAAACGAAATAAATAAATAAATATTGTAAAAATATAGTTATCATTAAAATCATTTTATCTATAATCTCACTCAAAGAAATCAACAACTATAACAATTATGGGGAAAAATTATACTTATAGTAATCAGAATATCACAACACGCTAGTTGTCAAGTAAAAACCTTATATAGATAATAGAGCAATTTCGTAAGCACTTAGTCTAGAGCATCATAAAAGAAACACGTTATATATAATATAATAAAAACTTTGAATAAGATATAGTAATGTTTACCTAAATAAGATAAACACATTTTGAGTATTCCATAAAATAATGGTTTAACACCAGAGTATCAGCAGAGTCAATAAACATTTTAATTTTCACTCTCCAAAACAACATAACGCAAACAACCACAACAAAGCCAAGTCATAGAAGCACAAACTAGTAAAGTTAGAATTCATAGAACAGTTACTAAACAAAAAAAAAAATTACAGATTGTATGAATTCAAAGATCACGAAACATTAAAGTCACAAAATAAGGCCTAAATACAAAGTTCACACAGAAAAATGTAATTCGAATCGAAGAATAAAACTCTAGTGCTACATAACTTGACGACTAACTACTGGCCGGACAGGACAATCGCGCTCGATACCACTAATGTAACACCCCCTTCTACATAGTCTATTATTTGATCAATTTGAGAATCAGAGTCTACGAAAAACTTTAGTGCGACCACTTGAGGGTGCCACATTTAAACAACCACATTTAAAATTCCAAAAATACTAAATAGAATGAACTCCAAGTTAAGGTACATAGCACCATAACAATCAGGAATAAACATCATTGCAAATGAATTAACAAAACTCAAATACGGAAAATACTGATTATCCAAATGAAAAGTCAATTCATAAAATAAACGACAAATCCTAAATCCCTCCCCCGGTGCTACGTGATCGAGCCGACTGACCATACTAGAAGAAGGTACTCAAGTCACCTTCATCATCACACACTGCAGCGTTGCCACATAAGAGCAACATTCCAAGCAGAAAGGGTGAGTCTCATTTCATAGAAAATAGTAAATAAAACAAGCAACTCAATAAGACAAGCATTAGCACACCAAGCAGTACAATCCAAACACTTTCGCCATTAATTATACACACCCAGACAACCACCATAAAATGTATGCAAGTGCATGATATGCAACCCAACGCCAAGGGTATATGCATGTGGATCCATCACCAAAAAGGCCCAGAGGGCATTCACCATTCACCAAAAGGCCCGAAGGCATTCACCATTCACCAAAATATTTTATGAGGCCGAGGCCTATTCACCAAAAATGCATATGATTATGCGACACCATGACTATGCACCCATCACACCAAAACACCAAGTTATGCATTAGAATGCTCACCATTAATTTATTTGCTCACCAATCACCAAGAGAGGTCATAGACCCTCAATCACCCAAAATATGCTCACCATTAACACACATCACCATTAAAACAGCCCACAAGGACTAAATACAACACCATAAGGACTAAAGAACACCTAGGACTATTTGCACACCAAAGGACTAAATGCACACCAAACAATCACCAAGAATCATACATAGAATAATCACCTTTAATTTTATTTACTCACACACCCTCGGGACACCCTCACACACCTCGGCACCCACTCAAACAACTCGGCACCCACTCAAGCACCTCGGACGCACACTCACATACCTCGGCTCCCACTCACACACCTCGGCACACACAAAACACCTACCTCGGCTCCCACTCACACACCTCGGCACACAAAACACACCTCGGTACACTTTCACACACCTCGGCACCTCACCCCATTCACCTCGACACCTCGCCTCGCCTCACTCACCTCGGTCCACCTCACCTCATTCACCTCGGCACCTCACCTCACTCACCTAGGTCACCTCACGTCATTCACCTCGGCACCTCACCCCGCTCACCTCGGCCGCGCCAAATGCACCGCCAATTGGCGCCCTATCACTGGTCCACACCTATACCGATCCTAAAACTTCCTTAAACGCCATGGATTTATTATTACTCCTTGTTCAAACTACCAACCCAACACCTACCACCCACTTATTTTGCTAGATTAAATTAGCTACAACCACCAGAATTCATTAGCAACCATCAATACACCCCACACCCAAACAAGAACACCATTCATATACACAAGTAATATTGCCAAAAATTCACTCAAGCATAATACCAAACACCTAACCTTCATTCTCAATTCTCCCTATTGTTTTCATTCAAGTTAATACAATTAACATGCCAACACCACTCAAGATAACCTCATCAATTCGAATATATATTCATTACATTCATCACCAATTCAAACAAGTTAGCATATAACAATTCAATCAAACATATCCTAACACTCAATCCTATGGTTCCAAGGTTTATAAACTATTGGCTATGGAAAGAGAATCCCCTTACTTGTTAAATGAAGAAGAAGACCACACTTAAGAATTCACCAAAATCACCAACACTTGATTAAACCGAAGACGAAGACCCTTCTACGAACGCACCGAAGTAACCGCAGCAACAAAGCCTCCTCTCCCTTCTTCTTCTTCTCGTCGCACAACTCTTCTTTCTTTTCCTCCTCTCCTTCGTTTCTTCCCTTCTCCTCGGCGCACACCTGTTTCTCTTCTTGCGTTTCTTTCTTTTAAATTAAACTCTTAATAGTTTGGAAACTGCTCGATAGGGCTCAAGTCGAAAAGGAGGACTCAAAGAGTCGAACATTTACGTTGGTCTTATGTTGAAGTTGATTTCAACCGACCTTACACCTATTGAATTTGTGAATCGCATGCTCGCCTATCGAATCGAACTGGGGTATGACGACATCACTCTCACCCTAATTGCATAGACCATAATAAGGAGATAATGCACAATTCTTATTGGCTATTTTCTTTTCCAAATTTGACGTGACTCATAAAGTAGATGATTAGCGACCAATAAAATCAAAGGGGTGGTAAGAATAATGATGGTGAAATAGTTGTAATTGAAGGGAAGGAAGGACTTGGAACGATATGTGTATAAAGGCATGAATAGAGACTTGCTCAAGCAAAGACATGAATGGACACGAAAATCAACTAGATCGGTGGAAGAGAAAAAGAATGAGGGTCAATAGAGTTACGGTGCGGCTTGATTAAGAGGGATTAGGAATTTTAGGTTTTGTAGAATGATAACACTTCGGTGGAGATAAAAGCCCAAGGCTTATATTTGATGAAATTTAAAAACCGTTTGTCTATACCTACAAGTTAGTTAATATCACACAGCCCAAAAATAATTTTTCAATTAACTAGCTAACATTTCAAATACTAATAATTCTATACAAGAGAAACAATTAATTAAAATAATATTATATTATCAATATTATTTAAAAATACAGTTAAATGCCAATCTAACTTACTTTAATAATTTAAATACACGTAAACTTTAAAAGCATTAACCTTAGACTTGGCATAGATATAATGTAACTCATTAACTAAAATTTAAAAATAAAATAATAGCATACCAGTAAATTTTGTTAATAACTAAAATAAGTGCATAAAAATTATTATTATATTATATGGACACATATTAAGAAGGAAAAATTGGGGTGTTACAATTCTCCCCCACTTAGAATATTTCGTCCTCGAAATTTATCGGCCAAAACTAAACATCCTCCCACTAACAAACTACAACCATCTAGACAACTAATGCTATCTATCCTGCTGATTATCATTTCATTGATTACCGCGCGGTGAGTGATTAGGCGGTCGTCCCTCCTACTTCTTCACCCGGGTAACTCAAGAAATAATAACTGCACTCATCCTCTAGCGGTTCAGTAAGGATCCTTGATAGAGTTTTCGAGCGTAATCACGTCGGTACCACGTGATTACCCCCATGCTCTATTAAAGTTCCTCCCTATTATAGCATGTGCACCCAACGAACACACAACTCGGCAGTTAAAAAGGAAACGAGCAAGCACATCATCTGCTGGGTGGCTTCAAACATCCCACATTTAGAAAAATCGAGCAATTGAGAGAAACGAAATAAATAAATAAATATTGTAAAAATATAGTTATCATTAAAATCATTTTATCTATAATCTCACTCAAAGAAATCAACAACTATAACAATTATGGGGAAAAATTATACTTATAGTAATCAGAATATCACAACACGCTAGTTGTCAAGTAAAAACCTTATATAGATAACAGAGCAATTTCGTAAGCACTTAGTCTAGAGCATCATAAAAGAAACACGTTATATATAATATAATAAAAACTTTGAATAAGATATAGTAATGTTTACCTAAATAAGATAAACACATTTTGAGTATTCCATAAAATAATGGTTTAACACCAGAGTATCAGCAGAGTCAATAAACATTTTAATTTTCACTCTCCAAAACAACATAACGCAAACAACCACAACAAAGCCAAGTCATAGAAGCACAAACTAGTAAAGTTAGAATTCATAGAACAGTTACTAAACAAAAAAAAAAAATTACAGATTGTATGAATTCAAAGATCACGAAACATTAAAGTCACAAAATAAGGCCTAAATACAAAGTTCACACTGAAAAAGTAATTCGAATCGAAGAATAAAACTCTAGTGCTACATAACTTGACGACTCAACTACTGTACGGACAGGACCGAATCGCTCGATACCACTAATGTAACACCCCTTCTACATAGTCTATTATTTGATCAATTTGAGAATCGAGTCTCACGAAAAACTTTAGTGCGACCACTTGAGGTGCCACATTTAAACAACCACATTTAAAATTCCAAAAATACTAAATAGAATGAACTCCAAGTTAAGGTACATAGCACCATAACAGAAATCTGGGAATAAACATCATTGCAGCGGAATTAACAAAACTCAAATACGGAAAATACAGTTATCCAAATGAAAAGTCAATTCATAAAATAAACGACAAATCCTAAATCCCCTCCCCGGTGCTACGTATCAGAGCTGACTCGACCATACTAGAAGAAGGTACTCAAGTCACCTTCAGTCACTGTCACCTGCAGCGTTGCCACATAAGAGCAACATTCCAAGCAGAAAGGGTGAGTCTCATTTCATAGAAAATAGTAAATAAAACAAGCAACTCAATAAGACAAGCATTAGCACACCAAGCAGTACAATCCAAACACTTTCGCCATTAATTATACACACCCAGACAACCACCATAAAATGTATGCAAGTGCATGATATGCAACCCAACGCCAAGGGTATATGCATGTGGATCCATCACCAAAAAGGCCCAGAGGGCATTCACCATTCACCAAAAGGCCCGAAGGCATTCACCATTCACCAAAATATTTTATGAGGCCGAGGCCTATTCACCAAAAATGCATATGATTATGCGACACCATGACTATGCACACCAAGCAGTACAATCCAAACACTTTCGCCATTAATTATACACACCCAGACAACCACCATAAAATGTATGCAAGTGCATGATATGCAACCCAACGCCAAGGGTATATGCATGTGGATCCATCACCAAAAAGGCCTGGAGGGCATTCACCATTCACCAAAAGCCCGAAGGCATTCACCATTCACCAAAATATTTTATGAGGCCGAGGCCTATTCACCAAAAATGCATATGATTATGCGACACCATGACTATGCACCGTCACACCAAAACACCAAGTTATGCATTAGAATGCTCACCATTAATTTATTTGCTCACCAATCACCAAGAGAGGTCATAGACCCTCAATCACCCAAAATATGCTCACCATTAACACACATCACCATTAAAACAGCCCACAAGGACTAAATACAACACCATAAGGACTAAAGAACACCTAGGACTATTTGCACACCAAAGGACTAAATGCACACCAAACAATCACCAAGAATCATACATAGAATAATCACCTTTAATTTTATTTACTCACACACCTCGGGACACCCTCACACACCTCGGCACCCACTCAAACAACTCGGCACCCACTCAAGCACCTCGGCACGCACACTCACATACCTCGGCTCCCACTCACACACACCTCGGCACACACAAAACACCTACCTCGGCTCCCACTCACACACCTCGGCACACACAAAACACACACCTCGGTACACTTTCACACACCTCGGCACCTCACCCCATTCACCTCGGCACCTCGCTCGCCTCGCCTCACTCACCTCGGTCCACCTCACCTCATTCACCTCGGCACCTCACCCTCACTCACCTAGGTCACCTCACGTCATTCACCTCGGCACCTCACCCCGTTCACCTCGGCCAGGCGCCAAATGCACTGCCAATTGGCGCCCCTATCACGGTCCACCTATACCGATCCTAAAACTTCCTTAAACGCCATGGATTTATTATTACTCCTTGTTCAAACTACCAACCCAACACCTACCACCCACTTATTTTGCTAGATTAAATTAGCTACAACCACCAGAATTCATTAGCAACCATCAATACACCCCACACCCAAACAAGAACACCATTCATATACACAAGTAATATTGCCAAAAATTCACTCAAGCATAATACCAAACACCTAACCTTCATTCTCAATTCTCCCTATTGTTTTCATTCAAGTTAATACAATTAACATGCCAACACCACTCAAGATAACCTCATCAATTCGAATATATATTCATTACATTCATCACCAATTCAAACAAGTTAGCATATAACAATTCAATCAAACATATCCTAACACTCAATCCTATGGTTCCAAGGTTTATAAACTATTGGCTATGGAAAGAGAATCCCCTTACTTGTTAAATGAAGAAGAAGACCACACTTGAGAATTCACCAAAATCACCAACACTTGATTAAACCGAAGACGAAGACCCTTCTACTGAACGCACCAAGTAACCGCAAAGCAACAAAGCCTCCTCTCCCCCTTTCTTCTTCACGTCGCACAACTCTTCTTTCTTTTCCCTCCTCTCCTTCGTTTCTTCCCTTCTCCTCGGCGCACACCTCTTTCTATTCTCGCGTTTCTTTCTTTTAAATTAAATTCTTAATAGTTTGGAAAGCGTTCGATAGGGCTCAAGTCGAAAAACCGAGGACTCAAAGAGTGAACATTTACGTTGGTCTTATGTTGAAGTTGATTTCAACCGGACCTTACACCTATTGAATTTGTGAATCGCATGCTCTGCTCTCGAATCGAATCGAATCTGGGTCAGATGACATCACTCTCACCCTAATTGCATAGACCATAATAAGGAGATAATGCACAATTCTTATTGGCTATTTTCTTTTCCAAATTTGACGTGACTCATAAAGTAGATGATTAGCAACCAATAAAATTAAAGGGGTGGTAAGAATAATGATGGTGAAATAGTTGTAATTGAAGGGAAGGAACAGACTTGGAACGATATGTGTATAAAGGCATGAATAGAGACTTGCTCAAGCAAAGACATGAATGGACACGAAAATCAACTAGATCGGTGGGAAGAGAAAAAGAATGAGGGTCAATAGAGTTACGGTGCGGCTTGATTAAGAGGGATTAGGAATTTTAGGTTTTGTAGAATGATAACACTTCGGTGGAGATAAAAGCCCAAGGCTTATATTTGATGAAATTTAAAAACCGTTTGTCTATACCTACAAGTTAGTTAATATCACACAGCCCAAAAAATAATTTTTCAATTAACTAGCTAACATTTCAAATACTAATAATTCTATACAAGAGAAACAATTAATTAAAATAATATTATATTATCAATATTATTTAAAAATACAGTTAAATGCCAATCTAACTTACTTTAATAATTTAAATACACGTAAACTTTAAAAGCATTAACCTTAGACTTGGCATAGATATAATGTAACTCATTAACTAAAATTTAAAAATAAAATAATAGCATACCAGTAAATTTTGTTAATAACTCAAATAAGTGCATAAAAATTATTATTATATTATATGGACACATATTAAGAAGGAAAAATTGGGGTGTTACAATTCTCCCCCACTTAGAATATTTCGTCCTCGAAATTTATCGGCCAAAACTAAACATCCTCCCACTAACAAACTACAACCATCTAGACAACTAATGCTATCTATCCTGCTGATTATCATTTCATTGATTACCGGCGGTGAGTGATTGGGCGGCCGTCCCTCCTACTTCTTCAGCCAGGTAACTCAAGAAATAATAACCAGACTCATCCTCTAGCGGTTCTGTAAGGATCCTTGATAGAGTTTTCGAGCGTAATCACGTCGGTACCACGTGATTACCCCCATGCTCTATTAAAGTTCCTCCCTATTATAGCATGTGCACCCAACGAACACACAACTCGGCAGTTAAAAAGGAAACGAGCAAGCACATCATCTGCCGGTGGCTTCGCAACATCCCACATTTAGAAAAATCGAGCAATTGAGAGAAACGAAATAAATAAATAAATATTGTAAAAATATAGTTATCATTAAAATCATTTTATCTATAATCTCACTCAAAGAAATCAACAACTATAACAATTATGGGGAAAAATTATACTTATAGTAACCAGAATATCACAACACGCTAGTTGTCAAGTAAAAACCTTATATAGATAACAGAGCAATTTCGTAAGCACTTAGTCTAGAGCATCATAAAAGAAACACGTTATATATAATATAATAAAAACTTTGAATAAGATATAGTAATGTTTACCTAAATAAGATAAACACATTTTGAGTATTCCATAAAATAATGGTTTAACACCAAAGTATCAGCAGAGTCAATAAACATTTTAATTTTCACTCTCCAAAACAACATAACGCAAACAACCACAACAAAGCCAAGTCATAGAAGCACAGACTAGTAAAGTTAGAATTCATAGAACAGTTACTAAACAAAAAAAAAAATTACAGATTGTATGAATTCAAAGATCACGAAACATTAAAGTCACAAAATAAGGCCTAAATACAAAGTTCACACAGAAAACAGAATTCAGAATCGAAGAATAAAACTCTAGTGCTACATAACTTGACGACTCAACTACCGGCCGGACAGACCGAACTGCTCTGATACCACTAATGTAACACCCCCTTCTACATAGTCTATTATTTGATCAATTTGAGAATCAGAGTCTACGAAAAACTTTAGTGCGACCACTTGAGGGTGCCACATTTAAACAACCACATTTAAAATTCCAAAAATACTAAATAGAATGAACTCCAAGTTAAGGTACATAGCACCATAACAGAAATCCGGGAATAAACATCATTGCAGCGGAATTAACAAAACTCAAATACGGAAAATACAGTTATCCAAATGAAAAGTCAATTCATAAAATAAACGACAAATCCTAAATCCCCTCCCCGGTGCTACGTATCAGAGCTGACTCGACCATACTAGAAGAAGGTACTCAAGTCACCTTCATCCATCACACACTGCTGACGTTGCCACATAAGAGCAACATTCCAAGCGAGAAAGGGGTGAGTCTCATTTCATAGAAAATAGTAAATAAAACAAGCAACTCAATAAGACAAGCATTAGCACACCAAGCGAGACAATCCAAACACTTTCGCCATTAATTATACACACCCGCACAACCACCATAAAATGTATGCAAGTGCATGATATGCAACCCAACGCCAAGGGTATATGCATGTGGATCCATCACCAAAAAGGCCCGGAGGGCATTCACCATTCACCAAAAGGCCCGGCGCATTCACCATTCACCAAAATATTTTATGAGGCCGAGGCCTATTCACCAAAAATGCATATGATTATGCGACACCATGACTATGCACACCAAGCAGTACAATCCAAACACTTTCGCCATTAATTATACACACCCAGACAACCACCATAAAATGTATGCAAGTGCATGATATGCAACCCAACGCCAAGGGTATATGCATGTGGATCCATCACCAAAAAGGCCCAGAGGGCATTCACCATTCACCAAAAGGCCCGAAGGCATTCACCATTCACCAAAATATTTTATGAGGCCGAGGCCTATTCACCAAAAATGCATATGATTATGCGACACCATGACTATGCACCGTCACACCAAAACACCAAGTTATGCATTAGAATGCTCACCATTAATTTATTTGCTCACCAATCACCAAGAGAGGTCATAGACCCTCAATCACCCAAAATATGCTCACCATTAACACACATCACCATTAAAACAGCCCACAAGGACTAAATACAACACCATAAGGACTAAAGAACACCTAGGACTATTTGCACACCAAAGGACTAAATGCACACCAAACAATCACCAAGAATCATACATAGAATAATCACCTTTAATTTTATTTACTCACACACCTCGGGACACCCTCACACACCTCGGCACCCACTCAAACAACTCGGCACCCACTCAAGCACCTCGGCACGCACACTCACATACCTCGGCTCCCACTCACACACCTCGGCACACACAAAACACCTACCTCGGCTCCCACTCACACACCTCGGCACACACAAAACACACCTCGGTACACTTTCACACACCTCGGCACCTCACCCCATTCACCTCGGCACTGGCGCCTCGCCTCACTCACCTCGGTCACCTCACCTCATTCACCTCGGCACCTCACCTCACTCACCTAGGTCACCTCACGTCATTCACCTCGGCACCTCACCCCGTTCACCTCGGCCAGGCGCCAAATGCACTGCCAATTGGCGCCCCTATCACGGTCCACCTATACCGATCCTAAAACTTCCTTAAACGCCATGGATTTATTATTACTCCTTGTTCAAACTACCAACCCAACACCTACCACCCACTTATTTTGCTAGATTAAATTAGCTACAACCACCAGAATTCATTAGCAACCATCAATACACCCCACACCCAAACAAGAACACCATTCATATACACAAGTAATATTGCCAAAAATTCACTCAAGCATAATACCAAACACCTAACCTTCATTCTCAATTCTCTCCTATTGTTTTCATTCAAGTTAATACAATTAACATGCCAACACCACTCAAGATAACCTCATCAATTCGAATATATATTCATTACATTCATCACCAATTCAAACAAGTTAGCATATAACAATTCAATCAAACATATCCTAACACTCAATCCTATGGTTCCAAGGTTTATAAACTATTGGCTATGGAAAGAGAATCCCCTTACTTGTTAAATGAAGAAGAAGACCACACTTGAGAATTCACCAAAATCACCAACACTTGATTAAACCGAAGACGAAGACCCTTCTACGAACGCACCAGTAAATCTTAGCGAAGAACAAAGCCTCCTCTCCCTTCTTCTTCTTCACGTCGCACAACTCTTCTTTCTTTTCCTCCTCTCCTTCGTTTCTTCCCTTCTCCTCGGCGCACACCTCTTTCTCTTCTCGCGTTTCTTTCTTTTAAATTAAATTCTTAATAGTTTGGAAACTGTTCGATAGGGCTCGAAGTCGAAAACCGGAGGACTCAAAGAGCTGAACATTTACGTTGGTCTTATGTTGAAGTTGATTTCAACCGGACCTTACACCTATTGAATTTGTGAATCGCATGCTCTGCCTCTGTCGAATCGAACTGGGGTCAGACGACATCACTCTCACCCTAATTGCATAGACCATAATAAGGAGATAATGCACAATTCTTATTGGCTATTTTCTTTTCCAAATTTGACGTGACTCATAAAGTAGATGATTAGCAGCCAATAAAATTAAAGGGGTGGTAAGAATAATGATGGTGAAATAGTTGTAATTGAAGGGAAGGAACAGACTTGGAACGATATGTGTATAAAGGCATGAATAGAGACTTGCTCAAGCAAAGACATGAATGGACACGAAAATCAACTAGATCGGTGGAAGAGAAAAAGAATGAGGGTCAATAGAGTTACGGTGCGGCTTGATTAAGAGGGATTAGGAATTTTAGGTTTTGTAGAATGATAACACTTCGGTGGAGATAAAAGCCCAAGGCTTATATTTGATGAAATTTAAAAACCGTTTGTCTATACCTACAAGTTAGTTAATATCACACAGCCCAAAAATAATTTTTCAATTAACTAGCTAACATTTCAAATACTAATAATTCTATACAAGAGAAACAATTAATTAAAATAATATTATATTATCAATATTATTTAAAAATACAGTTAAATGCCAATCTAACTTACTTTAATAATTTAAATACACGTAAACTTTAAAAGCATTAACCTTAGACTTGGCATAGATATAATGTAACTCATTAACTAAAATTTAAAAATAAAATAATAGCATACCAGTAAATTTTGTTAATAACTCAAATAAGTGCATAAAAATTATTATTATATTATATGGACACATATTAAGAAGGAAAAATTGGGGTGTTACAAGAGTGGCGCGCCTCTTGGCGCTGCCGGTGAGGATGGGCGCCGAGGTGTGCTGCCCAGTGCCGAGGTGAATGAAGTGAGGTGACGTAGGTGAGTGAGGTGAGGTGCCGAGGTGAATGAAGTGAGGTGCCGAGGTGAGTGAGGCGAGGTGAGGTGCCGAGGTGAATGGGGTGAGGTGCCGAGGTGTGTGAGAGTGTACCGAGGTGTATTTTTTGTGTGCCGAGGTGAAGTGAGCGTGTAACGATGTGAAGTGGGTGTGTGCCGAGGTGAAGTGAGTGTGTGCCGAGGTGAATTGAGTGTGTGCCGAGGTGAAGTGAGTGTGTGTCGAAGTGAAACGAGTGTGTGTCGAATCTGCAGTGTGTGTGTTCTTGTTGGGCGCGCGCCATTTGGCTGCCCCCAGTGCGCTGGTGTGTTGCTAGTGTGCGTGTGTCTACGGAATGGGCGCCAATCTTGGCAGCCCAAGGCGCAACTTGGCGCCATGTCTAAGTGTGGGTTCAAAATAGCCCTTAGGTGTCAGATTGGTCCCCGAAGTGTCAATTTAGTCCTTTGGGTGGAAATGATTAGGGGTGCTCTTTTAGTCCCCGTAGGAGTATTAATTATGGTGTTATAAAATAAATGGTGAGCGTATTGGTGATGAGAGGTCTATGCCTCTCCTTGGTGATTTGGTGAATATACATATAATTGTGGTGAGCATGTTATTGCTTTATTTTGGTGTTTTGGTGTTTTTGGTGCATAGTCATGGCGTCGCATAAATCATATGCATTTTGGTGAATAGGCTTCGGCCTCTAAATTATTTTGGTGTTTGGTGAATGCCCACAAGGCAATATTTGGTGATGGATCCACATGCACATGCCCAGTGGAGTTTTGGGTTGCATTGCATACATTGCATACATGTTCTGGTGTAACTGTTTCTGTTGTGATTGCAAATGGTGTAACTGTTTCTGGTTGGATTGCAAATGGTGTAATTTTACAGTGTGATCGTAGTTAGTGTAATCGCCTTTGGTGTAATCTTGTCTTAATAGTGTATTTAAATTTGTTGTTCTCTGGTGTGCTGTTTCTCTGTGTTCCTCGCTTTATTTATTATTATCTATGCATTGAGACTCACCCTGCTCGCGTCGTGTTGCCTCGTATGTCGGCAACTGCGCAGTGACTGTGATGACGGAAGGTGACTAGAGATCCTTCATCTAGTATGGTCGAGTCGCTTCGATACGTAGCACCTGGGGAATGTTTATTTGTTATGTCTTTTACTTTTGAACTATTATTTAAGTTGTTATTTTTCCACTACCGTAATGTTATTCCCGACTACTATTTTGGTGCTATGTATCCTCTAAACCGGAGTTTATTTTAAGTAATTGTTTTGAAGTATGTTAAGGTGTTTGGTTTTAAATGTGACACCTCGAGTGGTCGCATGCATAAGAAAAGTTTTCAACTACTCGATTTCCAAATTAATTAAAAAGTAGTTTATGTAGAAGGGGGGTGTTACATGTGCACTGAAGCAGTAGGATATGGTGGTGAGTTGTTGTCTGGGCGCCAATTGGCAGGGAATATGGCGCCCTGTTTACTGTTCACAGGGTGGGTTGTGTGTTTGTGCATGAGTATCACTGCCAGGGCGCCACATTGCTGGGGAAATGGCGCCCGAGCACCGCTTTATGTCTTGAGTTGGGTTTCTGTGCGGTGTGTGTGTGCATGCAGGCGCCCGGTTTCTTTGGAAATGTGGCGCCTTGTGCACTGTTCATGTGCACATATGGGGTGGATTAAGTGACATTTAGAGTTCTAGACATATTTTACCGTGCCATATTTTGTATTCACCTGCCCAAAAACAATTTTAAACATTTTGGCTCGAGTGGTTTCAGTTTTGCATGTGTCATTTGGGAGATGTCCTAGTGGGTAATTATGTGGCGCTATATGTGTGCGCCTAGGGGGTGGTCTAAGTGGAATTTAGAGTTCTGGGCATATTTCACCGTGCCATCTTTTGCATTCACCTGCCCAAATTTAATTTAAAACATTTTGGCTCGAGTGGTTTTCTGTTTGCATGTGTTGTGTGGGTGGGTCGTATAGGCGCCAAACAGTCTTTGCCAGGCGCCAGGCAGCGCTCGTGTTCGTGCAGAGCGTGTGTCTCGCCAGTGTCTGAGGTTGTGTCAGGTCCGTCTTTGCGAGGCGCAGATTCTTTGTGTTATTGGCGCTAGTGCTGTGTTGCACTGAGGCGCCATGTTCTTTGTGTTTTGGCGCCGTGTGCTAGTGTGTGGCACGGGCGCTGTGTGTGGGGAAAAGTGGCGCGGTGTCTTTGGTGTGCACTGAGGGGCGCCAGATTGTGGGGCATTTGGCGCCTGGTGGTGCCAAAGGGTGTCCTAGGTGTTGTTTTGGTCCCTAGGTGACAGTTTGGTCCCTAGGTGACTGTTGGGTCCTAAGGTTGTGAGTTTGGTCCCTAGATGCCAGTTTGGTCCAAAAGGTGTCAATTTGGTCCCTAGGTGTTGGGTTGGTCCTAAAGAGTGTTTTAGGTCCCTGAGTGTGGTTAGTCCTCTAATTGTGAATACGTCCTTGGGACTTGAGTATGTTGAGCTAGCAACTGAGATGATTGAGGATGCCATGGGGGCATGAGCCATGGGGGCTAGAGCCATGAGGGCTATAAATGAGATTAAATATGAGGTGAGAAAATAATATATGAAGTGATATTGAAAATGTGCTTGTGTTGTGTTCATGGAGTCTCATGCATACATTCGGCTGCGGTCGCGACGTTTATAAACTGATTGTGAGGCCATGAGGGCCAGGCCATGGGGGCCAGAGTCATGAGGACTCAATTTGAGAATGATACTACCATGAGGGCAACTGGTACCACATGCATGACTGCATTGCATACATTCCCATAAACGCACGAGTGCTATTGATTAATGAATGGTTTGATTTGTGTGCTGTAAACTGTGTCTGTGTGATGCTATGATGTTATCTATATTGCTTATTATCACTTTTATTATATAGTTCGAGACTCACCCTTTCTGTTGTTATTTACCACAGGTAGTCAGGAGTGAAGGCTTGCTACCTTCACTAGTCCCCGAGTCGGTCTGCTCTGATACGTAGCACCTAAGGGATGGGTTATAAACTTTTGTTTGATCTGTTTTGCTCAAAGTTGAGCCTTTATATGTATTGAGATTATGGTTTATTTTCCGCTGCGTTATGTGAAATTATATTCCCACGAGTTTAATTTATGGTGTTACGTATTTGAACTGTTATTATGAGCTGAGCTAATTGTTGAGTGGTTTTTAAAGAGATAAGTGTAGCATCCCATTGGATGATTTCAATTAAGAAATGAATTTTTATACTCTGATTTTGATTTAATTTTCCGGGTAGAAATGGGGTGTTACATTAGTGGTATCAGAGCAAAAGTTTGGTCTGTCCGGCCAAGTGTG
Source organism: Oxytropis ochrocephala (assembly GCA_020916435.1). Classification (NCBI taxonomy): domain Eukaryota; kingdom Viridiplantae; phylum Streptophyta; class Magnoliopsida; order Fabales; family Fabaceae; genus Oxytropis; species Oxytropis ochrocephala. The sequence goes on along the minus strand of CM037094.1, from coordinate 31,146,311 downwards.
TCTGTTTGTCATGTTGTGTATGACAGTTAGGTGTCTTGAATTAGTTCTGAATGGTTGTTTATGCTGCAGTGCTAGGTTGATATGGCCAGAAGAGTTGATGTTGCACTTGCTGAGGCTTTGCAAGCCATAGCACAGGTTATGGGGACTCAGCAGAATACTGAGACCCGTAGTCTGGCAACATTCCAGAGAGAGAACCCTCCTACCTTCAAGGGGAGGTACAACCCGGATGGTGCACTGGCTTGGCTGAAGGAGATTGAGAGGATCTTCAGAGTGATTAGCTGCAATGATGAGCAGAAAGTCAGGTACGGTACACACACTCTATCTGAAGAGGCTGATGGCTGGTGGTTGGAGACCAGTGGGAGGTTAGGGGCTGCGCATGAGGAGATTACTTGGGCTGTGTTCCGAAGGGAATTCTTGAGGAAGTATTTTCCGGAGGACGTTAAAGGTAAGAAAGAGCTGGAATTCCTTGAGCTGAGGCAGGGGAGTATGTCTGTTTCTGAGTATGCTGCCAAGTTAAGGACAATAATTTATTTATTTTTGTATACTTGCTCTTTATTTATTTATTTATTTATTTTATGCCCTAATTTTTGCTTAGACTGCTCTTACGAGTTTTCAACCTAACGGGCCTTTTTAATTTATTTATTTTTGTAAAGGACTTGCTGTAACATCCCAGACTGCTTCTAGAACTGTTGACTGCCCCCACGAACCAACACGAGTCTTTCAGCATGCTTTGTCCTCACTTGCATGCTTTCCGGAAAACTTCCCAGAAGGTCACCCATCCCACTACTACTCCAAGCCAAGCACGCTTAACTATGGAGTTCTTATGGGATAGGCTCCCGAAAAGAAGATGCATCTTGTTGGTATAGGTAGTCCAAATCAATTCTTTTAAGCCTTCCTTCAATCATGCAGTCTCATACACCACACCTCGGGATCCTCTCATTCCGGTGCGTATTCGGTTCATTCACGCCGCGCCTTCGCTTTGAAGCTGCCAGGAGCCGCTCTTTGCCATGCCACCTTTTTGGGCACCGGCGATCACTCCCCGCCCTCGTCAGCCCCGGATGTCACATGCACTAATGTAACACCCCCTTTTCAAATACTACTAATTAGTCAATTTTAAAATCAGATTTTCCAAAAACCTTTCCACGCACCACAAAGAGAGTGCTACATTTAATCAAAACACCTTACATAACTCCAAATTATTAATTATTATAGACTTCAGTGTATAAGATACATAGCACCAAATGACATCCGGAAATAAGTATTACAGCAGCGGAAAATAACAACTTAACATCTTAGTTCAGAATATAAGGAAAATAATAGACTAAACATCCCCCCGGTGCTACATATCAGAGCCGACTCGACCACACTAGAAGGAGGATCTCTAAACACCTTTTAAGCACCGTCACCTGCAGGTTGCCGGCGTACGAGGCAACACGACGCAGTAGGGTGAGTCTCAATACATAGATAATAATAAATAAAACAAGAAACACAGTAGAATAGGTACACCAGATATACAGTCACTTCAAATACACCATTAATTTATGAACACCAAACATATGAATGTATGCATGAGTGCAAGTATGCATGTGGATCCATCATCATCACTTTAACCCCGTCGGGCACCCACCACGTTTGGCCGAAGCCACCCACCACGTTTGGCCGAAGCCATACCACCTTGTTTATATGCATATGATTTATGTGACACCATGACAAATGCATCACTCAAAACGGAGTTCAATTGAGCACACAAAACCTGCAAAAACTGAACCTACCCCCAGTTTGACTCCAGAAATTTAACCTAACTTTAGAGACTCATAACTGGAGCTACACAACTCCGAATTTAACGAAACCAGTGCCAAAACGACCGGCCTTAAGTCTATTTTCAAAAACAATTAGCCACATAATTTTTGGATCAACTAAACAGTACCAGTTTGAGAAAACCGAAACAGTGTCCAGAAAACACACAAAAACCATAAACAAATAAGACTCATCATCAACCCCCAATAAATTCAACAACACTTAAACACCATTTAATCCAACAAATACATGAGCATCAATTTAATTTCCACAACACTTAGGCATTTAATCAACATCATTAAATCAACATATTCTCATATTTCATCACATTGAAGCATTTTATCAAACACATGGCATGCACATTTAATAACACATTTATTTCCAACATCAAGCATCATGGTATCACCAAATTAAATATCAATACAACAATAAACATAGAATTAACACACAACTCAAACAATCAAACAAATACTCCTAACACCTAACCTCTATGATTTCAAGATTTATAAATTATTAGCCATGAAAGAGAGCCCCCATACCTCCAAACTTGACAACACAAGAAAAACCCCTTCTCCAACAACCCAAGAACCACCACTTAATGACTTCTCTCCTACACTTGAGCTCCAAACCCATCCATGGAAAAGAGAGAAATACACAAGATTAGTGTATGAAACCTACACTAGGTGATAAAGGAAGAAAAATGGGAAAGGTTGGTACTAAAATTACTTACCCAAAAGCAAGCAAATGAATTTCTCTTCCCCCCTTCTCTATGAACAGCTGCGTTGGCTACTACCCTCCCTCCCTCTTCTATTTTTTTGTTTTCTTTCTTTCTGAGGAGATGGAAACCTTATCCCTAACTTAAGTCATGACTTTGGGCCTATTTAGTGGGCTTGGGCCCCTTATTTACACCTCCTAGCTACTTCAACCACTCCCTATTTTAATTAATTCCCCACTCCCTTATTTACTACCCAACACCTCTTAGTCATATTAAATACTCTATTTTTAATATAACTAATCACTATAACACCTTATATTTATTTTAATATACACAACTAAAATATTACTTAATTAGATTAATCAAATAATCACATTAATTAAATTAGTTAAACAATCACCTAATCAAATTAGTTAAATAATTCACCTAATTAATTTTGGGTCGTTACACTTGCACCAAGGGAATACAATGTTGACAAGGTATTTTAGAGATCACAAATTTGCCCCAGTATGGAGGACCTAAAGTGTTACTTCATCAGTGAGAACAAACCAAAAAGTTGACTAGGTAGGGGAGTATGTACTTTAGGGTGGTCGGGGTGAGATTAGACTTGGACGGGGGGTGATGACAAGGTAAGGACATTAACTGACTCAAACAAGAATGAAGGAACATGTCACACACAAGTTACTATACAAATGCTTCGTAGAGAGTTAACATTAGTTAAAGCATGAAAGAAATTTTTGACAGGCCATTTCGGTCATTCATCATGGGATGCAACACTTTGTTAGAAAAAATGTGAACGAGCTGCTAATTTAAAAAATTGAGTGCCTTGAAACACCTTGAGCTTGCAACTAAGTAAGACTAAACTTTTCCAAAGAAGAGTAATTTATTTCACAAGAACGTCTCATCTCTCATCATAGTTTTTCTAAAATTTATACTTTATATTTTTTTAATGCATGATGTAAGTATGCAATGAATGAATGTGCATGATATGCAAATGGATGTATGTGAAATGCGAATGTAATGATAATGTACGTGCATGAAATGATAATATATGATTTTATTTATCGCGCCGAGGAATTATAAGTTTTACGTTTGGAGAGTAAAGTACAAAGTTTGACTTTGACTTTAGCATGCATGGCTTCTCTCCAAAATAAAGCTTTTAATTCTCGAGCAGTCATAAAAATACATGCGACAAGGGATTTTTTATTGCAAAGAAAAGGAAAAATGCATGAGGCATAACTTCTAAAAGCTTGTGGAATATAACAATTTTTGTTTTTTGATAAAAGATGGTATGCATCAATATTTGTTTGAATGCAAGGGTATGAAGCTCCTTTGTGACCCTAGGAAGGTATCCTATGGAGTGGGTCTAAGGTTTCTTTTATAGTGAACCTCACAAGGATGGTTCTAAAGAATCCTACACATGGTCCCTAGAGCCAAGGACCCCAGCCAAGAATACTGACCCCAACAATAACCAAGCTATTAGAAGGGATAGCATCCTTAAAAGGAATCAAACTCTAGGTGAGATTTTCATGACCACCCAACGAGACGTACGTCCTGCAGGCCATCACTACACAATCTCGTTCTAACTTAGGTTTACACTCGAGTCCGGGAAGAGGACTTTTTCTCACAGGTGTGTGATATGTATAGGTGCAGTGTGTGTAGGAGCGATTTTTTTTTTTGAAACAAAGGAGCAATTTAAAATAAACCCAAAGCTGCAAACAAAGCGAACATTCATACAAATATCGTCTTCTATCTTAGGGTTTACACATCAAATAAATAACATAATGTGCAAAAGTAAATAAATAAATAAAAGGGTAAAAATTAAATTAATCCTATAACTAATTAGACTAGGTTTTGACTCTCTAAAAGGTTAAGTCCCCAGTGGAGTCGCCAGCTGTAGCGACCGAAAAATCCGAGGAAAGGATTCTTCGAAAGGTTCATAGGAAGCCGCCACCAAATTTAGTTTAAGGGCAAATTCGGAAAATCCCTTTTAGGTTAGGACAAGGCAAGTTTAGGGTTCGGGAGTCGTTATGCGTGGGGAAGGTATTAGCACCCCACAACATCTTTTGTCTAATTAATTATATTTTAATATTTACCCTTTTATTTATGGAGAAAAAGACTTAATTAAATTTTTAATTTTTAGTGCTTGACAAGAGTGGACTATTGCTCCTACGTACCTCCGGATGCAATGGAGGAATCAAAGCTACGTAGGTCTTCCTAAAAAAGGTTGTTGGTTGGTGTTTTTTAGTGTAGGGGTCCTTGGACTCTTTGAACTATACAGCCCACTGATCCTAGGATGCTGACTAACCCGATTGTACAACCGACTTAGTCCCCTACTTTTTGAAAATGATTTTTTGAGAAATTGGTTTGATGTGAGGTGGGTTGGTTTTAGAATAGGTATATCTAGGACTCTTGAACTGTACAGCCCACTCGTCCTAGAACGCTGACTAACCCGGTTGTACAACCGACTTAATCCTCTATTTTTGGGAAAAGTAATTTATTTATATTTTTATAAATTTTTAAGGATTACTTGAAGCATAACTCATTGGTCCTAGAATGATGACTAACCTGGTTGTACAACCGACTTAATCTTTTATTTGATTTTGGGGTAGAAAAATATTTAATTATTATTTTTGATTTCTATTTATCACCCTTTCATATGCCCACTTTCTGGTTTTCAAAAAACTTTAAAGCCCCAAATCCATTTTGGTGAAACTAAGCTTTCTATCTAATCAATTTGGTTCTTGATGGATTTTCTGGCAAGAGGAACATAATCCGCTTATGTTTCAAATTCTAATTTGTTTGGGTGCTGAAAACGTGATCTAGGCTTTTCTGTTTATGTTTCAAACTCTAATCTATTTCTACTCTTTTTATTAAGATCTGATTATAGGCTTCATCTAATAATATTTTGATCTTGATATTTGTAAAAACAACTACACATAAGAAAATTAATAGGATGGAATATTATTAATGGTTGAGGAAAAATATCAGTATTATTTCGGATATGGTACTGAACATGTACATAAAATAATTAAAGGATGGCAAATATGAAAAAGGCTACATTAATTTGGTCAAAGAATCAGGTCATAAAATAAAAACATAATCAAATCTATGGTGAAACGATGGTAAACTCAAAAAAGCATGAATTATCAGGATAATGTACTAGGAGGGTTATGGTGCCGGTATGGTGGCTGGTGGGTATGTGTGATTGAAGATAATACAAATAACAATAATAATTAATAAAGAGTAAGGTGAAGAGAAATATAAAACTAAATTAAATTGCCAACCATTACACGCATGTTGATAGGTAAAGACGGTGAATAGCAGCATCTGAAAAATAAAAGGAGGCATTAAAAGTGAGATTGAGAGGATGAGAACGCGTCCATAGCAACAACAATGTCTTGCACCGTCCGGTGAGAGCAAGGTTGAGGAGGGCTGGTGGTGACTTTCCCCTTTCCTCCTTTCATTTTCCTCCGTTCTTTTGATTTTTGGATCGCAGGTCTTTCTCTAAATTTGATTTTTTAGTTGCGGCGACTAGGGTTTCGATGTGAAGCCCTAATCCTTATTCTGTATATTTTGAGATCCCTCCCCCTTGTGACTCTGGGTGGACTGCGTATTTATATTAAAAAAATTAGGGTTGGCATTTAATTGGTTTTTACTGGGCTTTTGCAGGTCTGATAATGTGGGCTTGCTGAGCAGTCTTGTAGAGCAAGAACAGGCCCCAAAGATTGTTGATGCTGCTCCTTTTATTTAATTTGTGTTTTTAATATTTTTTTATTTTTTATTATTGTTTTTTTTTTGTATTTTAGAGATTGGGACATTTTGGACACTCCTAATTTGTAATAAAAATTAATTTAGCTTTTTTTGACATTTTTGGACTACATTTTGCTCAAATAAATTAAATAAGATGACTAAAACAAGAAAAAAGAAGACGGACAAAATTGGGTGTAACAACCCTGATGAAGAAGTTGAAGCCCCAATATTTCCTGAATGGATTATTGAAGAACATATAGAGGAAGAGAATGAAGAGGAGAAAGTAGTTGAAAAGGAGAAGAAGGTGAAGAGAAAGAGAGAAGCTGAGAAAGACAAGAATGGAAAGAAACAAAGAGTGGAGGAAGAACAAGAAATAGTGAGTGAGGGATATCTTGAAGTAGATGAAGAGAGCGGAGCAGTGAAAGTATATTGAAAAGGATGTAGAGGAGGATGAATCAGAATCCTTGGAAGAAACCTAGAGTGATGAAAATGGCAGTAACAACATGGAGGCTAGTGCTAGGAAGAAATATGAGATAAGAAAGAAATCCACCAATGAGCCACAAACACTATCACCACCATCACAAACCAACATTCCATCACCCACCACCCACCATTCACCACAAAATTCACCCACCTCTCCATCAGATAATGCTCCCCAATTTGAAAATCCAAAGCAAGTCACAGAAGAAATAGAACCAACCCCATCCCAGAAATCTCCCACCCTTCCAATAGAACCAATTGAGCCAACTAACATTGATTTTGAGAAAGAAAATATGCAGGTACTCACTGTTCCTGGGTGTATTAGCAAAAACGAGGACTGCCAACAGCAATTGGACTGCGGCCCAAAATTTCATCTCGACGGCCCAAACACGCCGCTTGGGCGCAATTCGCCGGCGAAATCTTATAAAAACGGTCGGACCTCGCGATATATATATCGCCATTCGCATATGGCATCGTGCGTTCTCTAACCTTGTGCTATCCGCCCGGCGACCTCTCACTAGATCGTCGGAGTGTCTTTGCGGTACCACCCGAGGTGCTCAACGCGTGAAGCCGTGGACCGGTCTTTTCACTCCTTCAACGACCGCCCATTCAACGAAGCAACTACTACTTCAACACTTCATTGGTCAAGGTACGATCAATTGGCGACCACGATGGGAGGCCCGTGCGCTATCCTACCTCATCCATGGCTCCACGCGGCCGCCCCGAGACGAGGCCACTTCTCGACTCAACCCTCCGGCGAGAATCGGCAGCGACCCGAGGCGTGGCGTTCTGATCCACGAGTCTCAAGGACTTCCACGCACAAGAACCTTCTGCACAACGGTCGCGAGCTATCCTCCAACAGATTCAACCGCCCGCTCTCGAGACTTGCCGCCGAGCCGATTGAAGCGGGCATTCAGAACCTCTGCGGACCATGTCACTTCAAGCCGCTTTTGCAAATCCCGCAAAACAAGAATCGGTGATCGCAGACGAGACGCACTCATCTCTCAATATGAAAGAGAAGTCGATTCGGGCGCCACGCGTCGCGAAGACGGAGAACCTTCGCTGCGCCGGCCGGCCGCGCGAAGACACCGCCCCCTCCACGAAGGAGCATCTCTCGCCGGGAGAGCACTACTCATCGCTCTCCGGCAAGACGAAGCAGGGCGCATAGGTCGCCCCCAAGCAGGAACGCGCGTAGACGCCGTTCAATGTCCTATGACTATGAAGATTCTAGCTACCGCCCTGACACCGGCCGCTCGCCCACGAGCCAATGAGTCGTCCGGGTCACGTCGGTCGAGAAGCAGGGCTTGGGATTCTCGAGAAGAGCTGGAAGGTTACAGAGATGGGAGAATCCGGGACGTCTCGCACCGGCCGAGGAGAGGCCAAAGCGAGCGACCCAGAAGGCCTCCTCAACTTCCACCAACTGGTCCATCCGAAGGGTTCTATGGAATGCCGGGCAACGAGGCATGCCTCGCAATGCAACCCTTTGGGTCGAACGGCATTCAGAACGAGCAAGGCCCGTTCTCCAGGGAGATCAGGCGTTACAAAATTCCGAGAGATCTACGCAAGCCGCCAAATCTCAACAAGTTTGACGGCCGAGGGGATCCAAACAAACATCTCCGTTACTTCAATAATTCTCGTTGTTATAGGGGTGGGGACCGACCATGAAATGCGTCGTTTCCCCAATCGTTGGACGGCGAGCATTGGAATGGTGGGAGTCCTCGCGACCCAATTCCATCTCCTCGTGGGACGACACAGTCGTAAATGTTTTTGTCCCACTACACCGCCAACCATTTGCCAATTTCGATATGAAGAATACTTGGGCTCATTGTTCAAGGAGATAATGAGCCGAGGCGATATATCGACCAGGTTCAACACTCGAGGCCGAAGTTCTGCTTGCGTGACTTGTCAGACAAGGACAAGTTGAAATATTTGAAGCGTGGTATTCGACCGGACCATCGGTTCGTTGAAGAGTTTACATTGAATCATTACCAAGATCTCAGCTACTTTTTAACGAGGGCTAACGTCCACATGGCGTATGAAGAAACCCTGGCAGCGAGGAAGGCCGTCCGTGCACGACCTAAAGAAGAAAGCATTAAGCCGGCCAAAGGGCATGAAGGTCGCCGCGACAATCGGTCTGACTTTCGAGATAAGAAGTTCGATCATCGCACTCGGCTAAACACCTCTATTGCACAGATCTATAGCGAGTGCCAAAATAATGAATTTGTGGGAGTAAAGCGGCCCGATCCACTCGTGCTCAAGAAGGGGGCACGACCGACTAAAAGATACTGCCGTTACCACAAAAGCAAGGGTCATGATACTAACGACTGTATGGCCCTCAAAGATGATATCGAAGAGCTCATTCAGAAAGGTAAGTTGGGAAAGTATGTGAGGTCGGAGGAAGGCGACCGACCTCAAGAGAAGCAGAAAGAAATTGATCCTGACAGGGGAAAGGGCGCTCTAGTTGTTTCGAGCGTCCAGGACAAAGACCGGTCTGAGGATCGAGAAGCCCCACGATCCAGAGGTCGCAACGTCGCTATGGTCATTCACGGTGGCAACCCGTTGGACCGTAGAGAATCAAATAAAGCCACCAAAAGAAAGTGGGACGAGCTCCTGATGGTCGGTTCAACATCAACAGTCCCACCGGTCTCGAACAGACCCCCCATCTCGTTCGGAGATAGCGACCTGCACGATGGCAGGCCAAACAGTTATGTTCCGTTGGTAATCAGAGCAGTCATGGCCAATACTGAAGTTCAAAGAATCCTAGTCGATCAGGGCAGCTCGGCCGACATCATGTTTGAAGGCTTGATTGACAAGATCAAGGTTGATCGGCGCGAGATAATTCCCGTGCCGAGCCTACTCCTAACGGGCTTCAATGGAGCGATCACATACCCGCTGGGAACGATCGAACCGATGGTCACATTTGGTGACGACACCGGGATAGCACTTTGTACAGGGGCGGTCCGCGCGACGTTCCTCGTACTCCCCTCAAATCATGCTATCGATGTATCATTGGTAGGCCGACCGGGCAAGCTAGAGGCCGTGGCGTCAACGAAGACATCCAAGATGAAATTCTACAAAGAAAGACGACCGGTGTAGTAACCTCGGCGGCCAACCTAGAGGCGACAAGAGCGGTGCCACGATGCAGTATCAACAAATTTGCGATGAGGTAGACCTTGGCCCAAATGTTCAAGCACTGGTGAAGGCCATCAAGTCAATCTCACCGATCCGGATGCTCGGTATGATCCGCATAATGACCCGCAGGATAACGATGATGACTTAGCCCGAGAGTGAAAAACAGTGAAAAGGCCGTAACCTCATGGAGAGCTAATAGATGTGCGGTTGGGAGACGCGACCCAACAAAGATAGTTAAGCTCGGTAGCGACCTACCAGCAAGTAAAGCAAGACCTTGTGCAATGTTTGAGAGAATATGCCGACTGCTTCGCATGGCGGGCATCGAACATGCCCGGCATTCCTATCGGTAGCTTTGCCATCAACTTTCGATCGATGAAGGGGTCGGGCCGCTTGGCCGCTCAAAGAAGACGTACTCGAACGAGGAAAATCTCAAGCCGCGCAAAGGCCGTTGAGGACCTCATAAAGGCCAATTTCATAGAAGAGATCAAATACACGACACCGCTATCCAACGTTGTCTTTGGTTAAAAAGAAGAATGGAAAGTGGAGGATGTGTGTAGACTACACCGATCCGAATAAGGCATGCCCGAAGGATGCCTTCCCGTACTCCAACATTGACAAATTGGTCGATGGGGCCTCGCTACAAACTATTGTCTTTTTGGACGCTTACTCGGATACAATCGGATCACGATGTATCCGCCCGATCGGCACAAGACGGCCTTCATGACCGATCGGGGAAATTTTCAGTACAAGGTGATGCCTTTCGGCCTCAAGAACGCTGGAGCGACCTACCAGCGAATGATGAACAAAATTTTCAAGAGGCGATTGGTCGAATCTCGAGAGGTGTATTTGGGCGACATGATCATCAAAAGTGTAATCGACCCGCATCATGTGAACGACCTCGGGGAAATATTTGAAGAAGCTAGGAAGAACTCACTCGGGATCAATCACGAGAGTGTACCTTTGGGGTGAGGCCGGCAGATTTTGGGCTTCCACCTAACCGAAAGAGGATAGAAGCAAACCCTGAGAAGTGCAGGGCGGTCGCCGATATGAGGCCTCCCACGACTAAAAAAGAAATACAACAGCTCAACGGCATGGTAGCTGCCTATCCAGTTCATTCCCAAAGCGGCTGCAAGTCGCTTCCAATCGCTTAGATCGGCCAGAAAGAGGTGGATTTTGAATGGACCGACCAATGCCAAAGCGCGCATTGGATGAATTAAACAAAGCTTTGACCAATCCGCCAATTATGACTAAGCCGTGCCACGGGCGAGACGTGTGACTGTACTTGGCTATCACGGAAGAAGTTCTGAGTCTTTGTGTTGGTCGAGAATGCGATCAAACAAAATCCGGTCTACTTTATTAGTAAAGCATCGCAAGGGCCCGAAATGAGGTACCGTAAAAATAGAGAAGTTTGCTCTTGCACTCGATTCTTTGCTCGAAAGGTTGAGACCCTACTTTGTGGCCCACCGTGTCGTGGTAAGGACCGATCGACCAATCAGCAAGTCCTTCATCGGCCGGACACGGCGGGGCGAATGATAAAGTGGGCGGTGGAGCTCGATGAGTTTGGCATTAAATTTGAATCCGATCGGCCGCAAAAGCGCAGTGTTGGCCGACTTTATAGCCAAATGACTCCTACCCCGTAAGATAGAGTCAAACGACACGGATCTTGCACGCATGGGTCGCCTAATAGCAAAGGAAGTGGAGCCGGCCTAATACTAGAAAATTCTGAAGGCCTTGCTATGGAGGTCTCTTTAACTTTTGCGTTCCACACTTCGAACAATCAGGCCGAATATGAGGCGTGCATTGCTGGCCTACAGCTCGCCAGGGACTTCAATGTCGACCGGGTTGAACTTCGATCAGACTCCTTGCTTGTTGTCTCGCAGATCAAAGAACTATATGATGCTAAGGACGACGTCTTCAAGAATTACCCGCCGTAGTAAGAGAGCTTCTCAAGCAGTTCGACCGGGCTGAAGTGACTCATGTGCCTCGGACCGAAAATGTTCGAGCAGACATTCTGTCGAAACTTGCGAGTACGAAGACTCCGGGAAATCACAGAAGTTTGATTCAGGAGACTCTCAACCGGCCGAGCGTGTCAACCAAGCCGAGCGATCGTTGGCGCCTACGTATCAACCAGTTTCGATTGGATCGCTCCTATCCTGAGATACATTGTTGAAGGGGAAGAACCGAGCGATCCGAAGCAAGCAAAGTTGGTCAGGCTTAGAGCAACCAAGTACTCGGTGATAGAAGGGAAGTTGTACAGAAGAGGATTCTCCTCTCCATTGTTGAGATGCCTTACGCCTGGTCGGCTTCACCATGTCTTTGAGGACATTCATGAAGGTGTTTGTGGAAGTCCCCAAGGCGCTCGTTCCATAGCTAAGAAGGCTCTCAGGGCCGGCTATTACTGGCCGACCATGGACGAGGATGCCAAGAAGCTTGTTCAGAAGTGCAAGAAATGTCAAGTACATGCTGATGTCCACATTGCGCCCTCCTCAGAGCTACAAAGTCTTGTCTCACCTTGGCCGTTCGCTTGGTGGGGCATGGATCTGCTAGGCCCGTTTCCACTGCTCCAGGCCAGTTCAAATTCTTGATCGTGGCGGTAGATTATTTTACTAAGTTGATTGAGGCCGAGCCTCTTTGCAACCATCACCTCGGCGAAAGTAAGCAAATTCTTCTACGGTGTGTGTTGCCCGCTTTAGGGTCCTCAAAGACCGATAACCGACAACGGCACCCGGTTCACGTGAGACAAAAAGATTCAGAGAAATGTTGGCCGACTTAGGGGTAAAATAAACGTTTCACCTCGGTCGAGCACCCTCAGACAAACGGCCAAGCTGAAGCGGCCAACAGAGTTATCCTGCGTGGATTAAAGCGAAGGCTCGATGAAGCGAAAGGGAATTGGGTCGAGGAGCTACAGTCCGTTCTTTGGGCCTACAGGACGACCCCTCATTCAACGGCCGGAGTCCCCTTCGGTCGGTATATGGGACCGATCTTTGTCGCCATACCCATAGAAATGGGTGAATCGAATTGGAGAACCTCAAATCCCCCTACGATGGTTGACAACGATTGAGCTATTCGAGAGGAATTGGACCTAATTGAAGAGCTGCGTACCCAAGCGTCACTAAGAGAGCAACTGATCAAACAGAAGGTCGCAGCCAGATACAATACTCGCGTGCAAAAGAGAGACTTCACGGTCGGTCAGCTCGTTCTAAGACGGGCCGACGTAGGGAACAAGAATGCGCGCCAAGGGAAGCTGGCACCAAATTGGGTAGGTCCATACAGGGTCATCAACAAGACTGGAAAGGGGGCTTACGAGCTGGAAACCATGGATGGGGCGACTATCCCCAGAACATGGAATGCAGAGAAACTCAGAAAGTATTACGTCTGAATGGAACGAACTATTTGAATGTAATAAATGACCGACCTATTAATGAAAAGCAGGCAGGCGCTCTTTTTCCCACTGGGTTTTTTACAGAGGCCTGACCTTTAGAAAATGATGTGTTCTTTACTTTCTCGCAAGAATGTATGACCGGTCGCTCAAGATTGCCCGTGGCAAAGGAGCCATCGAAGATTTATCAAAGTTGATCAGATCGTCGAAACAATCTGCCTCGAGAGCCATCGAAATGGCCCAAGGGTTAGATAACCCCCCAACTTCAGGTCGTCGAACCGATCTGTAACACGTGCCACCGAGCCGACACAGATGACAGTCACCGAGTTGACTTGAACGAGCGCCATCGAAAATGGCCCAAGGGTTAAGTAATAACCCAACGCAATAGGCCGTCGAAACGACCTACCTCGAGAGATCATCGAAATGATCCCAACAGGTGCCATCGAAATGGCCCAATCGAGTGCCATCGAAATGGCCCAACCATGAACGAACACTTCGCAGTAGCGCGAAACGGTCGCCGAGCGGCCTATACGTTCGGAAGGAACTTAGACAAATAAATGTACGAAACAGCGACCTAAATCTAAAGTTCGTAAGCTTTGAAAAATAGATGCGAAACAATCAGATTCAAGTAAACAAACAAAGTAAATGAAAAGAAATTGTCATTACAAAGACGGGCCTTGGTCGAAGCCGGCGCCACTAATCAAAATCGCACGGCGGGGAAAATTGTTGTGCCCAAGGCAAGTTAAACGATTACAAGAATTACACCGCTCGCGAGCGCTTCGCAGAGGCTTCGAAAAGAACGGTGGCGGTCGAACAACATTTCCACTCGCTTCGTCAACTTGCTCAGCAAGATGATCTTGTTCTCCACAACGTAATGGCGGGCTTAATCATCTTCTCGTCGAAGTTAATCTTGAATCGCATTCGGGGCCCGCGCTGAGCAAGCGCGTTAGAGAACGTTTCGATCGCCGCCTCCGACCCGGCCTAGGCCACCATTTGGATCTTCGCCGCCAGCTCGGCATTCTCGGCCTCCAGCCTGGCCTTATCCTTCCCCACGGATTCAAGGTCAGTTTTCGATCGCTTCACCGCCAAAGAAGCTCCTTATTCCTCTTGGCGAGTTTGGCCCGGTCCTCCTCGCCCCGCTGAAGAGCTTCTTTCTTGGCCTTGGCAAGCTTGTCGTACTTCACCTGCAACTCAGTCAAAGCCTCCTTAGCGACGCGAGCCCCTGCAAACAGAGATCGTCCGGCTATTAGTCGGCCGATCTAAAACGAAAGAAATAACGGATTGAAAAAGCAAGTACATTCAGCTTCGGCCCCGACCTCGGCCATGATTTTGTCTATCCCCAAGCAGAGAGAAGCGCAGACCTCCATCGGCCTCTTCCTGAACCACTCGAGCTCGACCTGTCCTAAACCCTCGAGCGAGAGAATAGGAAGGTCGGCCTTGGCGGAATCCATGTTCCGGTCGTCGAGCCTTATCCGCTTGGCGGAGCGATCGTCAGTACGAGGAGGCGACCGAACACCGGCTTTTCTTTTGGCCCTCGGGAGTGGGGGCATCTTGGAGGACGACTCAGAACATCCCCGTACGAGATCCGTCATACCTCTTAGCTCCCGGAATTGCAGCAGGGTTCAGAACTGACTCGATCACGGCCCAATTTTTACCGGCCATTCTTTCTGCAAAATAACGAGTTATGAGTTAGAAGAAAAGATTGACAACAAAATATAAAGGCAAAGTTCAAAAGCAAACCGATTTCGCCCTCGAGTGCACGCCTCGAGCAAGACAAAGGGGCGACAAGGTATGTCGCCTTTGGGTCCGGGCGCATCATGCTCGCTAGCGACTTGATCATTTCCAGGGATTCCAGATCGGCCTTGCCCAAGTCCTTGACAGTGTAAATGTAATCCCGGGCCGCTGCGAGTAAGTGAGCCTCGTTCCACATGATGGGGAAGTAAGGGGGACCGAGCATTCCGTCCGGTTGGACCTCCAATACGGCCTTACCAGCCTCCTCAGTGGGAACGATCCAAAAATCTTGACTTCTCCAAAGCCGCTCCCAAGGATTCTTGATATGCTTTGAAGAACCTGGTGATGAGTCTTCTCGCATCTTAAAGGAGACCTGCTCCTCTTCTCCTTGTTAGCCTTCTCCCTGAGCCAGCTCAGCTCAAACAGAGTAAAGAATAGCATGATCGACACCGGCCGACCCAGCTTAGTCAAGAGGACCTCGAAAGTTTTCAGGAACGCCCATGCGTTAGGATGGAGTTGAGAAGGGGCGACCCCGATATGACGCAGGACGTCACGTTGAAATTCAGTAAAAGGAGGGGTGATATTCATCCTTTCGAACACGAGCCGATACATCGTGAACTTGAAGTTGGGAGAATAAGTTGCAATGTCTTCGCCGTCCTTCATGCCTCTCACCCTCCAGCCCGGTGAATCGTCGAGGCGGCTCCGCAGTCCCGCAAAGCAACGTGGCGACGCGATAATAATGCTCCTATTAGAGCGAAGAGTTTCCGATACCCAAGACATGTCAGATACATCTCGGGCTACATCTGCTTGAACTTCGGCCGACCCTTCGTTCGATCCTCCGATGTTTACCTCGACTGAGCTCTCGTCGCGCGGTGAACCGCTTCTTCCTCGTGGATTTCTCCAGCTCGGCCGCCTTCGGCCTCTACCATCTCCTCGTCCGCGACTGGGACGGCACTCTGCGCTTCATCATCATCAATGATAATCACATCGACATCTTCTTCTCCTCCTTCCGCTCGAGAAACAATGTCCTCTGGCGGTGGAGCGTTGCACGACCGCTCCTCAGAATGGACGGACCTGGAACCAAGGCTCTTTGAGCTGGCCGACCCTCGACCGGAAGAATGAGAACTCGAGCTCGTACTGCTCGAGGAACTGCGTGAAGAGCTAGAACCTTTGTCGCCCGAAGACGACTTAGACTCCGCCTCGTGGGGATTGGGATCGCCCGGCCTCGACATATATGTAGCAAAGGATTGCGGTGGTTTTCCGGGAATACGGGCGGTCAGTTTCGTCCGGGGCATGCAAAAACACCTGTGATAGAGGGAACGAGTCAGGTCGATCAAGCAGAACACTCATGAGAGGGGGCGATGTGGCCATCCCTCGACCTGACACCCCCTATCACGAGGCGTGGAAAAGTACGAAATACTTTCAAAGAAAAAACTCAAGTTCAGAAAGTAAAAGTAAAGATCGATCCATACCTTGAATAGATGTTGTGGATCGGTCGCGAGTGTAAACAAAACAAATATGAATGCAAGTCGGCGGGCAGAGTCGAAGTCGTTGTGAGCAGCAATCTTGGAAGTGTGAGAAATGAACTCAAAGAGGCGGGCTATTTATAGTGCGCGACTCATGGCGCGAAGGGGCCGGGATACGGCGTCACAACGCTTTACGTCTTCTCACCAATGGTTGTCTCGGACAACCTCGGAAACACCAAACGTCACGTCTTAAATGTCGGTAAGAAGACCAACCGTCCACGACGGCCGCGGCCGATGGTTGATAAGCGGTCGACACCGCCTCTGAGAAAGCGACGGCGCGTCCCGCTTCGTCAAGATAACTTCACTCCTGGGGCATCGATTCAAGCCTCGGCCGCTCTTAAGCGACCCTAGGCTTGGGGGCAACTGTTCTCGGGTGTATTAGCAAAAACGAGGATCGCCAACAAAGAATTGGACTGCGGCCCACCCCATCTCGATCGGCCCAAACACGCCGCTTGGAGCGCACTTCGCCGGCGAAATCTTCGCAAAGCGGTCGGACCGCGCGGTATATATATCGCCATTCGCATATGGCATCAGGTACGTTCTCTAACCTTGTGCTATCTGCCCGAGCGAGCTCTCACTAGATCGTCGGAGTGTCTTTGCAGGTACCACCCGAGGTGCTCAACGCGTGAAGCCAGGACCGGTCCTTTCACTCCTTCAACGACCGGCCCATTCAACGAAGCAACTACTACTTCAACACTTCATTGGTCAAGGTACGATCACTCACTGAGGAGCCTGAGAAAGAAGAAGGACAAAAAGATTTTGTCATGGAAGAGCAACAAGAAACTGTCACCAAAGCAGCTGAAGTTCCCACACCAAGTGCAAAAACACTAAAAACAAGATGATGGAGACCAGTCCAGAGGCAACAATTCATGATGTCCTGAAGGCTTTTAACAAGAAGAAGGAGCTGCTTGGCTACAAAAGGAAGACAATGAAGCCAACTCCAACAAAAAAGATGTGGACCATGAGTTCCCTCTATGGTGTGCAGGGTGAAGGAGCAATTTCTGGAGAGAATGAGAGAACTGAGAAGGAACCTACCACTGAAGGTGACAAAGCAATTGAGGAAGCAGCAGAACAATAGGAGGAACCTGAAAAAGAAGCTCAACAAACTCTAGTGCAGATTGGTGTCCAAACACCTGAAGTTCCTACACTGGCAACACCTGAAGTTCCCACATTGGCTACACCAGATGTGCCTGCACCTGCAAAAGTACCTGAGGCAAGTGTAGAGGATCCTGGTGTGCCTATTGCTAATTCCACTACTACTAAAGCCAATCCAAAGAAGATGAGGGCCAAACATGTCCCTATCAGAACCAGTCCAAGAATCTGGAGAAAAGAGTAAAAGAATACTTTTTAATGTTGTTTCAAATACTATAATATGCTTATCTACCTATAATATGTGTGCAAATACTATGTGTGATATTTTTAATACTTTTGAATTATATCTCCCATGTTTGGATCCCTTAAATACTCAACTTAGAGCAGTGGGGACACTGCTCCTATTTAAGTTGGGGGAGAGTGGAGATTAGTATGTCTTTTGAATGAAATATGCACTATGTGAATATTAATATATGTTATGTATGTTTTAGTAGTTATAGAATAGTATGTTGTGAATATGCAATATTAGTATGTTTTAGTACTTTTAGATGTACTTAACAAAGCTTTAAATAGCATGATAAAATTATTTTCAAAATATATATATATATATATATATATATATATATATATATATATATATATATAAATTAAGTACATCATGTGTGTCTTAGATGATTATGAAGCATGATCAATTCATATTGCTTTTCTAAAAATTTCTGTAAGTGTATCAAATGAGCAAAATTTTAAAAGGAAAAGAAAAGCCATGTTTTCTAGAAATGATCAATGTTATAATTTCTTTGACACAACAAAATTGAGTTTTTGAAAAAAAACCATGCTAGATAGAAAAGCTATCTAAAGCCAAGGAATTTTGGAAAACTAAGGTCAAATTTAGATTTTTACTAAAAATAAAGAGGAGCATAAAGAAATAAGTTTGGGGGAAATTCAAATGAATACAAAGGCAAAAGTGTGGTAACTTGAAAAGTTAATGCCAAAGGTGTCAAAACTCTCAAAGGTGTCACAAAGATCAAAAAGCTACACTTGCCTAAGTCATATAAACTGAACCTGTCCCTTAAGTGCAATTGGTTTGAAAAATGAACAAAGTTCAAAAAGAAAAGAGAAAGAAAAACAAACCAAAGGAAGGTGAAGGCGAATTGGTGGATCCTACAAATTATAAACAGATAATAGGAAGCTTGATGTATGAAACTGCAACACGCCCAGACCTGATGTTTGCAGTAAGCTTGGTTAGTAGATACATAGAGCATCCTACACAGATGTACCTACAGGTTGTGAAGAAGATTTTAAGGTATTTGAAAGGTACAACTGAACTGGGAATCTTCTATGAAAGAGGTGGAAAACTAGAACTGACTGCTTACAGTGATTCAGATTATGCAGGTGATGTCAATGATCGAAAATCAACCTCTGGTTATGTGTTTCTCCTTGGAACAGGTGATGTGTCATGGTCTTCTAAAAAGCAACCTGTAGTAACTCTCTCTACTACAGAAGCAAATTTTATCTCTGCTGCAACATGTGCATCTCAGGCTGTTTGGTTGAGACAGATATTAGACAGACTTGGAAACACACAGCGCACCAGCACCAAAATTAAATGTGACAATAGTTCATCCATCAAGCTTTCCAAGAACCCGGTCCTCCACGGTAGAAGCAAGCACATAGATGTGTGTTTTCACTACATGTGTGACCTAGTAAAGAATGAAACCATTGAATTGATCGACTGCAACACAGAAGACCAAGTAGCAGATATTATGACCAAGCCCTTAAAGCTTGCTAGCTTTGTTAAACTGAGAAAATGGATGGGAATGCAGTCTAATAAGTATAAATTGGAGTGCTAATGTTGCAGAATAGAGAGCATCCAATTTAAGGGAGGATTTGATAGGGCTGCTGTGGTATATTAGTGGGGGTGTCTTTGGTATTTGGGCTTCTATGTTGTGTGGCCCAGTCCATTTTTGACTTTTAGTTTCCTTTGAATTGCTTCTGTTAGTTTGGTAAAGTAGTTATGTTGATTGTAACTAAACAAAGTTCAAAATGACTCTTGTACATATATTGAGCAATTGCTCCATTTGAAACGGATTGAGCTTTACCAGTTTTTAGCTCTAACAATATACTCCCATCGAGAGGAAATTGCTTTGGACCCAATTAAAAAAGATATTAATTAGATCCAAAATTCCCAACTGTGGAGCAAGAGACAGACTCACCTGTTCTAGGTAACATAAAAAATCTCTTTAAAATCGTTGAAAACCTTGAGAAAAACGATGTTTGGTATCCTGCATGCAAAGAAATGTTGTTGCAACCAAGAAACCCTTGTAAATTAGAGTGAACATGGGCTTCATGTTATAACCACTAATACTTTTTGCTTGAGTTGCTACTTAAGTGCCTGAGGTAGTTGCATTAGCCAACTTCTGAATGGAGTGAAAAGATGCCTTCTGCATCGTCTAACCACAAGTGACACGTTCCTAGCTTCATACAAAGAGAAAGACTCCTAGAAAAAATCTAAATCTTCACTATATTAGATGATAGCTTCTTTAATCACATTGGATGAAGTTTCCCCTTGATGACTCTTGAGTGCATCATTCAATTGCAATTCCTTGTAGTATGATCAATATTCATGCAATTCATACAAAAGTATGGAAAAAATTTAGACTCAATGCCCACAAAGAAATCATAACCCGATCTCTCAACAAGAATTTGATTTCTAGACTTGGATCTCAAATCAATATCAACTAGTACACGTGCAAACTGACCAAATGATCTATCAAAAGGATTTTTACTTGTAGTATTATCAATACAAATTGGTGTCCCAACACCACTAGCAATGAAAACTAAATTTTGCGACGCTAATATTCTTGAGCAAGACCTAAAATTTTAATCCAACACATTGCATTTGTATGTTTTATACTCAAAGGATAAAAGTTCGGCTGCCAGCAAAACAACTGAACCAAACCTGGCTTGTAATTCTCGGAAGGTTGCGATTGTATTCTTTTTGAATCCTCTATAGAAGAAAACAAAAGTTCATAATAACATTTTCCCAGAGAAATCAGACCCCACATACCTGCCAGATGGCAAAGATCCTAAAGCTTGGATTTCAAGGCTTCAATATTGATTGGGTTGGTCCCTTTTGTGAGTAAGAGCCTTCCATGAAGGTGAGACTTACAGCTCTACAAACCTGCTGCATATTCTTCCTTTGAAATAGATATTGCCAATTCCTCATCTTTTATGCACTGGCAAGGGAGTTGACTCAACGAAAAGTCACAAATTTTATCCCTTGATCCATTACGGCTTGAGCAAAAGGTTTAGGATTAGAAGTATATTTTCCATTTGTGGTATGATCTTTCATCTTGTTTACCAAGATTGGTTCTTGAAAAATCACAGTGGGTGATAACTCTATTTTATATAGAGTTATTCATCTATTTTTACTTAGTTTATTGTTTATTTTCAAGTACATTAGATATATAAATATAGCTTATTTATTAAGAAACAACATTTTAGAGATCCAAATGATTAGAACAAGTAACTAGGCATAAATACACATTTCTTCTTAGGTTTGATGTTTTTGTTCAGTGCAGCAACTGCAGGAGTGGAAACACTGCCAACACCAAGAGTGGAAACACTGCCAACTCTAGGAGTGGAAACACTGCCTACACCTGCAGAATCTAGCAGTTTGTACCAAAACATCCAAGGACCATTTCAATGCTTTCACACTTGAATTGTGACGTCATGCCTAGTCACCTGGAGCAGAGCCACTTGCAGAAGTCGGCGATAAGCATAAAAATCAAGTTGCAAGGCTCATCTATCCAAAGAGACATGTGATACTTCTCCAATGGACCACACCTTATGTTATGCATGCAAGCGACCACAGCTGAGATAGTTGCTTCATTGGTTGTCTGATTTTATCCAAGGTTGGTCCCCTCAGTTGAATCATACGTGCCTGAGGAAACCCCTCAAGGGAGGAAAGCTTCCAAGCTTATAAATAGAAGCCATATCTTCACCTACAAACAATCCTGAATCCTTCATTTGTATTTCTTCACTTGTTTCTGAAAGGATCACTTAGTTTTAGTTTAGTTTAGTTTAGTTTTAGTTTTTCTTTACGTTTCTGAAGAGAAGGAAGGTAAGGAGGTGCTTGACAACCACTCCCTTCACTTCTACTTGAAGGAAACTTGTGTAAGGAACTCATATTGTACTTCAACTTGGGAAACTCATGCAAAAGATCTTCTATTCGAGTAATCTCTCTCCTTTTAAGTTCTTTTGCTATATTACTCATTTGATTATGTTCATTGCAGATTTTCTCTATTATATAATGAGTAACATGAGCTAAATTCCCTTAAGTTGAGATGTTATAACTTTGTAATGAACTTCTAAGTATGTTATTATGATTTATGTAGTGTATGCATTTGAATTCTTGTGTGATACTTCTTTCAACACTTATTCTGGAATTGATCACTTTGGAATAAGTTAAACTTGTGGCAGCGGACATGGGCCATATTTATTGAACTAGTTTTAATAAAGGTTTGAATGTTAAAACCATGTTAAGTCCTAGACATAGGATAACATAGTTCCTAGGATGATACAGTGGAAACCTAAGAGACAAGAGTGAACCTATTTAGCAACTTGGATCATTGTTAGGAGGCAAGAGAGGTATTGATACTCCTTTCTTTACTGTAGAAAACAAAGATCATAAGAGCTTGTAATAAAACTCAAAGAAAGTCTTGTGAGACACACTGATGATGCAAAATTGCATTCAATGGTGGAAACACTACATACTCCACTATAACTCTTAGAAGTAAATTACTTAGTGAAAAAATCTCAACTACTTTATCTAACTGACTCCTTACAGTTTTTACTGTTTATATTGTTTTTACTTTGAAAAAACTCCAAACCAAAATAGTGCATAGTGTAGACACACTAAGTGTACACTCTAATATACAAAAATTTACAATACATAATCCCTGTGGGTTCGACCTTTCTTATCACTTTATTACTTGTGTGACTATGTATACTTGCATATAATTTCCTCACACCAGCGGGCCCATTCACGAACCAATCAGAATCTGCGGTAGTCTTCACACTCTCTAGAATGTATGAGACAAATTGTTTGTCTCGATTTAGGGACAGCCGAGTCCTGCCTAGCCAAGTGCACTATGGCGTGTGTGAGAGCAATCGTATGATCCAGAGCCGTGAAGAACTACAACGAGGTGCCAAATCAGCCATGTGCAGGCCGAACAAGGTTGAACGAGGCAAACCCTTTTATCGCATTCAAATTAGATATTTTATTTACAACTTTTTTCCCATTAAATTAGTTTCTTGAAGTGTGGCAAACATTTGTTTTGGTAATGAACTTCTTTTTTGTTTTTTCGGCAATATTTTTTTGTAATGCTTTAACCTCAATTTTGTTTTTAAAATAATGCTAATGCCCCAACGTTTAATAAATTGTGTCTAGATTGACATGATAAATTTGCCTTTTTTTTTTAAAAAACGTCACTTCGATTTTTTAAAAATTTTCATTAGTTACACCAATTTTTCTAGTAAATAAGTGTTGCTACGGAAATAAAGAAATCAAATCCAAATTTTTAATAAATTAACATAATTATTGTAGGGTAAAGAAATAAATTAACATAATTAAGCATTATTTTCATATTACCATTCAAATGATGAGGAGAATGAAGCGTTTTTCGTTAAAATTGGTTTACACTAGCTATTGTACGTAGTAGATTTTTTTCATTAACAACTATTTTTTTTAAAAAAAATTGGGTATCCTCTGCGCACAACTGTAGAGACTAATCCCTCGAGCCGGGTAAAACCACAATGGGCGGAAAAGTGAGCTCTCCCTCAAACATTCAACACTACTGCATGTTCAAGACTGGATTCGAACCCAAGATCTTCGTTATGCTATAAGACACCCCTAGTATCTCATCTACTTTGGCGAATTCAAGCTTTTCACTACAAGGCCAATTAACCCCAACATAAAATAAAGTTTTGCTTTAATTTATATTCTATTTTTTTAGTTGCCCAAAGTAAAAAATAGAGTTTTCCCTCATTAGTATCTAACTATTCAAATATACAAGCCTAATTTATTCTAGTAGATATATTAAGAGAGATATTTTCATAATATTGACAACGGAAATATCGTAAAACACTTTTAGACAATGCAAATATATAGAGGACAACTGTAATTTGTTGATTAATAGAAGTTTGGATATTACTTTTATTGTTTTTTCATCACGTACGTGATTATTCATTTATAAAAATCTTTTAATTTTTTTATGGGTTAAATTTTTTTTGTGTCTATAAAATTTGAGTCTCACAAAAAGAATTCACTTACTTTTAGTTCTCCACTTTTTTTGCCAGCAAATTTAGTCTTTCATGACTTTTAATAACATTTTTTGGGTCTCTTTTAGCATTTTTAAGTGTTATTAAAAATAATGAGAGACTAAAACTGCTAACGAAAAAATGTGGACACCAAAAGTAGGTGAAAATTCTTTCAGGAACTAAAACCAAAAAAACCAAAAATATGTGAAATTTTTTAGCATTTTTGTGATTATTAATGTGATGTCTTGTACCAACCAACTCAAATTCAAAGAAAAAACATGTAAATAAAATTAATTTATAAACCACAAGGCCAGGGGTGGTTGGCATTACCATAAGCTTTGACTGTAAGGTACAAGTTCTCTTTTTTGTTGTAAGATTCCGTTGGTAATTCACAACACCCACATAGTACACTGCTGGTGCACCACACTTGTGCCACCACTCCTTTTCTACACCACGCCTCTACTCAAGCTACTCTATGAAAGTCAGCCTGTACACAACACATGGAAGAGAGAGAGAGAGAGAGAGAGAGAGAGAGAGAGAGAGAGAGAGAGAGCAATGTTATTAGAGAGAGGTTTCCGTTCCTCATATAATATATAAGTCATTTTCTCGTCCACACTATATGCATAAATCAATTCTACACTCACATTTCCATCCCAAACCAACAACACACATTACCTATATAGAAGAAAAATAATAGAAAGTAACTCACCATTACTAAGAGCAATCACAACAGCTTCAACCACCACCGCGAGCACCACCGTCTCTATTGTCGTCGTCGTGGACCGCTTCTGTGCAACACCACCGCAATCTCGTTCACCTCTCAACCCCGGTTTCTCTCTCTCTCCAAAATCTTCCTCTGTAATGTTGGCTTGGCCTCTCTCTCTCTCTCTCTTCTGTTTTTGTTTCATCCACCTCTGATCATCAATATATCTGACCACCACCAACTACCACGCAAACCACCACCGACCACTGCCAACCACCACTCCGACCACCGCCGAACACCACTCCGGCCA
The DNA here is from genome assembly GCA_020916435.1 of Oxytropis ochrocephala. NCBI lineage: Eukaryota > Viridiplantae > Streptophyta > Magnoliopsida > Fabales > Fabaceae > Oxytropis > Oxytropis ochrocephala. The sequence continues at coordinate 31,121,375 of CM037094.1, read as the reverse complement.
CCGTCAACCACCACGTTGACCACCACTCTGACCACCGTCAACCACCACACTGACCACCACCAACTACCACTCCGACCATCACCAACCACCACTCTGACAACCGTCAACCACCGGTTTGACCACCATCAACCACCAATCTGACCACTGTCAACTATCACTTTGACCACCACCAACACTACTCCGACCAACGCCAACCATCACCACCGACCACCACTCTGACAACCATCAACCACCACATTGACCACCATCAACTACCACTTCGGCCACCACCAACCACCACCGACCATCGCCAACCACCGCTTCGGCCACCGTCAACCACCATTTTGACCATCACCAACACCACTCCGACCACCGTCAACCACTACCAACTACCACTCCGACCACCGCCAACCATCGCCGACCACCGCCAACCACCACTTCGACCATCGTCAACCACCACTCTGATCACCATCAATCACCACTATGACCACCACCAACTCCACTCCGACCACCGCCAACCATCACCACTGACCACCAACTACTACCACTCTGACCACTCCAACCACCACCGACCACCGTAAACCACCAATTTGACCTCGATTAACCACAACTCTGACCATTTTCAACCACCACTCCGACCACCGCAAACAACTACCGACCACCACTCTAGCCACTGTCAATCACCACTTTGACCACCACCACCCACCGCCCACAACCACTCTGACCATTATATAGTTGTAATATTTTAATTTTTTCAAACTTATTGTTTTTATATTGTTTTGATTAAAATAAGCTTATGATGAATTTTTATTTTTATGTTCATGTTTGAAAGTGATTTTGATTTTTGAAAATTTCTTAATTGAAAACTGGTTTTGGTTTTGGTTTTTGAAATTTTTAAAACTCAAAACAGAAACTGGTTTTGGTTTTTGAAAATTTCAAAACAGAAAACCACCCCGAACGGGGCCTTACGTTTTGGTAGTGATTGGTTGGGGAAAGTAGGAGTTAGAGCATATGCATCCGTGAAACTTGGTTGGAGTTGCTAAATTAAATTAGAGAAATACTAGCAACACTCTCTTTTAGACATTTTCTCCAACATTCATTCTATGATTAATTAAAATTCACGTGGGTCTCACTACTTTGAAATTGTAACCCATTAATTTAGTGAGACCATATGAAATCTAACCAATCATAAAGAGAGCGTTTGAGAGAGTGTTGTTAGTACTTCTCATTCAATTATGGTGGGCCCAATTACAATACATCTGATTTAAGAACTTTAGCATATTTTCTCTCCAACGGTGCAATAAATTAAAAACTTAAAATGGGCTCCACTTGACATTTTCCAAATAAAAAAAAAGAAGGAAATTTCCTCAATTATTTTCCAGTATTAAAACAAATCCTCTCCTCTCACTCACATCACACTCACCGTTCTTCACTCTCAAAACCAAATCGCACCCAAATCGTTCACCATCATCAACGCTTCTTCACTCTCTGTAACTCATCACATCTCTCACCATCACCACTCACCATCGCCACTAACCAAAACCCTAACCATAGCCACACTCCAAAACTTGAGCTTCGTGGTCTTCTCCTATTCCTTCGGTGTTGCAATTTCTGGTTTTGGCCAGTAGCTTCATTCCTCTGTGTTGTGATATGTTCTATCTCTCTGGTAAGGGTAGCAATGGGTTTGTTAAATCCATTGATTTTCTCTTGCAGCTCTTCTATTTGAACTTCGCTATCTTCGAGAGTTTCGCTAGCGCGATTCATTTGGCGTTTATTCTAAAAAAAATTGGTGTTCAGTAAATAGATTTGAAACTCAAGGCCACAGACAAAACAAACAATTCCTTTTAATTCAGTGTGGGTATCAATAACCTAAAAAAGAAGCAGTGCAAGTTCCTCCGAACTCGGTTTCTACAAGAAACAGGAAGAAGACTTAGAATAAACTCATAAAAGATAAGATCGAGTAAATGCCATCAATATCTGAGAATTACCTCCGAACTTTCGTCAGAAGAAGAACCTTGTGTAAGATCAATCTTCGTTGGAGTTGAAGAAGACTTAGGCAAAGTGAAACTTTGTAGATGTTTTCTCTTTTGAACGACAGCGGGGGATGCAAGTCATTTTTTAGAAGCATGCGATTTCTTCAAAGATAAATTCTCTGTGGGGTTTGATGCTTTCCTTTGTGAAGAAGAAGCAAGATCTAAAGTTGCGCAATAAGGAATCAGCATTAGTAGAAGATCAAGCAAGAACCAAATCAATTAAGGTATGAAGTTAAAACTTTCCTTTGGTGCTTTTCAATATCCTTTTGCACTAGATATTGTATCTTTGTGCTCTATAAATCCAACTAATTTCTTTTTGAACTCAATGACATCATTGGAGAACCACCACGAGGAAAGGACTCTGACATCCCTTGTATTTCTTCGTCCTCCTAATTTGGGAGCTTGTGGAGGAGTGTGAATGTTGCGATCGTTGTTGGATTTGGTGACCACACCACATTGTGTTCTTATTCATCACAAAGTGAATAGTTGGTGTTGATTGTTTTTTCTTCTTTCTTAGGGTTTAGAAAACCTCGTTTTTGCTTAACAATGTCTGTATTGGAGTATTTGACTGGATTATTTTAACTTTTACATCACCTAATCAGAGGTAATTCTTGTGATTGTAAACCTTTTATCTTAACTTTTATCAGTGTCTAAGAATATTTATAGTAGCTGACAAATCCTAACGACAACCAGAATAAGTGGTTTTTCCACCAAGTAACCAAGAGTTTAGACATGAAAAATGAAGTTTACGAGCACATGATCCAAAAGTTTGAACAAACCCCCCATTCTTGAATTCTTCATGCAAATAGGAAATACAACAGTTTCTCCCAATTGAAGATTTTAATTAGGGGCAAGAGTACTCTAATCGCCCACCTAGCACTACAAGAAATTTGACGTATACCAACAGTCGCCTATAGTGATGGTAAACAAAACCGTTGGTATATGTGTCGTACACCTACAACCGAATAAACAAAGCGTGGGTATAGGTTTGCAGGAAAGCTTGAGGAAAAAAACCGTGGGTATAGGTAATTTCCTATACCTATGGTATCAAACTTCGTAAGTATAGGTATTAGCGTGGATCGAATTCCATGGGTATAGGCGTATCTTAATTTTTTTTACATTCTTGTCAATCTAAAACTATTACTGCAGTGTTTGGTAATAAAACAATTTATTACTGCAGTTACTTTAAAAAAAAAATTGTTCCCCCTGAACCCAAAAAATTCCCACTCTTTTATTTTTTTTTACGAAAAATTCCCGCTCTGTTTTTTTACCAAAAATTACACAGAGACTGAGCTCACAATCCCCATGATCATCCGTAAAACACAACTCACACTGATTATGGATGAAGAGATTGCCTCAATAGTTAGAAATGAGACTTGGGAATTAGTAGACTTACCAGTTGACTCGAAAGTGATAGGGGTTAAGTGGATATACAAGACTAGGCTTAATGAGCTTGGTGAGATAGACAAATATAAAGCCAGACTTGTGGCTAAGGAGTATTCTCAGAAACAGGTTGTTGACATGAGATCTTTGCTCCTGTAGATTAGACACTGTTAGACTGATTCTTTCCTTAGCTGCTCAAAGAAGTTGGACTGTGTACCAACTTGATATCAAATCTGCTTTTTTGTATGGAAAATTAAATGAAGAAGTATATGTGGAAAAACCCAAAGGGTATGTGGTGAGAAGAAGTGAGTCAAAGGTTTACAGGCTTCACAAGGCTCTCTATGGATTGAAACAAGCACCTAGAGCTTGGTTCAATCGCATAGAAGCCTACTTTGCTCAAAAAGGATTCACCTCTCACTAGTGGAAAATTGACATTAAAAAGCACCATTTAGCATCGGTTGTTTGTGTAACGCCCCAAAAATAATTCAATTATTTATTTAGTTGGGTTATTTAAGGCTTACAACATTTTGTTAAGTCAAAGGATTAATTTGGAGTTTTATTGTATTTAGGAGGTGTTTGATGTAAATGAGGAGTAGTGGTTAGTAAAAAGTGAGTGGTAAGTTAATTAAAAGAGGGAGTAGTGCAGGTAATGGAGGAGGTGTGAATAGAGGCCCATGATAATTAGGCCCATCTTCATGTGATAAGGTTAGGTGTCGATGGTGAGAGCTCATTTTCAACCAAAACTCAAAGAAAAGTCAAAAAGTAAAGTAAGAAAGAGAGAGAGAGAGGTGCGAAAGCTTTAGAGAGAAGAAGAGAAATCTTGGCGTGGAGAGCTCAAATTCAAGGAGGAGGAGCTTGATTTTTGGGGATCTTGAAGTCTTGGTGGAGAGAGTGCTTATTCTTCAATCTATTGAAGTAAGGGGGCTCTCTTTCATCTATAATAGAGTATATGATGAGTGTTATGTGTGAGTTAGACTCTAGATTGAATTTTGAGTCGTTTGTGTTGCTTGTTGTGTGATTGATGTTGTGTTTGCTTCACTTTGGTGAAGTTGTGATGTGTTGTTGGTGAGTTGGTCATATGAGACACCTAGGAGAGAAATGGGAGTTGAGGAACTCTCAGTCCCAGGGCATTATGGTTGGTGTTGGCGCCTTCGTTGATTACTTGAGGTGTGATGAATGAATCTTGAATGAATAGGTGTGTAGTAGTTGTGTTTAAGTTTGAGAATCAAAGAGGAGAGGGAAGATGAGGATTAGGCGTCTAGTGCGCCATTCGAAGTGAAGTGGTGTGCCTGTGTCGAAGTGAAGTTTTGCGCCATTCGAGGTGAAGTATTACTGTGTACCGAGGAGGGTAGGTGCGTTGTAGCTTGTGAAGGTCGAAGGTGTGTGCGTCGAAGGATAGTGAGGCGAAGTAAGGGTGTGCCGAGAAGCATAAGTGTGTCAGCGTAAGGGTGTGTGTCGTAGTGTATGTGCTGAAGTGTAGAAGTACCGAAGTGTACTATATGGATGTCAAAGCTAGTGTAACAGAGGTGAGTAATGGTCAAGTGAAGTAGTGTAGCCGAGGTAGTGTAGTACCGAGGTGAGGGATGGTGAATTGAGAAAGTGTTGTTGAGGTATGGATGTAATGAAGTGAAGTGTAGGTATGTCTAATCTAGTATTGTCGAGGTGTAGTATATCTAAGTCAAAGAGAAGCTGTCGATGTAACACCTCAATAATTTAATTAAGTAATTGATTAAATTATTTAAAGTGTTGCACTAATTTTAGTTATATTGAGTTATAATGTGGTAACTTCTTTGTTGTGTTAGGGAGTGGTGGAAGCGATGGAAGGAGGGTGTAAGAAGGGCCCAAACCTTTTGAGCCCAAAATATAAATAGACTAGGTTTAGTTGCATAGGAAGGAAAAGAAAAGAAAAACAACGAGAGAGGAAAGAAAGAGGGTTTGCTACTGTGGAAGAGGAAAGGAAGGAGAAGAGAGAAACTACTTAAGTTGCTCAAGGTAAGGGTTTTGATCCTTTCTTTCTCAAATTTTTTCCTTTTCCTATTGTGGTGATTTTCAATCCCTCATTTCTTGTTGTTGTTGGTTCGCAAGTTACTCAAGGAGGGACATCCATCGTTAATTGCGAAGGAGAGGAATGGAAAGCTTGCTATTTTGGGTGATTTTGGTGTTATTGGAGTCCTACGGTTTAAATTTAGGTAAGGGTGAGCGTTTCATTTAACATAATTGGGTATGTGATGTGGTTTGTGGAGTTTCTTGATGTTGTTTAATGATTTCTGATGTTGTTTGATAATTTTGATGATGTTGATGATTTTGATGAGGTTTGATGATTTCTGATGTTGCTTGATAATTTTTGATGATGTTGATGATTTTGATGAGGTTTGATGATTTCTGATGTTGCTTGATAATTTTTGATGATGTTGATGATTTGATGGGGTTTGATGATATCTGATGATGCTGTTAACAGTGGAAATGAAAATGTTGTGAGAATAATTTTAGGTGAGGAATCGATTAGTAGCTTGAGTGATATAGGTGAGAAATCGATTATTAGCTTGAATGACATAGGGAAGAATCGATTGTTGGCTTTCCAAAAGAGATAGGAATCGATTCTTTGCTTCAAAACAAGATAGGACTTTCAAAAAGAAGGGAATCGATTGTTGGCTTTCCAAAAGAGATAGGAATCGATTCTTTGCTTCAAAACAAGATAGGACAATCGATTGTTGGCTTTCCAAGAGATGGGAATCGATTGTTGGCTTTATAAATCAAGTTAATACAGGTCGATAATCTATTACATAATTTATTATGTGCCCGTGCCTAATCGATTTCTAACTTTAAACCAACAAGATCAAAAATCAATATTTTCACCGTGTCTTAAGTTGTGTCATCTTTGTTTTATGAATATATCGTGTTGTTTTTCAAAAATATAAGTTCTTTGTTTTGTTACTAAAATTGATCTTTGTTTTACAAAATAATGAGGTGCGATTTTGTATTAAAATCTTCTTGTTTTATCTTTGTTTTTGGCTCGAAAAATTCTATTGTTTGATTACCGCTTCTGCGCCTCAAAAAGTCACTTTATTTTCTCTAGTTTTGTTCTTTGGTCAAGGACCGAATTTTCTCGAGTTTATTTTATGATTGAATTGCTTTGTAGAGAGTTATACCATTAGTGTACTCCTTGACTATGGCTAGGCCGTGGTTTTTACCACTAAGGCGAAATTTCTTTCACTGGTGTATTTACAAGGGCATTACTGAGAACCTTGCAAATGCGGCCAATGCCTGTTGCAAGTGGTACCAGTTACCTGAGTAATCCCATAGTCAATCAGTTTACTATTTTATAATCCACAAACTAAAAGCTAACCGTAATGTATTTATATGCTTATGATGACGTGACTATATGATATTGATTAATGTGTCGGTTCATGCTATGGGTGATTTTGATGATGTGTGATTTAAGATTTGATGTGAATGACGAATGCACTCTACGAGTGTTTTATGATGACATGCCTTGAGTGGTTATTTCTTTTATGATGATGATGATGAGTACTCCGGGTGAGTGTTGATTGAGTTGCACATGTGTTATAGAATTTCATGGCATGTGCATACTATGACTAATATTGATGATGTTATGCCTTGAGTGGTTCTTCTCCTATGATGAAGATATGCCTTGAGTGGTTTTAAAGATGATATGGTACCATCATGCATATGCCCGCGTGTGGGTTGCATTTTCATACATAATCATAACTGTGAGTTGTTGCTAACGTGATTTGAGCTGGTGTTGTGTATTTATGAAGTGGTGATGATGATGATACCTTGTGATTGTCTGTTCCCATCCCTCTATTATGTATCTGATTATGTTCCATTGAAATTCTCACCCCTTCTGCTTGGAATGTTGCTCTATTGTGGCAACGCTGCTGCAGTGCATGAATGAAGGACTTGCGCTGCCTTATTCTTTTAGTTTTGGGATGTATTATTGTGTCGCTCTACGATCTTGTGTAACACCTAGGGGCGTGGAGTTGGATAATTTGTTTAGTAGTTGTATGCTGATTTTTATTTGTTACATTGAGACGTGTTTGAGAGTATTTGGTGAGTCGGTGTTTAGGCCGCTGCGATGGTGTTTATGAGGATGGAATTTTCCATAATTGATGTTTGATTGCACCAATTTGAACAGTGCATATTTGATGAGTTTTTTTTTGAAGCTGTAACATTTCTTTTCTATCAATTAAAACAAGTTTTATTTTTTTTTAAAAAGAATTACTCTGATAAATGACACGTAATATGAGGGTAGAAAAGGGTGTTACATTAGTGTATCGAGCGATTCGGTCTGTCCGTCCTGAGTGGTTGAGTCGTCAAGATGAGTAACATTTGAGCTTTGTTACTCGTTTCTAATTTTTGTTTTCTCGCTGCGATACTAGAATGGCGGGGCCGAACGATCTTTGCACTTGCCGCCTTGCGGCTATTCTTTGGGGTTGTGGGTAACATACCCAATGCTATGGGTGATGGAACGCGTGAGTCCGCCACGTTCAGCGTGAGAACCCTCCTACTTTTGAAGGCGGGTATAATCCTGATGGTGCCCTTGAGTGGCTAAGCGAGATGGAGCGGATATTCCGTGTCATGGATTGCACCGATGCCCAAAAGGTTCGCTATGGCACACATGTTGAAGAAAGAGGCTTATGATTGGTGGAGGGACAACTAGTCGGGGTTGACGATCATCGATGAGGAGATCACGTGGGCGATTTTGAGAGGAGTTCAAGAGGAAATACTATCCTAAGATGTCCGTGGGAAGAAAGAGGTGGAGTTTTTGAGACTTGAGCAAGGTAGCATGGTATGAATCGAGTATCTTTGCAAAATTTCTTGAATCGTCCAAGTTTTATCCACACTATGATGGAGAGGGTGCTGAGTTCTCCAAATGCATCAAGTTTGAGAACGGGTTGCGTGCTGACATTAAGAGAGCCATAGGGTATCAGCAGATCCGTGTATTCCCATTGTTGGTTAATAGTGCCAGAATTTTTGAAGAGGACAATAATGCTTTCTCTAGAGTTATGAAGGAAAGGCAAAAGAATTTTTCGGGTCGGGGAAAGCCATATGAGGTGCCTGCTGGTAAGGGCAAAGGGAAGGTTGTTGGTAAATTTGTTGGTGGGTCTAAGCGAAGTGGGGGAGATGCTGCAGCCAGTGTTACTTGTTACACATGTGGAAAGCGAGCCATAAGAGTCCGATTGTCCAAATAATGAGAAAAAGAGATGTTACAGTGTGGAAAAGAGGGACACATGGCTTCCAACCGTGATAGGAAGGAGGTCTTTGTGCTTTAATTGTGGGGAGAGTGGTCACATCAGTACACAGTGTCCAAAGCCAAAGAAAGAGAAGTCCACTGGGAGAGTTTTTGCACTGGCAGGTTCAGAGGGACCCAATGCGATTAGAGGTACATGCTTCATCTATGGTACACCTTTAATTGCTATTGTTGACACGGGTGCTACGCACTCTTTTATTATACATTTTGTCTTTGAAAAGTTGAATTTAGTATTATCTGCATTATGGAGAGAGGATGGTTATCGACACTCCACTAAGGGTTCGATAACTACTTCTCTAATGTGTACTAGGTGCCTCTCTGTCGGTCTTGGCAGATTTTTTACGTTTGATCTGATTTGTTTGCCTTTGGGTGGGTTGGATGTGATTAGGCATGGGTGGTTAGTAGATAACCATGTGCACATCAACCGTCCTAGTAAGTCATTAGTTTTCTTCTTCACGAAGAGGAAGAGTGCCTTTCTTTTCTGCTGCGCAATTGCGCGGGGTAATGAAAGAGGGTGGTCAGTTGTTTGCTTTGATGGCGTCCATGTCTGCTGAGAACCAAGCTATGATTGAGGGGGTGCAAGTGGTGTGTGAGTTTCTGAGGTGTTTCCTGATGAGATTCCTAGTGTGCCACCAGAGAGGGAAGTTGAGTTTGGGATTGAGCTTGTGCCTGGCACTAGGCCGGTGTCTATGGCACCGCATCAAATGTCGACTTCTCGAGTTATCCGAGCGAAGAAGCGATTAGAGGAGCTTCTTGAGAAGAAGTTTGTGAGGCCTAGTGTGTCACCATGGGGCGCTCCAGTTTTGTTGGTTAAGAAGAAGGATGGGAGTATGCGTCTGTGCGTGGATTACAGGCAACTGAACAAGGTAACTATTAAAAATAAATATCCTCTTCCGAGGATTGATGATCTGATGGATCAGCTGGTGGGTGCTAAGGTTTTTAGCAAGATTGACTTGAGGTCGGGTTATCATCAGATCAAGGTGAAGGATGAAGACATCCAGAAGACCGCGTTCAGGACGAGGTATGGGCATTATTAGTACTCTGTAATGTCGTTTGGTGTCACAAATGCACCAGGGGTGTTTATGGAGTACATGAACCGGATCTTCCATAGCTATTTGGATCGGTTTGTGGTTGTGTTTATTGATGATATCTTTGGTGTACTCTAAGTCCGAGGAGGAACACGCAGAGCACTTGAGGTTAGTGCTAGAGAGTCTTTGAAAGAAAGGAAGCTTTATGCTAAGTTATCAAAGTGTGAGTTACGGGCCGAAAGAGGTAAGCTTCTTGGTCACATTATCTCTGGTGATGGTATAGGCATGGACCCAGCTAAGGTTGATCTTGATGTTACGGTGGGAGAGCCCAAAGTCCGTGGATCGAGATTAGGAGTTTCTTGGGGTTGGTGGTTACTACGGGAGGTTTATTGAGGGTTCTCTAAGCTAGCCCTTCCGTTGACCCAATTGACTGTAAGGGAAGAGCTTTTGTGTGGGGCGCCAAGTGTGAAGAGAGCTTCCAAGAGTTGAAAAGGAGGTTGACAACATCTCCGGTGCTAGTGTTGCTGTCTTAGGATCAACCTTTTGTCGTTATCTTGTGACGCTTCCAAGATGGGTTTGGGAGGTGTATTGATGCGAGGATGGGAAGGTAGTTGCTTATGCGTCCCAGACACAGATTGAGGATACATGAGAAGAACTATCCTACTCATGATTTGGAACTAGCCGCTATTGTGTTTCTTATTTGAAGATTTGGAGGCACTATCTCTATGGTACCAGATTTGAGGTGTTCGAGCGACCACAAGAGTTTGAGGTACTTGTTTGACGAGAAGGAGCTGAATATGAGACAGGCGTTTGTTAGAGTTCTTTGAAAGATTACGATTTCGGCTTGAACTATCATCCCGCAAAGCTAATGTCGTGGGCGATGCTTTAAGTCGGAAAACTTTACATATGTCGCCAATGATGGTGAAGGAATTGGAGTTGATTGAGCAATTCCGTGATTTGAGTCCTGGTTTGTGAGGTGACACCGCATAGTGTCAGTGGGTATCTTTGAGGATTGATAATGACTTCTTGATTGATATCGAGACGCCGTGAACCGGATGTGAAACCGTGGATTTGTTGGTTGCGGGTGATCGAGCGGTGGATGGGGATTTCGGGTTGGATTCCCGGGAGTATTGAGATTCGGGGGCGGGATATGTGTTCCCCGATGATGCCGATATGAAGAGAATGATACTTGAGGAGAGCCATAGGAGCAAGTTAAGTATTCATCCAGTGCCACGAAAATGTACCATGATTTGAAGAAAGCTGTTTTGGTGGCACTGGTATGAAGAAGGATGTAGCACAATTCGTATCGCATGTTTGACTTGCCGAGTCAAAGATAGAGCACCGTGCCTTGCAGGGTTGATGCAACCGTTGGAGATTCCTAATGGAAGTGGGACAACATTTCCATGGACTTTGTGACAGGGTTGCCAAACACTGTGAGAGGGTTTGATTCTATTTGGGTGATTGTGGATAGGTTGACCAAGTCTGCTCACTTTATTCCTATCAACATCACCTATCCTGTGCCAAAGTTGGCTAGAATATACATTCGGTGATTGTGAAGCTTCACGGGTTCCAAGAGTATTGTGTCGGATATAGAGACCCGCGTTCACATCGAGTTTTGGGGAAGCTTACGGGAGGCTTTGGGGTCCAAGCCGAGGTTGAGTTCACCTATCATCCTCGGATGATGGTCGGGACGAGAGAGAACCATCCAGTCTTTGGAGGATCTTCGAGAGCTTGTGTCTTTGGAGCGAGGAGGTGCGTGGGATACACACTTCCAGCGATTGAGTTCACTTATAATAACAAATACCATTCGAGTATAGGGATGGCTCCTTTTGAGGCAATTTGTATGGGCGGAGGTGTAGGACTCCGTTGTGTTGGCATGAGTCCTGGTGAGAGTGTCGTTCTTGGACCGGAATTGGTTAGGGAGACTACAGAGAAGGTTAAGATGATCAGGGAGAAAATGAAAGAGTCCCAGAGTCGGCAGAAAAGTTATCATGTTAGGAGGAGAAAGGACTTGGAATTTCAGGCTGGTGAGCATGTATTCCTGAGGGTCACGCCTATGACAGGTAGACATGGCAACGGGGCGGGGCGGGGCCGGTTTTTACACCCCCCGTCCCCGAGCCCGACACAATACCCGATCCCCGACCCCGACCCCAAAACCCGCCGGGCATGAAATTCGTATCCCCATCCCCGCCCCCGATGGGGATCGGGTTTCCACCCCCCCCGATCCCCGCTCCTATGTTGACCAAAAAAAAAATCATTCAAACCTGTGTGTTTAATTACATTAACTACTTGATGCCAACTTCTTATTCGATCCCAACCTATCTCATTCATCTTTAAATATCATTTTGTATAATAATAATAATAATAATAATAATAATAATAATAATAATAATTAGTACTTGATGGCATGTTGCTTTGTTGCAGGCCCAATAATTCACACTGTGTTAATTTTCTTTAAGGAATCACAATCCAAAACATGAATTAAATTTCCCTTAAGGAATCACAATCCAAAACATGAAACTTAACATGTCATGAAAACTAGTTTAATCAGATCATAGAAAATTCAGTATTCTACACAAAATAGCAGCTTGATTTGAGTTCATTAAGCTTAATCTATCACCACACAACCAAACCAAGTTCTGAATTATCAAAATAACCAACAATTCAAAATACAACCCAACAAGTAAAAACAAGTGTTACAAATTGTTGCGCCCCGAAAAATCCGGTTTGGGATTTCTCAGTGTACAACGTGAAAATTGTGAAGCCGCCACTAATATTTTAGTTTTTAGACCAAAACATTAGAAAAAGGTCTTTTTACAAAAAGCGGGTGGTCTTTCAAAATGTAAAATGTGGGTTCGGGGGTTCGGTTAGGTGTGGGAAGGTATTAGCACCCCACACCTCCTTTCTACCGAAAGGAACCATTAATTCGATGTGTGGTTTGGATTGTTTGATTTGAAAATAATCGTTCTACTTCTTTCTTTTCCTTTTTATTGAAAAATGTTTTTATAAAACAAGAGAGAAAATCTTTTTGGGATTTTTGAAAAGTGAAACTAAACTAAGGTTTTTTGAAAGTGAGCTTGACGGGGTATGACCGGTCCTACGTTACCCTCAATGACCGAGGATCAAAGCTACGTAGTTCTTAAATTCTTTGTTTTGAGAAAATCATGTTTTGTTTTTTTTTATCTTATCTTTTGTTTTTTTGGAAATATGACTCAAGCGCTCATGAATACCAAACAAGCAGCGGCTTGAGTGGCGTTCATTCTTGACTTGAAAGAAAAGTGTTGGAACCGATAATCGATCGAGTAATTACTCAAGTGATTACTAGTCGCAACGCGTTTTATTATATTTTTGAAGAGATTTTGGAAAAGGATGAGTCATAGCGATGATTACCACCAATGACTCATATTGTTTTTAGGAAATTTGAATTGGGTTTTTGTTGTTTTATTAATGTGTGGGAGCTTTCATGATAGTCAAACAAGCAAAGGCTTCGAGTGACTACCACTAATAACTCCATCATTAACGATCAAACAAGCGAAGGCTTGGTGATGGCTAATGATTTGCTTATGAAAACACCTTTAGGTTTTTTATTTGAAAACAAGTGATTTCAAGTTTGGAAAAAGAGATAGAACATTTCAAATCTTTTCAAATCCAAACCTAGATAATAATGAGAGCATAAGCAAAGCAACATGAAAAAATATTTACAAGTTGCCATGAACAATTGCATACATGATTAATTGAACACATGATTGAACAAGTATATTAATGCATGAGCATGTGAGGATGCATGACTATTTAATTATGAATGGACATGTGAGAATGCAAGAAGTATAGACAAGTAAGGATGCATGAGGTATTAACAAGTGAGAGTACAAATGAATATGCAAGAGATATGAATATATGAAAAGGTATGAAGATTAAAACAAGAGAGTATGCAAGAGAATGAATGAGGTTTTATTTAAATGCAAGTGTGTGAGGGTGTGTCATAAGAAGTGGTAAAAATTTAGTTACTTTATTCTTAGGAGATGGTGAAATGTTTTGGTGTTTTTAGAGTCTTAGGAAAAAGTGGTAAAAGTATTTTTAGGTTGATTTTATAAAGTTGAAAAGTTATAAATGTAAACTAGAAAATGTTTTGGGTCTTTTTGTAATTTAAGAAAGGTAAAAAGTAAAGGTAAATTATTAATGAAATGGTAACTTATTTAAGTGAAGGTGGTGAATTATTTAAGTGAAGGTAAATGGTAATTATTTAATGAGATGGTAAAGTAAAAAGATGCATGAGGTAAAATGTAATTATTTAATGAGATGGTAAAGTAAAAATGTAAAAAGTAAATGGCAAAATATTTTTGAGTTTTAGTAAAAGGTTAATGAATGGTAAAGTGAAAAATAAGTGAATGGTAAAAGGTTAAAAACACATTAACTTTCTTACACATTTCTACACAAGATCAAACACAACTTTTAAGCATTAGGATGAACCCTAAAATACACCCTATGGCCGAAACCACATATGCACAAAACAACAATTTATTTCATGATTAAATCCAAGATCAACACATGAAACAAATTATATAAATCAAGCATTTTTATTCACATGAATCAAGAAGTGAGAAAAACAACAACAAGCCTAAATCTTAGAGATCTAAAGCCTAATCCTCATCCTCATGAATCAAGCTAAATCTCAACTTGCAAGTTATGACATGAACAAAGGAATGCATATAATCACATGAAAAATTTTATTTATGCAAAAATGACAAAATGAGCATGAAAAAATGCAAGAATATGGTTGAAAACACAAGAAACCTCTCCTCAAGGCCAAGGGTTCACTTCAAACACCCAAGGCTCCCAATGTCCTTGACATAGTGTTTGAAATGAACCCTCTAAGCCTCTTGGAGAGGATAGAGGAAATAGAAGAGAGATTTACATGGTGATAGTTAAAGAGAATGCAAAAGATAAGAAGTTTACCTCTAAAACTAGCTAGGAAAAGGAGAAAATGCAAGATGAAGCAAAATAACTTGATGAACAGCCCCTATCTCCACGCCAAACACCTTTTCTTGGAAGGATCTTGATGGAACTTGAGAGATTATAGAAGTTTTGAAGGAGGTTTAGTGCTAGGATCAAAAGTAGTGAAGGTTTAGTGATGAAAAATGAAGAAAATGGAGGAGAGAAAGGGGAGAGGGCTGCGGCTGAAGCTAGAGGAGGAGAGGAGTGTCTTGTGCTAGGGTAAAAATGAGAGTGTGTGTGAGCTAGGTCTTATTTTGGGCTTTTATATGAAGTGAAAACTTAAAGGGTAATTAAGACAATGTAACTCTTGCAAACCACTAGGATTTGAGATGAATTTTGAATCAAGGGTCAAGATGCAAGATCACATGGATTAGGGGCAATAAAATGAGGAGAGAGAGGGCTGGGGTGTGCAGCTTAAGGGAGGTGGTGAAGGATAAGCTTAATTACACAATTGTATTTTTCTACAAAGCTTATTACACAAGTGCCATTTTAATTCAAATGAAAGGTGAGGATTGATTTTCACACTTGAATGAATGGCCATGATTTAATACAATTGCAAACAATAAAAATAAATGGAAATGGGGTGATTATGGGCTGTTATTTCGCAGCTTATGGGAGTGGAGAGTGAGTGGAATTGCAAATTGTACTTTTGATCTTATCCTTAATTCAAAGGAGTCTAGAATATTCCCTTCTAGATCATTCTTCCTAATTCATGTCATTTTGGGCCATATCCTATGATTCAATGATTGGGCTCTGAATTTTATGATCTCACCAATCCCAAAATTGATTTATTTACCCCACCTCAAAGGAAAAGACCATTTTACCCTTCTATCCAAAAACTAGGTTTTTAGGCCCCAAGGTTTAATATTTATGCACAAAAATATTCACAATGGAGCACAAATATCCCTTAAATAAATCATTGATGATTATTCAAGGATTTGGGACAACAAACTGTTTTTATTGTGAAATGACCAAAATGCCCTTTCACTCTAAAAACCCTAGTTCTTGCTCAAACACATTTCCACTTCAAAAATGATTTTTCTCCTAGGAGTGACCTCTAGTACCTCAAAAATACATGTTGAATGACTTGTCCTGAGAAATTGTCCTTTATTTGCAAAATGACCAAAATACCCTTTTGCACTAAAAAACTCTAATCTGTCTAAAAAATGCATTCTAACTCCAAAAATGATTTTGGAAGCTTTGAAATGACTTTAGAAACCTAAATGCAATGCATGATGCTTTTTTACTTTTTAATTTAATTATTTTTGGGGAAAATTAGGGTTTTGACCTAAAGTTCTTATTAAAATTGGGGTATGACAATTGCCTCTTTATTTGGATTTTATCAAGAAATATGAATCGCAAGTGAAGACATATTTGAAGATAAAATAGAAATAAAGAATTCGAAAATCATGCCAATTTTGTCCATTTGGGGAAACTCGGATTTCCTTTTTTATTTTATTTTTATTATATTTTTTATTTTTATTATTTTTTTATTTTTATTTTATTTTATTTTTTTATTTTATTATTTTTTTTCTTTTTGATACTTGAGTGATCAATTCAAGCGTCCTATTGTGATGACTACTTGAATGCACATCCGACTTAGCCTTCTATATTTTGAAAAAGCGATAAATGAAAACTCGGCGTGCTACGAGAAAAGATAAAGAAATACCGACGCGTCTTTGGCGGTAAATGGGCACTTGGCGTCTTTGGCGATAAATGGGCACTTGGCGTCTTGAAAAGTCAGTAAATGCACAGTGCGCCTAAAACCTGTAATCCTTAAACGAACCCTTGGCGAATCCGAGTTTGCACGCGGCTTGGAGGAGCACGTTCTTCCTGAAATCTCTGGTCTTTCGAGCGACCGGGGGGATCGTTATCAGCTCCGGAACTGATATACAGATCAATCTGCGGCGTCCACTGTATCTTAGGCTTGATACAACTATTCCACTATGCCTCGCATGAAGTCATTTGCGGTCCATCGCGTTGCTCGTATACGATGTGAGACCTCTCTTTTGCACACTTGGGCGCTCTCTTTTCTCTTCTGCGCGCTTGGACGCTCTCTCTTCTCTTCTGCGTGCTGGGACGCTCTCTCTTCTCTTCTGCGTGCTTGGACGCTCTCTTTTCTTTTTCTCTTTTCTCTTTCTTCCTTTCTGATTTTTCCTCTTTTGCGTGCTTGGACGCTCTCTTTTCCTTTTCTCTTTTCTCTTCCTTCCTTTCTGATTTTTCCTCTTTTGCGTGCTTGGACGCTCTCTTTTCTTCTTCTGCGCGCTTGGGCACTCTTTTTTCTTCTTCTGCGCGCTTGGGCACTCTTTTTTCTTCTCTTACGCGCTTGGGCGCTCTCTTTTCTTTTCTTTTCTTTTCTTCTCTGAACTCTTCCTCTTGCCTCTTTCTTTCCTCTGAACTCTTTCCCTTTTCCTTTTTCTCTTCCTTTCTTTTTTTCTCTTTTTTTTTCTAAACTCTTAACTAGGGAAGCGCTTTCTAGAAACGGAAGGCGAGCATTAACACCGAGGTGTTTATCCTCTCCCACTTATTTGCAAATGAAAAAAGAAAGAACCAATGCATGCAATGCAAATGCCATGATTGTTATTTTCTTTTCCTTTTTCTTATGATGAATGTAATGCAAATGCCTAAATTTCTCTTTTCTTTATTTTCTATGTCTGATGAGTGCATGGTTTTATGCTTGATGGATGTAATGCATGTTATGCGATGCGATGATTTAATGGAATGATGAATGCAATGAGATGCTATTTTTAATTTTCTTTGGTCAGCTTTCTTTTTCTCGACGCGGTTTATTTTTTATTTTTTATTTTTTATTTTTTTATTTTTATTCTCTTGCTCTTTTGCCCTGTTGGCTTATCTATCTTCTTTTTGGTTCTCTTCTTGCTTTGGTTCAGCCAATCCGCAACATTCATGGCATGAGACTGAGGAATATATTGAACTTGTGGGGCTCTGGGTCGGAGTGCAAGTGGGCTTTAGCTTTGTCGTTCGAAGCAATCATGGGCTCAATCACTTTCTCTTGCATGACTAACTTGTTTTGGGAATTGCCTCTTTCCGTGACCTTTAAGAACTTCATAATGATTTGCAATGCTATATGATGTATGCACATGTTTCACGATTCAAGATCACCATCATAAAACGTTTATTTTGAAAGGAAGAAGCAAAAAATAATCAACAAACAGATATGAAAAGGTTTGAGTTTTATTTTTTTTATTTTTTTATATATATATTTTTTGATGTAGAAGCCGATCGTACAGAATGTTACGACGACTGTTCAATACATTTGAAAGTTTTAAACTACAAAAGGACACGAAAAACAAGAGAAACGAATTATTTGATCGTCTGTCTCAGGAGCAATGCCAACATTTGTGTCCTTGACCTTGATCACTCCTCATCCAAGTCTTCGAGGAGTTGTATGCCTTTCTTTACTTTTCATGCTCAAGTTTTCGACCCTAATTTTTGCCTCGATCGCCTTTTTGCGGGTTTTCAATCCACCGGGTCGCTCTGATTCTGCCTAGGCCGCCCTTTGCGGGTTTTCAACCTAGCGAGCTAATTCTTACTTGGCTTGTCTTTCTCTTTTTTTTGTCTATTTCTTTCAGGCATAATACTTCTTCACCGAGTCTGCATTGACTAAGTTCTTGAGATCTTCACCGTCCATGTTGGTAAGTATCGGTGCTCCTCCGCAGAAGGCTTTTGACAACGCATGGCCCATCGTAGAGTGGGTATCCACTTCCTCTGCGGGATCGATGCGACGGGCAAGATCTTCTTGAGCGCGAGGTTCCCCTCATTGAATTCTCGGGGTCAGACTTTCTTGTCAAAAGCCGTTCTCATTCTCTGTTGGTACAGCTGTCCATGACACAAAGCTGCAATCCTTTTTTCTCTATGAGATTCAACTGATCTAAACGGGTTTGAACCCATTCAGCCTCTTCTAACTCGGTTTCCATGAGCACCGGAGAGAGAGGTATCTCGACTCCAATGGGAAGAAGCGCTTCGACCCATACACTAGAGAGAGAAGGGGGTTGCCCAGATCCCCGACGAAACATAGTTGCCCCAATTCTAGCTTCGGTAGTTGTGAATGAACGACTTGCCCTGTTTGGAGGTATTGACAACCTGGAGTGACATGAAATGGGAGCCGAATGACTTTCCTAAGACCAGGGGTGGGTGGGTGGTGAAAGAATGCCCCTGACTTTGAGCGGTGTTCCCAGTGCAAACCTTTGGTTCTCTCGTGAATGCCTCGGCTTTGGAATGAAAGAATCTTTACTTGGTGATCACTAATCCTCTGTTTTAATGCAGGCTTGAATGGGTTTGGAGTGCAAGTCCCTCTTTTTATTTTGTCAGCTTTCTTTTTTCTGACTATTTGTTTTTGTTCCCTCCTTTCTTTTTCCTGAGGGTTTGTTTTTTCTTGATCAGCTTTCTTTTTTCTGATCATTTGTTTTTCTTCTTCTTTTTTTTTTTTTTTTTTTTTTTTTTTTTTTTTTCGAGCAAACACATTGTAGACAAATAAACTTAGTTGTCCTAAGATTTAAATCTTGAGAAAACAACAGCAATCAGTCATTGATCGGAATGGACTTTTTGGGATTGTGGTGTTTTGTGGAGGAAGGATGATTGGGCTTAATGAGGTGCTTAGGGTTGTTGGGGAGAATGGGTCTTATTTGGTGTGGGCTGACGATTGATGGTTTATGACGGTTATTTGGCTTGATGAGGTGTTTGGAATTTTTATTCTGGCTAAGGGTTTGTGCGGGCAAGGTACACGAGGTAAAAGGGAAGTGTTTGCGTTTTTATGGAAGGAGGGGTGTATGGGAATGATGAAATATTTGAAGGTTTATTGAGACAAGGATCTCTTATATATTGTGGTAACATGTATCAGCTCACCACTTATCTTTCTTTTGTATTTTTGGGATCTTCATTTTTAAATCCCTTTTTCTTCTTATTATTTCTCTTTTTTGATCTTTTTTTCTTTGATTTTTTTCTTTTTTTTGATTTTTTCTTTGACTCGGGTGAGCTTGATAAAAAGTGATGCACCTTTTTGATATTTGAGGTGATCCTTGTCTAGGGTGATTTTAGGATTTTGCTTTTTCTTGGCTTAAGGTGGGTAGGAAAGGTTTTTTCGAGGATATGGGAAGATGGTCAAACTTTATTTCAAATCATGATTGCTCGTTTTCTCAAAAATTAACTCAAGGACAATAATCTATTTACTCCTATATATTTGCCCTTTTTATTTCTATTTTTTTTTGTTTGTTTTCTGACCAGCTTTCTTTTTTCTAGTCATTTGTTTTTTTGTGTTTCTTTTTTTGTTCAAGGGAAAATCATCTTTGGGACTAGCACGATTGCACCTCTGTAGTCAACGCACATTCGACTCTACCATCCTTTTTCTAACCGTGGATGATATTGGCAACCCACTGCGGGTACTTGGCCACTGCTAGGAGCCTTGCATCACATCGCTCCTTCACCTCATCTCTGATTTTGAGGGACATCTCTAGCTTCATCCTTCTCAACTTCCGTTTGACAGGCGGGCATTCAGACTTGACCGGCAACTTGTGTACCACAATGTCAGCGTCCAACCCAGGCATATCTTGGTAGGACCATGCAAACACATCCACATAATCGTGCAACAGATGGACCAAATTCATGCGAGTTTCATCACTCATGGTGATATTCACTTGGACCTCTTTCTTGCTCTCAGCTGTACCCAAGTTGATCACTTCAGTATATTCCCCGTGAGGCTGAATAACTCTTTCTTTTGTTTTATTAACCTCATGATTTCCGGGGGAGTTTCCCAGTCTTCCTCAACATCCCCCTCAGCTTGATTGATAGGGTAATCAAAGTCAAAATACGGACTGTCGGCACTGTTGTTTTCAGAGACTATTGCTATGGATCCGCTTTTCTTGAGGCGAAAAAGCGTAATGAAAAACGAAACAAACAAGCAAACAATAATAAAACAGAAAGAGGACACATGAAATATGGAGAAATGATTTTTATTGATGGAAATTCAAAACAAACGCTTTTATTGATGATGATGATTCTCAAAATAAAAACATGCGTGCCTAACAACTTTTCCTATGGCCTTGGCGAGAACCACGTGGTTGCATTATAATCATTATTTTGAACTAAAAGTCACGGGAAAATTGGCGTACTTCCTCGTTCTTTAATTCTTTCACCAACATCGCAATGACGCACTGGACTTGCACCATCCTCTTCAACCTCGGATCCATCCTTGATGACAAAGAACCGAATTGTAATCAAACAATCCAGCGCTCACAAAGCTTTGGCGGATATCACAAACAGGGATGTTCGGGAAGGATCATGAATAGGGACCTCTCTCTAGATTAGTGCCCTTTCTGAAGCTTAGCTAGCCTCTTTTCTGTTTTCCTCGGCCATTCTCTTCTATCCTATCACCAGGGCTGATATCCTAACCCACGCCTATCCCCGTACTCCTGCACTCTGTTTGGGTTACTGACGATCCAATAAGTTTTGCAAGACTGCTTGAAGGCCTCACATGCCCCAGCGCAATTAACATTAACACGCACCCGCTTCCCGAGTGCAACCCTCTTGATGACTCGAATTTGCACATCTCTGCATGAATGACCTCTACGGAGTCTTAACCTTCCCAACCTTCCTTACCAATTGTCCACGGGGATCTCACCGCCTTAGTGATTGTCTCTTCGTGGCTCAGGCAATGAATTGATTGTTGTATTCGGACCATTCGAGATCCAACCAAAGATCTACCAAGTCTTTCACCACCGCTTGAAGACTCGCATTCTTCTGATATGACCAACCCCGCCTTCATGAAAACTGCAGTGGCATTAGCGTTGTAACCGGGGAAATGGCGGTGACGACGCTTTCATTGGCGAGTGTTGAGCAAGTTTCGGAAGCCGGTGATTGAACAATTCATCGTATGTCATCGATGTTGGATCAAAGTTAATTTGCCCTCAGATCGATAACTCCGAGCCCTCTCGACCGTCATTGCCTGTTTGGACGGCACGAGAATAGCGGATGGAACCGTTTCTTTGTGGAGGAGTACCAAAGGCGGATTTTCTTCCGAGATTACATTCGCTTTCCCTTTCTTCTCGCCGGGAAAGGGGAGTGGTGCTTCTCTTGGATGTGTAACACCCCATACCGAGTAGGGTTTTCCACGTGATAAACTACTTTACGGGGATTCACAAAGCAATTCCGGGGTAGGACTAGATGAACTTCTTGGCAAATAATACCGGGACCGGGAGTATGAATTTGTGGTCCAAAGAGTAACTCCTCTAGGTGTAACCGCGTGCAAGTTGACTTGACCCCACGGGGGACCGCTTTAGTCTTGAGATAACTCTGCATGCATACCCCGGATGATGGGTGAAGTAACTCGCTCCTTGTCCATGAGAAATGGGAGTGGTTGTAACTTCACGGATCTGGGAGAAGAAATGCAAGTGACAACTCCTTCGGGATTTACAACAATGATAGCCCCAAAGATGCGGCCCCACCCCTCCGATCCTGCGGCGATACTCATTTCTTCGACCATTTGTGCTTCCATTTCACCTTGAGCTGATCTTCTGAACTAATCGCTCAGATCGAGCCCTTCCCAACTTTCTTATCTCGACTCGGGGGTCTTCATTCTCGAGATCCTGATTGCTAGCCATCAGTCTTGCTTGTAGACGGGTGTAATATCGGTGACAGAGAACCAACGCGCCTTTTCCTTTTATTTAGACATTTATTGTATAAGAATCAAGATGAATGCATGAATGATTATGTGAATGCATGTACAATGTTTGCTTGATGCCGGGAACCACGGGATGCCTTATCTTGTCATAAGCGCAAAAACTTTCTCTTTGATTTTGGAAGAGATAAACGAGGAATCGAAATAGCAAATCGACATACTTCCTTCTTCATAATTGGGAAGCGAGAAGTAAGTGAAGCTTTGCTACTTGATTCCATTTTGATACACCTATGACAAGATGGTGCATTATTCGGTGGTCCTCGACAAGCAAATGCAAATGGGATGCACTATGGATGCGTGAGTTGCAGAAACTTAAGTTTTATGCAATGCGGGAATGTATGCAAATGACGATGATGCTTTATGCAAATGCAGGGTTAGAAAAAACTTTATTTGCAATAACTCAGGTTTCCCTTTTTGAAAATACGGACCGTACACTGCTTCATATAGACCGGTAGGAAAAAGCTACAGAAGTAACTCTTTCTTCTTTTTTTTGAAAAGTGGGTTATATGTCGCTTTGTACGGACCGCCAAAAGAAAAGGCTACAATGCAACCCTTTCTTTTCTTTTCTCTTTTTTTTTTTTGAAAATTTTCTTTTTTTTTAAGAAAGACATGTCTAAACTACAATGCAACACACAATTTGTATGTCCTCGTGTCCTACAAAGGTGGGGATCCTAAGTTCTAGGGCAACTTCAAAGGTTCCTTCCATGTAGTTCTAATTCACACCCTCACAATGGCTACCAGAGCTATAGAATCCTCATGGCGACATCCACAAATGTAGCGAACTACCAAGTGTGAAGCGCCATGAGAAAGCGTACTCTGGTTGAGACTTTCATGAGTATCGAGACAGAGCAGTCTCGAATGACAGATCACTAATCGTCTCCACTCTCCTAGGTTTTGTTGGATCCGGGTATAGGAGCCCACTCATAACATATAAAAACAAGAAGGTGTGAAAGTGTGTGATTGAGGACATACTTTTCTAAAAACTACCCTCCCCACCTGCAAAGAAAAAACCAGACCAGTCCAGACAGAAGCAAACAATAATATGTCGTCTACCCTAAGGTTTTATCACTTCAAAACAAATGAACTAACCTAAGGTGTCATCAACAATCATATAGAGCTTACCTCAAGAAAGGGAGCAGAGAAGAGGGGATTATGATAGAATTGGGGAGATGCATGTCTTACCTTAAGAAAGGGAGCAAAGAAGAGGGAACATGGGGATTGGAGGAATGCATGCATAATCATATAAGCATATAAAGAAAGAAAAGAAAAAGGTAAGGAATTGAAGAAGTAAAACGAAAACTAATTCAAATCAAACACTTTGAACCACACATCGGATTAATTAGGTTTGACCCTCTTAAAAAGTTTTTGTCCCCCCAGATGAAGTCGCCACCATTGTTAGCCCGAAAAATCCGGTTTGGGATTTCTCAGTGTACAACGTGAAAATTGTGAAGCCGCCACTAATATTTTAGTTTTTAGACCAAAACATTAGAAAAAGGTCTTTTTTACAAAAAGGCGGGTGGTCTTTCGAAAACAGAAATGTGGGTTCGGGGGTCGGTTAGGTGTGGGGAAGGTGTTAGCACCCCACACCTCCTTTCTACCGAAAGGGAACCATTAATTCGATGTGTGGTTTGGATTGTTTGATTTGAAAATAATCGTTCTACTTCTTTCTTTTCCTTTTTATTGAAAAATGTTTTTAGAAAACAAGAGAGAGAAATCTTTTTGGGATTTTTTGAAAAGTGAAACTAAACTAAGGTTTTTTGAAAGTGAGCTTGACGGGGTATGACCCGGTCCTACGTACCCTCAATGACTGAGGGATCAAAGCTACGTAGTTCTTAAATTCTTTGTTTTGAGAAAATCTGTGTTTTGTTTTTTTATCTTATCTTTTGTTTTTTTGGAAATATGACTCAAGCGCTCATGAATACCAAACAAGCAACGGCTTCGAGTGGCGTTCATTACTGACTTGAAAGAAAAGTGTTGGAACCGATAATCAGTCGAGTAATTACTCAAGTGATTACTAGTCGCAACGTTTTTATTATATTTTTGAAGAGATTTTGGAAAAGGATGAGTCATAGCGATGATTACCACCAATGACTCATATTGTTTTTAGGAAATTTGAATTGGGTTTTTGTTGTTTTATTAATGTGTGGGAGCTTTCATGATAGTCAAACAAGCAAAGGCTTCGAGTGACTACCACTAATAACTCCATCATTAACGATCAAACAAGCGAAGGCTTCGAGTGATGGCTAATGATTTGCTTATGAAAACACCTTTAGGTTTTTTATTTGAAAACAAGTGATTTCAAGTTTGGAAAAAGAGATAGAACATTTCAAATCTTTTCAAATCCAAACCTAGATAATAATGAGAGCATAAGCAAAGCAACATGAAAAAATATTTACAAGTTGCCATGAACAATTGCATACATGATTAATTGAACACATGATTGAACAAGTATATTAATGCATGAGCATGTGAGGATGCATGACTATTTAATTATGAATGGACATGTGAGAATGCAAGAAGTATAGACAAGTAAGGATGCATGAGGTATTAACAAGTGAGAGTACAAATGAATATGCAAGAGATATGAATATATGAAAAGGTATGAAGATTAAAACAAGAGAGTATGCAAGAGAATGAATGAGGTTTTATTTAAATGCAAGTGTGTGAGGGTGTGTCATAAGAAGTGGTAAAAATTTAGTTACTTTATTCTTAGGAGATGGTGAAATGTTTTGGTGTTTTTAGAGTCTTAGGAAAAAGTGGTAAAAGTATTTTTAGGTTGATTTTATAAAGTTGAAAAGTTATAAATGTAAACTAGAAAATGTTTTGGGTCTTTTTGTAATTTAAGAAAGGTAAAAAGTAAAGGTAAATTATTAATGAAATGGTAACTTATTTAAGTGAAGGTGGTGAATTATTTAAGTGAAGGTAAATGGTAATTATTTAATGAGATGGTAAAGTAAAAAGATGCATGAGGTAAAATGTAATTATTTAATGAGATGGTAAAGTAAAAATGTAAAAAGTAAATGGCAAAATATTTTTGAGTTTTAGTAAAAGGTTAATGAATGGTAAAGTGAAAAATAAGTGAATGGTAAAAGGTTAAAAACACATTAACTTTCTTACACATTTCTACACAAGATCAAACACAACTTTTAAGCATTAGGATGAACCCTAAAATACACCCTATGGCCGAAACCACATATGCACAAAACAACAATTTATTTCATGATTAAATCCAAGATCAACACATGAAACAAATTATATAAATCAAGCATTTTTATTCACATGAATCAAGAAGTGAGAAAAACAACAACAAGCCTAAATCTTAGAGATCTAAAGCCTAATCCTCATCCTCATGAATCAAGCTAAATCTCAACTTGCAAGTTATGACATGAACAAAGGAATGCATATAATCACATGAAAAATTTTATTTATGCAAAAATGACAAAATGAGCATGAAAAAATGCAAGAATATGGTTGAAAACACAAGAAACCTCTCCTCAAGGCCAAGGGTTCACTTCAAACACCCAAGGCTCCCAATGTCCTTGACATAGTGTTTGAAATGAACCCTCTAAGCCTCTTGGAGAGGATAGAGGAGTAGAAGAGAGAGATTTACATGGTGATAGTTAAAGAGAATGCAAAAGATAAGAAGTTTACCTCTAAAACTAGCTAGGAAAAGGAGAAAAATGCAAGATGAAGCAAAATAACTTGATGAACAGCCCCTATCTCCACGCCAAACACCTTTTCTTGGAAGGATCTTGATGGAACTTGAGAGATTATAGAAGTTTTGAAGGAGGTTTAGTGCTAGGATCAAAAGTAGTGAAGGTTTAGTGATGAAAAATGAAGAAAATGGAGGAGAGAAAGGGGAGAGGGCTGCGGTGAAGCTAGAGGGAGGAGAGGAGTGTCTTGTGCTAGGGTAAAAATGAGAGTGTGTGTGAGCTAGGTCTTATTTTGGGCTTTTATATGAAGTGAAAACTTAAAGGGTAATTAAGACAATGTAACTCTTGCAAACCACTAGGATTTGAGATGAATTTTGAATCAAGGGTCAAGATGCAAGATCACATGGATTAGGGGCAATAAAATGAGGAGAGAGAGGGCTGGGGTGTGCAGCTTAAGGGAGGTGGTGAAGGATAAGCTTAATTACACAATTGTATTTTTCTACAAAGCTTATTACACAAGTGCCATTTTAATTCAAATGAAAGGTGAGGATTGATTTTCACACTTGAATGAATGGCCATGATTTAATACAATTGCAAACAATAAAAATAAATGGAAATGGGGTGATTATGGGCTGTTATTTCGCAGCTTATGGGAGTGGAGAGTGAGTGGAATTGCAAATTGTACTTTTGATCTTATCCTTAATTCAAAGGAGTCTAGAATATTCCCTTCTAGATCATTCTTCCTAATTCATGCCATTTTGGGCCATATCCTATGATTCAATGATTGGGCTCTGAATTTTATGATCTCACCAATCCCAAAATTGATTTATTTACCCCACCTCAAAGGAAAAGACCATTTTACCCTTCTATCCAAAAACTAGGTTTTTAGGCCCCAAGGTTTAATATTTATGCACAAAAATATTCACAATGGAGCACAAATATCCCTTAAATAAATCATTGATGATTATTCAAGGATTTGGGACAACAAACTGTTTTTATTGTGAAATGACCAAAATGCCCTTTCACTCTAAAAACCCTAGTTCTTGCCTGAAACACATTTCCACTTCAAAAATGATATTTCTCCCTAGGAGTGACCTCTAGTACCTCAAAAATACATGTTGAATGACTTGTCCTGAGAAATTGTCCTTTATTTGCAAAATGACCAAAATACCCTTTTGCACTAAAAAACTCTAATCTGTCTAAAAAATGCATTCTAACTCCAAAAATGATTTTGGAAGCTTTGAAATGACTTTAGAAACCTAAATGCAATGCATGATGCTTTTTTTACTTTTTAATTTAATTATTTTTTGGGGAAAATTAGGGTTTTGACCTAAGCCGGACAAAATTGGGGTATGACACAAATTAGCATATTCAAAAAGAAAATTGTCTCATAGCAAGACATCTATTGATAGACATGGCAGTAAATAGTTGATCATCTTCATTCTTCAAAATAAGTTGTAATAGAGCTTGCAAGTTCACCTGTATTAATATTAAGACAAAACAAGTGTTAAAATATAAACATTAAACCTTACAAAATTTGAAGCAAATAAAGTAGAGAATACCTTCATCATCAGACTCCATTTCATCGAGTAAAGTAGCATATGCGTTGCATAATTTAGAATTAGAACCACCTGTTAATATAAAATATACTAAATTATAATCAATTCCTAATTAAAGTAGCATATGCGTAGAATATCTGTTTGTGCATCTGTTTGTGCCGTCGTCTCCAAAGTTTCCCCTGTCTCAACACCTTGGGGTGTTGGCATAGATTCAACATTAATTGGAGGGTTGCAACTTTCTTGTTGAGTTGGATCATGTTCACCTTCTTGTGAAAAAGGCAGTGGAGAGTTACCAACATTACCAATAGCATCCATCCTTTTTATGTCCTGTGATAGAAACAGAAATGAATAGAATGATGAAATACTTAGAGAATGGCAATAATGAAGAACTTTACAAGTGTGCTGATCACTAATAGTCCCACAAACACAAACACAATTAAAAAGGAAATTATGAAATTAATGGTGCCAAATGGACGGGGCTCGTTTTAATTAAATTGTAGCAACTAATTCATTGTATAACCTGAAGATATTTCAATATCATTTTATCACATAACCTAAAAAGCAAATTGCATGTGAATACAAATCTTGACATACACAAATTCAAGCTTATTATATCAACAATTAAATCCTTTCCCATAACTGTGATAAGTGAAGTGAGAGAATGCGGTGCATTAGGCATGTTTCCAACTAATATCAAATTTCCTAAACTAAACAAACCCGACAAAGAAAATGAGAAACAAAAGAAACAAAATTAAGTAAAAACACTCGAAATAGAAGCCGCAACACTCAAAGTTGTTGCAGGATAATCCAAAAGCTTAATAAATAATTAATAAACCCATTACATTAATTCAAGATAGGATGGATTCAGAAACAACTCGTATTGTGAAGCAATAGTGAGGAACGATGCTACAGAAATCAATCTAAATCGGGTTTCTTCTTTGGAAGAAGAAAAAAAGCGAAGAAAACAAAGACATAAAAAGACATAAACGAAAGCTCACCTAGAAGATAAGAAGATCCGTGATTACGTGTGAAGGGAGAGAGTAGGAGAGAGTGCTTGATGGTGGTGATAGCTCACGAATGGAGGAGCAGATTGACGGTGGTCAGGCTGCTGCGTTTATTTTCAGAGAGAGGAGGAGACGGCTGAGGGCGAGAGGGAGAGGCTGAGAGAGAGGCGGACTGGTGGAGAGGGCTGAAAAAAGTCACTCTGCAACTAGGGTTTCTATTTATATAATCTATATTTGGGTAAGAAAAAGAAAGCAGGCGGGTTCGGGTTCGGGCTCGGGCTGGGTATCACATTCCCCATCCCCGTCCCCGTCCCCGACTTAGTAAATCGGGGAAAACCCATCCCCGTCCCCGAACCCGTTCAAACCGGGTTCTTCCCCGCAAAATTCGGGACGGGTTCGGGCGGTTACCCGCGGGTTCGGGTTTGATTGCCATGCCTAATGACAGGTGTTGGGCGTGCATTGAAAGCGAAGAAGTTGACTCCTAGATTTATTGGACCGTACCAAATCACCGAGAGGGTGGGAAAAGTTGCTTATAGGGTGGCTCGCCACCTAATCTTCGAACTTGCACGATGTATTCCACGTGTCACGGCTTGAGTATATTCCGAACCGTCTCATCATGTGATTCACATGGATGATGTAGAAGTGCGTGAGAATCTCACGGGGAGACTATGCCGGTGAGGATTGATGATAGAGAGGTGAAGGTGTTGAGAGGAAAGACATTGCATTGGTCAAAGTAGTGTGGTTGGGAGTCTGCTGAGAGCATGACTTGGGAGCTAGAGAGCGGGGATGAGGAGTCCTATCCAGAGCTATTTGACTCAGGTATGAATTTCGAGGACGAAATTTCCCAAGTGGGGGAGAGTTGTAACACCTCAATAATTTAATTAAGTAATTGATTAAATTATTTAAAGTGTTGCACTAATTTTAGTTATATTGAGTTATAATGTGGTAACTTCTTTGTTGTGTTAGGGAGTGGTGGAAGCGATGGAAGGAGGGTGTAAGAAGGGCCCAAACCTTTTGAGCCCAAAATATAAATAGACTAGGTTTAGTTGCATAGGAAGGAAAAGAAAAGAAAAACAACAGAAGAGGAAAAGAAGAGGGTTTGCGCCGTGGAAGAGGAAAGGAAGGAGAAGAGAGAAACTTCTTAAGTTGCTCAGTGACTTCTTGTTGTTGTTGGTTTGCAAGTTACTCAAGGAGGGACATCCATCGTTAATTGCGAAGGAGAGGAAGGGAAAGCTTGCTATTTTGGGTGATTTTGGTGTTATTGGAGTCCTACGGTTTAAATTTAGGTAAGGGTGAGCGTTTCATTTAACATAATTGGGTATGTGATGTGGTTTGTGGAGTTTCTTGATGTTGTTTAATGATTTCTGATATTATTTGATAATTTTGATGATGTTGATGATTTTGATGAGGTTTGATGATTTCTGATGTTGCTTGATAATTTTTGATGATGTTGATGATTTTGATGAGGTTTGATGATTTCTGATGTTGCTTGATAATTTTTGATGATGTTGATGATTTGATGGGGTTTGATGATATCTGATGATGCTGTTAACAGTGGAAATGAAAATGTTGTGAGAATAATTTTAGGTGAGGAATCGATTAGTAGCTTGAGTGATATAGGTGAGGAATCGATTATTAGCTTGAATGACATAGGGAAGAATCGATTGTTGGCTTTCCAAAAGAGATAGGAATCGATTCTTTGCTTCAAAACAAGATAGGACAATCGATTGTTGGCTTTCCAAGAGATGGGAATCGATTTGTTGGCTTTATAAATCAAGTTAATACAGGTCGATAATCTATTACATAATTTATTATGTGCCCGTGCCTAATCGATTTCTAACTTTAAACCAACAAGATCAAAAATCAATATTTCACCTGTGTCTTAAGTTGTGTCATCTTTGTTTTATGAATATATCGTGTTGTTTTTCAAAAATATAAGTTCTTGTTTTGTTACTAAAATTGATGCTGTTTTACAAAATAATGAGGTGCAGTTTTTGTATTAAAATCTTACTGTTTTACTGCTGTTTTTGGCTCGAAAAATTCTGCTGTTTGATTACCGTTACGCGCCTCAAAAAGTCACTGTTTTCTCTAGTTTTGTTGCTGGTCAAGGACCGAATTTTCTGAGTTTATTTTATGATTGAATTGCTGTAAGAGGTTATACTATTAGTGTACTCCTTGACTATGGCTAGACTGTGGTTTACCACTAAGGCCAGAATTTCTTTCATCGTGTATTTACAATGGCATTATCGAGAACCTTGCAAATGCGCCAATGCACATTGCAAGTGGTACCATTACTGAGTAATCCCATAGTCACAATCGGTTTACTATTTTATAATCCACAAACTAAAAGCTAACCGTAATGTATTTATATGCTTATGATGACGTGACTATATGATATTGATGAATGTGTCGGTTCATGCTATGGGTGATTTTGATGATGTGTGATTTAAGATTTGATGTGAATGATTTAATGCACTCTACGAGTGTTTTATGATGACATGCCTTGAGTGGTTATTTCTTTTATGATGATGATGATGAGTACTCGGGTGAGTGTTGATTGAGTTGCACATGTGTTATAGAATTTCATGGCATGTGCATACTATGACTAATATTGATGATGTTATGCCTTGAGTGGTTCTTCTCCTATGATGAAGATATGCCTTGAGTGGTTTTAAAGATGATATGGTACCATCATGCATATGCCCGTGTGGGTTGCATTTTCATACATAATCATAAGCGTGAGTTGTTGCTAACGTGATTTGGTGGTGTTGTGTATTTATGAAGTGGTGATGATGATGATACCTTGTGATTGTCTGCTCCCATCCCTCTATTATGTATCCGATTATGTTCCATTGAAATTCTCACCCTTCGCTTGGAATGTTGCTCTATTGTGGCAACGCTGCAGTACCATGAATGAAGGACTTGCTTTGCCTTATTCTTTTAGTTTTGGGATGTATTGTTGTGTCGCTCTCACGATCTTCAGAACACCTAGGGGCGTGGAGTTGGATAATTTGTTTAGTAGTTGTATGCTGATTTTTATTTGTTACATTGAGACGTGTTTGAGAGTATTTGGTGAGTCGGTGTTTAGGCCGCTGCGATGGTGTTTATGAGGATGGAATTTTCCATAATTGATGTTTGATTGCACCAATTTGAACAGTGCATATTTGATGAGTTTTTTTTTGAAGCTGTAGCATTTCTTTTCTATCAATTAAAACAAGTTTTATTTTTTTTTTAAAAAGAATTACTCTGATAAATGACACGTAATATGAGGGTAGAAAAGGTGTGTTACAGTCGAGGTGTAGGGTAATCTAAGTCGAAGAGAAGCTGTCGAGGTGTAGTATATCTAAGTCGAAGAGAAGTTGTCGAGGTGTAGTGTATCTAAGTCGAAATGTAGTTGTCGAGGTATAATGTATATATACCGAGGTGTATGTGTTGAGGTGTAGATGTATTGGAGTGTAAGTATATGGGAGTTGACGTGTAGGTGTCGAAGTATGGATGTGAAGAAGTGTGGTGAGACAAAAGGTAGTGTGGGTGTGCCGAGGTGCAGTGTGGTGTGCCAAAGTGCAGTGTGGTGTGACGAAGGGTAGTGTATGTGTGCCGAGGTGCAGTGTGAGTGTGCCGAGGTGCTGTTTTGACGCCAGTGTAGCGCAGGTTGCTACCAGGCGCAGTTTTGGGTGTTGTTTGACGCCGAGTGCGTCTAAGTTACTGAATGGTGAAGTCGGTTTAGTCATTAGGTGACGTTTGGTCCTTAGGTGAGGTTTTGGTCCCTATGTGACGGTGAGGTTGACTTTAGCCATAGAGCTATTGATTGAGGTTTGATTTTAGCCATAGAGCTATTGAGTTTGGTGTCGATGTGTCCGGTGAGATGGACGTTAGCCATAGAGCTATTGATGAGGTCTAGGTGAATTAGACGATGTTGTAGTGACGATGGATTTAATAACGGTGATAAATCCAGTGTCGGTCTGAATACATACATGATGTAATTGTTTGTGGTTGATGTATACCATTAAGCCGGAGACGATATCATTAAGCCGGAGTCGATACCTCATGCATTGTATCATTAAGCCGGAGTCGATACATATGCATTGTTCCATTAAGCCGGAGTCGGAATCCCATGCGTTGTTCCATTAAGCCGGAGTCGGAATCATATGCATTGTTCCATTAAGCCGGAGACGGTATCACATGCATTATACCCTTGGTGTTGGGTTTCATTCATGCATATACTCATGAGATGGGTGATGTTTCTTGTTGATTATGAGTTGATGAGTTATAATTTGATGAGGTGTGTTTGTTGACTGAACCGTGGTGTTTATAGTTGTTTTTCTCTAACATAATGTTTATCATAAGTTTTATTATATGTGTTAGAGACTCACCCTTCTGCTTTCTATGTTGCTTTTTATATGGCTTAACTGATAACGATACATATTATGGATGGTGATTTTGGTGTTGATCAGATATGAAGGAAAGGCGCTGGACCAAGGGAGGTTTGTAGTCATGGCTACGCTACTATGGCTTAATGATGGGTAGTAGGGGCGTATTAATTGTAATGTTGGGGTGAAGTTGGATGTTGATGCATGGATCTAGTGTCAAGGTGCTGTTGAAAGAAAGTCATGGAAATGTAGTTGTTGAAAAAAAGTCATGAAATGTAGTTGTATCAACTGCACTGTATAGGGTACTATTTTTTTCTTGTCAAGGGTCTTTTTTCATTGGGTTTTGACCTTGAGAGGTTTTAACGAGGCCCCATGTTCCTTTTTTAACATTACTACTAGTTGAGTATCCATTGTACTCCCCCTAAGTAAAATCTTTTACTCATAAAAAATTAGAGATATTTGAATATTTTTTTAAGTCGGAAATTTATTGTTTATATAACTATACAAATGAATATACTAATTAAATTTATACTAAAAGTAAACTAGAAGGTGAAGAATTTTTATATTGATTTTCATTCGGCTTGATTGGTGATATGTCTTTCTAATATAATTATGAAATAAGGAAAATAAAAATAAGGCACAACGATGGGCACAACGATGTCAAAAGAAAAAAAACGATGGGCACAAAGCACACCCACAGGCACAAGTAAACGTTACAATGGCAGGAGTTTGGTGCGGGGCACAAGCACATGGCACAAGGCACTCGCACATGCACTTGGGAATATACAAAGAAAGAGCATAAAAAACGGCTACAATTAATTCTTTCATCTTAATAATGTATGCCGCTTGTCATAGAATTGCAATTGAAGCGGCAATAATTTTTTGTTCTACTCCCAATTTTTGTTCCCTTCCTACGTGTCTTCTTCTTTATATCATATTGTGTCCAACAATATATTTTTAGCTTCATGCTTTACCATGCTAATGTCATAATCTTTGAAAAAACCAACAGCCAATGAATAATGTAACATCTCTATTCATTCACACAGTATTGGATTTTTTCTTCTTTTATTTTTCAATGGTTTATTTTTTCGGTTGTTTTTTTTCACTTCTTACTTTTACTTTTTTTATAAAGTGTGATGCTAGACATTGTGTTTTGGGTATTTTAGGATCCAGGAAAAAAACTTACATGCCCAATTTCATGTTTCCTCATTTAATTATTTTGATAATTTCACACCAACGAATATTAGAAGAATACTTAAATTGGAATTTAGTTTAAAATCAAACTCAACATGATACCTACATACGTATTTCACTTTCTAATTGTGTTTTCTTCTTTTCTCTTTAATTATGGGTTAAGTTTTTCTTCAAATTAGACTTTTTCTTCTTATTATCTATGGATGTTCAATTCCAAAACACTTTTAACTTTTACACTTCTAATTTAAATTTATCTTCTTTCCTTTTTGGTTTCAGTTTTTATTTTGTATTTTTTGTTGTTTATTCATTTTTCTCCTTCTTTTATATTTTAAGGTTTTACAATTTTTACTTTTTACATTATTATTTAAGACTTCTAATTAATTTATTAAGTCATTATGTTATACCAATAAAATTGAAATTATGGCCAATTTTATGTTCAATGGCCTTCCTATTTTTTGTTTCCACTTAATTTTTTTCCCTTGCCTTCCTTATTTGCAATGTATTTTGGCTTTTTCACTGGGAAAATACATAAATTCAGCACCAATCAATAGTTAAAGTTTCCAACTTGATACATCTACACATAGAATTTTTTTCAAATAAGTATATTTATTACGGGTATGGGTACATGCGGGCACAATTACCTCAATATCCGGCTCCGCCCTATTTATTAACTGGTAGTCTAATTATCCATTTATTCAACTAGCGGGTACCCGTTAAACTACCCGCCCCGTATCTGTCGCGGGTACCTACAGGTGTATTACCTGTTATGCGATTTTCCTTTTGTGACATTCCTATTACATCAACACAAATTAAACAAAATTCCTACTTAATTGTCGTAAAAGATTGGAGCAAATTATGTATTGTTGTATTTCTTTTGCTGCTTTTCTTTAGAGGTTTACTATTTAATCAATCGTTAGCCAACCCGTCCATCGGACGGGTCGTAGGGCTAGTTTTGTACAATTTGACAATTCAAATTCAATCAAAGATGAAATTTTTATGATATTGTAATTTTCCATAGGAGGGTTAATTGATATTTTTATGGTCTACTAGAAGAAACGACAAATACACACCACACACGCACACTATCACTGCTAACTCTCAGGTTCGAACTTGAGAGCCGACGTTCCCATGTCATTGAAAATGTTAAGGCAACCAACAGTGAGGACGGGGGTTAACGGATTTGGATGTTAGGTATTTTTTTTCCTTTTTATTTACTATTTAGTCATATATATTGGACTGGGCTAGATGACTTGAGCTCGGCACATATCGGCCCAACCGAGTTCGAGAACCCAACACCTCGGAGATGGTAGCATACAGGCGGAATGGAAGGACAGGTGTCGAAGCAGGGACATGTTGCACTCTGACAACCCATAGCCGAGCTAACCGCTAGGGAACTGCACTCCTGAGGAAACTTCCGAGCAGTTAGAGGGGATTAGATATAGGAAACTAGGCAAGGGAAAAGAGGAGATGGGATAATATTGACTGCATATCAACTTTCTGTCTGGAGAGAACCTCCATTGTTGTAATACCGAATTCATTCAATACATTGTACATTTATCCGAGTACATTTGGCGCCCACCGTGGGGCCCGTTAAATTTATTCCCCGCTGTTGCACCCCGAAAAATTCGGTTTGGGTTTTTCAATGTACAACGTGGAAAATTTTGGAAGCCGCCACCAATATTTTAATTTTAAGACCAAAACATTGAAAAAAGGTCTTTTGAACAAGGCGGATGGTCTTTTGAAAACTAGAGATATAGGTTCGGGGGTCGATTACGTGTGAGGAAGGTATTAGCACCGCACGCGTCCTCTCTACTGAGAGGGAACCTTTAATTAAGTGTGTGGTTTTAACGTTTGATTTGAAAGATACCTAGATTTGCCTATTTATTTCTTATTTGAAAATAAATGAGAAAACTTAATGAAATTTTTTATTTTTTGCACTTGACGAGAGTTAGCATCTCGCTCCTACGTATCTCCCGGTGCGATGGAGAATTCAAAGCTACGTAGTTCTTGTTTGTCCTGAAAAAGGTTTTTGTTTTTTAATCTTTTTAGAGTTTTTCGAAAAGGGGTTGAGCGTTCGCGATGACCAAACAACAACGGTTTAGAATGGTCACACTACTAACTCTTTTGAAAATGAAATTATCATTAACAAATCAAACGGCAACGGCACGAGTGACTATTGATGACAACCGTTTTTTTTATTTTAATTATTGAAAAGGTTTTCGCAGTTGAAAGGGAGCGTTTGTGAAGGCCAAACAACAACGGTTTAGAGGGGCCGCACTACTAGTTCCAACAGGAATGAAATCATCACCCATAATCAAACGACAACGGCGCGAGTGATCGTCGGTGACAATTAGTTTTGATTTTGATGTTTGAAAAGGTTTGTTTTCGAAAAGTGTTTTCTTTGGTTTGAATCGGAGAAAACGTCGTCATAAAATGAATTTGAAATTAGATCGAGCGTTTGTGATGACCAAACAACAACGGTTTAAAGTGGTCATACTACTAACTCTTTTGAAAATGAAATTATCATTAACGACCAACGGCAACGGCGCGAGTGATCATTAATGATAACTGGTTTTAATTAGGTTGGAGTGTACGCGACGACCAAACAACAACGGTTTAGAGTGGTCACCACTAATGACTCATTTGAAAACTAAAGTTATTACTAACGATCAAACGAGTAGGACCCGGAGTGACCATTAGCAAGAAATTATTTTTGTGGAGAGTTTGGTTGTTCGAAAAGGAATTGTTTAAAGGGGGAGATTAGTAAAAAATTAGGTGTTATTTAGCTGCTGGGTCTTATATTAATTGGAGGTGTAAAAAGTAGTGAGCCTATTCCATATCTTTGGGCCCAAAATGCGAGTTGGGCTTAAACTAGAGGGGGGTGTGCGAATGGAATCAGGGTGTAAGACATAGGGCTCATGTTGACCCAAAAACATGGAATTAAAAAAAATCAGATGCTAAAAAAGATATAAACAAAAACGTAGCAGTGTAAAAAAAACGGGGGAGACGTTCTAAATCCCTAAATCGGTTGAGCTTCTCAGAAGCATCGTTTCCTTCTTTTACAGAGAGAGAGTTGGTCTACATGAGAGAGAAACGTTGAGAGAAAGAGAGAGAGAGAGAGAGAGAGAGAGAGCAGACCAACGTGAGGGGAAGGAGGAGAGACGCGCGAGGGAGACGGCGAGGGAAGAGCGACGACGGCGATGGCTCACGGTGGCGGTGGTGTTTCCGGCGGCGCGCGATGTAGATGGCGACGGAGAGAGAGACAGGGGCGGTGTTCGGTTTGGGGGTGA
This sequence comes from Oxytropis ochrocephala, assembly GCA_020916435.1. NCBI lineage: Eukaryota > Viridiplantae > Streptophyta > Magnoliopsida > Fabales > Fabaceae > Oxytropis > Oxytropis ochrocephala. The sequence goes on along the minus strand of CM037094.1, from coordinate 31,083,922 downwards.
GAAAGAGAAACCGAGAGAGGAGGGATGAACAGTGCGACGGTGAGAGGGTGGAGCTCACACTTGGCGGCGGTGGCTTTCCCGGAGATGACAGTATGGTGAAAATAGTAAGTTCCTTCCTTTCCCTTTCCTGCTTTGATTACACTGTTGGTTTAGATTAAAATGGTGGTGTAATCTTGGTGATGGTGGTTGTTGTTTGGGGGGTTGTAAAGTGGAGGTTTTGGTGGTTGTTTGGTGTTATGGGAATGGTTGTTTAGGTATCTGCTTTGTGTGTGTATGTATGTGTTTCTCGAGTGTCTCATCCTCTCTTTTTCTTTCTTTCTTTGTGTGTGTTTTTTTTCTCTGTGTGCTTGTTTGTTTCTTTTTGCTTCAATGTGTGTTCTTTGTATGTGTTTGTGTTGTGTGTGTGCATCCGTGTTTATTCTCCCCGTGTTCTCTCCCCTTCGCTTTTGTGTTTCTCTGTTTTATATAGGATTCACATTTGTTTCTGTTGTTATTGCAAGTCAGTGTACTCTTGAAATGTCTCTCTCAACCCCTAAATCTATGATGCTCGGTTTTTTCTTCTTATTTTTCTTTGTCTCTGAATTACCTTATTTACTTGATTTATGTTTGTAGGTTGCAAATGTGTGATAGAGACATGAGAGGGAGCATAGGTGGGTTTTGGTCAAGAGCTAGGAAGGAGTAATGAAAAATCTGAGCAATTTGAAGAGGATATTGTTTTGAGCTCTAAATGGAAGAGAGCTTCACGTGAGACAACAAAGATCTCGCCTCAAAGTTTTTTTAATTTTGTTGTAAAACTTTAATTTCAGATTTTGTATTTATATATTTTTTATGTAAATCTAAATTTCATTTTATATTGAACTTCAATGGATATTAATACTAATACCAAATTATTTCTAAATCTGAGTTTTTCTTGCAATCAAATGAGGAAGAGTAAGTTCTACTAATAACAACATAAACGACACGAAATCATTAACGACTATAAAAACAATATATTTTTGATCGCTAACAACATAAACGACGCGAAATTGCTAACGACTACAAAACCTTTTAAATTTGACTCTCGTATGACAAACGATATACTTTCGAAAATAGAGAAATATCGATTAGAATCAAATGTTCACAACAATACATTTTTATTTGATTTTCAAATTAGGCGGACAAATTTGGGGTATTACAGCTGCCCCTCTTTATTTCACATTTTGCCAAGAAATATGAATTGGCCTTTTCATATTTGCTGGTAAAATGGAAATAAAGATATAGAAATAATACTAATTTTGTCCGCTTCAGAAAATGTTCAAATCTTTTTGTTATTTTCTTTTTGAGAAAGGGGGTTAACACTTGTCGCATTAACGGGAAAACAGTAAACTGGGAAAAGCGGTAAATTGGGAATTCGGAGGTTGCCTAAAACCTTCTAACGGACTCTTGTCGAGTCCGAGCTCTGGGGGTGGCCTCTTCGAGCAGCCGATCAATATCAGGTCATAGGTGTGCTCGTACACTTTGTTGTGATCTGTGGAAGGAGTTCACTAACTCTGTGGGAGTTCACTAACTCTGGGTTGACGGAGTTTACGAACTCTGGATTGATGGAGTTTACGAACTCTGGGTTGATGGAGTTTACTAACTCGGTGTCATGGCGATTTTCTAAAAAAAATGAGATTTTTGGCACTCTCTGGTCCGAAGTAACTTTTCTCTTGGATGGTGCATGAAATGCATGCGCTTGGGTATTTGGATGCACATGAATGCAATGATTGATTTTGGTGAGATGTTTTTTCTGTTTTGTCTATACCTGATGAATGCTTGGTTTGCTAGAAAGAAACTGTAAATGAACACTTGGCGTGCTGATGCGAAAATAGTAAATGTACACTTGGCGTGCTGATGGGAAAACGGTAAATGGGCACTTGGTGTGCTGATGGGAAAACGGCAAATGGGCACTTGGCGTGCTGTTAATGAATCACTTGGGACCCGAGGGCATTTGAACTCCCAACTGATGGAGCGACTGGGAATGAGATTTTGAGACTAACAAGTCCAGGATGACTGACTTGAGAATTAGATTGAAGACTGACACTTGAAGTGTTGATTCTTGGAAATAGGCATTAGGATTAACATCTTGTGTTCATCCACACTTTGCTTAGCAATGCAATGAATGACACATGTAATGCAAACATATGCCGTGATTGATGTCTTGAATATTATGGAATGCTTTTGTTCTTTTGTATTGCTTCTTCTTTATAGTTTATGAAATGCAAATATCAACATAATCCTTTGATGTTTGAATGCAAGTGTATGCGGTGATTGATGCTTTGATGAATGGAATGCTCCTGTTCTAACTTCTGTTTGTTTCTTTTTTTGTTTTTCTATGAAATGCAAACATTAATATGATGCAATGCTTTGATGTTTGATGCAATGATTTTTGTTCTTTTTCTTTTATGGAAATGCTAACATTAATATGATGCCAATGCAATGAAAAGATTTCTGCTTTTTTCTTCTTTACTATTTTCCTCTATGAAATGCAGGTATGAATATGGTACAACTAACGTGGAACATTTCTTTTTCGTTTTGCTATGTGATGAATGCAAAAAATGTGAAGATGCAAATGTAATGCTTTGATGCATATGCCATAATGAATAGATTGAAATGTCTAGATGCATGAGGTAAACATTTTTGCGATGATGAGATGCGAGACTTTGGATGCAAGGAATTGAGATGATTATTGACCATTCTGTTGAAAAATTGAATTTGATTCAAACTCCGGTGTCCTCAAGGTTTTTATTTACAAACAAACTCACTTGTTTTCTCTTTCTTTCCATGATGACTTAATTTTAGATATCACGTAAACAACGTGTGTTCTCTCTGTTTGAAGCATTGTCTAGTAAGCATGCATAGGAGTGCAAATGTGAATGAATGAGTCAGTTAACTTGGAATCGGTTTAGGGCATGGACATTTATGGCAAGTGAAGGAATGACAGACATGGTTATTGCCGAAGCTCATGAAGGATCAAGAGATACAAGATTGCCCCAATTCAGGTCTTTGATGAATAGCTTGCCCCTGTCTAGTGGTGACAACAACTAGGGGTATAGAAGATGATGAATTGCGAATGCTTCGGCTTTGAAACGAAGGGTGGAGCAAAAGAGTTTTTTCTCAACCCATAAAGTTTGATGTTGCCCCAGTCATAACAAGGACAAAGCTGCCCCAATTAGAATGACAATGCCTTGTTTAGGATAGTGAATTGAGAGATTGCCCCGGTGAGGTTTTATAGGAATGAATGAGGTGAAGGAATGGGAACGCACTTGCCCCACTTTCGAATGACATTTCAAATGGTTTCTTTGAGTGAGGTTGTGAAAGGCGACAGAGTTATGGTGATGGTTATGAACTGAGGGTGATATATGAATGGGGTGAGCAATGAACAAACCTCTCCAAAGTTGAGCGGAGTGAGAGGTGAAGGGAATGTCCCCTAGTACACACTTTTGGTTCTTTTTAAGAACAACCCAAATGCAAAGAAAGTTTTGACTTTTTAGTATGAGGAGAGGCTCCACTTGGTGACCACTAGACCTTGTTTTAATGCAACATGAATGCATCTTGGAGTGCAAGTCTTTCCTTTTTTACCAACTTTCTTTTTTGGATTGTTTTTTTTTTTGAGCAGCTTTCTTTTTTCTGCTTGTTTTTTTTTTTTTTGAGCAAACACGTCGTAAATGGATAAACTTATTTGTCCTAAGATTAAAACTTAAGAAAACGAAAGCAATTAGTCATTGATCGGAATGGACTTTTTAGGGTTGTGATGTGGAGAAGGGGATAATTGAGCTTAATGAAGTGTTTGGGGCTGATGGGGAGGATGGGTCTTATTCGGTGTTGGCCGATGGTCAATGATTTATGAAGGAAATGGTTATTAGGTTTGATGAGGTGTTTCAAGTTGTTGTGAAAGAAAAGATGGTTAAACCCAATGAATTGAGGGCTTTTTTTTTTTTTGAAAGGGGAAGTGATTGAACCCATTGAATTTGAGGGCCTTTCTGAAGGGGAGCTCTTATGCTTCATGGCAAAATGTATTGACTCTTAATTTATACTCCCTTTGTCTTCCTTTCTTTGTTTTGGGATTCTCCTTTTTGAAAATTTGTTATTCCCCTCCTTTTGTGAATTTCCTTCCATTTTGACTGGGGTGAAAATGATATACCATCTTTGATGTGGAATTAACCCTTGTCTAGGGTGATGGGGATATCTTGGGCTTTTCTCGGCTTAAGATGGGTAACAAGGGGTATTTTTGTGATTTTGAATCTTTGGCTTAAGAGGGGTAGGAAATGGACTTTCTAGGATTTTAGGTTTTTGAGGGTATGGAGAGATGACCAAATTTCATTTCAAGTCCCGATTGCTTATTTCTGTAAGACTTAACTTTAGGACAATAATTTATCTATCTTCATGTGCTTGCTCTTTTTTATTTTTTATTTATTTTTGTGCCCTAACTTTTGCCTGGATTGCTCTTTGTGAGTTTTCAATCCACCGGGCGCTCTTTTTTACCTAGACCGCCCTTTGCGGGTTTTCAACCTAGCGAGTATATTTTTTAGAAAGACTTGCACTAAAGGAATATGATATTGACAAGGAAATTAGTGATCACAGAATTGCCCCAGCATGGAGGACTTAAAGTGTTAGCGAGAATGAACCAAAAAGTCAAGTATGTACTGATGGGAGAAAATATGCGCTTTAGGGATGGACGGGGCGGGATTAGACTTGGATGGGGAATAATGATAAATGAAGGAAATTGACTGACTCAAACAAGAGAAACTGCATGTGGCATGCATACTTACTAGAAGAACGCTTCACAGAGAGTTAACATTGGTTAAAACATGATATAAAAACTTTTGATAAACTGTTTCAGTCTTTTATCATGGAATGGATGAGATGCAATGCTTTTTTTTTTAAGGAAATACAAATGAGCTATTGATGTGAAAAACTGAGTGCCTTGTAACACCTTGAATTTGCAAATGAGTGAGGATAAACTTTTTTCAAAAAGGATGATTGTTTTGCAATAACATCTCGCTTCTCATCACAACTTTTATTTTATGCAATGAATGAATGAACAAATTATGATATGATGCAAATGCGTGGAGAATGACCACTCGAAAAGTGTGGCTTATTCTAAATAATTTTGTTGTTTTTAATGCAAGACAAAATATGGAATGCCAATGCGTGATGCGAGAATGATGCCCCTTTTTTTTCAAAATGATTTTTTTGATTTTTTTTAGCTTTTTAGAGGCGAGACAAGATACGAAATGCCACTGCCCTTTTTTTTTGAATGATGAGAGATGCAAGAATGGTGACATGAGGCAACTGATTGTCGTTACCCTGAGTAACCTGCATGAAACATTGAGTGGATCCTGACTCAATACTTCACACAATATACTGAAACGTTTCGACAATTAGTTGACTCAACTTAATTTCCTACTTGAAAATAAAACACGTGTGACTGGGTCAAAGTGCCCTGAGATTGTAGAGTAACATCTCAAATTTGTAGTCGACAAACAAATTAGAGATATTACCCTTCGTCGTTCAAAGGTGCACTTCTACCCATTAAGCCATCACATGAGAAAAATTTTCTTTGTTTCGAAAGGATGCATGCAGGGAGAGATGATGTATTCGAACGAAGTGATGCATGAGTGCCACATCGACGCGATGTCTGCATTATTTGATGATAATTTTTTGTACCTGTACCCGGATGAATGTGATGCTTATGCAATGCGGATGATAATTGTTTCTTGCTTTGTTTTGTTTTTATGCAATGAAATGAAATGCATGATACTCACAATTATTTTTAACGCGTGGAAATGCATGCAAAATGAAAGGTTAATGTATTATTTTTCATGATGTGTGAAAAAGAAAAACAATAATGCATGAGACGCGCCACTAATAAGGCACGATTTTTTTTGGATCTTTCGAGAAAATTAGGGGAAAAAGCCTTAGTGAATGGAAACGCACACATGCGGTGAATGCACTCTTGACAAACCTTAATGAGATGCTCTATGTGCATGCAAGATAAATGAAAATGATGATGATGCTCTATGTGCATGCAAGATAAATGAAAGAGTTTTTATTGGCAATGATTCAGGTTTTTTTTTAGAAGATGCGGGTCGTACGTGACTTCATATGGACCTAGTAAGGGAAAGGCTACAACGGCAGCTCTTTCTCTCTTTTTTTGAAAAGGGTGAACCACATGCTTTGCCGTGCGGACCCGTGAAAAGAAAGGCTACAACGACGACTCTTTTCTCGTATTTTCTCTTCTTCTTTTTTTTTTTTGAAAACTCTCCTTCTCGTTTTTTGAAAACGTGCCTAATTTACAATGCAACACAAAATTTGGTATGCCCCTTGTGTCCTACGATGGCGGGGACCTAAGTTCTAGGACATCTCAAATGTTCCTCCCATGTGGGTTCTAGTCACTTCCTCACTAGGTTACCAGAGCTAATTCTTTCTCACAATAGCACCCACAACGATGGAACGCCATCTGGTGTGAGGCATCATGAAAGAGCATACTCTAGCTGAAACTTTCGTGAGAGTCAGAAGGACAACGGTCCAATTGCCAGTCACTACTCGTTTCCACTCTCCTAAGTTATGTCAGACCTTGGGTTTTAGGCCCCTCTCAAAGCACAATGAGCATAAGGTGTGAGTGTGTGTAGCGAGGACATACCGCCTAAAACTAACCACATATATCCCCACCTGCGAAGGAAAACCCAGAACAGTCCAGACAATAGCAAGCAATAACATGTTGTCTACACTAGGGTTCAATATCAAATAAGCTATCCTAGGGTTTCAACAACAATCAATTGCATTACTTACCTCAAGAAAGGGAGCCAAGAAGAAGGGAACATAACAAGATGGGGGAGATGCATGAGGGTAATAAGCACATAAGCAAAGAGCAAGGAAAAACAAGCATGGGAGAAGAGAAAACCAATGCACATGCATACAACATGATAAGAAAGGAAACCAAACAGGTATAGAAGCAAACAAAGTGTCCAAATCAAATCGATAGCAAATTAAACCACACATTTAATTAATTAGGCTTGACCCACTTAAAAAGAAAAGTCCCCAGTGAAGTCGCCAGCTGTTGCACCCCGAAAAATTCGGTTTGTGTTTTTCAATGTACAACGTGGAAAATTTTGGAAGCCGCCACCAATATTTTAATTTTAAGACCAAAACATTGAAAAAAGGTCTTTTGAACAAGGCGGATGGTCTTTTGAAAACTAGAGATATAGGTTCGGGGGTCGATTACGTGTGAGGAAGGTATTAGCACCGCACGCGTCCTCTCTACTGAGAGGGAACCTTTAATTAAGTGTGTGGTTTTAACGTTTGATTTGAAAGATACCTAGATTTGCCTATTTATTTCTTATTTGAAAATAAATGAGAAAACTTAATGAAAATTTTTATTTTTTGCGCTTGACGAGAGTTAGCATCTCGCTCCTACGTATCTCCCGGTGCGATGGAGAATTCAAAGCTACGTAGTTCTTGTTTGTCCTGAAAAAGGTTTTTGTTTTTTAATCTTTTTAGAGTTTTTCGAAAAGGGGTTGAGCGTTCGCGATGACCAAACAACAACGGTTTAGAGTGGTCACACTACTAACTCTTTTGAAAATGAAATTATCATTAACAAATCAAACGGCAACGGCACGAGTTGAACGCCCCAAAAATAATTCGAGTGTTTATTTAATTAATTTAATTAGGTGTTATAGTGGTTAATTGTATTAAAATAATAAAAAAGGGTATTTAATTTAAATGAGGAGTGGTGTTTAGTAAGTAAGTGAGTGGTAATTTAATTAAGAGAAAGGAGTAGTGTTAGTAACTAACTAGGTGGCGAGAAGAGCCCAAGTCAAGTGAGCCCAATGACTTAAGCTAGGGTTAAGATCTTAGAAACTTGGAGAGAAAGAAAGAAAAAGAAGAAAAGAAAGGAACGAAAGAAGAGAGAAAGAAATGAAGGGTGCGCCGTGAGAGAGAGAGCGAAGGAGGAGAAGAGAAAGAGAGAGTTCGCGAAATCTCGAGGCGGAGAAGGAAGGCTAACTTCTTGAGGTTTTGTTAAGTGGTTCCTCATCGTGTTCTCGAGCTTACGCATTCGAGGTAAGGGTGGGTTTTAACATTTATAATGGGTTGCGATGGGGGTATGTGGGTAGTTAGGATTTGGGTGATTTTCACATGATGTTGTGGTTTCGTTATGGTTGTTATTTGCGTGATGATGTTGATTTCGTGATTGAGCCATGATTTTATTCAATTGATGTGTTAAATTGAAGTGTTTGCGTCAAGTGGATGCGTTGTGGCATGGCTAGGGCGCCAAAATTGGCAGCCCATGCGCCGTGTGTGTGTGCTTGTGTGTTAGCGCCCAGTGCGCCGAGTTGCTGCCTCGCTGTGCGCTTGTAAATCAGGAAAGGGCGCCTAGTGTGCGCCTGTGGCTGTGTGGGGGCGCCGAGGTGTGTGAGGCATGGGAGAGTGGCACGGGCTGGGTGCAAGGCGCCTATGCCCTGTGTGTGAGTATGTGCCGAGGTGTGTGAGGCATGGGAGAGTGGCACGGGCTGGGCGCAAGGCGCCTATGCCCTGTTGTCATACCCCAATTTTGTCCTAAACTTAGGTCAAAACCCTAATTTTCCCAAAAATAAATAAATAAAAGAAAAGCATCATGCATTGCATTTAGGGTCCTAAAAGTCATTCCAAAGTTTCTAAAATCATTTTTAAAGTTGAAATGCACTTTTTGGACAAATTAGGATTTTTAGGGTAAGGGGCATTTTGGTCATTTTTCGCAACAGGATGATTTTCTCGTCAAAAATATGCACACACCAAAAGTACATTTTTCTCTTATCCAAGAGAATTTTTGTACAATTTTAGAGAGAATATCCTAGCCTAAAATAATTAAAATGCATTTTCCTATTTTTATTGCATAAAAAATATTAAAAGATCATTAAATATTTCCCAATTACTAAGTGACAAATTTTGTTGTCTAGAGTAATTAGGAGGTTATTTTATGATGACCAAAAACATGTAACATTTTTCTAATAGGTGCATTCCCATTTTGCATGCCCAAAAATTCAAAATTCAAAATGCAAAAATGGGAAGTGTCCTCAATAAGACAAAACACCAAAAAACAAGCATTTTTTTTATTTTTCCTTCCCATTTCAGCTCATACCATGCGCATACCCCTCCATTCCACTCTCTCTCTTTCTAGAAGCTTCTACACACTTCTTTTCTTATTCACTAAGATTTGATTTGTTCCTATCCTTAACTTTGCCCTCTTTGGTAAATTACCTCACTCACCTACACTAATACTTCCACCCAAAAATGCAAACTTACTTCTTTGGTAACACCCCATTACAAAAATACCCTTAACCCTATCTCACAAGACACTCCTTTCCCAAAATAAATAAAAGTTTATTCCTTTTTCTTTTTTTTTCCTATGGCTTGCGCTCCCACTCCTCTCACCTTCACTCTTATTTTGTGTTTCTTCAATACCCTAATCCATGTGATGATCCATCCCAACCTCCATTTAATTTTAAGACTCAATCTTAGAGGCACATCAAAAACAAAAACACAATGATACCCTTAAACCTAAAAATCCCTATAAATAGATCCTCATTTCCCCACCTCACAAGTTTTTACCTCTTCACACTCATTTCTCTAAATCAAGCAACCAAAACCCTTCTCCCAAACACCCCAAAACCGAAGCCTCTCCCCTCCTTCCTCTCCTCCATTCCTTCACCTTCATCCACCAAAACACCTTCAAACCTATCTCTCACTACCTTAGCTTTTCCTTCCTCACTCACTCAAGAAAATCAAGCAACAAAACCTTCTCCTCCATCAAGCTCAAGGCCGTAGCTCATCCTCTCCCTCTCCTACATTTTTTTTTTCATTTCTTCCTTCCTCTCTTAGAAATAAGGTAAAAACCTTGATACCTTTGCATCATCTTCAAGCATTTTACATTAGAACTTATTTTCTTTTCTTCATCTTGCATTTTCTTCATTATTTAGCATATTTATCATTTTCATTTTCATAATGTAGCTTGTTGTTGTTGGTGGGTGAGATTTGGCATCTCACCCTTAATAAATGGATTTATGATGCTTTATGTTAATTTTGTTGTCATTTCACTAAACCAAAAATATGCTCAAGTTGATTTTGTGTTTCTTCATTTAATTTTGTTGTGAGTATTTTATTTTAGTAGTAAATGTTGTTATTGTTAATTGTTGATGATCTAGTCATATGATCTATCACTAGTGCTTAAGGCACTTTGATTTGAGTGATAGAGATGACTAGAAGGGATTCAACTCATTATATTTGATCTTATGTGTCTTGTGATTTAAATTTAGTTTTGTTTAGTTATTGATGATATTGCAAAAGGATTCACCACTAAGTACTTAGTACTTTTGATTTAAAGTGGTGAAGATTGCAAGAAGGGATTCAAGTTCATTTTTATAGTTTAATATTATGTTCATTTCGCATGTCTTAAATAAATTAGGTTTCACTTGATTTTGATGTATTTCTTGGTTTAGTTGTTGATGATCTTGCAAAAGGATTCCCACTAAGCACCTAATTGCTTTTGATTTAAAGTGGTGAAGATTGCAAGAAGGGATTCAAGTTCATTTTCATAATTTAATGTCATTTTCATTTCGCATGTTGTGAATAAATTAGGCTTTGCTTGATTTAGATGTATTTCTTGGTTTAGTTATTGATGATCTTGCAAAAGGATTCACCACTAAGCACCTAGTTGCTTTTGATTTAAAGTGGTGAAGATTGCAAGAAAGGATTCAAGTCTATTTCATAGTTTAAATGTTTAGTGCTCTTGTAGCTTAATTATGTTGTTGTTGGTTGTTGATGATCTTGCTAAATGACTCCGACAAAGTGTTTAGAGTATTCAATCCAAGTGGTGAAGATGGCTAGAAAGGATTCAATAGATTTAATTTTGTACAAATTGTCCTTTCATTCTTTGCTTTATCTCTTAATAGTTCTTGTAAAATAATCATAGGTTTTGCTTAATACTCAAAGTTTTCCTTGCACGCTTAGTTTTGGCCATGGGCCTATTCCATTGAATAATATTGCTTGGTCCATAATTAGGGTTAGATTTTAGGGTTTTGGTTTCACCATGTGTGCCTTTAGGTTAAGGTTTAGGTTTGAGGTTTATGTTGCTAGATTGTTTTTAGGTTGAATAAATACATGCCTTGCTTGATACTTATCTTGCAATTTCACATGTTAGCTTAGATTTATGCCTCATGGTACTCTCGTGTATTAATTGTTGATTAGCTTTGCTTATGAATTTGCAATTGTTGCGTTTTGGTTTAGAATAAAAAAGGATTTGCAAATGTTCTACTTTCTTTTCAAAGCCCCAAGTCAAATGTTTTCTAATAAAAACCTAAGGCACTTTTCATAAATAAAATCATTAGCCATCACTCGAAGCTTTAAACTTGTTTGATCGTTAATGATGGAGTTACTAGTGGTAGTCACTCGAAGCTTCGCTTGTTTGACTATCATGAAAGCTCCCACACCTTAATCAAATATAAATCAATTCAAAATCCAAAAACAATATGAGTCATTAGTGGTAATTATCACTATGACTCATCCCTTTTCCAAAATCATTTCAAAAAAGATAATAAAACGTTGCGACTAGTAATCACTTGAGTAATTGCTTGACTGATTATCGGTCCCAACACTTTTCTTTCAAGTTAGTAGTGAACGCCACTCGAAGCCAATGCTTGTTTGGTATTCATGAACGCTTGAGTCATATTTCCAAAACCCAAAAGATAAGATAAAAACAAAACACGATTTTCTCAAAATCAAAAGAATTAAGAACTACGTAGCTTTGATCCCTCGATCATTGAGGTGCGTGAGGACCGGTCATATCCCGTCAAGCTCGCTTTCAAAAAATCAAAAGCCGTCTTGGACGCAAAAGAACCAAGAACTACGTAGCTTTGATCCTCGATCATTGAGGGTGCGTAGGACCGGGTCATATCCCGTCAAGCACTCTTTTAAAAAATCCAAGTCTAGTTTCCCTTTTCAAAAAATCACAAAAAGATTTCTCTCTCTTGTTTTCTAAAAACTCCTTCAAATAAAGAGGAAAAGAAAAGAAGTAGAACAATTATTTTCAAATCAAACAATCCAAACCACACATCGAATTAATGGTTCCCTTTCGGTAGAAAGGAGGTGAGGGGTGCTAATACCTTCCCCACACCTAACTGACCCCCGAACCTACATTTACATTTTGAAAGACCACCCGCTTTTTGTAAAAAAGACCTTTTTCTAATGTTTTTGGTCTAAAAACTAAAATATTAGTGGCGGCTTCACAATTTTCACGTTGTACACTGAGAAATCCCAAACCGGATTTTTCGGGGCGCAACACCTGTGTGTGAGTATGTGCCGAGGTGTGTGAGGGTCTGCCGAGGTGTGTGAGTGTGTGTGCCGAGGTGTGTGAGGCGTGGGAGAGTGGCACGGGCTGGGCGCAAGGCGCCTGTGCCCTGTGTGAGTGTGCGTGCCGAGGTGGGTGAGTGCGCGTGCCGAGGTGTGTGAGTGCGCGTGCCGAGGGGTGTGAGTGCGCGTGCCGAGGTGTGTGAGGGTCTGCCGAGGTAGTGACTGAGAGGAACCGAGGTAGTGTGATTGAGAGGAACCGAGGTAGTGTAATTGAGATGAACTGAGGTGAGGTGAGGTGAAGGAGGTTGGTGACCGAGGTGAGTGAGGCGAGATGAGGTGCCGAGGTGAATGGGGTGAGGTGCCGAGGTGTGTAAGAGTGTACCGAGGTGTATTTTGTGTGTGCCGAGGTGAAGTGAGTGTGTGCCGATGTGAAGTGGGTGTGTGCCGAGGTGAAGTGAGTGTGTGCCGAGGTGAATTGAGTTTGTGCCGAAGTGAAGTGAGTGTGTGTCGAGGCGAAGTGAGTGTGTGACGAAGTGAAACGAGTGTGTGTCGAAGTGCAGGTGTAAGCGATGTGGTTGCTGTGATGCTGTAAACTGGTGAGAATTACGAGGTAGCTGTGATGCTACAATACGTGATATTTTTGTGAAGTGATTTTATAATGAGATATGATGTTAAAGTATTTATTAATTAAATACTTTGAGTTTGTGTAGTTGGTGCATGAGTCATGAGTCGCATTATCATATGCATTTCTCGGTGGTATAGGCTTCGGCCTCTTTGTGAATATTCTCGGTGGTATAGGCTTCGGCCTCTTTGTGAATATTTTTGGTGGTATAGGCTTGACCTCGCGCGTCGCGGCTTAGTGGTGTTTGAGATCGGTACCGCATGCATATGCCCAGAGGGGTTACATTGTCGCATAGTCTACATATATGTACGCATACGTAACGTGTTTTGGGTGTTCTCATTGTGATGAAAGTTGTGCTTCGTGCGACGCTGTGATACGTGTAACGAGTTTTGGTGTTCCCGTTTTGATGTAAATTATGTCTTGTGTGATGCGATGACGTGTGGATCTTTCTGTGTAACATGAACTGCCTGCTGCTTATATACTACTATCTTTTATCTATTATTTCTGTTAAGCTCACCCCTTCTGCTTGGAATGTTGCTCTTATGTGTGGCAACGCCAGCAGTGATCGATAAGCACTCGTGGAGGATTGCTAGGTGTAGTTTCCTCCTTCGTTGGTCTGTGGTCGGCTCTCGATGTGTAGCACCGGGGAGGGATTTAGTTTTCGTTTTTCAAACTGTCACTGTGATTTTGGAGTTTTGGCTTAATGCCTATTTATTTTTGAAGTGCGACTTAATGTCTTATTTATGTTGGAGATGTTCAATAATTTTGTGATTCCGCTGCTTAGAGATTGATTATTTATGTTTTTGAGGATTTATTTTAAATCGATTTGGAGTTTTATGTTGTGAAAAATGTGACACCCTCGTGGTGACTCTGATAATTGCGCGTTTATTTATAATTAATAGAGGGGGGTGTTACATTAGTGGTATCAGAGCATAAGTTCGGTCTGTCCGGCCAAGTGTGTCTGTCTGTCATAGTGTATATGACAACTAAGTAGTGTTAGCCTGGTTCTGAAATGGTGTTAATGCTGCAGTGTTACGTTGAGATGGCTCGGAGGGGTGATCTTTGCTCTTCTTTGGCGTTGCAAGCTATTGCTCGAGCGATGGGAAGCCAATGGAATGGCGGAGAGGAGGCCGCGTCGTAAGTTGGCCACGTTCAAAGGAGAGTCCGCCCACTTTCAAAGGCTCGGTATGATCCCGATGGAGCTTTGGCATGGTTGAAGGAGATCGAGAGAATTTTTCGGGTTATGGATTGTGCGCTTTGCCGCGAAGGTAAGGTTTGAGTACGCATATGCTAGCCGAGGAGGCGGATGATTGGTGGTTGGGAATGTCGCGAAGGTTAGAAAATGCCGGTGAAGGAGTTACTTGGGAGGTTTTCACAAGAGAGTTCAAGAGAAAGTACTACCCGAGGATGTGCGAGCTAAGAAGGAAGTGAGAGTTTCTAGAACTAAAGCGGGGAAACAAGACAAGAGTGCGAGTATGCCGCCAAATTTGAGGAGTTGGCCAAATTTTGTCCCTACTATGCTAATGATCTTGATTCGAGTTCTCCAAGTGTGTCAAGTTTGAGAGTGGTCTGCATACCGATATAAAGAAAGCAATTGGGTATCAAGAGATTCGGGATTTTGCTAGATTGGTTGATAAGTGTAGGATCTATGAAGAAGATAGTTCTGCTTTGCTTACAAAGTTTGTGAAGGAAAAGAGGAATTCTCGGTTTAGTGGGAAGCCCTATGAGGTTTCGGTGGTAAGGGTAAGGAGAGGAGAGTTCGGGCAAGAAGTCAAGTGGGGAGATCTTGCTTTGCTAGTGTGGTATGCTACAAGTGTGGGAAGGTGGGTCATAAACGCCCGATTGTCCGGTGGTGTGAAGAGATGCTACAAGTGTGGGAAAGAGGGCCATATGGCAACTAATCGTGATCGTAAGGATGCGCTCTGTTTCAAGCTGCGGTGAGGAAGGACACATCAGTGCTCAGTGTCCGAAACCAAAGCAAGGAAGGTCTACTGGAAGGGTGTTTGTTTTGGCAGGTTCTGAGGCAACGGATGGATGATGGTAGTGCTAGAGGTACGTGTCTCGTTAAGGGTGCCCCGCTAGAATCTATTGTTAATACCGATGCTACTTGTTGTTTTGTCATTGTCGCATGCTGCGAACGTTTAAGTGCTGTATTATCTGTATGACTGTAATGTGCTGCCTGGTTTGTTTTCTGTGTCTCTTGTCAAATTTCTACGAAGACTTTGTTGTGAATTTTGTTTGGTTGCCGTTGGGTGGATTAGAGGTAAGCTTTGAGTATGAACTGGGTAGAGCATTACTATATCCGTATTGGTTAGATTTTAGAGGGCGAAAATATTCTAAGTGGGGGAGAGTTGTAACGCCCCAAAAATAATTCGAGTGTTTATTTAATTAATTTAATTAGGTGTTATAGTGGTTAATTGTATTAAAATAATAAAAGTGTATTTAATTTAAATGAGGAGTGGTGTTTAGTAAGTAAGTGAGTGGTAATTTAATTAAGAGAAAGGAGTAGTGTTAGTAACTAACTAGGTGGCGAGAAGAGCCCAAGTCAAGTGAGCCCAATGACTTAAGCTAGGGTTAAGATCTTAGAAACTTGGAGAGAAAGAAAGAAAAAGAAGAAAAGAAAGGAACGAAAGAAGAGAGAAACAGAAGGGTGCGCCGTGAGAGAGAGGAGCGAAGGAGGAGAAGAGAAAGAGAGAGTTCGCGAAATCTCGAGGCGGAGAAGGAAGGCGCTTCTTTGAGGTTTTGTTAAGTGGTTCCTTCATCGTGTTCTGGAGCTTACGCATTCGAGGTAAGGGTGGGTTTTAACATTTATAATGGGTTGCAATGGGGGTATGTGGGTAGTTAGGATTTGGGTGATTTTCGCATGATGTTGTGGTTTCGTTATGGTTGTTATTTGCGTGATAATGTTGATTTCGTGATTGAGCCATGATTTTATTCAATTGATGTGTTAAATTGAAGTGTTTGCGTCAAGTGGATGCGTTGTGGCATGGCTAGGCGCGCCAAAATTGGCGACCCATGCGCTGTGTGTGTGCTTGTGTGCGTTGCGCGGCCCAGGCGCGCCGAGTTCTTTGCGCTCGTGCGCTTGTGTGCAGGAAAGGGCGCTGAGTGTGCGCTGTGGCGTGTGGGGGCGCCGAGGTGTGTGAGGCATGGGAGAGTGGCACGGGCTGGGCGCAAGGCGCCTATGCCCTGTGTGTGAGTATGTGCCGAGGTGTGTGAGGCATGGGAGAGTGGCACGGGCTGGGCGCAAGGCGCCTATGCCCTGTGTGTGAGTATGTGCCGAGGTGTGTGAGGGTCTCGCGAGGTGTGTGAGTGTGTGTGCAGAGGTGTGTGAGGCGTGGGAGAGTGGCACGGGGCCGGGCGCAAGGCGCTGTGCCTGTGTGTGAGGTGCGTGCGTGAGGGTGGGTGAGTGCGCGTCTTGAGGTGTGTGAGTCGCGCGTCTTGGGGGTGTGAGTGCGCGTCTTGGGGTGTGTGGTCTCGCGAGGTAGTGATTGAGAGGAACCGAGGTAGTGTGATTGAGAGGAACCGAGGTAGTGTAATTGAGATGAACTGAGGTGAGGTGAGGTGAAGGAGGTTGGTGACCGAGGTGAGTGAGGCGAGATGAGGTGCCGAGGTGAATGGGGTGAGGTGCCGAGGTGTGTGAGAGTGTACCGAGGTGTATTTTGTGTGTGCCGAGGTGAAGTGAGTGTGTGCCGATGTGAAGTGGGTGTGTGCCGAGGTGAAGTGAGTGTGTGCCGAGGTGAATTGAGTGTGTGCCGAAGTGAAGTGAGTGTGTGTCGAGGCGAAGTGAGTGTGTGACGAAGTGAAACGAGTGTGTGTCGAAGTGCAGGTGTAAGCGATGTGGCAGCTGTGATGCTGTAAACTGGTGAGAATTACGAGGTAGCTTTGATGCTACAATACGTGATATTTTTGTGAAGTGATTTTATAATGAGATATGATGTTAAAGTATTTATTAATTAAATACTTTGAGTTTGTGTAGTTGGTGCATGAGTCATGAGTCGCATTATCATATGCATTTCTCGGTGGTATAGGCTTCGGCCTCTTTGTGAATATTCTCGGTGGTATAGGCTTCGGCCTCTTTGTGAATATTTTTGGTGGTATAGGCTTCGGCCTCTCGCCCGTCGCGGCTTAGTGGTGTTTGAGATCGGTACCGCATGCATATGCCCAGAGGGGTTACATTGTCGCATAGTCTACATATATGTACGCATACGTAACGTGTTTTGGGTGTTCTCATTGTGATGAAAGTTGTGCTTCGTGCGACGCTGTGATACGTGTAACGAGTTTTGGTGTTCCCGTTTTGATGTAAATTATGTCTTGTGTGATGCGATGACGTGTGGATCTTTCTGTGTAACATGAACTGCCTGCTGCTTATACACTACTATCTTTTATCTATTATTTCTGTTAAGCTCACCCTTCGCGCTTGGAATGTTGCTCTTATGTGGCAACGCTGCAGTGATCGATAGCACTCGTGGAGGATTGCTAGGTGTAGTTTCCTTCTCGTTGGAGTGCAGTGTCACTCGATGTGTAGCACCGGGAGGATTTAGTTTTCGTTTTTCAAAGCTCATCATTTGTGATTTTGGAGTTTTGGCTTAATGCCTATTTATTTTTGAAGTGCGACTTAATGTCTTATTTATGTTGGAGATGTTCAATAATTTTGTGATTCCGCTGCTTAGAGATTGATTATTTATGTTTTTGAGGATTTATTTTAAATCGATTTGGAGTTTTATGTTGTGAAAAATGTGACACCCTCGTGGTGACTCTGATAATTGCGCGTTTATTTATAATTAATAGAGGGGGGTGTTACATTTGTAACACCCCCTTACTCTCTTTAAATATTTAATTAAAATCAGAGTTCAAAATTTGTTTTTTTCTTTTAAAAGATACATCCTCAAGGGAATGCTACGTTCACCATACATATGACTTAAATTTAGTCAACATACTCTTTCATTAATAAAATATATTGCGTGTT
This sequence comes from Oxytropis ochrocephala, assembly GCA_020916435.1. Classification (NCBI taxonomy): domain Eukaryota; kingdom Viridiplantae; phylum Streptophyta; class Magnoliopsida; order Fabales; family Fabaceae; genus Oxytropis; species Oxytropis ochrocephala. The sequence continues at coordinate 31,065,989 of CM037094.1, read as the reverse complement.
ACATATCACGACTTAAATAGGACGAACCCTCAAAAATACCTGTTTAGTTTTACAACCGTCCAAAACTAGTTCACTAGCACAGCGGAATGACAATAAGTCTTACTTATACAATACATACTCTATACATACTCTAAACCAGTTTAATACATAAAGTAAAATAATGATACTATACTCCCCCATCCCTAATGTGACTACTCAGAGCTTGACACACTAACTCAGGAAGGCATGGGCACCTTCACTCAGAGATCACCGCACAACACCTGTTTGTCGCCACGAGAGCAGGCAACATAAAATACTAGGGTGAGTCTCTTTGCATAAATAATAACAAATAATATAAGCATTACACGAGGAAGGAAATAGAACACACTCTACAACCATACTAACATACGTCACTAAAACAAACATCGAGAAGCCTCACTGCTCAAGTAACAAACACTCATCCTCAGTCATATAGCATTCAACTCCCACTCATCGGGAGACATCAATCAAATGTATGAGTGTATGCATGAGTGCAATGCAACCCAAACTCTAGGGTATAATGCATGTGGATCCATCACTTTTAGGCCACCCAAGGCCGCCACGCAGGCATATCATCTCTTTTAGGCCACTCAAGGCCGCCACGCAGGCATATCATCTCTTTTAGGCCACCCAAGGCCGCCACGCAGGCATATCATCTCTTTTAGGCCACTCAAGGCCGCCACGCAGGCATATCCGTCGCTGATGCATATGATTCATGAGACTCTATGAACAATGCATCACTCACAATCAACCATCTCTTTTAGGCCACTCAAGGCCGCCACGCAGGCATATCATCTCTTGTGTTATTCAACAACACTAAACTCACCGGCATTGCGCCGTCACCACAACATTGCCTATTTCTCTTAGACAACCTCAATAGCACTAAGGCTAACGCCCATCTCACAGGACACCTCTACTCTATAGGTAGTGAACAACTCAATCACTACAACTCCAGTCACTACGTGAACCTCTCGCCGCCTAGGACTAAAACGCGTCACATAAGGACCAACTGGAAGCACACACGGCTCGTAGACAACCTCTAGGCAACTCTCAATTATATTGGACCACTTACTAAAGGCACAAAGCCACATCTCAACCGCAAACCACGGGCATGCCACTTGGACACCCTTGCCGTAACACACACATCAATGCCTAAAGCATAAGGGCACACCACAATTGGTGCCCACACCATACTCACCACACGTCATTCACTTACACACAGGCGCACACAGCTGCCACCCTTGGCGCCAGCCCTGCGCCCAACACACGTATCAAGTGCACCAAGGCACCCCAAGGCACACCAAGGCGCACTGGACAGCCACAATTGGCGCCCCTCACCGCGCCACACATCCACACCTAGCCCAACCTTTCCAGCAACACTGGCGCCAAGACCCAGGCGCAAGGACAGCCACTCTTGGCGCCCCTCACATGCACACGCAAGCGTGAGACACACACACTAGCACAGGGGTATTTCCGTCACTCTAGACTCAAAATTAGATCACAGGGGCAGACACATCATTTGGACTCAAAAGGGTATTTTCCAGCAACTGTACACGAACTTAAAAAATTAATTTAACATATCAAACGGTGTCGGAACTTCGCAAATAAATATTCCCTGGAAAGCTTAGGATGTCTAGTTTCTAAACATAATTTTCATTTATTTGTTTAAGTACTCAAATAGTACAGTTTTGCAAAAACACACCTCTCAGGGTACAGAATTTCGACAGATTCTATCAGCCAAATTGTAACCCAGTTTTCTCTTTGAATTATCAACCAAATGAAACGAAATCCGTATCTAAATTGAAGCCCCGTGAGTCTAGTTTTCAATGAGGTAAAAATCACTCGAAGACGAGTTCGGTGGAAAGAATTATGAACAAAACATTGCACCTATACCTATACGGGTTACTGCAGTTTTTTTCAGATTCGTTTACCCATTTTGTAAAAATATTTTCTCGAGCTTATACCGACTCAAATTAAGCGAAACCAGTGCCTAAAATGAAGAGAATCGCGTCTACTTCCCAATGGAACAGACCCCAACCCAATCGGACAAACACTGAAGTCGCAATCACAAAAACACTGAACGCCTATCGTCACGGTTTCAAAACGGATTCTCAGCACATCACTCGCAAATCAATAAACAACAACTCGCAACAACTTCATCAAATCGCATATCAACAAAACATCATGAATTTAACACCAAGATCACGCATAAGACACATGGTTCACGAATTAAACAATAACATCATGAATTCGACAACAAAATCACGAAAACAAGACAACATCAATCATCAAAACAATTCACACATAACCCAATCAACACAAAACCAAGCAATTCATGTTCACCAAACAATCCAATTACACTTCAAACAACATATAATTTGCTAATCACTATTCATCATCTTCACCAATTACATCAATCACACATTCTAAACCCATCACACATACAATCACTCATATTACAAATTATTATGAATGAAAAAGACCCCCTAACCTTTGCAAATTGAAGAATACAAGCTCTCCTTCCACCCACAACTCAACAATCACCAAAACCACCACCAATTCCATTTTGAGCTTCAACTCCCCAACAATGGCAAAACAACAAAAACTAGGAATTAGGGATTGATATTCACATCAATAGATAGAGGAGGAAAAATGGAAGAGAATGAGCTAAAAAGCCCCTTACCTAGTGCTAAGATGGAGAAGATCTCCCCTCCTCCCTTCTCTTCACCGTCGCCTCTCCGTCACCTCTCTCGCGCGCGTTCCGTTTTTTTTTTTTTTCTCGGTTCACTTCTTTTCTTTCTTCTCTTAGTTCATTTCTTTCATTTGATTCAACAATCAATTGGGCCTAAGTGGGTTGGGCCTCTATTCACACCCCCCCTAAATTAATTCAACTACTCCCTAACTTAATAATACCACCACTCTCTTATTTACTATCTCTCACCTCCATATTTAATTAAAACACCTCATTCATTTAATTAAATATGACTAACCACATAACTCCTAAATAATCAATTAAATAAATATTCAAATTATTTTCGGGGCGTTACAACTCTCCCCCACTTAGAATATTTTCGTCCTCGAAAATACTCACGAAGCAATACCAACCCTCTTCCCACCTCTAACCGTACTCATCATAATCTATCGTACACTAAGGTAACAAACCACACGCTTTCTCTACACTCTTACCCTTAGCAGATATTCTAACCTGTAGGGTATCCAGATCCTACTCGACTACTCAAATACCATCTATTCCGATGCAGTAACACTATACCCTCAACTACGATTTGCGATTAGCTTACCCTCTTTAAATTTCCAATCTCTGGTGCTCACTTCCGAACTCAACCTCCTAATCAACCTATCTCATTCATCTAATTGACCTACTCGTCGTCATTACTAATAATTCCACATCGAGTTCCATAACATCCGCACTTCCAGTGCTTAGCAACAATCCTAGACCACGTTAACATCAAACGGCATCTCGGCACACTCACTGGATCTCGGCATCCAGTACTTAGGTGTACGCGCACACTACAAGAATTACCACTCCTTACTCCCGGCCACTCACCTTGGTTACACTACACTTGAGCACAACACTCCTAAACGCAACATTTCATCTCGGTAGATATACAGTATAACTTAACGTCTGCACTACAGCCACTACACCTCGACTCCCATGGACTTAAGTTTATATACATCACACTATTCTTCTACAACTTCAATATTTCCGACACTTCTACTCTAACTTAGAGAAATACACTTAGACATTACTCATTTTCGACAACTCTGTACTTCAACTTACCTACGTTTCGTCAAACACTAACTTCGACTTACACCTTACCTCAATATCTCCACAACTGTACCATACTAGATTTCGATATACTTAATTGCACATACCTACTACTAGATTTGACAACACATATACTTCGACAGACATACTCTTCACTTAGATACTTACACCTATTTCAACAACTCTGCTCTTCTACCATGCTTACATTTCGACTCATCCATACTTAGTTAACACCACTCTAACATTTTCTCAATTTCATTTACCCTCTAATCCCACATTTCAATTACTACTTTGAACATGCATCAAAATTTCTAACGAAAATTCGTGAGTTTCCTCGTAATATGGACATCCCAAAAATAATTTTTACCAATATAACTATCCGAACATCAATTAAAACCAGAACATATCATACCTCATATCTCAACTCAATTTCGAAGTACTCAAGCACATATACAAAATTTACGGTTTTCCAAAAGATTTGTAAATTCAACTAACACAGACCCGCAATCGAAACCATATTCAAGCATAACAATTAAACAATCCAATCTTTATGGTTTTGTTCTAAGTTTCAAACAAACATAATTTCTCAAAATAGCGTTTTGACTCGAAAATTCACGAAACTCCAAATTTCGAAAACCGTTCAAACATAACATAAACAACATTTTAAAATTTCCCTAAGCGTGAGTAAAACTCACCTTTTTGTTTTCAAAAGATTTTATCTCGTCAAACCATGAAATTATTGTAAGACCTCGTCATTTTCAAACAACCTCAATCCATGACCTAATCGGTCCTAGAGCTAAAATCATGTCACATCTCGTAATAAAATTCTAAACAACTTGGAACAGAATTTAACCCAATCTTGACATCACGTTCATTCCCAAAAACACAGAATTTTCCAAGTACCGTTTCTTTTTGAAAATCATATAACTCACGGTTTTGTCCAAAAAGGGAAAACTATACGCAACCCCAAATTTTATTATAACACGAACAAGTTGCCACACAACAACCACTAATTATTTCAAAATTTAGTTTCCGACATAACTCAGAAGTTAGAAAAGTCAATCATTTCATCTTTGCCAAAAGGGGACTATACGCGAATCCTAACCTTAATTGTTATAACCAAGCACCGCATTTCATTTCAGTACATAACTTCAAAACAATTTAGCACAAATCAAAATTAAACTCATGTGCATTACAGAAACAATCAGCCTATAGCAAACTGTCAATCAAGGTAACAATATTCACAAGCAATTCTTCAGATATTGTCTATCCACTACTCTTAGGCTTTCCAGAAACCATATTTCTAAACTTTCTCTAGGAGGCATGCTCTATTTTCTTTGCATGAACTTCAATCCAAAGTGTCAATCTTTATTCTGACATCTTCCTATTATCACACCCCAAATCAAACTCAAACACCCATAAGGCCCTATTTATCTAAAAGTTAATAGTCAATCAGCTTGCACACACCACTCAATCAATCAAGTTGAAATTAGTATATATTCAAAATTTATAATAATTACGAGTTATTGTCGCCTCTTTCATTGGGAATGAGTTATCGGGGTGATCAGTCCCTCCTACTCACGCATCCAATTTAATCAAGGTCACAAAACTACGTCTTTTCAAAATTTACACCTTTCACATTGAAGGGCTTTTTAACACAGTCCAGAGTACGAAGGCGTCGTCACGATTCCTACTCCTTGGACGTCGTTAAAATGCTCTTCTAATCACACATACCTCACTCAATACAATCTAACAGTCACAAGCAACTACAAGCAATGTTACTATCAACAGCTGCAAACAACCAAACAAAATCTCTAACAAAGTCTCTGTTGGAGATCAACAAGGGATCTCTGAGACACTACGACTGGACAAACTTGGTCGGACAGACCGAACTTTTGCTCTGATACCAACTTGTAACACCCCCTTACTCTCTTTAAATATTTAATTAAAATCAGAGTTCAAAATTTGTTTTTTTCTTTTAAAAGATACATCCTCAAGGGAATGCTACGTTCACCATACATATGACTTAAATTTAGTCAACATACTCTTTCATTAATAAAATATATTGCGTGTTACATATCACGACTTAAATAGGACGAACCCTCAAAAATACCTGTTTAGTTTTACAACCGTCCAAAACTAGTTCACTAGCACAGCGGAATGACAATAAGTCTTACTTATACAATACATACTCTATACATACTTCTAAACCAGTTTAATACATAAAGTAAAATAATGATACTATACTCCCCATCCCTAATGTGACTACTCGTAGCTTGACACACTAACTCGGAAGGCATGGGCACCTTCACTCAAATCACCGCACAACACTGCTTGTCGCCACGAGAGCGAGCAACATAAAATACTAGGGTGAGTCTCTTTGCATAAATAATAACAAATAATATAAGCATTACACGAGGAAGGAAATAGAACACACTCTACAACCATACTAACATACGTCACTAAAACAAACATCGAGAAGCCTCACTGCTCAAGTAACAAACACTCATCCTCAGTCATATAGCATTCAACTCCCACTCATCGGAGACATCAATCAAATGTATGAGTGTATGCATGAGTGCAATGCAACCCAAACTCTAGGGTATAATGCATGTGGATCCATCACTTTTAGGCCACCCAAGGCCGCCACGCAGGCATATCATCTCTTTTAGGCCACTCAAGGCCGCCACGCAGGCATATCATCTCTTTTAGGCCACCCAAGGCCGCCACGCAGGCATATCATCTCTTTTAGGCCACCCAAGGCCGCCACGCAGCATATCATCTCTTTTAGGCCACTCAAGGCCGCCACGCAGTATATCCGTCGATGCATATGATTCATGAGACTCTATGAACAATGCATCACTCACAATCAACCATCTCTTTTAGGCCACTCAGAGGCCGCCACGCAGCATATCATCTCTTGTGTTATTCAACAACACTAAACTCACCGGCATTCTTGCGCCCGTCACCACAACATTGCCTATTTCTCTTAGACAACCTCAATAGCACTAAGGCTAACGCCCATCTCACAGACACCTCTACTCTATAGGTAGTGAACAACTCAATCACTACAACTCGGTCCCTACGTGAACCTCTCTCGTCGCCAGGACTAAAACGTCACATAAGGACCAACTGGAAGCACACACACTCGTAGACAACCTCTAGGCAACTCTCAATTATATTGGACCACTTACTAAAGGCACAAAGCCACATCTCAACCAAGCAACCACGGGCAAGCCACTTGGACACCCTTGCCAGTAACACACACATCAATGCCTAAAGCATAAGGGCACACCACAATTGGTGCCCACACCATACTCACCACACGTCATTCACTTACACACAGCGCACACGGTGCCACCCTTGGCGCCACCCCGCGCCCTAACACACGTATCAAGTGCACCAAGGCACCCCAAGGCACACCAAGGCGCACCGACAGCCACAATTGGCGCCCCTCACCGCGCCACACATCCACACCTAGCCCAACCTTTCCAAAGAACATCGGCGCCAAGACCCAGCGCAAGGACAGCCACTCTTGGCGCCTCACATGCACACGCAAGCGTGAGACACACACACTAGCACAGGGGTATTTCCGTCACTCTAGACTCAAAATTAGATCACAAGGGGCGGACACATCATTTGGACTCAAAAGGGTATTTTCCAGCAATCAGACACGAACTTAAAAATTAATTTAACATATCAAACGGTGTCGAACTTCGCAAATAAATATTCCTGGAAAGCTTAGGATGTCTAGTTTCTAAACATAATTTTCATTTATTTGTTTAAGTACTCAAATAGTACAGTTTTGCAAAACACCTCTCAGGGTACAGAATTTCGACAGATTCTATCACCAAATTGTAACCCAGTTTTCTCTTTGAATTATCAACCAAATGAAACGAAATCCGTATCTAAATTGAAGCCCCGTGAGTCTAGTTTTCAATGAGGTAAAAATCACTCGAAGACGAGTTCGGTGGAAAGAATTATGAACAAAACATTGCACCTATACCTATACGGGTTACTGCAGTTTTTTCAGATTCGTTTACCCATTTTGTAAAAATATTTTCTCCAGTTATACCGACTCAAATTAAGCGAAACCAAAGTGCCTAAAATGAAGAGAATCGCGTCTACTTCCCAATGGAACAGACCCCAACCCAATCGGACAAACACTGAAGTCGCAATCACAAAAACACTGAACGCCTATCGCCACGGTTTCAAAACGGATTCTCAAAGACATCACTCGCAAATCAATAAACAACAACTCGCAACAACTTCATCAAATCGCATATCAACAAAGAACATCATGAATTTAACACCAAGATCACGCATAAGACACATGGTTCACGAATTAAACAATAACATCATGAATTCGACAACAAAATCACGAAAACAAGACAACATCAATCATCAAAACAATTCACACATAACCCAATCAACACAAAACCAAGCAATTCATGTTCACCAAACAATCCAATTACACTTCAAACAACATATAATTTGCTAATCACTATTCATCATCTTCACCAATTACATCAATCACACATTCTAAACCCATCACACATACAATCACTCATATTACAAATTATTATGAATGAAAAGACCCCTAACCTTTGCAAATTGAAGAATACAAGCTCTCCTTCCACCCACAACTCAACAATCACCAAAACCACCACCAATTCCATTTTGAGCTTCAACTCCCAACAATGGCAAAACAACAAAAACTAGGAATTAGGGATTGATATTCACATCAATAGATAGAGGAGGAAAATGGAAGAGAATGAGCTAAAAAGCCCCTTACCTAGTGCTAAGATGGAGAAGATCTCCCTCCTCCTCCTTCTCTTCACCGCGCCTCTCAGTCACCTCTCTCGCGCACGTTCCGTTTTTTTTTTTTTTTTTTCTCGGTTCACTTCTTTTCTTTCTTCTCTTAGTTCATTTCTTTCATTTGATTCAACAATCAATTGGGCCTAAGTGGGTTGGGCCTCTATTCACACCCCCCCTAAATTAATTCAACTACTCCCTAACTTAATAATACCACCACTCTCTTATTTACTATCTCTCACCTCCATATTTAATTAAAACACCTCATTCATTTAATTAAATATGACTAACCACATAACTCCTAAATAATCAATTAAATAAATATTCAAATTATTTTCGGGGCGTTACAACATTAGTGGTATCAGAGCATAAGTTCGGTCTGTCCGGCCAAGTGTGTCTGTCTGTCATAGTGTATATCACAACTAAGTAGTGTTAGCCTGGTTCTGAAATGGTGTTAATGCTGCAGTGTTACGTTGAGATGGCTCGGAGGGGTGATGCTGCTCTTGCTGAAGCGTTGCAAGCTATTGCTCAGGCGATGGGAAGCCAGCGGAATGGCGGAGAGGAGGCTGAAAGCCGTAAGTTGGCCACGTTCCAAAGGGAGAGTCCACCCATTTCAAAGGTCGGTATGATCCTGATGGAGCTTTGGCATGGTTGAAGGAGATCGAGAGAATTTTTCGGGTTATGGATTGTACGCCTGCACAGAAGGTAAGGTTTGGTACGCATATGCTAGCTGAGGAGGCGGATGATTGGTGGTTGGGAATGTCGCGAAGGTTAGAAAATGCTGGTGAAGGAGTTACTTGGGAGGTTTTCACAAGAGAGTTCAAGAGAAAGTACTACCCGGAGGATGTGCGAGCTAAGAAGGAAGTGGAGTTTCTAGAACTAAAGCAGGGAAACAAGACAGTAGCTGAGTATGCCGCCAAATTTGAGGAGTTGGCCAAATTTTGTCCCTACTATGCTAATGATGCTGATTCGGAGTTCTCCAAGTGTGTCAAGTTTGAGAGTGGTCTGCCCCGATATAAAGAAAGCAATTGGGTATCAAGAGATTCGGGATTTTGCAAGATTGGTTGATAAGTGTAGGATCTATGAAGAAGATAGTTCTGCTGCTTACAAGGTCATGAAGGAAAAGAGGAATTCTCGGTTTAAGTGGGAAGCCCTATGAGGTTTCGTGTGGTAAGGTAAGGAGAGGAGAGTTCGGGCAAGAAGTCAAGTGGGGAGATCTTTGCTTTGCTAGTGTGTGTATGCTACAAGTGTGGGAAGGCTGGTCATAAACGCCCCGCATTGTCCGGGTGGTGTGAAGAGATGCTACAAGTGTGGGAAAGAGGGCCATATGGCAACTAATCGTGATCGTAAGGATGCGCTCTGTTTCAACTGCGGTGAGGAAGGACACATCAGTGCTCAGTGTCCGAAACCAAAGAAAGGAAGGTCTACTGGAAGGGTGCTTGTTTTGGCAGGTTCTGAGGCAACGGATGGATGATGGTAGTGCTAGAGGTACGTGTCTCGTTAAGGGTGCCCCGCTAGAATCTATTGTTAATACCGATGCTACTTGTTGTTTTGTCATTGTCGCATGCTGCGAACGTTTAAGTGCTGTATTATCTGTATGACTGTAATGTGCTGCCTGGTGTGTTTTCTGTGTCTCTTGTCAAATTTCTACGAAGACTTTGTTGTGAATTTTGTTTGGTTGCCGTTGGGTGGATTAGAGGTAAGCTTTGAGTATGAACTGGGTAGAGCATTACTATATCTGTAACGCCCCAAAATAATTTAATTACTTATTTAATTAAGTTATTTAAGGCTTGCAACATTTAATTGAGGGAATTGATTAATTTGGAGTTTTGATTTATTCTAGGAGGTGTTTAAGTAATTAGAAGTGGTGAAAGTAATTAAAGGGAATTAGATTGTGGAGAAATATTAGAAATAATAATGTGATATCTTATTAAATCAAGGGGGTGGTGCTATCAAATAATTGAGTGGTGAGAGTATTAGAGGAGGTGTGGGTAAGTGGGGGGTGTAAGTATTAAGGCCCAAAGGCCATTATTGGACCTAGGGTCACTTAAATTAAAAAGAAAGGAATTGAAAGGGAGAAAGAGGATCAGCTGAGAGAGAAAGGCAGAATCCGAGAGAGAGGGAGGAAGAAACCGTGAGGAAGGAAGGAAAAGGGAGAGGAGAAGAAATGGAAGGAGTTTGCTCTTTTAGCTCCAATCAAGGGGCTTTTGGTACCTTTCTTCCCATTTTTCATTCTCTATCTATAGATGTGAGTTTCAATCCCTAATTCCTTCTTGTTTTTATTTTGCCATTAATGGGGTTTTAAGCTCAATGTTGGAATTGGTGAGTGTTTTGGTGTTTCTTGGGCTTTTGGAGGATAGAGGACTTACATTCTTCAATTCTAAGGTAAGGGGGCTCTCATTTATGCTCATAATAGTTTGTAAGATTTGTATTATGTGTGGGTTAGGTGCTAGGGTGTTTGAATGTGTTGATTGTTGTGTTGTTTCCATGGTTGTTGTTATGGTTGAGTTTTAATTGGTGAACCTATGTTGTTGTTGTTGAAATTAAGAATGAAATTATGATGTATGTAAGGTGTTTGATGAAATGTCCCAATTAAATTGAGTATGAAAATAGGATGATTGCAAGGTGTATGATAAATTGCCTAAATGTATTGGTGTTGAAATTGGTGTTTGAGGGTTATGTCACTAAATTGTCATTTGGGGTGTTTTGGAGAGTTTTACTTATTTACGGTTTTGTGAATTCTGACACTGTTTCGGTTTTCTGGGAACTGGTGCTGTTTTGTGAGTCTAAAAATTATGCGGTTGATTGTTTCTGAAAGTAGACTTAAAGCCGGTCGTTTTGGCACTAGTTTCGTCCAATTTGGTGTTGTGTAGTTCAAGTTGTGAGTCTCCAAAGTTAGGTCAGATTTCTAGTGCGTTTCTGGACACTGTTTCGGTTTTTCTAAAACTGGCACTGTTTGGTTAATCCAAAAATTATGTTTCAAAATGTTTATGAAAACAGACTTGATTTCGGTCGTTTTGGCACTGGTTTCGTTCAATTCGGAGTTGTGTAGCTCAAGTTATGAGTCTCTGAAGTTGGGTAAAGAATTCTGTCCGGTTTTGGTACCCTGTGTAGTGTTTTGAAAAACTGTACCAACTAGTTACTTATTTTGAAAAATAAAAATCATAGATATAAACTACACACAAAGAGCTTTCCAATGAGTGGTCATTTGTTAAAATCCGATGTCGTTTGCTATTTTAATTAATTCGCCGAAGTAGGTGCACTGCTGTAGGAAATTCAGCACTATGTGCTGTGTTGCGTTCAAGTATGCTAAGTTGTTAGTTGTGTTGCTGTGGGGCACCAATAGTGGCTGCCCGAGTTGCCATGTGGTGTGTCTCGGTGTGGGGCGCCAAAATTGGCGTGTCCCTTGTGTCCTTATGTGACAGTGTAGTCCAATATTCGGTGTTGTGGTGTATTTGTTGAGTTAAATGCTAGTCTAGAGCTATAAGTTGAGTCGTAATTATTATTGAGGTGGTAAAGTGGTGAGTAGGCTTCGGCCAAAGTGGTGTTGGGCTTCGGCCAAAGAGGTGTTGGGCTTCGGCCAAAGGGGTGATTGGGCTTCGGCTAAAGTGGTGAGTGCCTTAGGGCTAAGTGGGGGTGGTGAGTGAGTTGAGGAATAATGTGGTGAGCTTAATAATCAAAGTGGTGTATGTGTTTGTTGTGGTGCATCGTCATGGAGTCGCATAAATCATATGCATAAGTGGTGATGGGGCTTCGGCCCAAAGTGGTGATGGGGCTTCGGCCTAAAGTGGTGATGAGGCTTCGGCCTAAAGTGGTGTGGTGCCCTCCAGGCAAAACAGTGGTGAGAATGGATCCACATGCATGTTGCATACATGCATACACTCATGCATTTGGTGATTGTCTCTTGATGATTATGAGTTGGTGTGTTGGTGATGCTCCTTGATGATTATGACTCAAATGATGTATGTGGTAATTGTTGTGGATTGGTGTTGATAGTTGTCTTCCCTAATATAATGCTTATCCTACTTGCTATTATTTGTGTAAAGAGACTCACCCTACTGCTTTTATGTTGCTTCTCATGTCGGCAACGTGCAGGTGATAGCAATTGAATGGTTGTTCTACCTTCCTTAGTCTGGTTTGGTGTCCTGCTCTGATACGTAGCACCGGGGAGGGGAGTCTTGGTTTAGTTGTTGCATTATTTTGAATGTATTTCGACCGATGTCTTGGTGTTGTCTCGATTATGTCTAAGATTGTTGTTATTTCCGCTGTGTTGGAGACTACTTTTATGTTGGTATAAACTAAACTATTTTTAGGGAATTGTCCCTATCAAGGTGCTATGTATCAAATACTTTATTGTTTTATGAACTTCAGATGTTGTATATGGATAAGTGGTGTAAGTGTAGCACCCTCTCGGGTTGCGTTGAAAAGATATTTTCGAAAACTCTGATTCTAGCTAACTAAATATTATTATAGGAAAAGGGGGTGTTACATTAGTGGTATCAGAGCAGTTCGGTCTGTCCGGCCAAGTCATCTAGGCATAGTGCCTTTTGATGATTGAGTAGTACTAGATTAGTTCTAACCATTGTCTGTGTAGTGAGTGATGTTCTTGTAGGTGGAGGACAAATCGAGTACTGCTAATGGTAAGTGAATAAGTGGGGGAGATACCTCCTCTGATAATGTGTGTTGTATTGTGTTTCCAATGTGTGAACTCTGTGTCCTTTGTTTGTGATTTCGCTGCTGGTTTGAAAATGCTTGGTTTCGAAAGATGCATTAATTACCTATTTTGAAAAACGAAGGAAAAATATTTTTGGTGTTGGGATGAATTTTCAATATTGTATTTCAGGTCATCCTAGTTACCATATCAACAGAAATACTTTGCCGCTCTAGGCTTCAATGTTCTTATAAATAATTATTACATGACTTGAAGAGTTGATGACATTTTTCACTTGCAAAAATCATTTCCAAAAATAAATTGTTGATTGTGTTGGAAAACAATTTTTACTCATTTTTCGCACTTCTACTTATAAATATTTTTGAAGAAGAGAAGTCGCATTTATTGATATATAGATTGTGTGATTGTTACTTGACTTAAATTTGGTCCATGACTTTTGTTGTTGTTGTTGTTGTGGTTGGGTCAATGTGACCAAAGTGTTGTTGTTGTTGTTGTTGTTGTTGTTGGGTCAATGTGACCAAAGCGTTGTTGTTGTTGTGGTTGGGTCAATGTGACCAAAGTGTTGTGTTGTTGTTGTCGGGTTGACGAATAATGTATTTGTGAGTTAAATGACTGTGTCTCATGATGGTGTATTAAATGATGAAATTGTGGTGTTTAGTGTAGAGATGAACTATGAACATACGTTGCCTACAAGTTGATTGATGGTGTTACCTTATGAGTTTTGAAGGTGAAATTAATATGCTTAAGTAGTATATGATGTTGAAATTGGTATTCTGGTGGTTGGGTGAATTTTGGGGCCTTGATGGTTTGATTTGATTGTAGTCAAAGTATTGCATATAAAGTGTTGATAAAATGTATAAGGGAAGTTTAGAATGCATACACTCAGAGAGCTTTCCAACAAGTATTTATTTGTCGAAATCCGACGTCGTCTACTATTTAATTAATTCGTCAAAGTAGACGCATAGTTGTAGAATTTTTCTGCACTCGAGTTTATGAAGATTAGCAAAAACGTTTTGAACCCCGATATTTAAACGTTGTGGATTTGTAATTTAAAAACGAAGTGATTTTTGAGGTTGCTTGTGAACCTTTAAACAAACAATATTTATGGTTTGGTACTAATGTGAGTATTAAATTTATTTTCAACAAATGAGTACTCACCTTGTTGTCGTATGTTCTCCTATGTGTTTACTTATGTGGCTAAATTAAACTCTAGTCTCGCATGAACTTGTTATGTAGTTGATTTAGCATTATTACTTTGACTATATGAGTTGGTGAAATCATAACATGAAGTGTAATATGAGTTCTTACTGTAACATGTTCTTGATTACGTGTTAATGTTGTATGCTAAATGCCTTGTGGATTGACCTTGTTACTTGTGTTAAGAGGCTTCGTTGTCTTGACCATTAAGAGTGATCCTTTGTAGGGAGTACCCGGTGACCCGATTTGTGTTTATGTGTTATGTGTTATGTGTAAAGTATTATGCGAGAACCATTGTAGAAGTAATGAAATAAATGTAAATAATGAGTTCTTTATAGTAAATTGGGCAAATGCATGTTCTGATAATGGTGTGGTTAAATATGATTGTGATTGATTGATGATTTGTTTAAGTGTGCTAGGACAATGAAAATATTTTGCTCACAAAACTTATTGGGTATGATCATGAGGATAGTTTAATGATACAAATTGATGAATTGATTTTATACCTAGCAGTATGTGGTTATACATGATTGGTTGAGCTTGTGAGGTTGATGTGTTTGTTTGTTCCTTTCTAACTAACTAATAGATGTGATGAAAAGTTGTGTCGTTAATTGTTCAGATATGTGTGGTTAAAAGAGTTTTAACGACGTCAAAAGAGTGGGAGTCGTGACGACGCTTTCGCACTCTAGGCCGCGTTAAAAGCCTTTTAGCGTGGTATGTGTAGATCGGGAAAATTGTAGTTTTGTGACCTTAATTAATTGGTTGTATGAGTAGGAGGGACTGATCACCCCAATAACTCATCTCCAATGAAAGAGACGACAATAACTCATGGTGATATTGATTTTGAATATATGTGCTAATTTTGATTTGATTAATTAAGTGATGTGCTCATACTTGACTTCATGTTAATTATTACATATAAAAGTGTTCTCAATCCGTGATGTAGTGAAAAATGCTTGATTTTGAAGTCACGTATGGTACTACAAGTTGTTATTCATTCTAGAACTTGTGGGTTGTATACGTGCTTATGTATTCTTCTGCGAGTAGTCCTTGAAGGTAGGAGGTTAATTGAACCTTGTTTTAAATTTCGTGCCTTTATTGAGTTTTGGGTAGTAGTCGTGCTTGGATTGAAAGTAGATAGTTATGTGGTATGAGAGATTGAACCAATACCTTAAGTTGAGACTCATGAGGAATAGTAAGACCTTACATTATAAGAACTTTTGGGAATGTGTCCTTATGGAATTCGATATGAGTTTGATGGTGTTTGAGTAGTTGAGTAGGACTTTGATAACCTACAAATTAGAACCTCTAAGTGGAAGTAAGGATGTAAAGAGAAGTGTTTAGTATGCTACTAAGTATATGATGGATTAAGGGCAAGGATGGTTAGAGATGATAATAAGATTTAGTATTGTGTTCGTGGGTGTGGTGTAGATTTCGAGGACGAAAATATTCTAAGTAGGGGAGAGTTGTAACGCCCCAAAATAATTTAATTACTTATTTAATTAAGTTATTTAAGGCTTGCAACATTTAATTGAGGGAATTGATTAATTTGGAGTTTTGATTTATTCTAGGAGGTGTTTAAGTAATTAGAAGTGGTGAAAGTAATTAAAGGGAATTAGATTGTGGAGAAATATTAGAAATAATAATGTGATATCTTATTAAATCAAGGGGGTGGTGCTATCAAATAATTGAGTGGTGAGAGTATTAGAGGAGGTGTGGGTAAGTGGGGGGTGTAAGTATTAAGGCCCAAAGGCCATTATTGGACCTAGGGTCACTTAAATTAAAAAGAAAGGAATTGAAAGGGAGAAAGAGGATCAGCTGAGAGAGAAAGGCAGAATCCGAGAGAGAGAGGGAGGAAGAAACCGTGAGGAAGGAAGGAAAAGGGAGAGGAGAAGAAATGGAAGGAGTTTGCTCTTTTTAGCTCCAATCAAGGGGCTTTTGGTACCTTTCTTCCCCATTTTTCATTCTCTATCTATAGATGTGAGTTTCAATCCCTAATTCCTTCTTGTTTTTATTTTGCCATTAATGGGGTTTTAAGCTCAATGTTGGAATTGGTGAGTGTTTTGGTGTTTCTTGGGCTTTTGGAGGATAGAGGACTTACATTCTTCAATTCTAAGGTAAGGGGGCTCTCATTTATGCTCATAATAGTTTGTAAGATTTGTATTATGTGTGGGTTAGGTGCTAGGGTGTTTGAATGTGTTGATTGTTGTGTTGTTTCCATGGTTGTTGTTATGGTTGAGTTTTAATTGGTGAACCTATGTTGTTGTTGTTGAAATTAAGAATGAAATTATGATGTATGTAAGGTGTTTGATGAAATGTCCCAATTAAATTGAGTATGAAAATAGGATGATTGCAAGGTGTATGATAAATTGCCTAAATGTATTGGTGTTGAAATTGGTGTTTGAGGGTTATGTCACTAAATTGTCATTTGGGGTGTTTTGGAGAGTTTTACTTATTTACGGTTTTGTGAATTCTGACACTGTTTCGGTTTTCTGGGAACTGGTGCTGTTTTGTGAGTCTAAAAATTATGCGGTTGATTGTTTCTGAAAGTAGACTTAAAGCCGGTCGTTTTGGCACTAGTTTCGTCCAATTTGGTGTTGTGTAGTTCAAGTTGTGAGTCTCCAAAGTTAGGTCAGATTTCTAGTGCGTTTCTGGACACTGTTTCGGTTTTTCTAAAACTGGCACTGTTTGGTTAATCCAAAAATTATGTTTCAAAATGTTTATGAAAACAGACTTGATTTCGGTCGTTTTGGCACTGGTTTCGTTCAATTCGGAGTTGTGTAGCTCAAGTTATGAGTCTCTCGGTTGGGTAAAGAATTCTGTCCGGTTTTGGTACCCTGTGTAGTGTTTTGAAAAACTGTACCAACTAGTTACTTATTTTGAAAAATAAAAATCATAGATATAAACTACACACAAAGAGCTTTCCAATGAGTGGTCATTTGTTAAAATCCGATGTCGTTTGCTATTTTAATTAATTCGCCGAAGTAGGTGCACTGCTGTAGGAAATTCAGCACTATGTGCTGTGTTGCGTTCAAGTATGCTAAGTTGTTAGTTGTGTTGCCGTGGGGCACCAATAGTGGCTGCCCGAGTTGCCATGTGGTGTGTCTCGGTGTGGGCGCCAAAATTGGCGTGTCCCTTGTGTCCTTATGTGACAAAGTAGTCCAATATTCGGTGTTGTGGTGTATTTGTTGAGTTAAATGCTAGTCTAGAGCTATAAGTTGAGTCGTAATTATTATTGAGGTGGTAAAGTGGTGAGTAGGCTTCGGCCAAAGTGGTGTTGGGCTTCGGCCAAAGAGGTGTTGGGCTTCGCCAAAGGGGTGATTGGGCTTGGCTAAAGTGGTGAGTGCCTTAGGGCTAAGTGGGGGTGGTGAGTGAGTTGAGGAATAATGTGGTGAGCTTAATAATCAAAGTGGTGTATGTGTTTGTTGTGGTGCATCGTCATGGAGTCGCATAAATCATATGCATAAGTGGTGATGGGGCTTCGGCCCAAAGTGGTGATGGGGCTTCGGCCTAAAGTGGTGATGAGGCTTCGGCCTAAAGTGGTGTGGTGCCCTCCGGGCAAAGCAGATGGTGAGAATGGATCCACATGCATGTTGCATACATGCATACACTCATGCATTTGGTGATTGTCTCTTGATGATTATGAGTTGGTGTGTTGGTGATGCTCCTTGATGATTATGACTCAAATGATGTATGTGGTAATTGTTGTGGATTGGTGTTGATAGTTGTCTTCCCTAATATAATGCTTATCCTACTTGCTATTATTTGTGTAAAGAGACTCACCCTACTGCTTTTATGTTGCTTCTCATGTCGGCAACGTGCAGGTGATAGCAATTGAATGGTTGTTCTACCTTCCTTAGTCTGGTTTGGTGTCCTGCTCTGATACGTAGCACCGGGGAGGGGAGTCTTGGTTTAGTTGTTGCATTATTTTGAATGTATTTCGACTGATGTCTTGGTGTTGTACTGATTATGTCTAAGATTGTTGTTATTTCCGCTGTGTTGGAGACTACTTTTATGTTGGTATAAACTAAACTATTTTTAGGGAATTGTCCCTATCAAGGTGCTATGTATCAAATACTTTATTGTTTTATGAACTTCAGATGTTGTATATGGATAAGTGGTGTAAGTGTAGCACCCTCTCGGGTTGCGTTGAAAAGATATTTTCGAAAACTCTGATTCTAGCTAACTAAATATTATTATAGGAAAAGGGGGTGTTACAATATCCGTATTGGTTAGATTTTCGAGGGCGAAAATATTCTAAGTGGGGGAGAGTTGTAAGGCCCCAAAAATAATTCGAGTGTTTATTTAATTAATTTAATTAGGTGTTATAGTGGTTAATTGTATTAAAATAATAAAAGGGTATTTAATTTAAATGAGGAGTGGTGTTTAGTAAGTAAGTGAGTGGTAATTTAATTAAGAGAAAGGAGTAGTGTTAGTAACTAACTAGGTGGCGAGAAGAGCCCAAGTCAAGTGAGCCCAATGACTTAAGCTAGGGTTAAGATCTTAGAAACTTGGAGAGAAAGAAAGAAAAAGAAGAAAAGAAAGGAACGAAAGAAGAGAGAAACAGAAGGGTGCGCCGTGAGAGAGAGGAGCGAAGGAGGAGAAGAGAAAGAGAGAGTTCGCGAAATCTCGAGGCGGAGAAGGAAGCTGTTGCTGAGGTTTTGTTCGTGGTTCCTTCATCGTGTTCTGGAGCTTACGCATTCGAGGTAAGGGTGGGTTTTAACATTTATAATGGGTTGCGATGGGGGTATGTGGGTAGTTAGGATTTGGGTGATTTTCGCATGATGTTGTGGTTTCGTTATGGTTGTTATTTGCGTGATGATGTTGATTTCGTGATTGAGCCATGATTTTAT
Organism: Oxytropis ochrocephala; assembly: GCA_020916435.1. Classification (NCBI taxonomy): domain Eukaryota; kingdom Viridiplantae; phylum Streptophyta; class Magnoliopsida; order Fabales; family Fabaceae; genus Oxytropis; species Oxytropis ochrocephala. The sequence continues at coordinate 31,046,647 of CM037094.1, read as the reverse complement.
TCAATTGATGTGTTAAATTGAAGTGTTTGCGTCGAGGGATGCGTTGTGGCATGGCTAGGGCGCCAAAATTGGCGACCCATGCGCTGGTGTGTGTGCTTGTGTGCGTTTGCGCGCCCGAGCGCCCGAGTTGCTGCCCGTGCGCTTGTGTGCGGGAAAGGCGCGCTGAGTGTGCGCCCGTGGCTGTGTGTGCGTGTGTGGGGGCGCCAACGTGGCTGCCCCAGGGGCGCCGAGGTGTGTGAGGCATGGGAGAGTGGCACGGGCTGGGCGCAAGGCGCCTATGCCCTGTGTGTGAGTATGTACCGAGGTGTGTGAGGCATGGGAGAGTGGCACGGGCTGGCGCAAGGCGCCTATGCCCTGTGTGTGAGTATGTGCCGAGGTGTGTGAGGGTCTGCCGAGGTCTGTGAGTGTGTGTGCCGAGGTGTGTGAGGCGTGGGAGAGTGGCACGGGCTGGGCGCAAGGCGCCTGTGCCCTGTGTGAGGGTGCGTGCCGAGGTGGGTGAGTGCGCGTGCCGAGGTGTGTGAGTGCGCGTGCCGAGGGGTGTGAGTGCGCGTGCCGAGGTGTGTGAGGGTCTGCCGAGGTAGTGATTGAGAGGAACCGAGGTAGTGTGATTGAGAGGAACCGAGGTAGTGTAATTGAGATGAACTGAGGTGAAGTGAGGTGAAGGAGGTTGGTGACCGAGGTGAGTGAGGCGAGATGAGGTGCCGAGGTGAATGGGGTGAGGTGCCGAGGTGTGTGAGAGTGTACCGAAGTGTATTTTGTGTGTGCCGAGGTGAAGTGAGTGTGTGCCGATGTGAAGTGGGTGTGTGCCGAGGTGAAGTGAGTGTGTGCCGAGGTGAATTGAGTGTGTGCCGAAGTGAAGTGAGTGTGTGTCGAGGCGAAGTGAGTGTGTGCACGAAGTGACACGAGTGTGTGTAGAGTGCGGTGTAAGCGATGTGGCACTGTGTGATGTCAGAACCGTGAGAATTACGAGGTAGCCGTGATGCTACAATACGTGATATTTTTGTGAAGTGATTTTATAATGAGATATGATGTTAAAGTATTTATTAATTAAATACTTTGAGTTTGTGTAGTTGGTGCATGAGTCATGAGTCGCATTATCATATGCATTTCTCGGTGGTATAGGCTTCGGCCTCTTTGTGAATATTCTCGGTGGTATAGGCTTCGGCCTCTTTGTGAATATTTTTGGTGGTATAGGCTTCAGCCTCTCGCCCGTCGCGGCTTAGTGGTGTTTGAGATCGATGCATCGCATGCATATACCCGGAGGTTACATTGTCGCATAGTCTACATATATGTACGCATACGTAACGTGTTTTGGGTGTTCTCATTGTGATGAAAGTTGGATCTTTCTGTGTAACATGAACTGCCTGCTGCTTATATACTACTATCTTTTATCTATTATTTCTGTTAAGCTCACCCCTTCTGCTTGGAATGTTGCTCTTATGTGGCAACGCTGCAGGTGATCGATAGCACTCGTGGAGGATTGCTAGGTGTAGTTTCCTTCTCGTTGGGTCTGTGTCAGCTCTGATGTGTAGCACCGGGGAGGGATTTAGTTTTCGTTTTTCAAAGCATCCTTCGTTATTTTGGAGTTTTGGCTTAATGCCTATTTATTTTTGAAGTGCGACTTAATGTCTTATTTATGTTGGAGATGTTCAATAATTTTGTGATTCCGCTGCTTAGAGATTGATTATTTATGTTTTTGAGGATTTATTTTAAATCAAAAATCAGAGTATACAAAAATCATTTCTGGTCATCTTTTAGTTTAGTGTGTTATAAAATAGTGAACTGATTGACTATGGGATTACTCAGGTAACTGATACTACTTGCAACAGGCATTGACCTCCTTTGCAAGGCTCTCAGTGATGCCCTTGTAAATACACCAGCGAAAGAAATTCTGACCTTAGTGGCGAACCACAATTTAGCCATAGTCATTCAGCACACTAATAGTATAACATAAATCAGTCCTCAATAAAATGGAGCGTCACACATCTCTCTTAAAACATTCAATAGTTAACTCATCTCATAATATAATCAAAATACGTAACACCAGCAAATAAACTCGTGGAACTATAGTTTCACATAATGCAGCGGAAAATACTCATGATCTCAATGAGAATAGTTCAAAGAGCTCAAAACAATACATAGAAGGCTCATCAAAGAGCAAAACAAGACAACTATAGTTCATAACCCCAACCCCAGGTGCTACGTGTCGAGCGGCATCGACTCGGGGAGTAGTGAAGGCGTAGAAGCCCTCACTCATGACTACCCGTGGTAAACAACAACGAAAAGGTGAGTCTCGAACTATATAATAAAAGTGATAATAAGCAATATATATAATCATAGTTCACAAAGATACTCAACACACCAATCATCACTCAACGATATCCATGCACTAATGAGAATGTATGCAATGTAAGTATGCATGTGGTACCATTTGCCCTCGGCATTCTCATCAATAATGGAGTCCTCATGACTCGCCCTCCGGCCTCCTCGGGCTTCACAATCATTTTATAAGGCCCTCCGCCGCCTCGAACTTCACAATCATTTTATAAGGCCCTCCGCGCCTCGAACTTCACAATCATTTTATAAGCTCTACGATCATGGCCGAATGTATGCATGAGACTCCATGTACAACACAAACACAATCTCAAACAGCTCAATACACACATTAACTCTTACCTCAGTATTCAATCTCATTTTATAGCCCCCATGGCTTGGCCCTCCGGCCCATGCCCTCATGGCATGCTCGGTCACCTCATTGTATACTCTCAACACCATTAAGTCCCAAGACTAATCCCCTAGAGTACTCAACCTCACTCAAGGACCTAAACCACCATTTAGGACGAAAACAATCATCTAGGGACCAAACTGTCACCTAGGGACCAAAAGCGACACACTCTTAGGCACTTGGCAAAGACTAGGCGCCATTTTTCCCACATTCGCGCACGGTGCAACACAAAGACTAGCGCCCAAACTTCAAGATTTTGGCGCCCCAGGCAACACACCCACCGGGCGCCACTTTTCTAGCAACTGCGCCCCACAGGGCAACACAGACCTAGACACAAACTTCAGACACAATCTCGGACACGAGGCGTGCAAGCAGACTAGGCGCCTGGCGCAGACAATTTAGCGCCCCTCTCGACCCAGCTCACCCAACACTTTCAAACTAAAAACCACCCGAGCCAAAATGTTTAAAAATGAATTTGGGCAGGTGAACACAAAATTTGTACGAGGAAATATGTTCGAAATACAAGTTTCACTCCCGGCCCCAAAACACACACAAAATCACCCCACCGGGACATTTTCAAAATGACACTGCAACTTGAAAACTACTCGAGCCAAAACACTTAAAAATGAATTTGGGCAGGTGAACACAAAATTTGGCACGAGGAAATATGTTCGAAATACAAGTTTCACTCCCCTGCCCCAAAACACACACAAAACAAGCCCCACCGGGACATTTTCAAAATAACACCGCAAACTGAAAAACCACTCGCGCCAAAACACTTAAAATTGAAAGTTGGCACGTGAATACAAAATTTGGCACAGATAAAATATGTCGTAAATGTGAGTTTCACTCACCCACCCCATTTACACACACAAAACGAGCCCCACCGGGTTGTTTTCAAAATAACACCGCAACTGTAAAAACCACTCGAGCCAAAACACTTAAAATTGAATTTGGGCAGGTGAATACAAAATTTGGCACGAGAAAATGTGCCCAGAAATACAAGCTTCACTCCCCGGGCCCCAAAATACCCACATTCGCGCCCAGACAAGAACACCGCATCAGTAGCTCTCACATACGATGCACAGGCGCGAGAATCCTAGCCCTTTGGCGCCCTACACCTCAAAAATCCTCAATTCTCAATTTCTTCCAATTCTAACCACCATATATCATTCCAATTCACTCTATAATCATTTTAACATGTTCAATTTCACATTTCAAACATCAATTCACACATCAAAACGAAATCAAGAACATAAAACCCTAACATTGAGTCCTAAAACAATTTCTCATGCAATTTCATCAAATTCAATCCAACAACCATTCGATTAACAATCAACATCATCAAATTAAGACTCTATGACTTACATACGACCTATTATACCTCTATTATAGAGTGAGACTCCCTTACCTTATTTTAACCGTAGAAATCCCTTCTCCTTGAGTCACGTACAAAATCACCGCAACCAAAGCTCTATTCTTTCCTCCTTGAGTGGTGCGATCTACCCTTCTCCCTTCTCCTCTAGGGTTTGCGCCGTTTCCTCTTCCTTCCTCTCTTCTCTCTTCGCAAGTTCTTCCTTTCTTTTCACAAATGAGAGCAAATTCCAATTTTGGGTATATGTACATTGGGCCAGGCGCACCTTGGGCCCTTTTTACACCCCCTCTCCATTTCTTCCACCATTCCCTTTAGTTAAAATAAAATACTAAATTATAAACACCATATTATAATTTAATATAATTAAAATTAGTGCAACACTTAAACAATTTAATCAATTTCTTAATTAAATTATTTGGGGTGTTACAACTCTCCCCCACTTAGGAGATTTCGTCCTCGAAATTCATACCGAGTCAAATAACTCGGATAAGACTCCCGCATCTTGCTCTCCAGGCTCCCAAGTCATGCTCTCACCAAAGAGCCCCCAACCACACTACCTTGACCAAGGCAATGTCCTTCCCTCTCAACACCTTCACTTCTCTATCATCAATCCTCACTGGCATAGTCTCCACAGTGAGGTTCTCACGTACCTCCACATCATCCATGTGAATCACATGAGACGGGTCTGGAATATACTTCCGAAGCTGTGACACGTGGGAGACATCGTGCAAGTTCGAAAGATTAGGCGGCAAAGCCACCCTATAAGCAACCTTTCCAACCTCTCGGTGATGCGAGTGCGGCCCAATAAACCTTGGAGTTAACTTCTCTGCCTTCAGAGCACGCCCAACACCAGTCCTAGGCGTGACCCTCAAGGACACATGCTCACCAGCCTGAAACTCCAAGTCTTGTCTCCTCCTATCATTCAACAACTTACACTGAATTACATCTACATTTCGATAACCCTCCTTCAGTCTATATACACTATACCTCGGCGACACTAAATCCGGCGTGCCTATACCTCACTTCCATACATACATACCTCTGCTTATATCTTCTCAATTTACCACCACCGGTCTCGGTTTACCTTAGACCTCAATAACCACGCTTAGGCTTATGTTCACTGCAGCACCTCAACATTTATACTTGACAAAGACATGTATACTCTACACTTGGCCATTACTAATTTCGGTACTACACTACCTTAAGCGCACCACACTTTAACACAACACCTCAACTCTGTACCTCAGTTGACATATCAGACAACAACTCAAATATAAGCCAGCACACCATCAAGCCATTAATCCTCAACTCCAAATAAGCCCGGTTAAAACACAAAAGAACTCTCACTCAACCACGCTTATAACACAAAGAACTCATACTCGTCAAAACAATATCAAACTCATATGTAAATGCATGGATGCAACCCAACACCAATGCTTAATGCATGAGTACCATCACTGGCGTAATGGCACTGTCACCGTCCTTTACACCGTCGTCTATTTCACCTAGAACGACCCCAATAGCGCTAAGGCTAACGTCCACTCACCGGACACCTCAACACCACACTCACTAGCCCTACGCCTAACGTCCCACTCACCGGGGCGCCTCGACACCAAAGAGGCCAAGTCTTCTCACACCGAGAATGCACGGAAGGCGACCTCAAACACCACGGGTACAACACGAGAACGAGGTCCTAGACCCATCACTCAACGTCGGTTCCCATTTGGAACCTCACCACTTAAACACATCGCCACTCAAAGCTCTAAGGTCATCATCACACCTCGGGCATAGCCCATGGCTATCGTCCCAACTCACCATCCAATACATCTCCAATTGTAGTTCTCACACTACCCCAACATCCTCACACCAAACGCGGTGGACTAAAACGATCCTACGAGGACCACAACGTCACCTAGGACTAAAACCGGACTATCCCATTACAACCACTTAAGCGTTCACAACGCCAAACAACACCCGGTTGCTTTGGCGGCGCGCTTGCGCAGCTCGCCAGCTTCAACGGCACCTCGGCACCTCTCTCCTAGAACCTCGGCACACGCACCACTAACCTCGACACACAGGCACTAAGCCTCCTCTCTGCACCATAAATCATCTCGGCGTCTATACTTATACCACAACTACCATACTTACTTCACCTTAGTCTTAACGCAACTAGGTTACTTCTACTTCAATTCACCCTTAATCACCTCGGTTCACCACCTCGGCTACGCCTACACTTAGTCACGCATCTTATCTTCAATGGCGTCCTTGCGTCTCACCTCGGTTACCCTGGCTACTTAACTTAGGCTACCTATCACTCCCTCAGTTCACTTAGGTACAAGCCTCTATTTCATTCGCCTCGGTTGCCATACCATCTCGGCAACCTCAGTTCAGCAACTACACTTAGGTGTATAAATACACGCCATACTCCAGTAATCACCTCGGTATACCTATGCTACACCTCGGCAACTACAAGTCGACCCTACGCTCCAGCTCTCACACTTTGACAACTTGGCATACGACTTCCTCTCTTTCAAGACCTCTAGCACCAGCCTCAAGTGCTCTGCATGCTCTTCCTCAGATTTTGAGTACACCAGAATATCATCAATAAAAACAACCACAAACCGATCCAGATAGCTATGGAAGATTCGGTTCATGTACTCCATCAACACCCCTGGTGCAATTGTGACACCAAACGGCATTACAGAGTACTCATAATTGTAACACCCCATTTCTACCCGGTAATTTAAATCAAAAATCAGAGTGTACAAAAATCTTTTCTGATCATTTTCTAGTTTAGTGTGTTATAAAATAGTGGACTGGTGACTATGGGATTACTCGGTGTAATCGATACTACTTGCAATGAGCATTGGCCACTTTTGCAAGGCTCTCGATGATGCCCTCGTAAATACACCAAATGAAAGAAATTCTAGCCTTAGTGGCGAACCACGGTTTAGCCATAGTCATTCAAAGACACTAATAGTATAACATAAAGTAATACTCAATGAAATGGAGCGTCACAACTCTTTCTCTTAAACCAAAAACCAAATCGTAACACGATTGAAGATAACTCATAGAAATATAGTTTCACATAATGCGTGGAAAACAATCATTATCTCAACAAAGATAATCCAAAGAATATCAAAACAAATACATAAAGGCTCAACAAGGAGCAAAGCAGTAACAACGATCTAAACCCAGGCCCCTAGGTGCTACGTGATCGAGCGAGGGCCAGACTCGGGGAGTAGTGAAGGTGGAAAGCCCTCACTCCCGACTACGTGGTAAATAACAACGAAAGGGGTGAGTCTCGAACTATATAATAAAGGTGATAATAAGCAATATATAAGCATAGTGTACAAAGACTCAAACACACCAATCATTAATCAATAATATTCATGCACTAATGAGAATGTATGCAATGTCATCATGCATGTGGTACCATTGGCCCACCGCCGCCTCGAAGCTTCACAATCATCATACAAGGCCCCTTACGCCGCGCAGCTTCATAATCACTTTATAAGGCCCCTACGCCCTCTCGAAGCTTCACAAATCATATTATAAACACTACGATCCGCAGACCAATGTATGCACGAGACTCCATGTACATCGCAAAACATCATTTCAAACAATTCAATACACCCAATTACTCTTACCTCGGTGTCAATCTCATTTTATAGCCCTCCTGGCTTGGCCCACCGCCCATGCCCCATGGCATGCTCAATCACCTCATTATAAACCCTCAACACCATTATGTCCCACCTGGACTATTCTCCTCTAGGGTACTCAACCTTACTCGGGGACCTAAACCACCATTTAGGACCAAAACAATCATCTAGGGACCAAACTGTCACCTAGGGACCAAAAGCAACACCCTCTTGGGCACTTGGCGGCACGAGCGCCATTTTCCCCACATTCAGCGCCCGCGGTGCAACACAAAGACTAGCGCCCGAAACTTCAACATTTTGGCGCCCGTGGCAACACACCATCGGGCGCCACTTTCCTAACAATCTGGCGCCCCACAGGCAACACAGACCTAGACACAAACTCGACCACGATTCCTGCACACAAACTAAGACACGAGCGACCTGGTTGGCGCCCCTGTGACCAGCTCACCCTGACACCTTCAAACCAAAAACACCCGAACCAAAATGTTTAAAAATGAATTTGGGCGTAAACACAAAATTTGTACAGATGAAATATGCCTAGAAAAGTAAGTTTCACTCCCGGGCTCCAAAACACACCCAAAACGAGCCCTACCGGGACATTTTCAAAAATACACTTGCAATCGAGAAAACCACCCGAGCCAAAACACTTAAAATTGAAAGTTGGCGGTGAATACAAAAGTTGTACGAGAAAATATGTTTAGAAATATAAGTTGCACTCCCGGGCCCCAAAATGCACACAAAACGAGCCCCACCGACATTTTCAAAAATACACTGCAACTAAAAAACACTCTCGAGCAAAACATTTAAAATTGAAAGTTGGCGGTGAATACAAAAGTTGCACGAGAAAATGTGTCCAGAAATGCAAGTTTCACTCACCGGGCTCCAAAATACCCACGTTCTCGCGCCCGACAAAGAACTCACTCACCCAGAGCATCGCTCACGGTGACACGCGCCGTTCTGGCACCACAGGGCAGCATTTGGCGCCCGTCACCGCACACGCGCACCCAACACACAACAAGCGATTGCGCGCCACTTTCCCAAAGAACTTGGGCGCCTGGCGAACAACCCACGCGCAAAACATATTCCGGCACATGAGCGATTACACGCGGGCGCCATTTTCCCGGCAATGTGGCGCCTGGCGTGCATTCTGCACAAACTCTAAACTTAGCCAATGGAATGATTACGGGCGCGAGAATCCTAGCATCTTGGCGCCCAAACCCCAAAACCCCAATTTTTCCAAATTCTTCCAAACCAATTCACCCAATAATCCTTCTAACACTCCTAATTGCATAATCAAACAACCAATTGCATACTCAAATCATCAATTAACATCAAAATCACCAATTCATATATTACAAAACCCTAACTCACGCCTAAATGAATTTTTACCAACAATTTCATCAAATTCAAGAAACCAATCAACATGTGATCATCAAATAACATCAAAACAAAATTTCCCTATGACACATATAATACCCATTATCTCCTCTATTATAGAGTGAGACTCCTTACCTCAAAATAACCGTGAGAGAAGAACCGGACGGAGTCACGAACAAAACCACCGCAACAATCCAAGCTTGAAGCCACAAAATTGCTCTTCTCCTCCTCTTCTCCTAGGGTTTGCTTGTAGTGAGCTCTCTCTTTCTCTCTCCTCTCCTTCGCAACTTTCTTTCTTTCTTTCACAAATGAAAGAAAATTCCACTTTGGGTATATGTATATTGGGCCAAGTGCACCTTGGGCCCTTTTTACACCCCCGCCCATTTCTTCCACCACTCCTTCAATTAAAATAAAATACTAAATTATGAACACCATATTATAATTTAATATAATTAAAAATTAGTGCAACACCTAAACAATTTAATCAATTTCTTAATTAAATTATTTGGGGTGTTACAACTCTCCCCACTTAGGAGATTTCGTCCTCGAAATTCGTGCACTGAGTCAAATAACTCTGGATAGGACTCCCCGCATCTTGCTTTCCGGCTCCCAAGTCATACTCTCACCAAAGGCTCCCAACCACACTACCTTGACCAAGGCAATGTCTTTCCCTCTCAACACCTTCACTTCTCTATCCTCAATCCTCACCGGCATAGTCTCCACAAAGGAGGTTCTCACGCACTCTACATCATCCATGTGAATCACATGAGACTGTTCGGAATATACTTAGGCCGTGTGACACGTGGAAGACATCGTGCAAGTTCGAAAGATTGGGCGGCAAGGCCACCCTATAAGCAACTTTTCCAACCCTCTCGGTGATTTGGTGCGGTCCAATAAACCTTGGAGTTAACTTCTTTGCCTTGAGCACGCCCACACGGTCATAGGCGTGACCCTCAAGAACACATGCTCACCACTGAAACTCCAAGTCCTTCCTCCTCTTATCATGATAACTTTCTCACGACTACGAGACTCTTTCACCTTCTCGGTGAGTCTCCACTAACCAACTCGTCCAAGGACAACACTCTCCCGGACTCATGCCAACACAAAGGAGTTCTGCACCTCCGCCCATCACGATTGCCTCAAAAGGAGCCATCCGATGCTCGAATGATAGCCGTTATTGTGTGCGTGAACTCAATCAATGGAAGATGTGTATCCCACGCACCTCCCCGCTCTAGTACACAAGCTCTCAAAGATCCTCCAAAGACTGGATGGTTCTCTCCGTCGACCATCGATCGAGGATGATAAAGTGAACTCAACCTCGGCTTGGACCCCAAAGCCTCCCGCAAGCTACCCCAAAACTCGGATGTAAACCGCGGATCTCTATCCGACACAATACTCTTCGGGACCCCATGAAGCTTCACAATCACACGAATGTAAATTCTAGCCAACTTTGGCACGGGAAAGGTGATGTTGATAGGGATGAAATGGGCGGACTTGGTCAACCTATCCACAATCACCCAAATAGTGTCGGACCTCTCACAAAGATGTTGGCAACCCGATCCACAAAGTCCATGGAAATCTTGTCCCACTTCCATTCCGGAATCTCCAAAGGTTGCATCAACCCCGCGAGTTTTCGGTGCTCAATCTTTGACTTCACGGCAAGTCAAACATGCATATACAAAGCTGCGCCACATCTCTCTTCATACCGTGCCACCAAAATAGTTTCTTGAGATCATGGTACATCTTAGTGGCACTGGATGAATGCTCAACTTACTCCTATGACTCTCCTCAAGTATCATCTTCTTCAACTCAAAGATCATCCGGGAACACGATTCTACGTCACTCGAACCTCAACACACCACAGGGAATCCAACTTTGTAATCCCCATCAGCAGGTTTGCTCACCAAAGACCACCAAATCTACCAACTTCACATCTAACTTCACGGCGTCTCGATACTAACCAAGAAGTCGTTCCCAATTCTCGGCATCCCCAATCGACACTGCGGGGTGTCACCTCACGAACTAAACTCAAGTCACGCGCGCTCAATCAATTCCAACTCCTCACCATCATAGTTGACTATGCAAAGTCTTCCGACTCAAAGCATCCGCCACGACATTAGCTTTGCCCGGGGTGATAGTTCAAGCCGAAATCATAGTCCTTCAACAGCTCTAACCAACGCCTCTGTCTCATATTCACTCATTACGGTCAAACAAGTACTTGGACTCTTGTGGTCACTTTGAACACTTCGAATCTAGTACCATAGAGATAGTGTCTCCAAATTTTCAACACAAACACAATCGCGACCAACTCTAAGTCATGAGTAGGGTAGTTCTTCTCATGGGTCCTCAACTGTCGGGACGCATAAGCAACCACCTTCCCATCCTGCATCAAAACACCTCCCAAACCCATCTTGGAAGCATCACAGTACACAACAAATGGCTGCTCTGGCACAGTCAACACCAACACTGGGGACGTGGTCAACCTTCTCTTTAGCTCTTGGAAGCTCTCTTCACACTTTGCATCCCACACAAATGCCTTTCCTTTACAGTCAGGCGAGTCAATGGAAGGGCTAGCTTAGAGAACCCTTCAATGAACCTCCTGTAATAACCAACCAACCCCAAGAAACTCCTGATCTCAGTCGCAGACTTTGGGCTCTCCCACTGTAACACTGCATCTACCTTGGGCCGGATCCACCGCTATACCATCACCGTAAATAATATGACCCAAGAAGCTCACCTCATGCAACTGAATTCACACTTTGACAACTTAGCATACAACTTCCTCTCTTTCAAGACCTCTAGCACCAACCTCAAGTGCTCTGCATGCTCTTCCTCTGATTTGGAGTACACCAAAATATCATCAATGAAGACCACCACAAACCGATCCGGATAACTATGGAAAATTCGGTTCATGTACTCCATAAACACCCACGGTGCATTTGTGACACCAAACGGCATTACAGAGTACTCATAATGCCCATACCTTGTCCCGAATCTTTGTCTTACGGATATCCTCATCCTTCACCTTAATCTGGTGATACCGGACCTCAAGTCAATCTTGCTAAACACTTTAGCACCCACCAAATGATCCATTAGATCATCTATCCTCGGGAGAGGATACTTATTCTTGATAGTCACTTTATTCAACTGTCATGTAGTCTACGCGCAGGCGCATACTTCCATCCTTCTTCTTCACCAACAAAGCTGGAGCTCCCCATGGTGATACACTAGGCCTCACAAACTTCTTCTCAAGAAGCTCCTCCAATCGCTTCTTCAATTCAAACCCAACTCGGAAGGACGACATCCGTGCCGGTGCCATGACACGAGCCTAGTACGGGCACAAGTTCAATCCCGAACTCAACTTCCCTCTGCGGGGCACACTAGGAATCTCATCCGGAAACACTTGGGAACTCACACACCACCGTAACTCATCAATCACACTCTGTTCTCGTGAGACATAGACGCCATCAAAGCAAACAAGCGACCACCCTCTTTCATTACCTTGCGCAATTGCTCGTGAGGCAATGGCGCACTCTTCCTCTTCGGGAAGGAGAAAACTAATAGATTTATCGAGCGGTTGATGTGCACGTGGTTATCTACTAACCATCCATGCCCGAATCACATCTAACCCACCCAAAGGCAAACAAATCGAGATCGGCCCGAAAATCCTCGCCAAGACCGATGAGAGGACACCTAGCACACATCGAGAAGTAGTTCTGGGACCGCCGTTAGCCGGAGTGTCGATAACCATCCTCTCTCCATAGTAGACATTACTAAATTTAACTTTTCAAAGACAAACAGATGAAATAAAAGAGTGCGTAGCACCCGTGTCAACAATAGCAACTAAAGGTGTACCAGAGATGAAACATGTACCTCGGATATCATTAGGTCCCTCTGAACCTGCCAATGCAAACACCCTCCCAGTAGCTCTTTCCTTCTTAGGCTTGGGGCACTTGAAGCTAATGTGACCAGCTTCACCACAGTTGAAACATACAGGTTCCTTGCGATCACACTCAGATGCCATGTGACCACTCTTCCCACACCTAAAACATCTCCTCACTTCCACCTTACAGTCAAAACTCTTGTGACCTGGCTTGTCACACTTGAAACACACAATGTCAGATGGGGCGTCTCCCCCACTTGGCTTCTTGCCCTCATGGTGCCTCCTACCCTCAGCAGACCTGTTTCCACCATTGTACCTGTTACCACCCGAATACCTTTGCTTCCCTTTGTCAGCAGACTTCTCATAAGGTTTACCTCCGTGATGAAATTTCCCCTGCGGTCTCTCATGACCCTAGGCGGGCATTCTTTGTCTTCCTCATATATCCTGCAAAGAATCTACCGGATCAAAGAAATACTCTAATTTTCTGATACCCCACAGCCTGCTTGATATCAGCTCTCAGTCCATTCTCAAACTTGATGCACTTTGAGAATTCAGCCCCAGCCTCAGCATAGTGGGGATAGAACTTGGCCAACTCCGTGAACTTGGCAGCATATTCAGTAACAGTCATACTCCCCTGCCTCAGTTCAAGAAATTCCAGCTCTTTCTTACCTCTCACGTCCTCCGGAAATACTTTCTCAAGAATTCCCTTGAACACACGGCCAAGTGATCTCTTCACGTGCGGCAAAGACCAATCTCTCACCGGTCTCTAGCCACCACCATCGACCTCTTCGGATAATGTATGAGTACTGCGTGCACGACTTTCGCTCTCATCCATGCGGCCCAATCACCTGAAAGATCCTCTCAATCTCCTTCACCAAGTCAAGGCACCATCCGGTTGTACCTCTCCGCCCGAAGGTAGGGGTTCTCTCTCCGAACGTTGCCGTGTGCGGGTCTCATTATTCTGTTGGGTACCCACGATCTGCGCTATAGCTGCAAGGCCTCAAGAAGAAGCGATGATCGATCCTTCGGCCATATCAACCTAACAACTGCGGCATAAACAACCGATTCGAGTTACTTTAAGACACCTAGTTGTCATACACACTATAATGATGACGACACACTTGGCCGAGACAGACCGAACTTTTGCTCACGATACCACTAATGTAACACCCCATTTCTACCCGGTAATTTAAATCAAAAATCGAGTGTACAAAAATCTTTTACGATCATTTTCTAGTTTAGTGTGTTATAAAATAGTGGATCTGGTGACTATGGGATTACTCGGTAATCGATACTACTTGCAATGAGCATTGGCCACTTTTGCAAGGCTCTCGGTGATGCCTCGTAAATACACCAAAAAAGAAATTCTAGCCTTAGTGGCGAACCACAGTTTAGCCATAGTCATTCAGCACACTAATAGTATAACATAATTTAATCATCAACGAAATGGAGCGTCACAACTCTTTCTCTTAAACCAAAAACCAAATACGTAACACCAGAAGATAACTCATAGAAATATAGTTTCACATAATGCAGCGGAAAACAATCATTATCTCAACAGCATAATCCAGCAATATCAAAACAAATACATAAAGGCTCAACAAGGAGCAAAACAGGCAACAACAGTCTAAACCCGAGGCCCTAGGTGCTACGTGATCGAGCGCGGCCCAGGCTCGGGAGTAGTGAAGGTGGAAAGCCCTCACTCGACTACTACCGTGGTAAATAACAACGAGAAGGGGTGAGTCTCGAACTATATAATAAAGGTGATAATAAGCAATATATAAGCATAGTGTACAGCACTCAAACACACCAATCATTAATCAATAATATTCATGCACTAATGAGAATGTATGCAATGTCATCATGCATGTGGTACCATTGGCCCACCGGCCGCCTCGAACTTCACAATCATCATACAAGGCCCCGTGCCCGCGAGCTTCATAATCACTTTATAAGGCCCCGGCGCCTCGGGCTTCACAAATCATATTATAAACACTACGATCATGCCCAATGTATGCATGAGACTCCATGTACATCGCAAACATCATTTCAAACAATTCAATACACCCATTACTCTTACCTCGGTGTCAATCTCATTTTATAGCCCTCCTGGCTTGGCCCACCGCCCATGCCCCATGGCATGCTCAATCACCTCATTATAAACCCTCAACACCATTATGTCCCACCGGACTATTCTCCTCTAGGGTACTCAACCTTACTCGGGGACCTAAACCACCATTTAGGACCAAAACAATCATCTAGGGGACCAAACTGTCACCTAGGGACCAAAATAAAGACCCTCTTGGGCACTTGGCGGCACCAGCGCCATTTTCCCCACATTACTCGCGCCCGGTGCAACACAAAGACTAGCGCGCGGCTTCGGCATTTTGGCGCCCCAGTGGCAACACGACCACTGGCGCCACTTTCCTAGCAATGGCGCCCCCCACAGGCAACACAGACCTAGACACAAACTCGCATACGCCTTCGGACACAAACTAAGACACAGAAAGACCTGGTTGGCGCCCCTGCGACCAGCTCACCCAACACCTTCAAACCAAAACCACCACGAGCCAAAATGTTTAAAAATGAATTTGGGCGAGTAAACACAAAATTTGGCACAGTGAAATATGCCTAGAAAAGTAAGTTTCACTCCCGGGCTCCAAAACACACCCAAAACGAGCCCTCTACCGGACATTTTCAAAAATACACTTGCAATCGAGAAAACCACCCGAGCCAAAACACTTAAAATTGAAAGTTGGCGGTGAATACAAAAGTTGGCACGAGAAAATATGTTTAGAAATATAAGTTGCACTCCCCGGGCCCCAAAACGCACACAAAACGAGCCCCACCGACATTTTCAAAAATACACCTGCAACCTAAAACCACTCGAGCCAAAACATTTAAAATTGAAAGTTGGCGGTGAATACAAAAGTTGGCACGAGAAAATGTGTCCAAAATGCAAGTTTCACTCACCGGCTCCAAAATACCCACATTCTCGCGCCCGACGAAGAACTCACTCACCCGAGCATCTTTACGGTGACACGAGCGCCATTCCCGGGCACCACAGGGCAGCATTTGGCGCCCACACCGCACACACGCACACCAACACACAAAGCGATTGCCGCGGCGCCACTTTCCCGAAAGACTTGGCGCCTGGCGGAAACAACCTCGCTGAAAACATATTCCGGCACATGAACGATTGCACGCAGGCGCCATTTTCCCAAAGAATGTGGCGCCACAGGCGTGCTGCATTCTGCACAAACTCTAAACTTAGCGATGGAAACGATTACGCAGGCGCGAGATCCTAGCATCTTGGCGCCACAAACCCCAAAACCCCAATTTTTCCAAATTCTTCCAAACCAATTCACCCAATAATCCTTCTAACACTCCTAATTGCATAATCAAACAACCAATTGCATACTCAAATCATCAATTAACATCAAAATCACCAATTCATATATTACAAACCCTAACTCACGCCTAAATCAATTTTTACCAACAATTTCATCAAATTCAAGAAACCAATCAACATGTGATCATCAAATAACATCAAAACAATTTCTATGACACATATAATACCCATTATCTCCTCTATTATAGAGTGAGACTCCCTTACCTCAAAATAACCGTGAGAGAAGAACCAGGAGCAGTCACGAACAAAACCACGCAAACAATCCAAGCTTGAAGCCACGAAATTGCTCTTCTCCTCCTCTTCTCCTAGGGTTTGCTTGTAGTGAGCTCTCTCTTTTCTCTCCTCTCCTTCGCAACTTTCTTTCTTTCTTTCACAAATGAAAGAAAATTCCACTTTGGGTATATGTATATTGGGCCAAGTGCACCTTGGGCCCTTTTACACCCCCGCCCATTTCTTCCACCACTCCCTTCAATTAAAATAAAATACTAAATTATGAACACCATATTATAATTTAATATAATTAAAAATTAGTGCAACACCTAAACAATTTAATCAATTTCTTAATTAAATTATTTGGGGTGTTACAATAATGCCCATACCTCGCTCACGAAAATTTGTTTTACGGATGTCCTCATCCTTCACCTTAATCTGGTGATTCCCGACCTCAGTCAATCTTGCTAAACACTTAGCACCCACCAGCTGATCCATCAGATCATCTATCCTCGGGAGAGGATACTTATTCTTGATAGTTACTTTATTCAATTGTCTGTAGTCCTTGCACAGCGCATACTCCCATCCTTCTTCTTTACTAACAAAACCGAGCTCCCGTGGTGACACACTAGACCTCACAAATTTCTTCTCAAGAAGCTCCTCTAATCGCTTCTTCAATTCGGACAACTCGGTGACATCCGATACGGTGCCATAGACACGCACCTAGTACCGAGCCTGCTCAATTCCGAACTCAACTTCCCTCTCTCCTGGTGGCACACTAGGAATCTCATCGAGGAACACTTCAGAAACTCACACACCACCGCAACCCATCAACTACAAACTTGGTTCTCGTGAGACATAGAGCGCCATCAAAGCAAACAAACACCACCCTCTTTCATTACCTGCGCAATTGCTCGTGACAACAGAGAGCGCACTCTTCCTCTTCGAAGGAGAAAACTAATGAGACTTGCAACCGAAGCTCTTGCGGCCGACTTGCCACACTTGAAACACACCATATCAGGCGGAAGCATCTCCCCACTTGGCTTTTTGCCTCAGCGGACCTCTTGCCTCGGCGGACCTACTACCACCAAAGATACCTCTGATTTCCTCTGTCAGCCCAGACACCTCATATGGCTTACTCACAGTTCTGGAACTCACCTCTATCTCCAAGCATGAACAACAATTTAGAACTAGTCTAGCAACACCTAATTGTCATAAACACTATGACATGATGACACACACTTGGTCGGACAGGCCAGAACTTTTGCTCTGATACCACTAATGTAACACCCCATTTCTACCCTGTAATTTAAATCAAAAATCGAGTATACAAAAATCATTTACGGTCATCTTTTAGTTTAGTGTGTTATAAAATAGTGAACTGATTGACTATGGGATTACTCAGTAATCGATACTACTTGCAATGAGCATTGACCTCCTTTGCAAGGCTCTCCGATGATGCCCTTGTAAATACACGGCAAAAAAGAAATTACGACCTTAGTGGCGAACCACAATTTAGCCATAGTCATTCAAAGACACTAATAATATAACATAAATCAGTCCTCAATAAAATGGAGCGTCACACATCTCTCTTAAAACATTCAATAGTTAACTCATCTCATAATATAATCAAAATACGTAACACCAGCAAATAAACTCGTGGAACTATAGTTTCACATAATGCAGCGGAAAATACTCATGATCTCAACAGAATAGTTCAGCAGTCTCAAAACAATACATAGAAGGCTCATCAAAGAGCAAAACAAGACAACTATAGTTCATAACCCCAACCCCTAGGTGCTACGTATCAGAGCAGACCGACTCGGGGAGTAGTGAAGGCAGAAAGCCCTCACTCATGACTACCTGTGGTAAACAACAACAGAAAGGGTGAGTCTCGAACTATATAATAAAAGTGATAATAAGCAATATATATAATCATAGTTCACAGCATACTCAACACACCAATCATCACTCAACGATATCCATGCACTAATGAGAATGTATGCAATGTAAGTATGCATGTGGTACCATTTGCCCTCCGGCATTCTCATCAATAATGGAGTCCTCATGACTCGGCCTCCCACGCCTCGGAGCTTCACAATCATTTTATAAGGCCCTCCGCCGCCTCGAACTTCACAATCATTTTATAAGGCCCTCCGCCCCCTCGAACTTCACAATCATTTTATAAGCTCTACGATCATGCGTAGAATGTATGCATGAGACTCCATGTACAACACAAACACAATCTCAAACATTTCGATACACACATTAACTCTTACCTCGGTATTCAATCTCATTTTATAGCCCCCATGGCTTGGCCCTCCGGCCCATGCCCTCATGGCATGCTCGGTCACCTCATTGTATACTCTCGACACCATTAAGTCCCAAGGACTAATCCTCTCTAGTACTCAACCTCACTCAAGGACCTAAACCACCATTTAGGACCAAAACAATCATCTAGGGACCAAACTGTCACCTAGGGACCAAAATAAACACACTCTTAGGCACTTGGCGGCACTAGGCACCATTTTCCCACATTCGCGCCCCTGGTGCAACACAAAGACACTAGCGCGAAAATTCGGCATTTTGGCCCCCGTGGCAACACGTGCCACACTGGCGCCACTTTTCTAGCAACTGCGCGCCCCACAGGCAACACGAGACCTGACACAAACTCGGACCACGATTTGAGACACAATCTCGGACACGAGCGTGGCAGACTAGGCGCCTGGGCGTACATGTTTAGCGCCCCCTCGACCCAGCTCACCCAACACTTTCAAACTAAAAACCACCCGAGCCAAAATGTTTAAAAATGAATTTGGGCAGGTGAACACAAAATTTGGCACGAGGAAATATGTTCAAAAATACAAGTTTCACTCCCGGGCCCCAAACACACACAAAATCACCCCCAGGACATTTTCAAAATGACACTGCAACCTGAAAACTACTCGAGCCAAAACACTTAAAAATGAATTTGGGCAGGTGAACACAAAATTTGTACGAGGAAATATGTTCGAGAAATACAAGTTTCACTCCCGGGCCCCAAAACACACACAAAACAAGCCCCACCGGGACATTTTCAAAATAACACCCGCAACTGAGAAAACCACTCGAGCCAAAACACTTAAAATTGAAAGTTGGCAGGTGAATACAAAATTTGGCACAGTAAAATATGTCCAGAAATGTGAGTTTCACTCACCCACCCCATTTACACACATAAAACGAGCCCCACTGGACATTTTCAAAATAACACTGCAACTTGAAAACCACTCGAGCCAAAACACTTAAAATTGAATTTGGGCAGGTGAATACAAAATTTGGCACGAGAAAATGTGCCCGAAATACAAGCTTCACTCCCGGGCCCCAAAATACCCACATTAAAGCGCCAGGGCAATGAACACCGCATGCGTAGCCTCTTTCACTCTGATGCACAGCGCTGCGAGAATCCTAGCCCTTTGGCGCCCTACACCTCAAAAATCCTCAATTCTCAATTTCTTCCAATTCTAACCACCATATATCATTCCAATTCACTCTATAATCATTTTAACATGTTCAATTTCACATTTCAAACATCAATTCACACATCAAAACGAAATCAAGAACATAAAACCCTAACATTGAGTCCTAAATCAATTTCTCATGCAATTTCATCAAATTCAATCCAACAACCATTCGATTAACAATCAACATCATCAAATTAAGACTCTATGACTTACATACGACCTATTATACCTACATTATAGAGTGTGAGACTCCCTTACCTTATTTTAACAGTAGAAATCCCTTCTCCTTGAGTCACGTACAAAACCACATGCAAAGCTCTATTCTTTCCTCCTTGAGTGGTGCGATCTACCCTTCTCCCTTCTCCTCTAGGGTTTGCGCCGTTTCCTCTTCCTTCCTCTCTTACTCTTCATGAAGTTCTTCCTTTCTTTTCACAAATGAGAGCAAATTCCAATTTTGGGTATATGTACATTGGGCGAGCGCACCTTGGGCCCTTTTTACACCCCTCTCCATTTCTTCCACCATTCCCTTTAGTTAAAATAAAATACTAAATTATAAACACCATATTATAATTTAATATAATTAAAATTAGTGCAACACTTAAACAATTTAATCAATTTCTTAATTAAATTATTTGGGGTGTTACATCAGCAGTCATGGGAATCTGTAGTGCAAAAAGGAAGTGAAGAATTGTCAAAAAGAACCAGTGATGTCACCTTCAACCAATGGCTTAAGGACAAGCTTCAGAGTGTAAGATCACCAAAATCAAGGGATGCTTACCCTTGAGGAGGAGATTCAAGAACCTTATGTCCCTACCCATGAGGAGTTGAATGAAGCTAAATTCACTTTAGCAAAGGTAGAAGAGGAGAAGAAAGCCTTGCAAACCAGGTTGGAAGAGATGACCCTAGAAAAGGAAAGGTTAGAGGAAGAAAATGCTATCTAGATGATCGCTGTGGAAGAAAGTGTCAAGCGATTCAAGAGGAGGAACAAAGCAAAATAGAGGCCCAAGGATTTACGAAAAGAGCTGGAGAAGAACTCCGAAGTACAAACAAAAAGCAAGGAAGGCGCTTGAGGAAGCCCAAGAGTGGAAGATATTAGCCCACCAGTCAGGGCAAGAATCACACTTGGTGAGGGAGTTGAAGGGTCAGCTTAGGAACCTCGAGAAGGAGAAAAATTGCATTGAGGAGATCCTCAAAGAATATCAATGAAGCCTTGAGTTTTGAGAGAAAATATTTGGTGAATTAAAAGGTAACCTTCGCGATGCGGAGGAGGCTTACAGTGCAAGTCCGAGTTGAGAGTCGATTGGGAAGAACGCTACTTGGAATTAATAGGGAAAATTGAGGAGCAAGAGATCATTAAAGAGCTAAGGAGGAAATCCGGATGTGGAAGGGCAAGTTCTCAAAGTTATCCGAGTGGCTAGTCAAGCTATGGCGGGGAGTTCCCAAAAATCTAAGAGCAAAGAAGTTGAAATGTGTTTCTTCAACACCCTCCGGGTATACAAGTTTGTGAAGTATTGTCGGGCATTGGTCATGGAATTCAAGGAACAATCTCGAGAGAGCAAGAGTCGTGAGAAAAGGAAGAGAGCCAAAGAGTTTAAAGCCATTTGTAATTGAGTTGATTAGATGTATTTCTTTATCTAAAGCATTTGCTCTGAATATTGTATTCAAAATATTGTACTCCTTTACTTTATTTCATTATGAATGTGGTACCATCTTTTTCCTTGGCAAAAGTCGTTAAAGCTCGTTGTCCTTGATGAATGAAGTGTTTGGTTTGCTATTTTTGATTCCTCGTTCCTTTCACTTTCTAAAAAAAAAAAAAAAGAGAAAAAAAAGAAAATAATAATAAAAAGAAGAAAAGAAAGGAAGGAAAGTTGACGCGCCTAAGACAAGATGAGGCATTACGTGGTTCCCGCGTCGAGCAAGCATTAGGCATACATTCATACGTTCATCCATGCATCTTTCTTTTTTTTTTTTTTTTTTCGCTCTTATGTAATAAACGTCTAAAATAAGCGAAAAAGGCAAGGCGGTGCGTCAACATCGGTATTGGACTCGCTCCACGGGCGGATGAATGGCAATCTTAGCGAGATATCGATCCACCTCGGCCAAGGATGAGAATCGAAATCCTCGGCTCGGACTCAGTGAATGGAAGTGGGACAAGCCCGACCCTCATAGTGCGAGAATCGAGCGAGGCGGCTCCGGTAGCTCGGTCGAAATGATCACGAAATGAGGAATGAGATGAATGCTTTAAAAGCACAGATGAGTGAGGTGATGAGGCTCTTGTTGTCCTTGAAAGATGGGAATGATTTTCAGATTGCCCAGTGGCCTGCTTATGGCCTTCCTTTGGGATACACTCCCCCAAGTCAAGAAGCAAATCAGGAGGTTGGTCTGTGTCGGCAACTGAGAATGTGCAGCCAGTGTCTGTTGGACCGGAAGGAGTAATCTTCTTTGAACCCCGGGTCCAGATTCCTCACCCAATTGTTATACCTCAGCCCGCTCCTCAGAATCTCGCTACACCACCAGCCGTTTTTCCGCAAACTCAGGGCTTTGTGTTTCTGGAACTCTGCTTATCCCCAGGTTCAACACTCAATGCTACCACCGCAGTATGTTGTAAGTAATTCTCCTCAGGGTTATTCCACTGAACACCAGCAGATGCCAAGGAACAATTCCAAATGTTAGAAGAAAGGCTAAGGATGGTCGAAGGTTTTGGCTTGAGCTAGAGAGGCAAGAGATTTGTGCCTTATCCCGATGTGGTGCTACCCCAAAGTTCAAGGTCCCCGACTTTGACAAATATAGAGGTGCTACTTGCCCAAAGAGTCATCGGCGATGTCTTTGCGAGAAAATGTCTACTTACTCCCGGGACGACAAGGCTGCTAATCCATTGCTTCGGGGCGACCCTAGGCTGGGCATCTCTCAACCGGTACATGAAGTTAGAGCCATCCCAAATCCGTTCTTTGGAAAGATTTGGCGACGCTTTTCTCAAAGCGATATCAATATAATGCGAGATATGGCGCGGATCGGACCAGTGCGAGAACATGAGTAAGAAAGACGATGAATCATTCAAGGAGTATGCCCGAGAGATGGAGGGCTTTGGTGCGCGCAAGTTACACCCCTCTGCTAGACAAGGAGTTGGTTTCTATGTTCATGGAAACTTTGTCGTCGTTGTATTATGACCGCCTGATCAGTAGTGTCTCGTCCAACTTTTCAGATCTGGTGATTGTAGGAGAGAGGTTGGAAAGTGGATTGAGAAGTGGAAAGATCTCACAAGGATTTACCAAAGAATGCAAACCCCGAGAAAAAGCCATTCTCCAAACTTTCCCAAAAGAAGGAAGGAGAAACCAATGCCATCACCATCAACCCACCATATCGACCACCTAATATTCCAGTTCCCACTCCCATACAAACAGCCCATCCATTCCAAAACAACAGTCAAAGCAGCTACCAAAAGGCCTACCAAAACATAACCTTTGACCCAATTCCCATGTCCTACACAGACCTTTTCAACTACCTCATCACTAACAAACTCATCAACACAAGGCCCATGAAACTGTCCAACCACCTTACTTCAAGGGGTACAATCCTAATAGCTTTGTGCTTTCCATGAAGGAAGCGATGGGGCATGTTGTGGAGGACTATAAAAAGCCTTCAAAATAGTGGTACAAGATTTGATAGACGCAAAAAGGCATAACTTTCAAACAAGAGGATCCAAATATTACCACTAACCCATTTCTTAGGGTCATCGAGAGGCCGACTACCAACGCCATAGAAAGTTACGGTGGGCGATTGATAAAGAAGGCACACGAGATCAAGACTCCTCTAAGGGTCATTTATGATGAGTTGTCTTGGGCTGAAGTTGTTAAGAAAGGATGTTGCCATGAAGAAGGGTGTCTTGATTCTTTGTGCATGGGAGATTGCGAGACCTTTGTGATAATCTGCGAGGACTTGATGGATCGACACATGGTCGGTGGGAATTCATGGTATGGGGATGAAGTGTTGACTCTCTATTCGACGGTGATAGAAAGGTGAGAGGCGCGATTGAAGTCTGCTTGCGATTCCGATCCAAGAATGGTTCAAGTCGATGCTCGACCAACGATTGTTGGAGACCGCGGTTCCTTTCTCATGCAAGGAAAAAACCGTTGAGGAAATAACATCATTACACGCAAAGAAGGGATGTTGGGACACCACAGGAGAGCCCGGTGGAAAATTTGACTACTTGGTCGGGTATGATGCCCCCGAAAGCGCTCGAATCCGTATAGAAGATATCCATTACGGGATGGGGTGAGGAGGGTGAGCAATACAATCGGATAGGCATCGTCGAAGAAGAATTAGCTGAAGAAGGTGAGGGTCGGGATATGGTTTGTCGCGTTGCGAGGAGAAGAAGTTGGCAAGCGGAAGATCGTCGATTTCCTGTTTTTTCATTTCAAAGTAATGATTTTTGTAATGCAAATCCTTTGGCTCTGCCTAAGGCCTTAGGACATTTTCATAAGGGCATGCATGTTTCCTTTTAAGATATCATCTATCAATAAAATGTAGTTTTGAATTCTCAAATGAATAAAACTTGCTTTTAGTGTCTTCATTTTGTGTCTCCATTTTTGCTTGTTCATTGCTTTTCTATTCCCGCAAATGCGGATCTAAAATGAATGTCTCTGGAAATAATAACGCCAATGGTTCATATGTTAACTTTGATTACCCCGTTAATCAAGTGAGAGAAGATGTTGAGGATGACTGGGTGACTCCTCGAGTGACGAGAATGGTCGAGCAAGAAGAAAAGGTTATTCTACCATATGAGGAAACTATTGAGGTTGTCAATTTAGGCACAGAAGGTGAAAAGAAAGAAGTTAAGATTGGCACTTCAATGAAAAGGGGAATATGGGAGGTTGGTCCAGCTCTGCGTGATTATGTTGACGTCTTTGCATGGTCATATGAGGATATGCCCGGGTTAGATACTGATATAGTGGTGCACAAGTTGCCAGTCAAGCCTGAATGCTCTCCAGTTAAACAGAAGTTAAGGAGGATGAAGCCTGAGATGCCCTCTCTCCCTCTCTCTCCCTCTAGAAGCTTCTACACACTTCTTGCCTTATTCACTAAGATTTGATTTGTTCCTATCCTTAACTTTGCCCTCTTTGGTAAATTACTTCACTCACCTACACTAATACTCCCACCCAAAAATGCAAACTTACTTCTTTGGTAACACCCCATTACAAAAATACCCTTAACCCTACCTCATGAGACACTCCTTTCCCAAAATAAATAAAAACTTATTCCTTTTTCTTTTTTTTTCTCATGGCTTGCGCCCCACTCCTCTCACCTTCACTCTTATTTTGTGTTTCTTCAATACCCCTAATCCATGTGATGATTCATCTCAACCCTCCATTTAATTTTAAGACTCAATCCTAGAGGCACATCAAAAACAAAAAGACAATTATACCCCCAAACCTCAAAATCTATAAATACCTCTTCCTCTTCACACACTAGGGACTTTTGCCTTTCATTCCCTTCAAAAACACAAAAACAATTCTCCTCTCCTCTTCCTCTCTCTAAAACCGTAGCCTCCTTCTTCTTCCCTTCCTCCATTAATTCATTTTCATCCACCAAAATGCCTTGAATCCATCTCTCACCACCTTAGCTTTTCCTTTCTCACTCAAGAAAATCAAGAACAAAACTCTCTCCTCCATCACACCCCAAAACCGTAGCTTCCTCCTCCTCCTCTCCTCTATTTCTTTTCAAGCTCTTCCTTTCTCTCTTAGAAATAAGGTAAAAACCCTTGATACCTTTGCATTATCTTCAAGCATTTTACATTAGAACTTATTTTCTTTTCTTCATCTTGCATTTCCTTCATCATTTCGCATAGTTATCATATTCATTTTCATAATGTAGCTTGTTGTTGTTGGTGGGTGAGATTTGGTATCTCACCCTTAATAAATGGATTTATGATACTTCATGCTAATTTTGTTGTCATTTCACTAAACAAAAAAATATGCTCAAGTTAATTTTAGGTTTCTTCATTGTGAGTATTTTATTTTAGTAGTAATGTTGTTCTTGTTTAGTTGTTGATGATCTAGTCATATGATCTATCACTAGTGCTTAAGGCACTTTGATTTGAGTGATGGAGATGGCTAGAAAGGATTCAAGTTCATTTCATAGCTTAACATTATGTTCATTTCGCATGCTCTAAATAAATTAGGTTTTGCTTTATTTTTAATTGGTTTTGTTGATGATCTTGCAAAAGGATTCACCACTAAGCACTTAGTTGCTTTTGATTTAAAGTGGTGAAGATTGCAAGAAGGGATTCAAGTTCATTTTCATAGTTTAATATCATACACATTTCGCATATTGTGAATAAATTAGGTTTTATTTAATTTTGATGTGTTTTTGGTTTAGTTTGTTGATGATCTTGCAAAGGGATTCACCACTAAGTACTTAGTACTTTTGATTTAAAGTGGTGAAGATTGCAAGAAGGGATTCAAGTTCATTTTTAGAGTTTAATACCATGTTCATTTCGCATATGTTTAATAAATTAGGTTTCATTTGATTTTAATATGTTTCTTGGTTTAATTGTTGATGATCTTGCAAAAGGATTCACCACTAAGCACCTAGTTGCTTTTAATTTAAAGTGGTGAAGATTGCAAGGAGGGATTCAAATTTATTTCATAGTTTAATGTCATGTTCATTTCGCATTGTGTGCAATAAATTAGGTTTAGTTTGATTTTTGATGATCTTGCAAGAGGATTCCCACTAAGTACCTAGTACTTTTGATTTAAAGTGGTAAAGATTGCAAGAAAGGATTCAAGTCTAGTTTAAATGTTAGTGTTCTTGTGACTTAATTATGTTGTTGTTATGTTGTTGATGATCTTGCTAAATGACTCCCACAAAGTGTTTAGAGTATTCAAATTCAAAGTGGTGAGGATGGCTAGAAAGGATTCAATTGATTTAATTTTGTATAAGTTGTCCTTTCATCCTTTACTTTATCTCCTATTAAGTCTTGTAAGATAACCATAGATTTTTGCTTAATGCTCAAAGTTTTCCTTGCATGTTTAGTTTTGGCTATTTCATTGAATAATATCTTCTATTGTTTAGTCTATAATTAGGGTTTGATTTTAGGGTTTTGGTTTCACCATGTATACCTTCGGTTTAGGGTTAAGTTCTAGGGTTTAGATTGTTAATTTGTTCTTTTGAATTTTAGGTTGAATAAATGTATAAGTTCTTTGTTTTTATTTGTATTTGGTTTAGGATATAGAGTTGATTGAGGTGTTCTACTAAGCTTTCAAATTCTTTCTCCAAACTAGATTTCTTTTCTAAAACCAATTTTCAAAAAATCAAAAATCAATTGTTTTCTTAATAAAACCCTAAGGCGTTTTCATAAATAAAATCATTAACCATCACTCGAAGCTTAAGCTTGTTTGATCGTTAATGATGGAGTTACTAGTGGTAGTCACTCGAAGCCATTGCTTGTTTGACTATCATGAAAGCTCCCACACCTTAATCAACTACGAATTAGTTAAAAAAACTCCAAAAATAATATGAGTCATTAGTGGTAATTATCATTATGACTCACCCTTTTCCAAAATCATTTCAAAAAGATAATAAAGCGTTGCGACTAGTAATCACTTGAGTATTTGCTCGATTGATTATCGGCTCCAACACTTTTCTTTCAAGTTAGTAATGAACGCCACTCGAAGCCGTTGCTTGTTTGGTATTCATGAGCGGCAGTCGTCGTATTTCTAAAGCGCAAAAGATAAGATAAAAACAAAACACAGATTTTCTCAAAAAAACAAAGAATCAAGAACTACGTAGCTTTGATCCCTCGGTCATTGAGGGTGCGTAGGGCCGGGTCATACCCCGTCAAGCTCACTTTCAAAAAACCTTAGTTTAGTTTCACTTTTCAAAAATCCCAAAAGATTTCTCTCTCTTGTTTTCTAAAAACATTTTTCAATAAAAAGGAAAAGAAAGAAGTAGAACGATTATTTTCAAATCAAACAATCCAAACCACACATCGAATTAATGGTTCCCTTTCGGTAGAAAGGAGGTGTGGGAGTGCTAATACCTTCCCCACACCTAACCGACCCCAGACCCACATTTACATTTTGAAAGACCACCCGCCTTTTTGTAAAAAGACCTTTTCTAATGTTTTGGTCTAAAAACTAAAATATTAGTGGCGGCTTCACAATTCTCACGTTGTACACTGAGAAATCCCAAACCGGATTTTTCGGGGCGCAACAGGCTCTTAGGAGTTTGGGGGACTTTTGAGGAAGATTCAGGGATATCCCCCGGCCGAGAAACGTCAAATCTCTTAGCCCTCCTTCGAGCTTGGGGCGGAGCGGCGAGTCCCGTTTTTTGCGGCCATTCTTTACGCAGAAATCTGAGTCATGAGTTAAAAGAAAAAATCAATAACAGAATATAAGGACAAAAAAGTTCAAAAGCGAACCAATCTCGGCCTCCAGGTCTTGGCCTTCGTACAAGACGAAGTGTCGGCACGGTATGTCGCCCTTGGGATCTGGACGCATCATGCCCGCCAGCGCCTTGATCATATCTAGAGACTGCAGGTCGGCCTCCCCCAAGTCTTTGACAGCGTAAATGTAATCCCGTGTCGCTGCGAAGTGAGCCTCGTTCCACATGATGGGAAAGTAAGGTGGGCGAGCATTCCGTCCGTTGGACCTCCCGACCGCGGCCTTACCAAATTCCTCGGTGGGAGCGATCCGAAAATCTTGGCTTTTCGGGCCGCTCCCAACGACTCTGGGCGCTTTGAAAAACACGTGGTGAGTCTTACGCATCTTGAAAGAGACTTGCTCCCTCTTTTCCTTGTTAGCCTTCTCCCTGAGCCAGCTCAGCTCGAAGAGGGCAAAGAAAAGCATCATCGACACCGGCCGACCCAGCTTGGTCATCAGCACCTCGAAAGTCTTTAAAAACGCCCATGCGTTTGGATAAAGCGAGAAGGCGGCGACAATATATAGCGCGGGGCGTCGCGTTGGAATCGGTAAAAGGAGGGTAATCTTCATCTTCTCGAACACGAGCCGATACATCGTGAACTTGAAGTTGGAAGAATAAGTCGCGATATCTTACGCCTCCTTCATGCCTCTTTACCCTCCAGGCCCGGTGAGTCTTCAAGGCGGCTCGTAGATCGGGCAAAGCATCGTGGCCGACTGTAATAATGCTCCTGTTAGAGCGAAGAGTTTCCGACACCCAAGACATGTCAGATATATCTCGAGCTACATCAGCTTGGACTTCGGCCGACCCTTCGTTCGACCCCCCGACGTTGGCTTCGGACCCGGAAATATTGGCTCCGGGCTGAATCACCTCTTCTCCTTGGACTTCTTCGGCTCGGCCGCCTTCGGCCTCCACCATCTCCTCGTCCACGACCGGGACGGCACTCTGCGCCTCATCATCAATGATAATCACATCGGCGTCTTCTTCTCCTCCCTCCACTCGAGATACAACGTCCTCGGGCGGGGGAGAGTTGCTCTGCCGAGCGGCCGAATGGACGGACACAGAACCAGTACTCTTGGGTGGCGATCCTCGGCCGGAAGAACGAGAACTTCGAGCCGTCTTTGCTCGAGGAAGCGCTGAAGAGCTAGAACCTTTGTCGCCCGAAAGGCGACTTGGACTCGCTTCATGGGCATTGGGCTCGCCGACCTCGACATGTAGGTAGCGAAAGATTGCGGTGGTTTTCAGGGAATACGGGCGGTCAATTTAAATGCGTGGCATGCAAAAACACACGTGATAAAGGGAGCGAGTCGGTCGGTCGAGCGAGAACACTCATGAGAGGCGATTTGGCCATCCTCGACTGACACCCCTATCACGAGGCGTGGAAAAGCAAAAACTACTTTCAAGTAAAAACTCAAGTTTAAAAGGTAAAGGGAGAGATCGATTCATACCTTAAGCAGAGGTTGTAGATCGGTCGATAGAAGACAGAAACAGCTTTGGATGCAAGTCGGCGGCAGACAAGTCGGTCGTTGGCAGAGCAATTCTTGGAAGTGTGAGAAATGAACTCTGCAGAAGGGCTATTTATAGTGCGATTTACGCGCGAAGGGGCCGGATACGAAGAGTCCAACGCTTCCGTCTTCTTACCAATGGTTGTCTCCAGACAGCCTCGGAAACACCAAACGTCGCGTCTTAAATATCAGTAAAGACCAACCGTCACGACATCACGGCCGACGGTGGACAAGCGGTCGACACCGCCCTACAGAGAAAGCGAACGGCGCGTCCGTTTCGCCAAGATCACACAGGGCATCGATTCAAGCCTCGGCCGCTCTTAAGCGACCTAGGCTTGGGGGCAATGTTCTCGGGTGTATTAGCAAATACGAGGGCGCGCCAGCGGCAATTGGACTGCGGCCCGGCCCATCTCGATCGGCCCAAACACGGCGCTTGGAGCGCACTTCTCGCCGGCGAAATCTTCGCAAAACGCGGTCGGACCTCGCGGTATATATCGCCATTCGCATATGGCATCGGTGCGTTCTCTAACCTTGTGCTATCTGCACGGCGACCTCTCACTAGATCGTCGGAGTGTCTTTGCGGTACCACCCGAGGTGTTCAACGCGTGAAGCGGGGACCTGTCTTTTCACACATTCAACGGCCGGCCCATAGGCGAATCAATCAACACTTCAACTCTTCATTGGTCAAAATGCGATCATCACTCGAAGCCGTTTTGCGAGATCCCGCAAAACAAGAATCAGTGATCGCGCATCAAGACGCGCTCATCTCTCGATGCGAAGAGGTCGATTCGGGCGCGCGCGTGCGAGGCGGAGAACCCTTCGCTCGCCGCCGGCAAACACGAAGGCACCGCTCCCTCCACGAAGGAGCATCTCTCGCGGGAGAGCACCACCCATCGCGCTCGGCAAGGCGAAGCGCAGCGCGCACAGGTCGCCCCGGCGAGCGCGCGCGTGACGCGCGTTCGATGTCCAATGACTACGAAGATTCTAGCTACCGTCCTGATACCGGTCGCTCACCCACCAGATACTCCTCCAATGAGTCGTCCGGGTCACGTCGGTCGAGGAGCAGATCGTGGGATTCTCGAGAAGAGCTGGAAGATTATAGAGATGGAAGAATCGGGGGCGTTTATCGGCCAAGAAGAGGCCAAAGCGAGCGACCCAGAAGGCCTCCTCGGCTTCCACCAATTGGCCCATCCGGAGGATTCTATGGAATGCCGGGCAACGAGGCATGCCTCGCAATGCAACCCTTCGGGTCGAACGGCATTCAGAATGAGCACGGCCCGTTCTCGGGGAGATCGGGCGTTACAAAATTCGAGATCTCATGCCGCCCAATCTCAACAAGTTTGACGGTAGGAGATCCGACAAACATCTCCGCTACTTCAATAATTCACTGTTTGTTATAGGGAATTGGGACCGACCATGAAATGCGAGACTTTTTCCCGATCCACGGGCGGTAGAGCATTGGAATGGTGGGAGTCTCTGCGACCCAATTCCATCTCCTCATGGGATGACTTTGATCGAAATATTCTTGTCTCACTACACTGCGACCGCGAACCGCCAATATCGGTATGAAGAATACTTGGACTCTGTTGTTCAAGGAGATAATGAGACGCTGAGGCAGTATATCGACCGGTTTAACACTGAGGCCGAGTCCGTTCGTGACTTGTCAGACAAGGACAAGCTAAAATATCTGAAGCGTGGTATTCGACCGGACCACCGGTTCGTAGAAGAATTCACTCTTAACCATTACCAAGATCTCAGCTACTTCTTAACGAGGGCTAACGTCCACATGGCGTATGAAGAAACCTTGGCAGCAAGGAAGGCCGTCCGCGCACGACCTAAAGAAGAAAATAGTAAGCCGGCCAAAGGGCATGAAGGTCGCCGCGACAATCGGTCTGACTTTCGAGATAAGAAGTTCGATCATCGCACTCGGCTGAACACCTCTATTGCACAGATCTATAGCGAGTGCCAGAACAATGAATTTGTGGGAGTAAAGCGGCCTGATCCACTCGTGCTCAAGAAGGGGGCACGGCCGACTAAAAGGTATTGTCGTTACCACAAAAGCAAGGGTCATGATACTAATGACTGTATGGCCCTCAAAGATGATATCGAAGAACTCATCCAGAAAGGAAAGTTGGGAAAGTATGTGAGGTCGGAGGAAGGCGACCGACCTCAAGAGAAGCAGAAAGAAGCTGATCGGGCCAGGGAAGGGTGCTCTAGTTGTTTCAAGCACCCAAGACAAAGACCGGTGCGAGGATCGAAAGCTCCACGATCCGGGGCCGCATAACGTCCCAATGGTCATTCACGGTGGAAATCCGTTGGACCGTAGAGACTCAAATAAAGCTACAAAGAGGAAGTGGGGCGAGCTCCACGATGGTCGGTTCAACCTCGGCGGTCCCACCGGTCTCGAATAGACCCCCATCTCGTTGGAGATAGCGACTACACGATGGTAGGCGAAACGATTATGTTCCGATTGATAATCGTGCGATTATGGCCATCATCGAAGTTCAAAGAATTCTAGTCGACCGGGGTAGCTCGGCGAAATCATGTATGAAGGCTTGATTGACAAGATCAAGGTCGATCGGAGCGAGATAATTCCCGTGCCGAGCTACTCCTAACGGGCTTCAATGGAGCGATCACCTACCCGTTGGGACGATCGAACTCATGGTCACATTTGGTGGCGACACCGAGATAGCACTTTGTGCGGGGCGGTCCGCACGGCGTTCCTTGTACTCCCCCTCAAATCATGCTATCGATTGCATCATTGGTAGGCCGACCACAGGCAAGCTAGAGGCCGTGGCATCAACGGTGCACACGAAGATGAAATTCTACAAACAAGGGACGACCGGTAGTTACCACGGCGGCCGACTGAAAAGCGGCAAGACGAAGCCACGACTGTATCGGCAAATTTGCGATGAGGTAGATCTTGGCCCAAGCGTTCAAAGCAACGGTGAAGGCCATCAAGTCAACGTCATCGATTTGGATGCTCGGTATGATCCGCATAAATGACCCGAGGATAACGATGATGACCTGGCCCGAAACGAAAAAATAGGTTGAAAAGGCGAACCTCATGGAGAACTAATAGGCGTGCGGTTGGGAGACGACCCAACAAAGACGATCCAAGCTTCGGTAGCGACCTACGGAGCAAGTGAAGCAAGACCTTGTGCAATGTTTGAGAGACTATCTTGACTGTTCGCATGGCGGGCATCGAGACATGCCCGACATTCCTATCGAAGTAGCTCGCCATCAACTTTCGATCGAT
The DNA here is from genome assembly GCA_020916435.1 of Oxytropis ochrocephala. Taxonomy (NCBI): domain Eukaryota; kingdom Viridiplantae; phylum Streptophyta; class Magnoliopsida; order Fabales; family Fabaceae; genus Oxytropis; species Oxytropis ochrocephala. The sequence goes on along the minus strand of CM037094.1, from coordinate 31,013,321 downwards.
GAAGGCGAGGCCGTCGCTCAAAGAAGGCGTGCTCGAGCGAGGAAAAATCTCGCCGCTGCAAAGGCCGTTGAGGACCTCATAAAGGCCAATTTCATAGAAGAGATCAAGTACACGACACCGGCATCGTCCAATGTCGTGTTGGTCAAAAAGAAGAATGGTAAATGGAGGATGTGTGTAGACTTCACCGTCTGAATAAGGCATGCCCGAAGGATGCCTTCCGTACCTAACATCGACAAGCCGGGTCGATGGGGCCTCGAACTACAAATTCTTGTCTTTTACGGGCGCTTACTCGGGGTACAATCGGATCACGATGTATCCCCGATCGACACAAGACGGCATTCATGACGGATCGGGAAATTTTGGTATAAGGTGATGCCTTTACGGCTGAAGAACGCTGGAGCAACCTACCAATGGATGATGAACAAGATTTTCAAAAGCGATTGGTCGAATCTCGAGAGGTGTACTTGGGCGACATGATCATCAAAAGCGTGGCCAGACCCGGATCATGTGAGCGACCTCGAGGAAATATTTGAAGAAGCTAGGAAGAACTCACTTAGACCGAATCTCGAGAAGTGTACCTTTGGGGTGAGTAGTGATTCTTGGGCTTCCACCGATGAAAGAGGATAGAAGCAAACCACGAGAAGTGCGAGTGGTCGCCGATATGAGGCCGCCCACAACTAAAAAGAAATACAACGGTGAATGGCATGGTGGCGCTCTGTCGAGTTCATTCCCAAAGCGGCTGTAAGTCGCTTCCGCTATTTAGACTGCTGAAGAAAGAGGTGGATTTTGAGTGGGTGACCAATGCCGAGCATTGGGCGAATTGAAACAAGCTCGACCAATCCGCCAATTATGACTAAGCGCTGCCGGGCGAGACATTATGCACACTGTACTTGGCTATCACGAGAAGAAGTTACGAGCGCCGTGTTGGTCGAGAATACGAGTGAAACAAAATCCGGTCTACTTTATTAGTAAAGTGTTGCAAGGCCCGGTGAGGTACGAGAAAATAGAGAAGTTTGCTCTTGCACTCCTGATTGCTGCTCAAAGGTTGAGACCCTACTTTCTGGCCCACCAGTTCGTGGCCAGACCCGGCGGGACGAATGATAAAGTGGGCGGTGGAACTCAGTGAATTTGGCATCAAATTTGAATCTAGATCGGCCGCAAAAGCGCAGGTGTTGGCCGACTTTATAGCGGAAATGACTCCTACCCCAGAAGATCAAGCTGGAACGACCTGGATCTTGCATGTAGATGGGTCGTCTAATAGCAAAGGAAGTGGAGCCGGCCTAATACTAGAAAATTCTGAAGGCCTGGCTGTGGAGGTGTCATTGACTTTCGCTTTCCATACATCGAACAATCAGGCCGAGTATGAGGCGTGCATAGGCGGCTGCGCACGCCAGGACTTCAATGTCGACTGGTTGAACCCGATCGGGACTCGCTTGCTTGTCGTCTCGCAGATCAAGGAACTATATGATGCTAAGGATGACGTGCTGAAGAATTACCTAGCAAGAGTAAGAGAGCTTCTCAAGCAGTTCGACCGGGCTGAAGTGACTCATGTGCCTCGGACCGAAAATGTTCGGCGGACATCCCATCGAAACTTGCAAGCACGAAGACCCCGGGAATCACGAGTTTGATTCAGAAACTCTAAATCGGCCGCGCGTGTCGACCAAGCCAAGTCGATCGTTGGCGTTACGTGTGTCGACGCGGATTCGATTGGATCACCCCTATCCCGAGATACATTGTTGAAGGGAAGAACCGAAGCGATCCGGCAAGCTAAGTTGGTCGAGCTCGGGCGACCAAGTATTCGGTTATAGAAGGAAAGTTGTATAGAAGAGGATTCTCCTCTCCATTGTTAAGGTGTCTTACGTCGGTCGAAGCCGACCATGTGCTGAGGGACATTCATGAAGGTATTTGTGGGAGTCACCAGGGCGCTCGTTCCATAGCTAAGAAGGCTCTGGGTAGGTTATTATTGGCCGACCATGGACGAGGATGCCAAGAAGCTCGTTCGAAGTGCAAGAAATGCCAAATGCATCGCGATATCCACATTGCACCTTCCACGAGTTGCAAAGTCTTGTCTCACCTTGGCCGTTAAGCTTGGTGGGGCATGGATCTGCTAGGCCCGTTCCCACCTGCTCCAGGCCAGTTCAAGTTCTTGATCGTGGCGGTAGATTATTTTACTAAGTGGGTCGAGGCCGAGCCTCTTGCAACCATCACCTCGGCGAAAGTAAGCAAATTCTTCGGCCGGTGTGTGTTGGCCCGTTTTGGGATCCTCAACAATCGATAATGCATAAACGGCACCCAGTTCACAGACAAGAGATTCAGAGAAATGTTGGCCGACTTAGGGGTGAAACAGCGTTTCACCTCGGTCGAGCACCCTCAGACTAACGGCCAAGCTGAAGCGGCCAACAGAGTAATTCTGCGTGGGTTGAAGCGAAGACTCGATGAAGCAAAAGGGAACTGGTCGAAGAGCTACTGATCCGTTCTATGGGCTTACGGGGCGACCCTCACTCAACGGCCAGAGTCCCGTTCGAGACTAGTATATGGGGCGATCTTTGTGATACCCATAGAGATGGGCGAGCTGAATTGGAGGACCTCAAATCCCCCTACGGTGGTCGACAACGACCGAGCTATTCGAGAAGAATTGGACCTAATCGAAGAGCTGCGCACCCAAGCGTCACTAAGAGAGCAGTTGATCAAACAGAAGGTCGCGACGGATACAATACTCGCGTGTAAAAAGAGAGACTTCACGGTCGGTCGGCTCGTTCTAAGGCGGTAGGCGTAGGAAACAAGAATGCACGCCAAGAAAACGGCACCAAATTGGGAAGGTCCATACGGGTCATCGAAAAGATTGGAAAGGGGGCTTACGAGTGGAAACCATGGATGGGGCGACTATCCCCAGAACATGGAATGCAACGAGTGCCATCGAAAATGGCCCAAGGGTAAAGTTATAACCCATCGCAATAGGCCGTCGAAGCGACCTACCTCGAAAAGTCATCGAAATGATCCCAACGAGTGCCATCAAAACGGCCCAAGCAAGGTTCATAAACTTAGAAAAATAAATGCGAAACAATCAGATTCAAGCAAACGAACCAAGCAAACAAACAAATTAAACAGAAATAAATTGTCATTACAAACAAGGGACGCCCCTGGTCGGCCGGCGTCCACTAATGAAAAAGCGCACGAAGCGGGAAAAATTGTTGTGCGAAGGCAAGTGAAACGATTACAAGAATTACACCGCTCGCAGGCGGGCTTCAGATGTTTCAGAAAAGGACGGTGGCCGGGCGAACGACGTTTCCATGTTCATCTCTTTGCTCGAGCAACATGATCTTGTTCTCCGCAGCGTAATGGCGGGCTTAATCATCTTCTCATCGAAGTTAATTTTCGAATCGCATTCAAGGCACGCGCTGGCAAGGCGTTATAGAACCGCCGATGGTCGCCTCCCGACCGGCACAGGCCACCATTTGAATCTTCGCGCCCGGACTCGGCATTCTCGGCCTCCAACACGGCCTTATCCTTCTCCGCGGATTCAAGGTCGGTTTTGATTTTTTCACACAGCGGCAAGAAGCTCTTTATTCCTCTTGGCAAGTTTAGCTTGGTCCTCCTCGCCCGCCCAAGAGCTTCTTTCTTGGCCTTGGCGAAGCTTGTCGTACTTCACTGCACTCGACAAAGACTCCTTAGCAGCGCGAGCCCCTGCAAATAAAGATCGTCCAGCTATTAGTCGGTCGATCTAAGACAAAAGAAATAACGGACTGAAAAAGTAAAGTACCTTCAGCTTCGGCCCCAACCTCGGCCATGATTTTGTCTATCCCCAGGCAGAGAGAAGCACAGACCTCCATCGGCCTCTTCCTGAACCAATCGAGCTCGACCTGTCCTAAACCCTCGAGCGAGAGAATAGGAAGGCCGGCCTTGGCGGAGTCCATGTTCCGGTCATCGAGCCTTATCCGTTTGGCGGAGCGATCGTCAACACGATGGGGCGACCGAACAGCTTGGCAAATCTGTGCTGGTTTTTTCTTTTGGCCCTTGGGAGTGGGGGCACCTTGGAGGACGACTCAGGAGCATCCCCCGGCCGAGATCCGTCATACCTCTTAGCTCCTGGAATTGCAGCAGGGTTCAGCACTGACTCGAGCATTTCCCAGTTCTTGCCGGCCATTCTTTCTGCAAAATAACGAGTTATGAGTTAGAAGAAAAGATTGACAGCAAAAATGTAAAGGCAAAGTTCAAAGGCAAACCAATCTCGGCCTCCAGGTCCTGGCCCTCGAGCAAGACAAAGGGTCGACAAGGTATGTCACCCTTAGGATCTGGACGCATCATGCCCGCCAGCGCCTTGATCATGTCCAGAGATTGCAGGTCGGCCTCCCCCAAATCTTTGGTTGAGTAAATGTAATCCCCAGGCCGCCTGCAGAAGTGAGCCTCGTTCCACATGATGGGAAAGTAAGGTGGGCCGAGCATCCCGTCCGGTTGGAGCCTCGTTCCACATGATGAGAAATACTGGCTTTTCCAGGCCGCTCCCAACGACTCTTGGACTGCTTTGAAAAACCGGTGGTGAGTCTTCTGCATCTTAAAGGAGACTTGCTCCCTCTTCTCCTTGTTAGCCTTCTCCCTGAGCCAGCTCAGCTCAAAGAGAGTAAAGAAAAGCATCATCGACACCGGCCGACCCAGCTTGGTCAGCAGCACCTCAAAGGTCTTTAAAAACGCCCATGCGTTTGGATGAAGTTGAGAAGGCGACCGATATAGATATGAGGACGTCGCGTTGGAATTCGATAAAAGGAGGGTAATCTTCATCTTCTCGAACACGCGCCCGATACATCGTGAACTTGAAGTTGGAAGAATAAGTTGCGATATCTTCGCCGTCCTTCATGCCTCTCACCCTCCAGCCCGGTGAGTCATCAAGGCGGCTCCGCAGATCGGGCAAAGCATCGTGGCCGACAGTAATAATGCTCCTATTAGAGCGAAGAGTTTCCGATACCCAAGACATGTCAGATATATCTCGAGCTACATCGGCTTGACTTCGACCGACCTTTCGTTCGACCCTCCGATGTTCACTTCCGGACCGGAAATCGGCCTCGGGTTGAATCACCTCTTCCCCGTGGACTTCTTCAGCTCGGCCGCCTTCGGCCTCTACCATCTCTTCGTCCGCGACTGGGACGGCGCTAGGCTCTTCATCATCAATGATCACCACCTCAACGTCTTCCTCTCCTCCCGGTGGAGCGTTGCACCTGGCCGCTCTTGAGCGAGCGGGCCTTGACCGAGCTCTTTGAACCGTCGACCCTCGTAGGAAGAATGGGAAGTCGAGCTCGTCTTGCTCGAGGAACTACTCGAAGAGCAAGAACCTTTGTCGCCCAAGGCGACTTAGACTCTTCCTCGTGGAGATTGGGCTCGCCTACCTCGACATGTATGTAGCGAAAGATGCGGTGGTTTTCCGGGAATACGGGCGGTCGGTTTAGTCAGTGGCATGCAAAAACACTTGTGATAAAGGGAACGAGTCGGTCGGCGAAGCGAGCACTCATGAGAGGGGCGATTTGGCCATCCCTCGACGACACCCCTATCACGAGGCGTGGAAAAGCACGAAGTACTTTCAAGTAAAAACTCAAGTTTAAAAAGTAAAGGAGAGATCGATCCATACCTTAGCGAGATGTGGTGGATCGGTCGCTAGTAAACAACGATTTGGATGCAAGTCGGCGGCGGACAAGTCGGTCATTGGCGAGCAATTCTTGGAAGTGTGAGAAATGAACTCAGCAGAAGGGCTATTTATAGTGCGAGAATCTCGGCGCGAAGGGGACCGGGATACGGCGCGTCCACAACGTTCGTCTTCTCACCAATGGTTGCCTCCGGACAACCTCGGAGACGCAAACGTCACGCCTTAAATGTCGGTAAAGACCAGCCGTCACGACGGCCGCGGTAGATGGTTGACAAGCGGTCGACACCGCCCTACAGAGAAAGCGAACGGCCGCGCCCATCTCGTCAAGATAACTTCACTCCTAGGGGCATCGATTCAAGCCTCCGCCCGCTCTTAAGCGACCTAGGCTTGGGGGGCAACTGTTCCTGGGTGTATTAGCAAATACGAGGACTGCCAACAGCAATTGGACCTGCGGCCCAGCCCATCTCGATCGGCCCAAACACGCTGCTTGGAGCGCAATTCTCGCCGGCCGAAATCTTCGCAAAACGGTCGGACCTCGCAGTATATATACGCCATTCGCATATGGCTTCAGGTACGTTCTCTAACCTTGTGCTATCTGCCCGAGCGACCTCTCACTAGATCGTCGGAGTGTCTTTGCAGGTACCACCCGAGGTATTCAACGCGTGAAGCCAGGACCGGTCCTTTTACTCATTCAACGACCGGCCCATTTGACAAATCAATCAACACTTCAACTCTTCATTGGTCAAGGTACGATCAACTACAGTTAAGCATTTCAATAATATTGGTGCACACTTTTCTCCCACTGGGAGTTTTTAACGAGGCACCCCTCTTATCTTTGTTTCAATTCCATAACTCTTATTTCCCATGTAATGGTTGATTTCCTATGTACTCAAACATGATGCACAGACATCATATCATCAATAAATGAAACCTGGCAAGTACTCGTTTCTCCCACTGGGAGTTTTTAACGAGACTTGCCGTTGAAAAATAGCCTCTTTGTTATTTGCAGTTTGTTTCACAAAAACCTTAGCCCAAGGGCACTACAAACTACCTTGTCTAAGTGTCAACTAAACACATCAAGTAAAACCCCACGTCAAGCAATAATCGGAGATCCTCGACCTTCCACCATTAAAGGTCAAACCGATTTGGGGAACATTACTTGGGTTAAAACTCTTAGAATTAAAAAGAGATACTCCCACTTGCTATTTCTAAAGCAAGTAAAAGAGAGCCTTTGGACAGGACAAGTTGATCACGTCCTATTCCACGGTTACTCCCATCAAGTCTTTGTAAACTGAAGGTAAATATTGGCTTGTTATCCTCTGCCTGAGCAAGATACACAAGTCAATTCAATTATCATCAAGTATTTGTAAACTTAAAATAAGTGCAAGTATGTTGTCCTCTGCCCGAGCAAGACAAACAAACAAAAACGTTTATTATCAAGTCTTTGTAAACTTCAAATAAGTGTAAGATTGTTGTCCTCTGCCCGAGCAAGACGCATCAGTAACTACATTTATTATTGTTCCCTCCAAGGTTTTTTTTTTTAAAAAAACTGGGGGCTGCCTAATATTACCGCGAGGTCGCCAAAAGATGCTGAAAGGAAAATAAATGCCTAATGTCTTTTCATTCATAAGTTCAAGACAAACAGAGATACAAAAGCGGTTCAGCATACAATAGACCCATTAGAGGGATTGGTACATCATCAAAATAAAGATAAAAAACAAGAAAGACAAAACAAGTTCATCCTAAGGTGGTGATACCAAAACTAACTTGCCATCCATTACCTCCTTCAAAGGATCGAGCTCCAACACAGCTAAGCCAGGGTGTGTAGCCAGGATTTGTGCCTTCGCCTTCTCAAAACCCTTCAGCAAAGCAATAGCGTTGCCAACGTGCAACTCTTCAATCTCGACATCCTTAATTGAACGCAGTTCATCCAACTCCCCTTGTTTCTTTTCCAAAGAAGATTCAAGCTCTAAAATCTTCGACTAGTGCGAATCTCCTCAATTTTGGCTTTTCACCGGGACTCAATATCCTCCAATTGTTTCTTTACAAACTCTTCTTTCTCTTCAAACAATCTCTGTTTCTCGACCAGTCTAGCCTTCAAATCGTCGTTGCTTTTCACCAGTTCGGCGTGAGCAGAAATGGCCTTCTTAGCAGTATCAATCTCTTTCTTCGCTTGGCGCTCACGCCACCGGAGTTTGTTGAACTCGTCATTTACCACATGACCGATAGTGGCAGTCTTTAAGGAAAATGATTGCAACGCCAAGTAGGCTTGCTCGAGCCCTAAGCTCCTAATCCGATCACCATCATCAATGGTTATTTTCTCACAAACAAATTTCTTCACTGGGAAGCATTTGTCCCAAAGAGAAGTGATCTCGCCTACGCCGTTGAATTCCTAAAGAAACTCAGCCCAAGAAATGTCACCTTCACCACACTTCATTTTCTTCTTAGGGGAAGAGCTTTCGTCAACTGCAGGCCTCTTTTCTGGATTGGAGGTTCAAGCCACCGAACTTTCAATTACTTTTGGAACCTCGGCGGAAACACCAGGAACAATTGACAGCGGAGTGGCTGGAATAGGACCACGCCTTCAAGTTTAGTCCTCCCAGTGCTCTTCGGAACCTTCACAAGGGCCGCTTCAGAACCTTCGTTGACTGCTTGATCAATTTGACCTTGAGCAACCAACTTATCCTTGGTGAGCCTCTCCTGGGCTTTTTTGATGTAACTCTTCATGTCTTTCTCTTTAAGACCCATCCTACCTGACAAACAACAAACAAACAAAAGGTAAGTTACAATTCATTAAAGCAAAAAAGGGAACAGGCAAACAAGCATTTACACAAAAAGCTTTGAAGCCCCTTCTCATCACCCTCCAAACCGATTACCTCCTTACAACTCATTGGGAATACTTTTTTCAACAATTGAATGTCTTCCTGGAACTCAGGATAAAGTTCGTCCTCCACAACCCCTGTGATGCCGAAAACCTCACTTTTCCAGTAAAGAGGAAAGTGAGGGCCCCATATCTTGCTAACGAGAAGTTCACGGTATGAGGCAGTGGCACGGACTCAGAAAAACTTTACTTTAAAATTCTTATAGGAAGTGGTGAATAGAGTAAGCAAAGCTCGGCTCGCATGGTTATGAAAGGATATCCACTTTCCTAACCCTTCTCATTTGGTTCGAAAGAAAGAGAAGAACACTCCTACCCTAAGGGTCATTTTTAAAGTGCCACAAATTATCTCAAAAGCGCGCATAAACCCCCAGCTATTTGGATGTAACTGGGTTGGAGCTACATTGAGGGCAGTCAAGACCTTGTTTTCAAAACGGCTGAAAGGCATTTTTACTTTCAAGTCTTCAAAGAGACAAGTGTACATGTAGGTGCTTTCTTCCACCATGCTCCTTAGACGTATCATGCATATTTACGCATGCCGTCGCAAATCCGTGGCAAATTACTGACGGAATAAGCTCTGTGGCAATTGCTGGTGGCTAAAACAAGTTTTTCTTGTAGTGAAACAATAAGTGAAGTTGGAGCAATTTAGGAAGAGTTAAGCAGCAACAAGTTTCTGGTAGCATCAGACAGCACCCGACGGTCTCATTTTGTTATAAACATTCATTGGTGGAGTTAGTCTTGTTTCTGCTGCGTGTAAATCGCGCGTAAGCGCCAGTCACGCGCAAGATTGAAAAAATTCTATAAAGCTGTTGCGCGTAAGTCGCGCGTAAGCGCCAGTCACGCACAAGTGTGCAGTATTTTCCAGTAAGTTGTTGCACGTAAGTTGCGCGTAAGCACGATCCGCAGCGCAAGTGTGCGATATTTTCCGATAACTGCGCGTATCTTGCGCAGCGTCTGCGCGCACCGGATCGAGCGGCGATGCGCGAAATCACTTAAGTATGCCATGGTTAGTTACAAAGCTCCAAATTGACACTACCAAAAAAAATCCATGTCAGCATGCCATGTCACACAAATGTTTGTTACGGGGACCAATTTGATATTAAGTTATATAAGTCAGGGACCAAATTGATACTAAGTTACATAAGTAAGGGACCTAATTGATACTAAGTTACATAAGTCAGGGTCCTAATTGATGCACAAGTTAGTAATTTACTAGCTTAGAATTGAATATATTATTATTCTTTACTAACCTAAGATAACTTAAATAATAAAGAAATACTTTTGTTTAAAAAAAAAAGAATATATATGTGCATGTGTAACACCTGCACCCACTACGCTAGAATTGTAAAAAGAGAACGCCACCTTTAGTAGCGTTTATAAAAAAACGTTACCCATTTTAATAACATGCTAAACCATTAGTAGCGTTTTAAGGTAAAACGCTACCCATTAGGTAACACGCTAGACAGATCCCTAGCGCTTTTATTCAAAATGCTAGCCAATTAGAAAACACGCTAGACAGATCCCTAGCGCTTTTATTCAAAACGCTAGCCAATTAGAAAATACGCTAGATAGATCCCTACCATTTTCTTGAAAGCGCTAGGTATTTAGAAAACACGCTAGACAGATCCCTAGCACTTTTATAAAAACGCTAGCCAATTAGAAAACACGCTAGATAGATCCCTTGCGTTTTTTAGAAAGCGCTAGGTATTTAGTAAACACTCTAGACAGATCCCTAGCGGTTTTATTCAAAACGCTAGGTATTTAGAAAACACGCTAGATAGATCCCTAGCGTTTTTCATAAAACGCTAGGTATGGTTAAATAATTTTTTTTCGTTTCCTATTGAGCTACTTCCCTCTCTCAGCGAACACTCTTACCCAGAAACGCAAAATCACTCACCCAGAAACGCAAAACCCGTACACCCTAACGCAAATTAACATCATCTCTCTCAACGAAATTCATCTCTCTCAGTGAACATCATCTTTCTCAGTCTCTCACTCAGACAACATTGGTGAGTTTTACTGTTTCCTTTCTCGATTTGGGTTCCTTTATTAATTTCGTTCCTTTCTCTAATTACAATAGTCTCTTGTTGCAATTTTTTCTTGTAAATTACAATTAGGAAATTTGTTAGATATTAGTTTAATTTATTATGATTTAATGAATCTTTTAATTTACAGTTGATTAACAATTATTAAACTTAAATAGTTACTGCAAGAGGGGAATGATCCAACTCAAGAATCCCTTGATCGTTGTACTGTCTGGTTAGAGGCCCGACAAAACAAAGATGGGGACATTGTGGATCCGAAAACTAAGGAGGTCAAGGACAAAATTGTAAGTATTCCAAAATTCATGTATTGTAATTTTAATTTTATGATTCCTAGCAAGTTGGAATTTGTGTCTGACTATATTTTTTTAATCCGTTACTCGATTTTAATTTTAATCCGTTATTCGTGGACATATTTTTTATTGTCGATTAAATTTCTTTGACACTTGTTTGTTATTTCTATCCGTTACTCGATTTTTTTTGACACGTGGACATATTTTTTATTGTCGATTAAATTTCTTTGACACTTGTTTATTATTTCTATCCGTTACTCGATTTTTTTTGACACGTGGACATATTTTTTATTGTCGATTAAATTTCTTTGACACTTGTTTATTATTTCTATCCGTTACTCGATTTTTTTTGACACGTGGACATATTTTTTATTGTCGATTAAATTTGACACTTGTTTATTATTTCTATCCGTTACTCGATTTTTGTTGACACGTGGACATATTTTTTATGGTCGATTAAATTTCTTTGACACTTATTTATTATTTCTATCCGTTACTCGATTTTTTTTTACACGTGGACATATTTTTTATCGTCGATTAAATTTCTTTGACACTTGTTTATTATTTCTATCTGTTACTTATGTTTGTGCATCAGCAAAGCATATCACAATCTGTATCACAAGAAGATTTAACAGATTGTGATGGTGAACAAGATGTCCTTGCTCGTTCCTTGGGAAGGGAAGAGTATAAGGGTCGGATAAGAGGTTATGGATATGGCATTCCTCCTACGACTGTGTTTGGGCCAAAGAGCCATAGCAGGGGGTGCGGGCAATGTAAAGTGATGGCGGCACAGTATGACGAGCTATCCAAGAATGTTGCTGTATTAATGGAAGAGAGACAGATGTATAAGCAGCTCTTGGCACAATCCATTGGTGCACCATCTCCTGCTGCACCACCCCCTGCTGAACCTATATTACCTGCTAGACCCTCACTTGCCCAACATAGCGCACGAGATAGCTACACCATCCCTTCAACACAGGTATTTATTATTACTCGACCTGTTTTTTGTACATATGTATTTGATCAAATTATCATGTATATTTATTTTTCTTTATAATTGATTTAGGATAACTGTGAATGTGAGCTATATATTGCAAACCCACATCGAAAGGTTGCAGTTTGCATGTTATGTAAACAATTGAGTGCCACAATGCACAATTTACCCATGCCTGAAAACCATTTGAGAGTTAGGGTAGACTATTCAATTGAGGGGTCTGCACCATTGCCTGTTCCAATTGTTAGTGCGGATATATTTCTTTTTTGGATCAAGCACTTAGTACTTTTGTTGCATGGCTTTGCACAACTTGTCGTTGTAAGTGACAATATTTTTGTTAATAAGTTAATGACTCATTGTTATATATAATGTGTGTTAACTAACTAATTAATCATTTTTTTTAATATATACAGGTACCCCAAGTGTCCCGACCGTCTCCTTCAATTAAAGAGTCCCGACCTTCCCCTTCCACCGACAATACCAAAGTCTCCCGACCATCTCCTTCTATACAGCCAGTCCAACATGTTGTTAAATCTCCCAATGATGAATTGGAGGAGTTCATCACTTATGTGAAGGTCTACGTCACTCAAAAAATGAAGCCCGATGACCTTATTATCTTACCGACCGATCAAATTGTGGGAGTGGAACAGGATATGATTATCAATGTTGAGGATCTGAAAGCTGTATATGATATGGAATGGGCCACTGTGGTTGTTATTAGAGTATATATGAGGTATGTATTAAATTATTTGTACACAATAGTTGTATATATTAGAGTATATATTAGAGTATATATATGAGGATCTGAAAGTTGTATATATATTATTTATAGGTTTTTGTACAATGAGTTTACTCGTCCTTTACTTAGCGGGCACAAAAGTTTTGTTCTTGTGCCCAGAGTGTATCATTGTGTGGGATCAAGGTAAACCAGAGGATATTATGGCTAGGAAGAGTCAAATAGAAAGTTATATCCTTTCACGCTTCAGGGATGCCAAGCATTTTGATCACAAATCTTTATTTTTGGCACCACTCAATATAAGGTGAGAAATTTAGTCTTCAATCACTTGGTTATTTATTTTGAGGATTGAATTATAGTGTAAATGTGTACTCATTAAGTGATTCATTTACTTGCGAGGCAACATTGGGTACTCTTTGCAATAAACCCTAAGAGAAATGTTGTCTACTATCCGGATTCACTTGAGGCCATTACAAAGTCTCGTAGACTTCGTGCAGAGATAGTTGACAGTGTGTATGTGTAACCTCTCAATTTGTATAATTTAATATATGTATTTTGTTCAACTTAACGTTATATATATGTATGGCGTTACGTTGTTTTGAAACAATCTTGGGGATTATCTACGAGTAAAACAAAATGGATACCCATAATCGTAAGTTTTTAAAAATCATTCTTATAATTTTAATTGAATTTTCGGTCATAAAAATGTGACAATTAATTAACTAATCTTTTGCTTTGTAGTGTCCTAAACAACCAAATAATAATGATTGTGGGTACTACACTATGAGGTATATGAGAGAGATTATCAATCACGACGAGAGTAGTAATCCCAATCAAGGTAACTACTTAGATTTCTTTTTATATTGATATTATAATACTTGTTCACGGTGTATTAGCAAATCGAGGGCGCGGCAACAATTGGACTGCGGCCCGGCCCGTCTCTCGGCCGCCGCCAAACACGCGCTTGAGCGCAATTCTCGCCGGCGAAATCTTACGCAAAGCGGTCGGACCTCGCGGTATATATCGCCATTCGCATATGGCTTCAGAGTACGTTCTCTAACACGGTGCTATCTGCCCGGCGACCTCTCACTAGATCGTCGGAGTGTCTTTGCGGTACCACCGAGGTATTCAACACGTGAAGCGGGACCGGTCCTTTTACTCATTCAACGGCCGGCCCATTTGGCGAATCAATCAACACTTCAACTCTTCATTGGTCAAGGTACGATCAATTGGCGACCACGATGGGAGGCGGCGCTATCCTACCTCCTTCATGGCTCCACGCGACCGGCCCCGGACGCGGGCCACTTCTCGACTCAATCCTCGGGCGAATCGGCACACCGGGCGTGGCGTCACCGTCCACGAGTCTCGAGACTTCGCGACAAGAACCTTCCCGGTGCACAATGGTCGCGGACCTATCCTCCGCCGAGTTCAACCGCCCGTTCACGGAGACTTGCCGCCCGAGCTGATTGAAGCGGGCATTCAGGAACCTCTTCCGGACCATGTCACTCAAGCCGTTTTGCAAATCCTGCAAAACAAGAATCAGGTGATCGCAGAGGCAGAGGCGCGCTCGTCTCGATCGAAAAGAAATTCGATTCGGGCGCGCCAGTGCGTGCGGAAGGCGGAGAACCTCGCTCCGCCCGGCCGGCGCGAAGGCACCGCTCCTCCACGAAGGAGCATCTCTCACCGGGAGAGCACCACCCATCGCTCTCCGGCAAGACGAAGCAGGGCGCATAGGTCGCCCCCGAGCAAGAACGCGCGTAGACGCCGTTCGATGTCCAATGACTACGAAGATTCTAGCTACCGATCACGATCACGGTCGCTCACCCACGAATACTCCTCCAATGAGTCGTCCGGTCACGTCGGTCGAGGAACGGTCGTGGGATTCTCGAGAAGAAATGGAAGATTATAGAGATGGAAGAATCAGGGACGTTTCGCATCGGCCAAGAAGAGGCCAAAGCGAGCGACCCAGAAGGCCTCCTCGGCTTCCGCCAATTGGCCCATCCGGAGGATTCTATGGAATGCCGGGCAACGAGGCATGCCTCGCAATGCAACCCTTCGGGTCGAACGGCATTCAGAATGAGCACGGCCTGTTCTCCAGGGAGATCAGGCGTTACAAAATTCCGAGAGATCTCATGGCCGCCCAATCTCAACAAGTTTGGCGGTAGGAGATCCAGACAAACATCTTCGCTACTTCAATAATTACTGCTGTTATAGGGAATTGGGACCGACCATGAAATGCAGACTTTTTCCCCAGTCACTGGACGGCCGAGCATTGGAATGGTGGGAGTCTCTGCGACCCAATTCCATCTCCTCATGGGACGACCTGATTAGAATATTCTTGTCTCACTACACTGCGAACCGCTGCCAATATCGGTATGAAGAATACTTGGACTCTGTTGTTCAAGGAGATAATGAGACGAGGCGATATATCGACCGGTTTAACACCGAGGCCGAAGTCCGTTCGTGACTTGTCGAGACAAGGACAAGCTAAAATATCTGAGCGTGGTATTCGACCGGACCACCGTTCGTAGAAGAATTCACTCTTAACCATTACCAAGATCTCAGCTACTTCTTAACGAGGGCTAACGTCCACATGGCGTATGAAGAAACCTTGGCGGCAAGGAAGGCCGTCCGCGCACGACCTAAAGAAAAAAATAGTAAGCCGGCCAAAGGGCATGAAGGTCGCCGCGACAATCGGTCGACTTTCGAGATAAGAAGTTCGATTATCGCACTCGGCTAAACACCTCTATTGCACGATCTATAGCGAGTGCGAACAATGAATTTGTGGGAGTAAAGCGGCTGATCCACTCGTGCTCAAGAAGGGGCACGGCCGACTAAAAGGTATTGCCGCTACCACAAAAGCAAGGGTCATGATACTAATGACCAGTATGGCCTCAAAGATGATATCGAAGAACTCATCCGAAAGGAAAGTTGGGAAAGTATGTGAGGTCGGAGGAAGGCGGCGACCTCGAAGAAGCGAGAAGAAGTTGATCCGGCCAGGGAAGGGTGCTCTAGTTGTTTCAAGCACCCAAGACAAAGACCGGTCGAGGATCGAGAAGCTCCACGATCCGGGGGCGCCTAGCGTCGCAATGGTCATTCACGGTGGAAATCCGTTGGACCGTAGAGACTCAAATAAAGCTACAAAGAGGAAGTGGGGCGAGCTCACGATGGTCGGTTCAACCTCGCGGTCCCACCGGTCTCGAATAGACCCCCATCTCGTTTGGAGATAGCGACCTACACGATGGTAGGCGAAACGATTATGTTCCGATTGATAATCGAGGCGATTATGGCCAATACGAAGTTCAAAGAATTCTAGTCGACCCGGTGGTAGCTCGGCCGACATCATGTTTGAAGGCTTGATTGACAAGATCAAGGTCGATCGGGCGAGATAATTCCCGTGCCGAGCCTACTCCTAACGGGCTTCAATTCACCTACCCGTTGGGGACGATCGAACTCATGGTCACATTTGGTGACGACACCGAGATAGCACTTTATGCGGGGCGGTGCGCACGCGCGTTCCTTGTACTCCCCCTCAAATCATGCTGCTATCGATGCATCATTGGTAGGCCGACCACGGGCAAGCTAGAGGCCGTGGCATCAATGATGCACTGAAGATGAAATTCTACAACAAGGGACCCACTGTAGTTACCACGGCGGCCGACCTGAAAGCGGCGAGGCGAAGCCGGAGCTACGTATCGACAAATTTGCGATGAGGTAGATCTTGGCCCAAGCGTTCAAAGAAGCGGTGAAGGCCATCAAGTCAACATCAGCGATTTGGATGCTCGGTATGATCCGCACAAATGACCAGAGGATAACGATGATGACTGGCAGAAGCGAAAAATAGGTTGAAAAGGCGAAACCTCATGGAGAACTAATAGGCGTGCGGTTGGGAGACGACCCAACAAAGACAGTCAAGCTCGGTAGCGACCTACCAGAGCAAGTGAAGCAAGACCTTGTGCAATGTTTGAGAGACTATGCTGACCTATTCGCATGGCAGGCATCAGACATGCCCGGCATTCCTATCGAAGTAGCCTGCCATCAACTTTCAGTCGATGAAGGGGCGAGACCGGTCGCTCAAAGAAGACGTACTCAGAACGAGGAAAAATCTCAAGCCGCTGCAAAGGCCGTTGAGGACCTCATAAAGGCCAATTTCATAGAAGAGATCAAGTACACGACCTGGCTGTCCAATGCCGTGTTGGTCAAAAAGAAGAATGGTAAATGGAGGATGTGTGTAGACTACACCGATCTGAATAAGGCATGCCCGAAGGATGCCTTCCCCGTACCTAACATCGACAAGCTGGTCGATGGGGCCTCGGGCTACAAATTACTGTCTTTTCTGGACGCTTACTCGGGGTACAATCAGATCACGATGTATCCCCGATCGACACAAGAGCGGCATTCATGACGGATCGGAAATTTTGAAGACAAGGTGATGCCTTTCGGGCTGAAGAACGCTTGGAGCAACCTACCAAATGGATGATGAACAAGATTTTCAAAAGCGGATCGGTCGAATCTCGGAGGTGTACTTGGGCGACATGATCATCAAAAGCGTGGCCGATCCGGATCATGTGGCGACCTCGGAAATATTTGAAGAAGCTAGGAAGAACTCACTTAGACTGAATCCTGAGAAGTGTACCTTTGGGGTGAGGGCCGGCTGTAACGCCCAAAATAATTTAATTATTTAATTAATTAAGTTATTTAAGGCTTGAAACACTTAATTAAATTAATTAATTAAGTTGGGTTTATTTTACCTAAAAGGGGTCTAATTCATTTTAAATAAGTTACTAAGTTGGATTTATTTTATTTACAGGAGGTGGGATGAATTAATAGTGGGAGTGGAGAATAAGGCCCAAGGGCCATTATTTAGGCCCAATAGTAGTCATAAAGGTTAGGGGTCCTAAACTAGGGTAACCATACCTCACTTTGAAAGAAAGAAGAAAAAATAGAATAGTAGAGAGGAGGAAGAGAAGGCAAGCGCGAAGGGAGGAAAGGAAAAGGTGGAAGCTTGCTTGGGTTTTGGTTGGTAAGTGATGGTTTTGACCTCTTTCTTCATCATTTTTCTTTCCCATTCCATTCCTTTAAGTTCCTTAAGCTCATTCCTTGTCTTTTGAATTTTCCATGGTTACCCAAAGGGAGGGAACCCACGTTCAGCTTGAGGTTGAGGAAAGGAAGGAACTTTTCTCAAGTTTTGTGTTGGTAAGTGAAACTCTTAGCTCTATTCAATTCCATTTCTTCTCCTTGTTCCATTCCCTTAAGTTCTAGTGTTTCATTCCTCCACTTTGTTGACTTTACGTTTTATCCCAAGGGTAGAGAGTCACGTTTTCAGCAGCTAGGAATAGTAGAGATACTCCATTCTTGTGGTCCTTGGTGTTGGTTGAAGATTCAAGCTTAAGCAAGGTTAGGGGATTCTCCTTTATGTTTATAATAGCTAGTATGATATGTTTTATAAGTGGAATGGCTCTAATAATGACTTGTTGTGTGATTGTGTGTTGATGACATGTTGATTGATGTTTGGAATGTTTGTGTTGGTCATAACATGCTAATTGTTGTTGTGGAAACATGAGTTGTGACTTATGCATAGTGTATGTTTGATGAAATGGTCATATGAGAATGAGTATGTGAATATAATGAATTAATGGTAATAAGTTAATGATTATGTGTGTGTTGTTGTGGGGAAAATGAATTGTTGAATAATAATTTAGTTTTGAAGTAATTTGGGGGAAGGTGTTGGAAGGGGGCGCCAAATGCCTAGCATTCTGGCGCCAGGTTGTTGTGTTCTCATGTGCGTGCGTGTGTGCTAGTGGGGGGGGGGCGCCAATTGCTAGGCAAATCACTAGGATTACAGCGCTGGTGTGGTGTCTAAGTGTTGGGTGGTGTTGTCTTTGGATAGGGCGCCATTTGCTAGGCAAATTGGCGCCAGACTCGGTTTGTGCCTTGTGTTTCTCGGTTTGGGTGGTTTTGGCAGGGGGGGGGGCGCCAATTCCCTAGGAATCTGGCGCCCGTGACTGTGTGTGTGTGCACAAGGGTGAGCCGTCACGAGGAGAGCGCGGTTTACTAGCAACTTGGCGCCACTGTGCTAGTGTGTGAGTGTGGGCTGTTGGTGTTTGGTTATGGGGCGCCCTTTTGGCTGCCCCTTGCTGTCTAGGTACCAAATTATGTCTAAGTGATGGTTTGGTCCCTAAGAATTAATTTAATCCTTGGTGTGACAATTTAGTCCCTAAGAATTAAATTAATCCTTGGCGTGACAAAATAATCTCTTAGTGTCTAATTAGCTCTACTATGCCATATAAGTCTCAAAGTAATAAATTAATTAGTGGTGTGTCAAAATAACCTTTAAGTACAAGATTAACCTTTGGTGTATTAAAGTGGTCCTTAAGCGTAAGTAAGGCCCTTATGAGGTGGTTTGGTCCTTAGGTGGGATTTAATCTAACAATTGACGAAGTGGTGATTAATAATTGAGGTGGTGGTGGTTAATAATTGACAATTGTGGTGAGTTAATAAATGACGCGGGCTTCGGCCACAAAGGTGATTTAATACATATTGTGATGGATTGTGGTGATGCATTTGTCATAGTGTCACATAAATCATATGCATTACGTGATGGTGGTGGTGGTGGTGTGGCTTCGGCCAAAAATGTGGTGGTTGCCCGACGGGGTTTTTGTGATGGTTATGGATCCACATGCATATTGCACACATGCATATATATATACATTCGTAGAAATCTTGTTGATGTTTAAATGACTAAATCTTGCTGTTTGTGGATATTATAATTGAATGGCAATTATCATGATTACTGATTATCTTTATTATTGCTAGATGTTTTCCTAATATAAGGCTTATCTTACTTGTTATTATTTATGTAAAGAGACTCACCCTAGCATTTTTGTGTTGCTGCTCGTGGCGACCAACAGTGATCTCAGTGAAGGTGCCATGCCTTCATGGGATATTGTGTCGGCTACGATCTAGTAACACCGGGGATGGGATTTTAGTACTACTATTTTATGTTATGTATTTGACTATGTATTTGAGTATGTTGAACTTCGGTTTATTTCATTTGCATTGCAAATATTTTTACGGATTATTGTAAACATTAAGCAGGTATTTGAGGTCTTAACCCACATGACTATGATATGTGTTTTGCGCACTTGATGCGTTTGGATTTTTAACGGTGTTTTGAGGATATTTTGTTAAATGTACCACCCTCTTTGAGGTGCGTGGACAAGTTTTGAAAAACTCTGATTTTTATTAGCTTAACTAGTATATAATATAAGGGGGTGTTACATTAGTGGTATCAGAGCAGTTCGGTCTGTCCGGCCAAGTGTGTCTGTCATAACACCTATGACAACTAGGTAGTGTTAATTGTTTCTTAACGAATGCTAATGCTGCAGTGTTAGGTTGAGAATGGCCCGAAGGATTGATGCTGCTCTAGCTGAGGCTCTGCAAGCCATAGCACAGGCTATGGGGGAGCAGAGGGGTGGTAGAGAAGATGCTGAGGATCGCAAGTTGGCTACTTTTCAACGTGAGAACCCACCTACCTTCAAAGGTAGATATGATCCGGATGGAGCAACGACTTTGAAGAAGAAATTGGCGAATCTTAGTGTGATGGCGTGCACCCCAAAGACAAAAGGTGAAGTTTGGGACTCACATCTTTGAAAGAGGAAGCGGATGATTGGTGGATGAGGAAGAAACAGAGATTAGAAGGCTGCGGATGAGGAAATTACTTGGGAGGTATTCAAAGAGGAGTTCACAAGGAAGTATTATCAGGAGGACATGCGTGCTAAAAGGAGGTGGAGTTTTGGGCCAGAAGCAGGGAAACAAGTCTGTAGCGAGAATATGCGACAAAGTTTGAAGAGTTGGTCAAGTTTTGCCCTTACTATGACAAACCAAGCCGATTGAATTTTTCAAGTGTGTGAAGTTTGAGAACGATCTGCGACGAGATTAAGAAAGCCATTGGATACCGGGAGATTCGAGACTTTGCCAAGTGGTGGACAAGTGTAGAATTTATGAGGAAGACAATCTCTGCTTTGCCTACAAGATTGTGAGGAAAAGAAAAATGCTCGGTTCGGGAAAGCCGTATGATGTTAGTGGAAGTAAAGGAAAGTGGAAGGCAAGTGCGGGTAAAGGTTCAAGTGGGGAGGTGAATCACCCAGTATTGTGTGTTTGCTTGCAAGAAACACAGCCATAAGAGTAGTGAGTGCACCGAGGTTCGTTGCTACAAGTGTGGTCGGAAGGGCCATAAGAGTAGTGAGTGCACCGAGGTTCGTTGCTACAAGTGTGGTCGGAGGGCCCACAAGTCTAATGCTGTGAGAAGAAAGAAGTTGTTTGTTTTATCACGTGCGTGAGGTGGGACATGTTAGCACTAAATGTCCTAAGTCCAAGAAGGAAGCGGTTAAAGGGAAGGTGTTTGCATTGGCGGGATCCGAGGGGACAACGCGATTAGAGGTACTTGTTTTATTAACGGCACTCCTTTGATTGCTATAGTAGATCTGGTGCTACTCATTCTTTCATTCTTTGCTTTGTGTCTTTGAGAATTTGGGTCTTGTTTTGTCTACAATGAGAAGGGACATGGTTATTGATACTGACCAAAGGATCGAGAACTACATCCCTAATGTGTGCTAGATGTCCTCTGTCGGTCTTTGGCGAGAGAGTTTCTTGTTGATCTTATTTGCTTGCCTTTAGGAGGTTTGGACATCATTCTTGGTATGGATGGTTAGTTGATAACCAAGTGCATATTAATTGTGCTAGTAGATCAGTCCGTGAGCTTTCCTTCTTCTAAGGAGGAAGAATCGCATTATTACATTACGGTCAACCGCATAGAGTTTTGAAAGAGGAAGCTAAAATTTGTTTTCATTGATGGCATCATTATGCTGTGGAGAGCCAAGCTAAGATTGAAGAGTTGCCAATAGTTCGTGAATTTCTGAAGTGTTTCCGACGCGAAATTCCGGATGTGCTTTGAAAGAGAAGTAGAGTTTGGTATTGATCTTGTGCCTGGCACTAGACCCGTGTCCATGGCTCCATATAGGATGTCTGCATCCGAATTATCTGAGTTGAAGAGTCAGTTGGAGGACTTACTTGAGAAGAAGTTCATAAGACCTAGTGTGTCACCTTGGGGAGCTCCAGTACTTTTGGTGAAGAAGAAAGATGGAAGTATGCGGCTTTGCATTGATTATAGACAATTGAACAAATTAACAATCAAGAACAAGTATCCACTTAGAAATTGTGATTTGATGGATCGGCTAGTTGGTGCTAAGGTGTTTAGCAAAATTGATTTGAGATCGGGCTATCATCAGTTAAAGTGAAAGATGAGGATATTGAAAGACAAACGTTCGGGACGAGATATGGGCATTATGAGTATTCGTAAATGCCGTTTGGTGTCACTAATGCACGGGGGTATTTATGGAGTACATGAGCCGTATTTTCCATGACTACTTGGATCGATTTGTGGTGGTTTTCATAGATGATATTTTGGTGTACTCCAAGTCAGAAGGGGGATCATGCGAGCATTTGAAGTTAGTGCTAGAAGCTGTTGAAAGAGAAAAAGTTGTATGCTAAAGCTTTGTCAAAATGTGACTTTTGGTTGAAGGAAGTGAGCTTTCTAGGTCATATTATTTACGGTGATGGGATTGCGGTAGATCCATCCAAAGTTGATGCGGTGATGCGGTGGGAGGCTCTAAGTCGATTCTGAGATTAGAAGTTTCCTTAGATTGGCGGGATATTATAGAAGGTTTATTGAGGGTTTTCTAAGTTGGCACTCCATTAACTTTCGTTAACTTGTAAGGAAAAGCTTTTGTGTGGGATTCTAAATGTGAAGAGAGTTTCCAAGAATTGAAGAGGAGGTTGACAACTTCACCCGTGTTGACATTGCCTAAATCTGGAGAACCTTTTGTAGTATATTGTGATGCATCTAAAATGGGGCTAGGAGGTGTTTTAATGCAGAATGGCAAGGTTGTGGCCTATGCCTCAAGACAGTTGAGAATTCATGAAAAGAATTATCCTACACACGATTTGGAGCTTGCAGCGATTGTTTTTGCCTTGAAGATTTGGAGGCATTATTTGTATGGTTCTAAGTTTGAGGTATTCAGTGATCATAAAGGATTGCAGTATCTGTTTGACCAGAAGGAATTAAATATGAGACAAAGGAGATGGTTGGAATTGCTGAAAGACTATGACTTTAGCTTGAACTATCATCCGGGGAAAGCTAATGTGGTAGCTGATGCTTTGAGTAGAAAGTCCTTACATGTATCTGCAATGATGGTGAAGGAACTAGAATTAATTGAACAGTTTCGAGATTTGAGTCTAGTCTGCGAGGTGACACCTAAGAGTGTGAGATTGGGTGTGTTGAAGATCCACAATGAATTCGTGAATGTTATTCGGAAGCTCAAAAGAAGGATATTAAAGCGGTTGAGATTGCGGTTGGGATTGACCACTCTCGAGTGAAGATTATGTGATAGATGAGCATGATGTGTTAAGGTGCAGTGGGAGGATTTGCATTCCTGATGATGACGAGATTAAGAAGGAAATTTTAGAAGAAGGTCATCGGAGTAAGTTGAGTATTCACCCGGGGGCCACTAAAATGTATCAAGATTTGAAGAGAGCGTGCTACGGTGGCACGGCATGAAGCGTGATGTGGCTCGGTTGTGTATGCTTGCTTGACATGTCGAAATCTAAGATAGAACATCAAAAGCCAGTGAGGTTGATGCAACCATTGGATGTTCTGAATGGAAGTGGGATAGTATCTCCATGGATTTTGTGGTGGTTTGCCAACTACAGCGAGGGGGTTTGATACCATATGGGTGATTGTTGATAGGTTGACTAAATCTGCGCACTTTCTACCAATTAATATTACTTATCCAGTTCCGAGGTTAGCGGATATCTATGTCAAGACGATTGTAAAAAGCGCATGGTGTGCCTCTGAGTATTGTGTCCGATAGGGATCCTAGGTTCACTTAGAGTTTTGGAGGAGTTTGCAAGAGGCTTTGGGTTCCAAATTGAGATTGAGTTCAGCATATCATCCCCAGACAGATGGGCAGACAGAGAGGACAATTCAATCACTTGAGCATTTGTTGAGAGCATGTGTTCTTGAGCAGGGAGGTTCATGGGACTCTCATTTACCGTTGATTGAATTCACTTACAATAACAGTTTTCATTCGAGTATCGGGATGGCGCCTTTTGAGGCATTATGCGGGAGGAGGTGTAGGACTCCATTGTGTTGGTGTGCGAGGCCCGAGAAAGTGTAGTGCTAGGTCTGAGAGTTGGTGCGTGAGACCACGAGAGAAAGTGAAGATGATTAGGGAGAAAATGAAGGCCTCACAGAGTAGACAGAAGAGTTACCATGATAAGAGAAGGAAGGATCTAGAATTTCAGGCTGGAGATCATGTATTTTTGAGAGTTACTCCAACAACGGTGTGGGTCGATGCGTTGAAGTCTAAGAAGTTAACTCCGCGTTTTATTGGACCATATCGAGTTCCAGAGAGTTGGGAAAGTTGCTTATCGGGTGGCCTTGCCACCTAATCTTGCTAATCTGCATGATGTATTCCATGAGTCTCAGTTGCGGAAGTATGTGCGAGACCCATCTCATGTAGTGCAGATGGATGATGTAGAGGTGAGGGAGAACCTTACGGTGGAGACTATGCCAGTTAGGATTGCGGATCGTGAGGTGAAGGTCTTAAGAGGCAAAGAGATCAATTTGGTGAAGGTAGTTTGGTTAGGAGTGTGGGAGAAAGCATGACTTGGGAGTTGGAAAGCAAGATGAAGGAGGCTTATCGAGTTGTTCGATTCGGGTAATTTTTAGAGGAAGAAATTCTTTAAGTGGGAGTTATAACGCCCAAAATAATTTAATTATTTAATTAATTAAGTTATTTAAGGCTTGCAACACTTAATTAAATTAATTAATTAAGTTGGGTTTATTTTACCTAAAAGGGGTCTAATTCATTTTAAATAAGTTACTAAGTTGGATTTATTTTATTTACGGGAGGTGGGATGAATTAATAGTGGGAGTGGAGAATAAGGCCCAGGGCCATTATTTAGGCCCAATAGTAGTCATAAAGGTTAGGGGTCCTAAACTAGGGTAACCATACCTCACTTTGAAAGAAAGAAGAAAAAAATAGAATAGTAGAGAGGAGGAAGAGAAGGCATGAAGGAGGGAGGAAAGGAAAAGGTGGAAGCTTGCTTGGGTTTTGGTTGGTAAGTGATGGTTTTGACCTCTTTCTTCATCATTTTCTTTCCCATTCCATTCCTTTAAGTTCCTTAAGCTCATTCCTTGTCTTTTGAATTTTCCATGGTTACCCAAAAGGGAGGGAACCCACGTTCGACTTGAGGTTGAGGAAAGGAAGGAACTTTTCTCAAGTTTTGTGTTGGTAAGTGAAACTCTTAGCTCTATTCAATTCCATTTCTTCTCCTTGTTCCATTCCCTTAAGTTCTAGTGTTTCATTCCTCCACTTTGTTGATTTTACGTTTTATCCCAAGGGTGAGAGTCACGTTTTAGTGACTAGGAATAGTAGAGATACTCCATTCTTGTGGTCCTTGGTGTTGGTTGAAGATTCAAGCTTAAGCAAGGTTAGGGGATTCTCCTTTATGTTTATAATAGCTAGTAAGATATGTTTTATAAGTGGAATGGCTCTAATAATGACTTGTTGTGTGATTGTGTGTTGATGACATGTTGATTGATGTTTGGAATGTTTGTGTTGGTCATAACATGCTAATTGTTGTTGTGGAAACATGAGTTGTGACTTATGCATAGTGTATGTTTGATGAAATGGTCATATGAGAATGAGTATGTGAATATAATGAATTAATGGTAATAAGTTAATGATTATGTGTGTGTTGTTGTGGGGAAAATGAATTGTTGAATAATAATTTAGTTTTGAAGTAATTTGGGGGAAGGTGTTGGAAGGGGGCGCCAAATGCCTAGCATTCTGGCGCCAGGTTGTTGTGTTCTCATGTGCGTGCGTGTGTGCTAGTGGGGCGCGGTTGTTTGGGCAATTTGGCGCCCGAGTTCTTGGGCGATGAGTGGAGGCTGGAGTGCGGGCGCCAAATCACTAGGATTCTGGCGCCTGGTGTGGTGTCTAAGTGTTGGGTGGTGTTGTGCTGGATAGGGGCACCATTTGCTAGGCAAATTGGCGCCCAGGACTCGGTTTGTGCCTTGTGTTTCTCGGTTTGGGTGGTTTTGGCAGGGGGGGGCACCAATTCCCTAGGAATCTGGCGCCGTGGATCGTGTGTGTGCCACAAGTGAGCCGATCACGAGGAGAGGCGCGCGGTTTACTAGCAACTTGGCACCCTGTGCTAGTGTGTGAGTGTGGGCTGTTGGTGTTTGGTTATGGGGCGCCCTTTTGGCTGCCCCTTGGTGTCTAGGTACCAAATTATGTCTAAGTGATGGTTTGGTCCCTAAGAATTAATTTAATCCTTGGTGTGACAATTTAGTCCCTAAGAATTAAATTAATCCTTGGCGTGACAAAATAATCTCTTAGTGTCTAATTAGCTCTACTATGCCATATAAGTCTCAAAGTAATAAATTAATTAGTGGTGTGTCAAAATAACCTTTAAGTACTAGATTAACCTTTGGTGTATTAAAGTGGTCCTTAAGCGTAAGTAAGGCCCTTATGAGGTGGTTTGGTCCTTAGGTGGGATTTAATCTAACAATTGACGAAGTGGTGATTTATAATTGAGGTGGTGGTGGTTAATAATTGAGGTGGTGGTGGTTAATAATTGACAATTGTGGTGAGTTAATAAATGACGTGGGCTTCGGCCACAAAGGTGATTTAATACATATTGTGATGGATTGTGGTGATGCATTTGTCATAGTGTCACATAAATCATATGCATTACGTGATGGTGGTGGTGGTGGTGTGGCTTCGGCCAAAAATGTGGTGGTTGCCCGACGGGGTTTTTGTGATGGTTATGGATCCACATGCATATTGCACACATGCATATATATATATACATTCGTAGAAATCTTGTTGATGTTTAAATGACTAAATCTTGCTGTTTGTGGATATTATAATTGAATGGCAATTATCATGATTACGGTGTACTGTTATTGCTAGATGTTTTCCTAATATAAGGCTTATCTTACTTGTTATTATTTATGTAAAGAGACTCACCCTAGCATTTTTTGTGTTGCCTGCTCTCGTGGCGACCAACAGGTGATTCTGAGTGAAGGTGCCATGCCTTCATGGGATATTGTGTCGACTACGATCTAGTAACATCGGGGATGGGATTTTAGTACTACTATTTTATGTTATGTATTTGACTATGTATTTGAGTATGTTGAACTCGATTTTATTTCATTTGCATTGCAAACTGTTTTCTGGATTATTGTAAACATTAAACAGGTATTTGAGGGTCTTAACCCACATGACTATGATATGTGTTTTGCGCACTTGATGCGTTTGGATTTTTAACGGTGTTTTGAGGATATTTTGTTAAATGTACCACCTCTTTGAGGTGCGTGGACAAGTTTTGAAAAACTACGATTTTTATTAACTTAACTAGTATATAATATAAAGGGTGTTACACGTGATTCTTGGCTTCCACATTGAAAGAGGATAGAAGCAAACCACGAGAAGTGCGAGGCGGTCGCCGATATGAGGCCGCCACAACTAAAAAGAAATACAACGGTGAATGGCATGGTGGCCGCTCTGTCGAGTTCATTCCCAAAGCGGCTGTAAAGTCGCTTCCATTGTTTAGGCTGGCTTGAAGAAAGAGGTGGATTTTGAGTGGGTGACCAATGCCAGTGAGCATTGGGCGAATTGAAGCAAGCTCGACCAATCCGCCAATTATGACTAAGCGCATGCGGGGCGAGACATTGTACTGTACTTGGCTATCACGAAGAAGTTACGCGCGCGTGTTGGTAAGAGAATGCGCAGTGAAGCAAAATCCGGTCTACTTTATTAGTAAAGTGTTGCGAGGGCCCGTGAGTACCGAAAAATAGAAGTTTGCTCTTGCACTCGATTCTTGCTCGAAGGTTGAGACCTACTTTGTGGCCCACCGTGTCGTGGTAGGGCCGTCGGCCGATCGAGCAAGTCCTTCTCGGCGGACACGGCGGGACGAATGATAAAGTGGGCGGTGGAACTCGGTGATTTGGCATCAAATTTGAATCGGATCGGCCGCAAAGCGCGGTGTTGGCCGACTTTATAGCGGAAATGACTCCTACCCGGAAGATCAAGGCGAGCGACACGGATCTTGCATGTAGATGGGTCGTCTAATAGCAAAGGAAGTGGAGCCGCCTAATACTAGAAAATTACGAAGGCACATGGCCGTGGAGGTGTCATTGACTTTCGCTTTCCATACATCGAACAATCGGGCCGAGTATAGGCGTGCATAGGCGGCTGCGACTCGCCAGGACTTCAATGTCGACCGGTTGAACTTCGATCGAACTCGCTTGCTTGTCGTCTCGCGGATCAAGGAACTATATGATGCTAAGGGCGACGTCTTTGAAGAATTACCTAGCGAGTAAGAGAGCTTCTCAGCGGTTCGGCCAAAGTGAAGTGACTCATGTGCTCTCGATCTTCGTAGCACCTAGGGGCGTAGTTTAAGTTTGTTAGTTTATTAATTAACCGCTTAATGATTTTATGGTTGATGTGAGGCGTGTATGCGAGTGGTGTTGGCGGCGATGATTTTTATTCCGCTGTCTTAAGCCTCGAGTCTTAGGCTCGTTCTAAACCGATTCTTGATTGTGTGACCAAATTGAAGTAGAAATGGTGGAAGAAATGGAAGAAATGATCTTTGCTATAGGCGATGCGTTGGAGGCGATGGAAAATGCTATGGGAATCGACCTCGTGAGAATCACGAGGATCTTTGGAGCTCGTAGACTTGCTTTACTTTCCGGAGGAGAATCCTCCTACCTTGAGGGGAGGTATGATCTGATGGGGCTCTAGTATGGTTGAAAGAGATAGAGAGAATTTTGAGTGATGGATTGCAGTTATGAGCAAAAGGTGAGGTTTGGGACTCACATGCTCATTGAGGAAGCCGACGATTGTGGCTTGAATCTCTTCAAAGGTTGGAAGGCTGCCGAGGAAGGGATCACATGGGATATTTTCAAGAGGAGTTTATGAGGAAGTACTACCCCAGAAGGCGTGAAAGGAAAGAAGGAGATGGAATTCTTGGAGCTCAAACAAGTTAACATGACCGTGTGTCGGAGTATCTTTGCTAAGTTTTCCGAAATGGCGAAGTTCTATCCCCATTACACTGGAGCTCTTGCTTTGAGTTCTCCAAGTGTATCAAGTTTGAAGCGGTTTGAAGCACGAGATCAAGCGAGGCCATTGGGTATCAAAGGATAAGGGTGTGTATTCTCGAGTTGGTGGATCGCTGCGGAATTTATGAAGAAGATAGTATGGCTACTAGCCGAAATGGGAAGGATAAGAAGACCTTCCAACCTCGAGCCGTTGGAAGCCTTATGACCATTACGGTGGTAGAGGAAAAGGGAACTCTGCGGGGAGAGGAAAGCCTATTAGGGCGACGCTCTGCTATTCGACTTGTTACAAGTGTGGATTGCACAGGCACAAGGCGAAGGAGTGCAAGGTGAGGTGAAGAGGTGTTATAGATGTGGCAAGAGGGCCACCTGTCTGCTGAGTGTGGGAGAAAGGAGATAGTCTGTTTCAATTGTGGAGAGATGGGGCATATCGGTCCCAGTGTCCCTATGCCAAAGCAAGAGAAAGGCGTGGGGAAAGTGTTTGCACTAGCTGGGTCCGAGGTGGTGAACGAAATCAAAGGTACGTGTTATATCAACGGTGTTCCTCTAGTTGCAATTATAGATCTTTGGTGCAACTCATTCATTCATTTCTACCATGTGTGCTAATAGACTAGAATTTAGTGTTGTCTTCATTGGGAAGGAGATGGTCATTGACACTCGGCCATGGGTTCGATGACTACCTCTCTGCGTATGTTCGAAGTGCCCACCAGATTGTATTCGGCGGGGACTTCTCTGTTAATTTAATTTGTTTACCACTGAGGAATGGGCGTCATCCTTGGTATGGGTGGTTAGTAGACAACCATGTTCATATCCATTCTTACCGAGAGATCGGTTAGTTTTCCTGCTCTGAGGTGAAGGAATCGGCTCTACTTCGCTAGGCAAGTGCGCAAGTTGTTGGGAGAAGGGTTACTCTGTTTGCATTATGGCGTCATTGTGATGAGAATCAAGTCAAGATTGAAGATGTGCCGATGGTTAGAGAGTTTGCCGAGGTGTTTCGGAAGAAATACTGACGTGCTACTGAGAGAGAGATTGAGTTCACTATAGAATTGATTCTGGAACAAGGCCAGGTGTCTATGGCACCTTATAGGATGTCTGCATCCGAAATTTGTCATTGAAATGAAGAAACAGTTGGAAGAATTGCTAGAAAGGAAATTCGTGAGACCAAGCGTGTCACCGTGGGGAGCACCCGTGTTGCTCGTGAAGAAGAAAGATGGAAGCATGAGGTTGTGCGTGGACTACAGATTAGTTGAATAAGGTTACAATTAAGAACAAGTATCCACTACCAAGAATTGGCGATTTGATGGATCAATTGGTAGGTGCTCAAGTATTTTCAAAGATTGATTTGAGGTCGAGCTACCATCAAATCAAAGTGAAGAACGAAGACGTACCAAAGAGCGGCTTTTAGAACTTCGGTATGGACACTACGAGTACTTAGTAATGCCATTCGGTGTCACTAACGCTCGGGAATATTCATGGAGTATATGAATTGTATCTTCCATGAGTACTTAGATCGGTTTGTGGTAGTGTTCATAGGCGATATTTTGGTCTTACTCCAAGTCGGCAGAAGAGCATGCCGAGCACTTAAGGATAGTCTTGGAGGTTCTGAAGGAGAAGAAGTTATATGCGAAGCTATCCAAGTGTGAGTTTTGGTTGAGGGAAGTGAGTTTCCTAGGCCATGTGATTTCCAGCAAGGGGATGCGGTGGACCCTTCAAAGATTGAAGGCGTGTTGAAGTGGGAGGCACCCAGTCGGCCACCAAAGTGAGGAGCTTCTTGGGGCTAGCCAGGTTACTCTGAGAAGATTCATTGAGGTTTCTCCAAATTGGCGTTGCCATTAACCCAATTGACATGTAAAGATAGGGCTTTCGTATGGGATGGCCGATGTGAAGAGAGCTTCCAAGAGTTGAAGAGGAGATTGACAACGTCGCCAATCTTGACGTTGCCTAATCCAGAGGATCCTTTTGTGATTTATTGTGATGCATCTAAGTTAGATTTGGGCCGTGTGTCTTTGATGCAAGAAGGTAAAGTAGTGGCGTATGCTTCAGGCAATCAAGACTCATGAGAAGAATTACCCCACTCATGATTTTGAGCTAGGCTGCCGTAGTGTTTGCATTGAAGATATGGAGGCATTACCTTTATGGATCAAGGTTCGAGGTGTTTAGTGATCACAAGAGTTTGCGATACTTGTTTGATCGAAGGAAGGCGAATATGAGGCGAGAGGAGATGGTTGGAGTTATTGAAGGACTATGACTTGATGCGAACTATCACCCGGGGAAGGCCAATGTTGTGGGCGATGCAATGAGTAGGAAATCTCTGCATGTGTCATCAATGATGGTAAAGGAGCTGGGCCGATTGAGCAGTTTAGAGATTTGAGCCTAGTATATGAAGTAACACCTCGGAGTGTTAAGTTGGGGATCTTGAAGATCACCAATGAGTTCATGGTTAGTATAAGGGAAGCACAGAAGGTTGATGTGAATTTGGTTGATGTGTATGTATGTGTTGGCCGAGCTGATAATAAAGATTTTGAGTTGGATGCGCAAGGTTTGTTGAGGTTCAGAGGACGGATATGTGTACCCGATGATGAAGAGATCAAGAAGGCTATTCTGGAAGAGTGTCACAGAAGTCGGTTGAGTATCCATCCAGGGGCTACGAAGATGTATCAAGACTTGAAGAAATTATTACGGTGGCAAGGAATGAAGAAGGATGTAGCTCGTTTAAATCTATGCTTGTTTGACTTGCGGAAGTCAAAAGTAGACACCCGGCTGTGGCGAGGTTGATGCAACCGTTGCATATTCTGAATGGAAGTGGGGCAGACATTTCCATGGACTTTGTAAGCTGGGTTGCGAGGACAACAAGAGGGTTTGATACCATTTGGGTGATTGTTGATAGGCTGACAAAGTCATCACACTTTATTCCTATTAACATCACATACCCAGTGCCAAGGTTAGCAGAAATTTATATCAATGTCATTGTGAAGCTTCATGGAATCCCTTTGAGTATTGTTTGATGAGAGATCCAAGGTTTACCTCGGAATTTTGGAACGACTTGCAAGAGGCGTTGGGTTCCAAGTTGCGTTTGAGCTCGGCATACCATCCTCGGTGATGGTCAATCAGGAGAGGACTATCCTATCCTTAGAAGACTTATTGAGAGCTTGTGTTCTTGAGCAAGGAGGTGCGTGGGATACGTATCTACCATGATAGAATTCACTTACAACAACAACGTCATCATTCAAGTATTGGAATGGCACCATTTGAAGCATTGTATGGCCGTAGGTGTAGGACTCCACTATGTTGGCATAAAACAGGAGAGAGGGTTGTGTTGGGACCCGAGTTGGTTAGAGAGACTACAGAGAAGGTTAAGATGACCGAGAGAGAAGATGAGGCGTCCAAAAGCGAGACGAAGAGTTACCATGACAAGAGAAGGAAGGATTTAGAATTTCAAGCCGGCGACCATGTATTCCTTAGAGTCACCCAGCGTGGATCGAGTTGGACGAGCTCGAGGTCAAGAAACTATCACCTCGTTTCATTGGACCCTATCAAATCTTGGAGAGAGTTGGGAAGGTGGCATACAGAATTGCATTGCCACCCAATCACATCAAATTTGCGACGATGTGTTCCATGTATCTCACCGAGGAAGTATGTTCTGACCGTCCCCATGTCATTCAAATGGATGATGTGCAAGTGAGAGACGACCTCACTTGTGGAGACAATGCCAATCGAATTGAAGACCGAGAAGTAAAGACTCTTAGGGAAAGGAAATCAAGTTAGTGAAGGTGGTTTGGGTAGGAGGCTGGCGGTGAGCATGCTACTTGGGAGCTAGAGAGCAAGATGAAGGAGGCCTATTCCGAAATTTGTTTGATTAAGGTAAGATTCCGGGACGTAATCTCTAAGTAGGGAGAGTTGTAACACCCCCCAAAATAATTCAATTAATTAACTTAGTTGAGTTATTAAGGGTTTGCAACATTTTACTCTTAAGTCAAGTAATTCATTAAGTAAAAGCTAAGCATGTGTTACTATTTTAGGGAAATGTCAAAGTAGGTAAAGGGTGTGGGTAGTAGCAAGCCCACGGCCTAAATAAGGCCAAGGCCCATTTAAGTCCATTGGGACATATTAAATGGTACCTTCGAAGGAGACATCCCATTCAGTTCAAAAATATAGTTAAGTTTCTAAATTGAGGGAAGTAGAGAGAGAAGTGAGAGAAGAAGAGAGAAGGAAGAGAACTTGGCGTGGAGAGTTCAAGCTAGGAGAGGAGAGGAGAGCTTGTTCTTTGTGGTTTGTTGGAGAGTGAAGGTTTCTCATCTCTTCTCGAATCATTAAGGTTAGAAGTCTTTTAATCCTTGTAATATTCAGTGTTTGATAGTGTTTTGGTGTGAGTGGTTATTGATCACCTTGCATGTGTGTTTTATGTGTTGTTCATGATGTATCTTTCTTTGTGTTTTGCTCCTTCCCGAGATTTGTGGTGAGATCTGACGGTGATCGGTTGGGAAAGAGAGAGGAGTGTAACTCTCTGCATTGCAGTGTGGTGCAAGTGAGCTTTGCATGGTGAGGCATCAAAGTGTAAATCGAGTGTAGTGTGAAGAAATGAGCTTGCATGTAGAGTTAAGGAGAGGATCGGAGCAAATGGAGTGAGTATCCGAGTGAGCATGCGTGAAGTGAGTGGAAATGAGCTTGCATGTTGAGTTTAAGTGAAGAAAGCAGAGTAAAAGAAGTAAAAGGGGGAGTTAAGCGCCTTATTACGCGTAAACCGAAATACCTTAAGCCTAGAGTGAGAGAAACCGAGCTTGAGGGAAGTCAACGCTTAGTGTAACACCCCAAAGTAATTCAATTAGTTATTTAATTGGGTTACTTAAGGTTTACAACATTATTAATTAAGCTAAGTGATCAATCTATAGTGTTTATTTTATTAGGAGGCGTTTAAGTAAATAGAGAAAGGTGAGATTAGAGGCCCATGAGTGATTAAGAGGCCCAATGTTTCCTTGAAAGCCCATACGCATGGCTTAAAGAGAGTGGCCAGTAGGATGAGATATTCATTTTCCAAAGAAAATATCAAAGAAGGTAAAGGGAAAGTAAGAGAGGAAAAGGGTAGGTGGAATAGTGCTTCTAGAGAATGAGGAGAAGCGGGCGTGGAAGAGAGCTGGAATTGACGGAAGAAGAGTCAGCATTTGCGTGAGTGATCATTGTGTTGAAGTGTCGAGAGTGATCTTACGCAACTAGTTGAGGTAAGGGGGCTCTCTTTCACTTATAATTTTGAGTATATGATGAGTGTTGTGTGTGAATGGACTTAGAGTTGTTTCTGAGTTGCGTTTTGTGTTTAATGAATGTTTTAGTTGTGTTTACTTCACTTTAGTGAAGATTGTGATGGTTGTTGGTGAGTTGGTTGGGTGAGAAACCAAGGGGAGAAAAATGGGAACGAGGATACTCTCGGTCCGGTGAGTATTAATGGGAGTAAAGAGCGTTTTTAAGTTTAATCTTAGGGAGAAGTACCCAAAGGAAGGAAGAGGAAGGTTAGGCGCATGAGGCGTAGAAAGCCGAGGTGTAGTTGCACAGTAGGCTAATCTGTGAAGAACGTATGTGTCACGGGCGTAGGTTGTAGGGTGGAAGAGGACGAGGTGAGTGGTGCGGCATAGGCGATGGTGCGTGGGGTAGTTAAGACCCGATGTGAGTGTCGACTTGTGGTTGCAGGGGTGTAGCATAGGTATCACAGGGGTGATTACGGGAGTATGGAGTGTATTTACACACATGAGAGTAGTTCTTTGAGGCGAGGTTGCCGAGATGGTATGGCAACCGGGTGAACGAATAGAGGCTTGTTCCTAAGTGAACCGAGATGGGTGATGTAGAGGTGAGGGAGGATAGCAATCCTAAGTGTAGTAACCAAGGTGAGTATGCAGGACGCCATTGAAAGTGAAGTGCGTGCCCAAGTGTAGGTATAAGCGAGGGTAATTAATGATGAGCCGAGGTAGTGTAAACCAAATGAGTCATGATTGAGGTGGAATAGGTATGGTAGTTGTGGTATATGTGTAGATCTGAGATGATTTATGGTGCGCCAGTAGGTAAGCCCAGGGTGTATATGCCGAGTTGGGTCTTTCACGTACTTAGGTGGAGTTGCTATAAACTAGTGCAGATCGAAATTAGGCTTATCCGAGATCAACATAGTCGAAGTCGGTATAAGCGAGACTAGTGTGGTCGAACTTAGGCGCAATTCCAAGCGAGTGTAGTCGGTAGGCGTGGCCGAAGTCTTCTTGCATTCGAATCTAGCGTAGTTGGAGTCGGTAAATAGGCGAAGTAATGCGTAGGTTTCATGTTAGGAAATGTCGACCATAGCGTGTCGTAGTTTGAGTGTGATGAAGGCGGAGGTGTCGAAATAGTAGTGGCCGAGAGTGCGATCGGTCTTGCCGAGGTGTTGTGTCTTTGCCGAGGTGCCAAATGGGTGCCGAGGTGCTGCGTGTGAGCTACGTTTAGTGTATTTCAACTGCGAGAGGCGGCGGTGAGTCGCGGCGGTAGTAACGTTAAGTCCAAACGATGGAGGCGATAGGTGTCGTTTTGGTCCTTAGGTGTCGTTTTGGTCCTAAGTCACGTTGGAGTACTCGGATTGGTTGTTAGTCAAATGCTTGTGTGTCGAGGTGCTCGTTGAGTGGCGGCGACGACCAGAGAAATTGTAGGCGATCAGCAGACGTCGGCGCTTAGTGCGTAATGATGTATGAGAGTTGTTTTGGCCGTAGGGCTACGAATAGAGGATTAAATAAGCGTTGAAGTCCACCGAGGCATTGAATAAATGAAAATGGTGAATGCAGAGGACTTGGTCCTAGAGAGAGCCAGAGGACTTAGGTCCTATTTATGAATAAAAGGCTGCGGTCTAATTGGTGAGTTACTGAAATGGTGTTATGATTTAATTGAATAATGTATATGTTGTGTGTTATGCATTGTTCATGGCGTCGCATAAATCATAAGCATAAGGTGATAGCAGAGGACTTTGGTCCTAAGGACTTGATCCAAGGTGATAGCGAAGACTTCGGTCTTAATGGATCCATCATGCATATGCCACTGAAGTATGGGTCTGCATCATTCATATAAATCATGCAATCGATTGTAGTATTATTTTGTGCTATGAACCGAGGTGTCATAGCACCTAAGCTAATTTGCTTTGTGTGAGTTGATGAAATTTGAGTTGTATACATTACATGAGCCGAGGTGTTTTAGTGCATTCTTAGCATTACATTTATCATAAACCTCTATTATATGTGTTTAGAGACTCACCCTCTTTGCTTTTGTGTTGCTTCTCATGTATGGCAAACTGCGAGGTGATAGCTAGCGAAGGTTCTTCCTTCTTACTTGAGTTGTGGCGTCCTGCTCTGGTAGTGTGACATTTGGGTAGAGTAGGATAGTAGTTGTTGTTGTTTTGTTTTCAAGTGTTGAATTGTAACATATTGATTTTTTAAATAAAATGTGTTTTATTTCCGCTGTGTATAAACTTGATAGTTTGGTTTGGTTTCTTAAAGTGAAATGTAATGCTCCCTTCAGAGTGAGGTTCTTGAAAACTCTGATTTTAATTAACTAATTAGTAGAATATAAGGGGGTGTTACATTAGTGGTATCGAGAGCGATTCGATCCAATCAGGCCAAGTTGTCGGTCGTAGAGTTTGAGTCCTTGTCGATCTTCGGCAGAGACTTTGTTGTAGAATTTGTTTGGTTATTTGCAACTGTGGATGGTCTCATTGAGATAGGTGTAATTAGATTATATGACTGATGGATGTAGTATTGCTTGTAGTTGTTGGTGACTGTTGTTTGTGACATTGGGGTATGTGTAATTAGAGGGGTTTTAACGACGTCAAAAGAGTGGGAGTCGTGACGACGCCTTCGCACTTAGACTGCGTTAAAAATTTCTGAGTTGTGTAATTTTGAAAACACGTAGTTTTGTGGCCTTAAGTAATTGGTTGAGTGAGTAGGAGGGATTGATCACCCCAAATACTCATCCCCAATGAAAGAGGCGACAATAACTCGTGGTTATTATAAAATTTTGAAAATGTATTAATTTCAACTTGAATAATTGAGTGGTGAGTGTAAGCTTGTTTGACTCTTAATGTATAGATAATTAGGTGTCTTAGAAGAATAAGATGCGGAGATGAGGAGGGTATTATCTGTAGCTTGAACATAGGATGAAGTAAGAGATGAGCATTAGTACTTTAAGTAATTGATATAGTGTAGCTCCATGACGGTAGATTAATGGTGTTGGGATAATGGAGTGAGATTGTGGAGACCCTAAGAATAGAGTTTCGGTATAAGGTAAGAGCGTTGTAGGTAGAAGTGTGGTGTCAGCTGTAGCCATCAACCAAAAGTGAAATGGGAGAGCTGAGAGACGAAGAAATGTGGTTTCCTAGAGTAACTGAGGTAGTAGCCGAGATGAATGATAATAGGGTGTTGTTTTTTTTAAGTGTTACCGAGTTGAAGTGTAGTGTAAGTATGTTGAGGTGGAGTTGTCAAGGAGTAGATTATGAAAGTTGGAGTGAAGTTTGTTGAAATGTAGTGAGACGTATATAAGCTTAAGTGTAGAGGAGGAGGTGTAACGTATGGAAGTCTAAACTAGCATTGTCGAGAGATGTGTGTGTGTCGAAGTATGTATATGTCGAGAGAGAGGTGAGTGTCGAAGTATGTAAGTGTCGAGAGAGAGGTGTGTGTCGACATATAGATGAGTCGAAGGAGCGTAAGTAGGAGTATAAGGGTGTAGTTGTGTGGTTAGGTGTGAGTATAACCGAGGCAAAGCGAGGTAGTTGTAGAGATGAGGTATTGTTCTTAAGTGTAACCATAGATAGTAGCTAAGGTGAATGATGACGAGGCGTAGCTGCCTAAGTGAGGTGTAGAGGTGTTAAGGGTAGTGTACTAATGCCTAAGTGTGGCTGCTGTAGTGCAGGGGATGTTCGTCGAAGTCAGCATGGCCGAGATGTAGGAAGGTCGTAGTTATATTGAAGGGTTGTATACGTTGTGTACTTAAGTATATTAATCAAGATGAGTTGTTGTGCTTAAGTGTAGTGTGCCTAGGTGAAGTAGTCGAGGCGAGGTGTTGCGTTTAAGTGTGGGTGTGTACTGTGGTGCGTTGCGTATTGTTGACTTGGTGTGCCGGTGGCTTGGTGTGTGTCTCGGATGTGGCGCCAAATCGGCAAGCCCGCACGTAGCGTGTGTCTTTGGGCGTAGGGTGCCGAAGTGTGGCATGTCGTCTTTGCCTCCTGCGCGCGTGTGTGCGGTGTGTGGGCGCCGAGAAGGTGCGTGCCCTGCGCTGGGTTGTGGCGTGCTCCGTGCGCGCTTTCGCCGGAGTGCCGAGTTAGGCGGCTTTGCGCGTGTCTTTGGTGAAGTCTTAGCGCGAGGCGGGCGCCATGCCCGTGCCCATCTTTTTGTGTTGCTTGAAATATTTCACCCGAATCTTATTGAGGTTGTCGTGTCTTGAAAATCATGTTGGTTTTGTGGTGAAATTCGTATTCTCTGCTTGATTGTTTAAATTGTGAGTGATAGGATCATTTAAAATTTTTTTGATTGAGTGCCTTGAAATGTTAATAGTGAT
Source organism: Oxytropis ochrocephala (assembly GCA_020916435.1). Lineage (NCBI taxonomy): Eukaryota > Viridiplantae > Streptophyta > Magnoliopsida > Fabales > Fabaceae > Oxytropis > Oxytropis ochrocephala. Next base: position 30,975,011 of record CM037094.1, on the reverse strand, counting down.
TTATGTTTAAGTTTATAGATTACGGTTTTGCCAAAGGAGTAGAATAATTCTTGGTCCATAAGAAAAAACAGCCCAATATAGTGATGAGATTGAGAAATAATCCAAAGCAAGCTATGGTTAACAAGAAAGACTAGAGGACGGGTTAGTACCATGTTTTCCCCAATTTTGTAAATCGATGTAAAGGTTGTAGGAGTATATTAATCCTAGTTGAGATATGCTAGTATAGTAACATATAATAACAGGTGTAGTAAGTGTGAATACAATGATTCTGTCAATACTGGGACGATACCTAAATGAAGTAGGGTGTATGAATTAGAGCTGAATAGTAGGAAGAGACATTTTTTTTAGAATCCAGTATGTTTGTGGTTGCAATTAATTATAGTAATTGTTATCTAGTGAGACCTTGTACAGTGGGACTTAATTATTGAAGGGACTGTTGGAAATTGACCTTAGTCATTCAGTGTGAATGCGTAAGCTGAATTTTGTTAGCGGCAGAACGTAATGTTGGTGTCTCCGATAGTGAGATTGGGTTAAATAGAGCAAGGGAAAGTTTATAGATATATGAGTTTAAGTTTGGCTGGTTCCGTGAGCAGGAAGTGATCTGTCAAAATTAAATGATTAGCTTTCATCACTTTCTGAGTTTATGTCGGAATTAAACTTGAGTTAATAAGTAATTGTTATGTGGTTGCATGCTCAAGTGATAGTAAGGTTAGGATGTTGAGTTCGGAAGTGAGCACCAGAGATTGGAACTTAAATGGGTAGGCTAATAGTAAATCGTCGTTGAGAGTATAGTATCCCTATATCGGATAGATGGTGTTTGAGTAGTCGAACAGGATCTTGATAACCTACAGGTTAGAATAACTATTTAGGAGTAAGAGTGTAGGGCGTGTGGTCTGTTACTTAGTGTACGATAGATTATGGATGAGGACAGATAGAGGTGGTTTATGAGAGAAGAGGTACATGTTTATTAATGATATTCCTTACAACTTGATTAATTGAGGGGTGTCTTTGGTTTGTGTGTTTTTAATTTGGGGGTTAATAGTGGGGAGATGTAAAGATAAGGATTGGCACCTAGAGTTTGAAGTTCATGCAAATTGATAAAGCATGCCTTTTTGGAAATAGTTTGGGAGAGATCAAGCAAAGTGAAAGTAATTGTTATTAAGAGTATGATATGTCGAATAGTATCTATATGGTAACAGGGTAGTCGTGTGTAACTCTAGTGTTCATGAAATTGATGAGATTTCGAGGACGAAATGTTCTAAGTGGGGGAGAGTTGTAACACCCCAAAGTAATTCAATTAGTTATTTAATTGGGTTACTTAAGGTTTACAACATTATTAATTAAGCTAAGTGATCAATGTAGAGTGTTTATTTTATTAGGAGGCGTTTAAGTAAATAGAGAAATGTGAGATTAGAGGCCCATGAGTGATTAAGAGGCCCAATGTTTCCTTGAAAGCCCATACGCATGGCTTAAAGAGAGTGACTGTAGGATGAGATATTCATTTTCCAGCAAAATATCAAGAAAGGTAAAGGGAAAGTAAGAGAGGGAAAAGGGTAGGTGGAATAGTGCTTCTAGAGAGAAGGAGGAGAAGCTGGGCGTGGAAGAGCTGGAATTGACGGAAGAAGAGCAACATTTGCGTGAGTGATCATTGTGTTGAAGTGTCGAGAGTGATCTTCTGCAACTAGTTGAGGTAAGGGGGCTCTCTTTCACTTATAATTTTGAGTATATGATGAGTGTTGTGTGTGAATGGACTTAGAGTTGTTTACGAGTTGCGTTTTGTGTTTAATGAATGTTTTAGTTGTGTTTACTTCACTTTAGTGAAGATTGTGATGGTTGTTGGTGAGTTGGTTGGGTGAGAAACCAAGGGAGAAAAATGGGAACCGAGAAACTCTCATCCGGTGAGTATTAATGGGAGTAAAGAGCGTTTTAAGTTTAATCTTGGGAGAAGTACCCAAAGGAAGGAAGAGGAAGGTTAGGCGCATGAGAGCGTAGAAAGCCGAGGTGTAGTTGCTGAGTAGGCTAATCTGTGAAGAACGTAAGTGTCACAAACAGGGTTCTAAATCGGAAGAGGACGAGGTGAGTGGTGCGGCATAGGCGATGGTGCGTAAGGGTAGTTAAGACCCAATGTGAGTGTCGACTTGTGGTTGCCGAGGTGTAGCATAGGTATACCGAGGTGATTACGGGAGTATGGAGTGTATATACACACATGAGAGTAGTTCTGAACTGAGGTTGCCGAGATGGTATGGCAACCGAGGTGAACGAATAGAGGCTTGTTCCTAAGTGAACCGAGATGGGTGATGTAGAGGTGAGGGAGGATAGCAATCCTAAGTGTAGTAACTGTAACACCCCCTTTCTAAACAACTATTATTTAATATTTATATTATCGAGTTTTCAAAATAAAATCATTGAAGGGAATGTCACATTCCAACGCTTACAAAACATCCAACTTATAGTCAAATAACACGAAGTCAATAAAACATTAATACGATCACGCAAAGACATTAGTTTAGGGACGGCCCACAACACTGCTTTAGTTTACTGACACCAAAATATAAATAACGTCTCCAACACAAATGGAAGAATCACTAAGTTTAACATTATACTTAGTACATCATCAATAAAAGTCTAAAGCATCAAATAATAAATAAAAGATGACTACGCCCCTCCCCTGGTGCTACATATCAGAGCTGAGACACGACTACTAGTAGACAGGCATAAGGATGCAGTAGGGTGAGTCTTTCATACAAATAATAATAGATAGGATAGGCATTACATATTGGCAAGGCAACAAACACTACTAGTTCACCACATTATCAACACATCATCATAATTATAATGCATTCACAAGGTATAACCACCAAAAGGAAACATCAATAACATATGTATGGGTACATGCATGAGGATCCTTCATCACCGCAAATTTGCTCCTCGGAGGGCACCCGCTTTAGTGGCCAAGCCTACACACCGCTTTATGCACATGCAATATGTGACTCTATGTCAATGCACCACAAACAACACCTATGCCACAATATTTTATTATGCACACCTCTCTATTTATTTCCTCAACTCCATCTCACCAACAAATTAGCCTTGAGGGCTTCCCATCGCTTTTGGACCGAAGTCCCACACCGCTTTCACACTCCGATTAATTACAATTTAATTTATACTCTTACGTTAATATTTTAGCTCACAATTACTCCACAACACAAGAGTTGGACCAACTAACGCCCAAGGACCACAAGACACCTAGGAACCACACTGGCGCCACTTGGCGCCAGGGCAACCACTTTGGCGCCCACCTAGCACGCAACCAAAACTCGCACTAGGCGCGGGTTGCACGCCATTTTGGCGCCACATGCCACACACACCCACCGTGCACAACCACACGGCGCACAGGCAGCCACATTTGGCGCCCTGCGCACACACTCACACACCCACATGCACAGCCAGTTCAACCGGGCGCACTAGGTCGCCACATTTGGTGCTGCGCCCAAGACACACACACACACGCACACACGCCCGCACAATCCGGCGCGCACACAGACCGCAGGCAGCCACATTTGGCGCCTGCTCGAGCGCACTGGGCTGCCCATTTGGCGCCCGTGCCTCCCACAACACACACAAGACACCTAAAAGCGAACACGAGCGCATCGGGGCTGCCCATTTGGCGCCTCAGTGCTGCCACACAACGCACACCCAAAGACACACGCCTTTGTCATGGGCGCCAGTTGCTAGGCAATTGGCGCCTGGGCCGTAACTTGAACTCTTCCCACTTGCATAATTCTTTTAACACTTCAACAACACCAATTACCCAACAATTTTCATATTTAATCCACACCATACTACCAACAATCATCAAACATTTCTTTGATTAGTCTACAACTAACATGTTCACACACTTCACTCTATTGAGGAGTTCTCACAAACAATTTACATGCACAATTTAATCACATACCCACTTCCAATCATCAGCAGCACATAGCATTCCAATTAGGCATCAAACACGACAACAAGGATAGGTTTCACAAATACAATCAATCATTCAACACCCTCCACACCTAGCCCACATACAACACAAATCCTAAAGAGTATTATATGTATAGAAAGAGCCCCCATACCTTGAAGGATTGAAGAACTCGAAATCACTAGCAATGGAACCACCACAAAGCAAGCTTCTCCTTTTCTTCCCTTTCTCCTCTACGACCACGCACACCCTTTCTCTCGTATCTGATTGCGAGTTTATTCCGACAGAGGTAGCGAAGGTCGATGACGAGCTCTCGAGCTTCTTTGTATTTCTAGTGAGGTGGCCGTTGACTCGAACACCAAAAGTTCATGTGAGAGATTCCGAATCAAGTATGCCATGGAAGCAAAGGGTGAAGCAAGGGAATTCAAATGTGAAATTTGATAGAATAAACGAATGGTGGGTCGATTCTGGTGAGAAGAACTCGAGTTCATGCTTGGTTCACGCAAGGAACGCTTACGGTGGTCGGAGATGGCGAAATACCACACGCTAAGGGTGCTAATTATGGCTCCTCCTCGCAAAACCGTCGCCGATTGCGAGAAACTAATGTCATATTCTTGACCAGCCCATTTTCGAGTGGGGTGCATCAAGTTTCGGGGTTGGCCGTGGGGTGTGGATGAAACGCGAAGGAGGAGATGAAGCTTGGCTAGGTTTTTCTTTTTCTCCCGTTCGTTCTGCGTTTGGCTGAGGGAAGAAGAAGATTGTGCAGGCTGGGTCGGGTTCGGGTTGATGGATGGCGTTGGGCTTTAGTGGACAAACAAAGGGAGGTGTGCTTAGTAAGACAAATGGGGTTTGTATGCGTTTAAAAGCTCCAAGGTCTATTTTAAATCATTTTTAAAGCTCAATTTAACTACAACTATTATTTTAAAACCTCAATAGACCAAAAATAATTTTCTAAAGAAATAATATCTCAAACACTAATATTTTATAAAAATAAAATAAATAAATATATATATAATGATAATAATCATATATTACCAATAGCGTATTAAGATATAATTTAACGTGATTTCAACTAAATTTCAAACTCAAACCACTATAACTTAAAATAGTTTAATCTTATCAATATAAAATAGTTCATAAAACAAATACATATTAAAAGAACTGACACACGAAAATCGGGGTGTTACAGTAACCAAGGTGAGCGCAAGGGCGCCATTGAAAGTGAAGTCGCGTGCCAAGTGTAGGTATAGCCGAGGTAATTAATGATGAGCCAGTAGTGTAAACCAGGTGAGTCATGATTGAGGTGGAATAGGTATGGTAGTTGTGGTATATGTGTAGATACCTGAGATGATTTATGGTGCGAGTAGGTAAGTAGAGGTGTATATGCCGAGTTGGGTGGTGTCACGTGCTTAGGTGGAGTTGCTTTATAAACTAGTACAATCGAAATTAGGCTTATCCGAGATCAACATAGTCGAAGTCGGTATAGGCGAGACTAGTGTGGTCGAACAGAGGCGCAATTCCAAGCGAGTGTAGTCGAATAGGCGTGGCCGAAATCTTGCGCGATTCGAATCTAGCGTAGTTGGAGTCGGTAAATGGCGCAAATAATCGCGTAGGTTTCATGTTAGGAAATGTCGACCATAGCGTAATCGTAGTTTGAGTGTGATGAAGGCGAGTTGTCGAAATAGTAGTGAGTCGAGGTGCGATCGGCGCCGAGGTGTTGTGTCTTTGCCGAGGTGCCAAATGGGTACCGAGGTGCTGCGCGTGAGCTACGTTTAGTGTATTTCAACTGCGAGCGGCGGCGGTGAGTGCGGCGGTAGTAACGTTAAGTCCAAACGATGGAGCGATAGGTGTCGTTTTGGTCCTAAGTGACGTTGAGTACTCGGATTGACTGTTAGTCAAATGCTTGTGTGTTGAGGTGCTCGTTGAGTGGGCGGCGACCTTAGAGTTTGTAGGCGATGCTGAGAGCAGTCGCGGCCTTAGTGCCGTAATGATGTATGAGAGTTGTTTTGGCCGTAGGGCTACGAATAGAGGATTAAATAAACGTTGAAGTCCCCGAGGGCATTGAATAAATGAAAATGGTGAATGCAGAGGACTTGGTCCTAGAGATGAAGCGAGAGGACTTAGGTCCTATTTATGAATAAAAGGCTGCGTCTAATTGGTGAGTTCTTGAAAATGGTGTTATGATTTAATTGAATAATGTATATGTTGTGTGTTATGCATTGTTCATGGCGTCGCATAAATCATAAGCATAAGGTGATAACAAAGGACTTGGTCCTAAGGACTTGATCCGAAGGTGATAGCGAAGACTTGGTCTTAATGGATCCATCATGCATATGCCACAGAAGTATGGGTGCATCATTCATATAAATCATGCAATCGATTGTACTATTATTTTGTGCTATGAACTGAGGTGTCATAGCCTGCTAAGCTAATTTGCTTTGTGTGAGTTGATGAGCTGAGTTGTATCTGTTACATGAGCCGAGGTGTTTTAGTGCATTCTTAGCATTACATTTATCATAAACCTCTATTATATGTGTTTAGAGACTCACCCTACTGCTTTTGTGTTGCTTCTCAGGTCGGCAACCTGCAGGTGATAGCTAGCGAAGGTTCTTCCTTCTTCTGTCGAGTTGTGGCGTCTGCTCTGGTAGTGTGACACTGGGGGGCCGAGTAGGATAGTAGTTGTTGTTGTTTGGTTTTCAGCTGTTGAATTGTAACATATTGATTTTTTAAATAAAACGTGTTTTATTTCCGCTGTGTATAAACTTGATAGTTTGGTTTGGTTTCTTAAAGTGAAATGTAATGCTCCCTTGAGAGTGAGGTTCTTGAAAACTCTGATTTTAATTAACTAATTAGTAGAATATAAGGGGGTGTTACACTTAGAGTGTCTTAGTGTTGAGGGTCTGTTGGTGAGTTTAAGAGAGAGTATGTGTCTAAACACCATTAACGAGGGGTAGGGACGCATAAACCGAAGTGTAGGTGTCTCGCTTGGGTTACCGAAGTGTAGAGGTCCTCAGTCCGAGGTGGCGTCACCGAGGTGAACGCCTGAAGTGCCTAAGAGTAGGTGAACCGAACCATGGGATACCGAGGAGTGAATTTCCCATGACTTAGATGATTCGGTGTAAGGATTGCGTAACTGTGAGCGCGTTCACGGGCCGAGGGTTTAGGTGTGGTTAGCCGAGGTACACACATAGTGTCCGAGGTGATGTTGCGTGGTTAGCCGAGGTACACATATAGTGTGCCGAGGTGAGGTTAGGCGCCAATGTTATCTAACACATTGCGGGGCCATCGAGGAGTGCTACTTTAGCACCAATGTGCATAAATAAGGGAGCGATTAAGTCCATTTTGGTCCTTAGGTGACATTTTGGTCCCTAAGTGTCGTTGTGGTCCTCGGTGTGACAAGTAGTCCACCATGGATTGCCGAGGTGACTGAGAAGTCGGTTGTAGGTCCTAAGGTGATTCTACCGGTGTTGTAGGGTCGACCTTAGCACTGTGATGATGTCTAGGTGGTGTAGACGTCAGTGTGAGCGACGGAGTAACGACGGAGTAGAACGACGGAGTAACGACGGAGTAGAACGACGGAGTAACGACGGTGAACGACGGTGTAAACATTCACATACGTTATGATTGATTTGTGTCTGATTGTATTTGTCATGAAGTCACATGTTCATGTGCATATTACGACGGAGGAGGTCTCGGCCTCGGATATGGTAGGACTTCGGTCTCCATATCAAATAACGACTGAGTTAACGACGGAGATGCCGAAGCGGGCTAAATAACAACTGCGGAGGTACCTCATTGCATAATGCCCTGTGGATGGGTTGCATACATGCATACATTACATGAATTGTTGTGTTTTGAAATGGGTTGATAATTGTTGTGTTTTATGTGGACTATCGGTGAGTGGATCGTAATTCTTCGAACCGAGGTGTTTTTAGTGCTATCTCTATCCTTAAGCTTTCTTCACATTATATTACTTGTGTTAAGAGACTCACCCTAGTTGCTTATTGTTGCTCGCTCTCGTGGCAACTTCTTGCAGTACTCATGAGTGATAAACGTGCCTAGTTGATGTTGGTTGAGTCTGCTCAGTCGGTGTAACACCGGGTTGGGGCCGAGTAGATTATTTTGTACTCTTTATCACGATCTTGTGTATATTTTGCTAGATAGTCTTTTGGAACTAAAACTATCATATTTGTGTAACTATTACTATGTAATATGACTTGTTGTGCTCTTGGCGAGGTGCCTTATATGATGAAATTTGAGACCCTTTTGCTGCGTGGTGATGCGCATGACCGCATGCTTGTATAATCTTTGTGAAACCGTTTTTTGAACTTAATTGATTTTACTGTTTTCCTTTTAATCACCAAATGTAGCACTCCTTTGAGTGGAATTTTGAAACTCTGATTTTAATTTAGTAGACCGAATTGATTAAGATAAGGGGGTGTTACACGGCCTGTCCGGCCAAGTTGTCGATGATCGAGTCTAGTTATCTCTCGAGTCTTGGTACTCGCTCTAACCATTGTCCATTAGTAGTAAGTGATGTTTCTGCAGTGTAGGACAAACCGAGTAATTGCTGATGGTAAGTGAATAAGTGGGGAGATACCCCCTGCTGATGATGTGTGTCATACTGTGTTTCCAAGTGTGAACTTAGTGTCTTTTGCGGATCGGTCCTAACCGATTTGTTTGTATGGTTTGTTATGCTTCCCGATGTGTGAACTCTGAGAGGAGTTGCATGCTTTGTTTGTTGTGAATTTAAGGTGAATGGGTGTTTTTGGTATTGTTGTGATTTGATGAATAGGTGTAAAGTTGATGAGGAGTTGAATACATTGTGATGAGTTGTTGATGTTGATGTTGTCACGTGTAATTTCGTGCCTTGAGGTTTGATGATGATTGAGATTGAATTAAGATGGAGAGTATAATGTGTTATAAATTTTAATAATTAATTTGTATGTTTTGATGGTGTGAATGATACAATGAGTTGAGACGTTTTGGAAAGAAAATTAAATGTGTTGAAAGTATGTATTCTATACATCCCCACGGGTGTATAGGCGCCAAATTCTAATTGGGTGTAAACTTCGAGTTCGAAGCATATTTTACCGTGCCATTTTTTGCGTTTGCGTGCCCAAATTCAATTTTTAATATTTTGGTTCGAGTGGTTTTAATTTTGCACGCGCATTTTGGAGATGCTCGGTGGGTGTTCTTTGTGGCGCCATTGTGCGCTGAGTGTGTGTGTATGTGTTTCTTTGTTTTGTTGTTAAAATAAATAGTGTTGTTTTTACAACTGTAAAGTTGATGTTACGTTTTGAAATAAGGACGTGTTGTTCTTGTATTGTTCAAAGTCACGCTTTGTGTTTAAAAGTAATAGGGAGAAATTTTTATCTTCAGAAAGGTGTTCTTTGTCCAAAATTGCTTTGTTAGAGACTTGAAATGTCTGTTTCCTTAAAAATAAACGTGTTGTTGTTCTACAAAAAGAGGTGTTGTTTTCATGTTGTAAATGTGTTTTCCTTTCACTCGGGTTTGTTTGTTTTTTTTGGATTGCTCCTATCTGCTTTGTTGAAATTTAATGTTGTTTGTTCTTAAACCGAATCTTCTCGCTATTTTTATAACTAAAAGGGTGTGGTTTATCGCGGTTTTTATAAGTAAAAGGAGTAATCTTGTATTCCCGAATTAAATGCGCTTGTGTACTCAATTGGAGGCGTCATCGCTTTACTCAAACCTCACTGAATGTTTACTAAAATCCGACGTGCTTTTTCCCAAAATTAAAGAGTTGATTATATTGTTTAAAGTTGCTTTGTTTCGTTTTGAAAATAATAGTGTCTTTTTTTTATATTGTTTAAAGATGCCGTTTTGTTTTGAGATTAATAGTGTACCGTTTCCATGTTGTTAATGTTGCCGCTTTTTTCATTCTCTTATCGTTGTTTGTCGCACATTAAAGTGTCTTTGTTTTTCTACAATCTAAAGTGTTGTTTTCTTACAATTGAAAGATCTGCTTTCCTAAATTAAATAGTCTTCAGATACCCATATTTAACGAAATGCTTTCTTCCATTTATATGGTGTTTGTCTACTTATATCTAGAGTCTTTGTTTTCTTCAACTTAAATGTCTGCCGTTCACTCAAATATAACGTCTTTATTTTCTTAATAAGTTAAAGTGCCGAGTTCTTAAAATTAAAATGATGATTTCTTGAATCAAGTGGTGCCGCTTCGTAATTTTTTTTAAGGGGCTGATTTCCTATTTTTCTCTTTAGTACTGTTACTGTATTTTGAGAGGTTGCTGTCTCGATTTTTTTTCTTTTTTTATGTGCCGTTTGGTCCCTACGGACGTAGACTTAGTCCTTTATTGACAAAGGAGTCGCGTAATTAATTGTGATTGATTTCGTGTTAATGTGTAATTTGATGTTTGAGATGTGAAATTGAATGTGTTAAAATGATCATAGAGTGAATTTGAATGATATATGGTGGTTAGAATTGAAAGGAATTAAGAATTGGGGATTTTTGAGGTATGGGGCGCCAATGTGCAGGAATGTCACTGCCAGGGCGCCATATTGCTAGGAAAATGGCGCACAGGTTATCTTGTTCACGTCTTTGGGATTGTGTCTGCGTGTGCGAGGTGTTCTTTGCTGGGCACCAAGTTCTTTGGGAAAATGGCGCCCGAAGATAATCGTGCAGCGGGATGTGTGTGTGTTTCTTTGTCCGGGCGCCGGTTCTTTGGGAATGTGGCGCCACAAATCGCTCACGATGCACATATGGGGTGGTTTGAGTGATACTTGGTGTTCTGGACATATTTCACCGAGCCATATTTTGTATTCACCTGCCCAAAAACAATTTTAAACATTTTGGCTCGAGTGGTTCCAGTTTTGCATGTGTCATTTGGGAGATGTCCTAGTGGGTAATTCTGTGGTGCTATATGTGTGCGCCTAGGGGGTGGTCTAAGTGGAATTTAGAGTTCTGGGCATATTTCGTCGTGCCATCTTTTGTATTCACCTGCCCAAAAACAATTTTAAACATTTTGGCTCGAGTGGTTTCCTTTTTGCATGTACTGTGTGTGCTGGGTCAGGTGTGGGGCGCCAAACAGTCTTTGCCAGTGGCGCCTACTGTGGCGCTCGTGTCTCGAGACTCGTGTCTCGATTCGTGTCTTAGTTTGTGTCTAGGACTGTGTTGCCCAGGGGGGCGCCAGATTGCTAGAAAAGTGGCGCCCATTGGCTGTGTTGCCACAGGGGGCGCCAAATTGCTGAAGTTTCGCGCCTAGTCTTTGTGTTGCACCGCGGGCGCTGAATGTGGGGAAAATGGCGCCTAGTGCCGCCTTGTGCCTAAGTGAGTCTTGCTTTTGGTCCCTAGGTGACGCTTTGGTCCCTAGGTGACTGCTTTGGTCCTAAAGGGTGGTTTAGGTCCCTGAGTGGGGTTAGTCCTCTAATTGTGAATAGTCCTTGGGACTTGAGTATGTTGAGCTAGTAACTGAGATGATTGAGGATGCCATGGGGGCTAGAGCCATGAGGGCTATAAACGAGATTAAATATGAGGTGAGAAAATAATATATGAAGTGATATTGTAAATGTGCTTGTGTTGTGTTCATGGAGTCTCATGCATACATTCGGCTGCGGTCGCGACGTTTATAAACTGATTGTGAGGCCATGAGGGCCAGGCCATGGGGCCAGAGTCATGAGGACTCAATTTGAGAATGATACTGCCATGGGGGCAACTGGTACCACTTGCATGACTGCATTGCATACATTTCCATAAACGCATGAGTGCTATTGATTAATGAATGGTTTGATTTGCGTGCTGTAAATTGTGCCTGTGTGATGCTATGATGGTATCTATACTGCTTATTATCACTTTTATTATATAGTTCGAGACTCACCATTTCTGTTGCTGTTTACCACAGGTAGTCATGAGTGAAGGCTTGCTACACCTTCACTACTCCCGAGTCGGTGCGCTTCTCGATATGTAGCACCTAGGGGATGGGTTATAAACTTTTGTTTGATCTGCTTTTGCTCATTGTTGAGCCTTTATATGTATTGTTTTGAGACTCATTGATTTAACTTTTGAGATTATGGTTTATTTTCCATTGCGTTATGTGAAATTATATTCCCACGAGTTTATTTTATGGTGTTACGTATTTGAACCGTTGTTATGAGTTGAGCTGATTGTTGAGAGGTTTTTAAAGAGATAAGTGTAGCATCCCATTGGATGTTTTCAATTAAGAAACGAATTTTTATACTCTAATTTTTGATTTAATTTGCCGGGTAGAAATGGGGTGTTACATTTGTGGTATCAGAGCAAAAGTTCTGTCTGTCCGACCAAGTGTGTCTGTCTGTCATATTGTGAATGACAACTAGGTGTTCTTAAATTAGTTCAATTGTTGTTCATGTTGCAGTGCTAGGTTGATATGGCCAGGAGAGTTGATGTTGCTATTGCTGAGGCCTTGCAAGCCATAGCCCAGGTTATAGGGAACCAGCAGAATGTTGGCGAGAATGTCGGGACCGTAGCACTGCTACATTTCGCAGGAGAACCTCCTACCTTCGAGGAAGGTATAATCCAGGATGGAGCTATGGCATGGTTGAAGGAGATCGAGTATCTTCCGAGTGATGGACCGCAATGATGAGCGTAAAGTCGTATGGTACGCACACCCTAGCCGAGGAGGTCGATGGACCGTGGTTAGAGACCAGCGAGAGGCTAGGGGGCTGCACATGAGGAGATCACGTGGCCGTGTTCGTGAGAGAGTTTCGAGGAAGTACTTTCCGCAGGATGTCGACGAAAAGAAGGAGATGGAGTTCCTTGAATCAAGCAAGGAGTATGTCTGCTTTCGAGTATCTTTGCCAGGTTTGCCGAAATGCCAAGTTCTATCCGCACTATTCTGAGGCTGGGTCTGAATTCTCGAAGTGCATCAAATTTGAGAATGGGTTGAGAGCTGATATCAAGCAGACCATTGGGTATCGGAAGATCGCAGTGTTTGGCCGATCCGGTTGATCGCTGCAATTTATGAGGAAGACAAAGAATGCCCGCTCTAGGGTCATGAGAGACCGTAGGGTAAGTTCCAAAGACAGGGGTAAGCCATATGATACATCTGGCACGACAGGTAAACACGGGTATACGCCGTGGTAGTAGGTCCGCTTGAGGGTAAGAGGTCTGCTGAGGGCAAGAAGCTAAGTGGGGGAGATGCTCCCGCTAACATTGTATGCTTCAAGTGTGGCAAGCCGGGTCACAAGAGTTTTGATTGTAAGTCTGGGGGAAAGATATGCTTCAAGTGTGGGAAAGATGGTCACATGGCATCCGGAGTGTCATCGTAAGGAAGCCGTGTGTTTCAACCGTGGTGAAGCGGGTCACTTTAGCTCCAAGTGCACCAAGCCAAAGAAAGAGAGGTCTCTTCGGGAGAGTATTTGCACTAGCGAGTTCGTGAGGGACCCAATGCGATTAGAGGTACATGTTTCATCTATGGTACACCTTTAGTTGCTATTGTTGACACGGGTGCTACGCACTCTTTTATTGCTTCTGTCTGTGCTGAAAGATTGAATTTAGTTTTGTCTACTATGGAGAGAGGGATGGTTATCGACACTCCCAAATAAGGGGTTCGGTAACTACTTCTCTAATGTGTGCTAGGTGTCCTCTCGAGTTTTCGTGAGATTTTCTCGATTGATCCGCTTTGTTTACCTTTGGGTGGGTTGGATGTGATTTTGGGTATGGACTGGTTAGTAGATAACCATGTGCACATCAACTGTTTCAACAAGTCTGTTAGCTTTCTTCTTCCGTAAGAGGAAGAGTCTTTCTTTGTCTGTCACGAAAGATTCTTGCGAGGGTAATGAAAGAGGGTGGTCACCGTTTGCTTTGATGGCGCCTATGTCTGCTGAGAACCAAGTCGTAGTTGATGGGTTGCAGTGGTGTGTGAGTTCCCCAAGTGTTTCTGATGAGATTCCTAGTGTGCCACCGGAGAGGAAGTTGAGTTTGGGATTGAGCTTGTGTCCGGTACTAGGCACGTGTGTCTATGGCACCGCATCTGGGATGTCGGCTTCGAGTTATGCGAATTGAAGAAACAGCTTAGAGGAGCTTCTTGAGAAGAAGTTTGTGAGGCCTAGTGTGTCACCATGGGGAGCCCTGTTTTGTTGGTTAAGAAGAAGGATGGGAGTATGCGTGCATGCGTGGATTACAGAACCAACAAGGGTAACTATTAAAAATAAATATCCTCTCCCGAGGATTGATGATCCGATGGACCAGCCGGTGGGTGCTAAGTTTTTAGCAAGATTGACTTGAGGTCGAGGTTATCACCGGATAAAGGTGAAGGATGAAGATATCCGTAAGACCGCGTTCGGGACGCAGGTATGGGCATTATGAGTACTCAGTAATGTCGCTTTGGTGTCACAAATGCACCGTGGGTGTTTATGGAGTACATGAACCGAATCTTCCATAGCTACTTGGATCGGTTTGTGGTTGTGTTTATTGATGATATTCTCGTGTATTCTAAGTCCGGGAGGAACACGCAGAGCACTTGAGGTTGGTGCTAGAGGTCTTTGAAGAAAAGAAGTCAGTATGCCAAGTTGTCAAAGTGTGAGTTCCGTTTGCGTGAGGTGAGCTTCTTGGGTCACATTATTTCGGTGATGGTATAGCCGTGACCCAGCCAAGGTTGATGCAGTGTTGCAGTGGGAGTGTAACACCCCCTTATATTCTACTAATTATTTAATTAAAAATCAGAGTTTTCAAGAACCTCACTCTCAAGGGAGCATTACATTTCACTTTAAGAAACCAAACCAACTATCAAGTTTATACACAGCGGAAATAAAACACGTTTTATTTAAAAAAATCAATATGTTACAATTCAACAGCTGAAAACAAAACAACAACAACTACTATCCTACTCGCATTTGAGTGTCACACTACCAGAGCAGCACGCCACAACTCAACGAAGAAGGAAGAACCTTCGCTAGCTATCACTGCAGTTGCCGACATGAGAAGCAACACAAAAGCAAGAGGGGTGAGTCTCTAAACACATATAATAGAGGTTTATGATAAATGTAATGCTAAGAATGCACTAAAACACCTCGGCTCATGTAATGTATACAACTCACTCATCAACTCACACAAAGCAAATTAACTCAAAGAAAGCTATGACACCTCGCTCATAGCACAAAATAATACTACAATCGATGCATGATTTATATGAATGATGCAGACCCATACTTCCAGGGCATATGCATGATGGATCCATTAAGACCGAAGTCTTCTGCTATCACCTTCGGACCGAAGTCCTTAGGACCGAAGTCCTCTGCTATCACCTTATGCTTATGATTTATGCGACGCCATGAACAATGCATAACACACAACATATACATTATTCAATTAAATCATAACACCATTTCAGTAACTCACCAATTAGACCGCAGCCTTTTATTCATAAATAGGACCTAAGTCCTCTGCTCATCTCTAGGACCGAAGTCCTCTGCATTCACCATTTTCATTTATTCAATGCCCCTCAGGGACTTCAACGTTTATTTAATCCTCTACTCGTAGCCCTACGGCCAAAACAACTCTCATACATCATTACGGCACTAAGGCCGACGTCTCTGCATCGGCCTACAGCTCTAAGGCTGTCGCCCAGCTCAACGAGCACCTCGACACTAAACGTAGCTCACAGGCAGCACCTCGGTACCCCATTTGGCACCTCGGCAAAGACACAACACCTCGGCGCACTGACTGTACCTCGGCTCACTACTATTTCGACACCTCTGCCTTCATCACACTCAAACTACGATTACGCTATGGTCGACATTTCCTAACATGAAACCTACGCATTACTTCGCCTATTTACCGACTCCAACTACGCTAGATTCGAATGCGCAAGACTTCGGCTACGCCAGTTCGACTACACTCGCTTGGAATTGCGCCTAAGTTCGACCACACTAGTCTCGCCTATACTGACTTCGACTATGTTGATCTCGGATAAGCCTAATTTATTCGTACTAGTTTATAGCAACTCCACCTAAGTACGTACACCACCCAACTCGGCATATACACCTCGGCTTACCTACTCTGCACCATAAATCATCTCGGTATCTACACATATACCACAACTACCATACCTATTCCACCTCAATCATGACTCAGCTGGTTTACACTACCTCGGCTCATCATTAATTACCTCGGCTATACCTACACTTGGGTACGCACTTCACTTTCAATGGCGTCCTTGCGCCTCACCTTGGTTACTACACTTAGGATTGCTATCCTCCCTCACCTCTACATCACCCATCTCAGTTCACTTAGGAACAAGCCTCTATTCGTTCACCTCGGTTGCCATACCATCTCGGCAACCTCAGTTCAGCAACTACTCTCATGTGTGTAAATACACTCCATACTCCCGTAATCACCTCAGTATACCTATGCTACACCTCGGCAACCACAAGTCGACACTCACATTGTGTCTTAACTACCCTTACGCACCATCGTCTATGATGCACCACTCACCTCGTCCTCTTCCAGCCTACAACCTATGCTGTGACACTTACGTTCTTCACAGATTAGCCTACTCAGGCAACTACACCTCGGTTTCTCTACGCTCTCATGCGCCTAACCTTCCTCTTCCTTCCTTTGGGTACTTCTCCCTAAGATTAAACTTAAAAACGCTCTTTACTGTAACACCCCCTTCTATTTAGTCTATTATTTTAATAAATTCGAAAATCAGAGTCTACGAAAAACCTTTAGTGCGACCACTAGAGGGTGCCACATTCAAACAACCACATTAAACTCCAAATAATAATTAAAATAACTCCAAAAAGGTGATACATAGCACCTCGTAGCAGCGGAAATAACAACCGAAATACAGTAATACAGTTATCCAAGGAAAAGTTAAAACATAACATAACGACAAAATCTAGCTATCCCTCCCCGGTGCTACGTATCAGAGCCGACTCGACAAATACTAGCGGAAGGTGCTCACGTCACCTTCAACACATCACACCACTGCACGTTGCCACATAGAGCAACATTCCAAGCAGAAAGGGTGAGTCTCATTTCATAGAAATAGTAAATAAAACATGCAACTCAATAAGATAAGCATTAGCACACCAACACCATAAAAATTCAAACAATTTCATCAATAGTCATACACACCCAAACAACCACCAGAAACATATGCAAGTGCATGAGATGCAGCCCAACGCCAAGGGCATATGCATGTGGATCCATCACCAAAAAGGCCCAGAGGGCATTCACCAATCACCAAAAGGCCCGAAGGCATTCACCAATCACCAAAAGGCCCGGCGCATTCACCAAAAATATTTTATGAGGCCGAGGCCTATTCACCGAAAATAATGCACATGCCTATGCGACGCATGACTATGCAACACCACGCCAAAACAACACCGAGAATAGCACATAGAATATTCGCCAATAATTTTATTTGCACCCCAGTCACCAATAGAGGTCATACACCCCCAATCACCCAAAATGAAATCACCGTTAATCCCATCACCATTAAAAACAACCACAATAGCTAAATGCAACACCAAAAAGGACCAAAGGGACACCTAGGACCAAACGCACCACCTAAGGACCAATTCAACACCATAATAATTATTTTAGCACCTAGGAACTAATTTGACACTCACCTAGGCACTCTTGCATTCCTAGGCGCCAAAACAAGCACACGGGGCAGCCAAATGGCGCCCCATACACTATTCACCTGCACAACACCCTTCCAACCAGCAACACGCAAATTAGACACACCTCCAGGCGCCATTTCCAGGGGAACTTGGCGCCCCCCCCCCCCTCCCTGTCTGCACTACACACACACAGCACACACCAAAACAGAACCCAGGCGCCATTTCCAGGGGAACTTGGCGCCCCCCTTCCCTGTCTGCACAAACACACACAGACACACACTAAAACAGACTTGTGCGCCATTTTCGGGGAATTTGGCGCCTCTCCCGCCTGGGCTCGCACAAACACACATGACACACACTAAAAAGACTCCAGCGCCATTTCGGGGAACTTGGCGCCCCTTCCTCGTCTGCACAAACACACACAGACACACACTAAAAACAGCACCCAGTGCGCCATTTTCGTGGGAATTTGGCGCCCTCCTCTCCTCGTCGCACAAAACACACATAGACACACACTAAAAATGCAGACCCTAGGCGCCATTTTCAGGGGAATTTGGCGCCCCTCCCTGCCTGTCTATATTTTTAAAACACCGACAACAACATATATACATTTTTAAGACACCAACCAGCAACATATATATATTTTTAAAACCCAAACAGCAACATATATAGTTGGTAAAACAAGAAACCAAATTTAACATATAGATTTTATAAAACATCAACAAAGAACCTATACATTTTATAAAACAAAGGATAAAGAAATATATAGTTGATAAAACAAAGAAAAAAACAAGAACATATGGATTTTATAGAACATCAACAAAGAACTATATAGTTCATAAAACGGCACAACCAAAGACTATATATATTTTATAACACAAAGAATAAAGACCTATATATTCGTAAAAGCAAGACAAACAAAGAATATATATATATTTTATACCACAAAGAATAAAGACTCTATATATTTCATAAAACGCAACAATTCACCACACATATCCTAATACTCAATCCTATGGTTCCATGTTTTAGAGACTATTAGCTATGGAAGGAGAGTCCCCTTACCTGGAAAAAGCCCGCAAATTCGAACCTAACACCAAGCACCAAAACGCAGCAGCTCCTCCCTCTTCCCTTCGCAAGACCGAAACACACCCTTATGGAATGAGGAACACAACGATGGAAGGAATGAGAGGATTGAAAAGGGACAAAACGCGAAAAGATAGGAAGAAGGAAGGAAGAAGGATTGAAAACCCTTACCAATTGAAAACTTGAGAAGAATCCTTCTTCTCCTTCTTTCCCTTGCTCGCCGTCGCACCACACACACTTCTCACTTTCTCAGTTTTTCGTTTCTTTCTTTTCTGAATGGGAGGGATTTTTGGGACGCTCCATCATAGGGTCTAGGGTATTAGGAATGGGCTTGGGTCAATTGATTGACTTGGGCCCTAGTTGCACCCCCTAGATTATTTGATTCACCTCTTGAAATCAAAAGGACACTCCAACTTAATTATTTCATTAAATTAAATATAGTAATCCCTCAATAACTTAATTACATAAATAATTAAATTATTTTAGGGCGTTACAACTCTCCCCCACTTAAAGAATTTCGTCCTCGAAATTACCTGAGTCAAACAGCTCCGGATATGCTTCCTTCATCTTACTTTCCAATTCCCACGTCATGCTTTCGCCCACGGCTCCCAACCAAACCACTTTCACTAAACTGATCTCTTTGCCCCTTAACACTTTTACCTCACGGTCTTCAATTCTAACCGGCATAGTCTCCACAGTGAGGTTCTCTCTCACCTCCACATCGTCCATCTGAACCACATGGGATGGGTCGGGGACATACTTCCTCAGTTGAGATACATGAAATACGTCATGTAAATTTGAAAGATTGGGTGGCAAGGCTACTCTGTAAGCAACCTTCCCTACTCTCTCCAGTATCTGATACGGACCGATAAAGCGAGGAGTCAACTTTTAGACTTCAGAGCACGCCCGACACCGGGCGTGGGAGTGACTCTCAAGAATACGTGTTCACCACTTGAAATTCCAAATCCTTCCTCCTCTTATCGTGATAACTCTTACCGCCTACTCTGCGAAGCTTTCATTTTCTCCCTGATCATTTTAACCTTCTCTGTAGTTTCACGGACTATTTCGTGACCAAGTACCACACTCTCTCCCGATTCATACCAACACAGAGAGGAGTCCCGCACCTCCTACCATACAATGCCTCGAACGGTGCCATCCCAATACTCGAATGATGATCGTTGTTGTTGTAAGTAAACTCGACTAAGGGTAGATGAGAATCCCACGAACCTCCTTGCTCGAGGACACACGCCAAAGAAATCTTCGAGCGATCGGTTAGTTCTCTCAATGCTCGCCCATCTGCCTCATGGGTGGTGCATTTGAACTCGACCTCAATTTAGAACCTGTGGCCTCTTGTAAACTCTTCCAAAATTCAGAAGTGAATCTGGGATCTCTATCAGACACAATGCTCATGGGAACACCGTGCAGCTTCACAATCGTCTTCACATAGATCTCCGCCAACTTCGGGACCGGATAAGTAATATTAATAGGTAAGAAGTGAGCAGACTTCGTCAGTCTATCCACGATTACCCAAATAGCGTCAAATCCTCTTGCGGTGCTTGGCAACCCCGTCACAAAATCCATGGAAATGTCATCCCACTTCCATTCCGGGATCTCCAACGGCTGCATCAACCCCGCAGGCTTCTGATGCTCCACTTTTGACTTCTGACAGGTTAAACAGGCATACACAAACTGAGCCACATCACGCTTCATACCAGGCCACCAAAACAACTTCTTTAAGTCTTGATACATCTTCGTAGCTCCCGGGTGAATACTCAACTTACTCCTATGGCCCTCTTCGAGAATTGCCTTTTTAATCTCTTCATTATCAGGTATACAAATCCTCCCACGGTACCTCAATACACCTTGCGCATCGATCTCATAGTCTTTATCATCAGAATTATCAATCCCTACTGCGATTTCCACCAGCTTAATATCCTGCTTCTGAGCTTCTCTAATAACATCCAAGAATTCATTATGGATCTTCAACATACCCAATCTGACGCTCTTAGATGTCAGCTCACAAACCAGACTCATATCCCTAAACTGCTCCACTAATTCGAGCTCCTTAACCATCATTGCTGACACGTGCAAGGCCTTCCGACTCAAGGCATCTGCCACCACATTAGCTTTACCCGGATGATAATTTAAGTCAAAATCGTAATCCTTCAACAACTCTAACCATCTCCTTTGCCTCATGTTCAACTCCTTCGATCAAATAGATATTGCAACCCTCAGTGGTCACCGAACACCTCAAACTTCAACCGCATGGTAATGCCGCCAAATCTTTAATGCAAACACAATTGCGCTAGCTCCAAATCATGAGTGGGGTAATTCTTCTCATGGACCCTCAATTGTCTAGATGCGTAGGCCACCACCTTACCATTTTGCATAAGGACACCTCCTAGTCCCATCTTAGAAGCGTCCACAATACACTACGAAAGGCTCTCCGATTTCTGAACGCCAACACAGTGAAGTTGTCAACCTCCTCTTCAATTCATTGAAATTTTCTTCACAAATGAGAATCCCAAACAAATGCCTTTCCTTTACAAGTCACCGAGTTAGCGGAAGTGCCACTTAGAAAACCCTTCGATGAACCTTCTATAGTAACCTATTAGCCCCTGTAAAAGCTTCTAATCTCGTGAACCGACTTAGGAGCCTCCCATCGCATTACACGGCCAACTTTGGATGGGTCTCATCGCTATACCATCCTCGTAAATGATATGCCCAAGGAAACTTACTTTCTTCAACCAAAAATCACATTTAGATAGCTTAGCATACAACTTCCTATCCTCGGATCTCCAATCCGACCTCAGATGCTCGACATGCTCTTCCTCGGACTTGGAATAAATCAGAATGTCGTCGATAAAGACCACCACGAAACGATCCAGATACTCATGAAAAATGCGATTCATGTACTCCATGAACACCCCCGGAGCATTCGTAACTCCAAATGGCATCACCGAATACTCGTAGTGCCCATACCGAGTCCTAAACGCTGTCTTCGGAATATCTTCATCCTTAACCTTTATCTGGTGATATCCCGACCTCAAATCTATCTTACTGAATACACGAGCACCCACCAGTTGATCCATCAAATCATCGATCCTTGGGAGTGGATACTTATTCTTGATTGTGACCTTGTTCAACTGTCGATAGTCTACGCAAAGCCTCATACTCCCGTCTTCCTTCTTTACTAGCAACACCGGGGCTCCCCACGGAGATACACTCGGTCTTATGAACTTTTTCTCTAGCAAGTCTTCAAGCTGCTTCTTCAACTCCGACAACTCTGCTGCAGACATCCTATACGGCGCCATGGACACGGGCCTAGTACCGGGCACCAGGTCAATACCAAATTCTACCTCCCTCTAGGGTGGCACATCAGGAATTTCATCAGGAAATACTTCGGAAAAATCCCGCACCACTGGCAACTCGTCAATCTTAGCCTGGCTCTCAAGAGACAGCGACGCCATCAATGCAAACAACTTAACTTCGTCCCTCATCATCTTATGCAACCGCCAAAGAAAGCAACAAAGCGAATTCTCCTTCGACCGAGGCGTAAATCCACTGCATTTATTAAAACAGTTGATGTGGACATGGTTGTTCACTAACCAGTCCATACCTAATATGATATCGAGCCCTCCTAATGGCAAGCAAATTAAATCCACAAGAAACTCTCTATCGAAAACCAATAGAGGACACTTAACACACACGAGAGAAGTAGTCACCGAACCCTTAGCTGGAGTGTCGATAACCATTTCCCTCTTCATGACAGATAATTCTAGGTTCAACTTATCAGCACACGCAGCAGTAAATAAACGAATGTGTGGCACCAAAGATCAACTATAGCAAGCAATTGAGTACCCTTAATGAAACACGCACTTAATCTCAAGTTAGCGCCTCTAAACTCGCGAGCAAACACTTTTCCACTCGCCCGCTCCTTCTTTGGCTTGGAGCACTTGGTACTAATATGCCCCATTTCTCCGCAGTTGTAACATACGACATCCTTCTTATCACAGTTGGAAGATATGTGTCCCCCTTTCCCACACCGATAACACCTCTTCTCATCCTTGCCTGGGCAGTCTGGACTCTTATGACCTATTTTCCCACACGTAACAAGTAATAATGGGCGGTAGCATCTCCCCACTTCGCTTAGACCCACCAACAAACTTCCCTTGCCCTTACCAAATAGGTACCTCATACGGCTTACTCCGACCCAGAAGTTCTTGTGTTTTTCTTTCATAACTCGGAGTGGGCATTCTTGTCCTCTTCAAAAATCCTGCAAATTATTAACCAACACTTTAAAACACGCGAATCATTGATACCCTATGAATTTCTTTATGTCAAGACGTAACCCGCTTCTCAAACTTGATGCATTTGGAGAACTCAAAGATCCGCCCATCATAGTGCGGATAGAACTTGGACAACTTTGCAGTGAATTTGGCAAAAGATATTCACTCCACGGACATATTACCTTGTTCAAGCCTCAAAACTCAACTTCTTTCTTTCCACGGACATCCTCCGGTAGTACTTCCTCCTAACTCCCTCTGCGAACACACCCTGTGATCTCCTCATTGTCACCATCAACCTCTCTAACACTATCCACCACCATCGCCTCTTTCTTCAAGATGTGCGTACTCATAACGAACTTTCGAGCATCAAGATACCCATCACGCGGAATATTCGCTCCATCTCTCCCACCACTCAAGAGCACCATCGTGGTTGTACACGCCTTCGAAGTAGGAGGGCTCTCCCGCCGGAAGGTAGCCAAACCGCGCGCTCGGGTCCACAACACCACGCAGACGCCCACAACCCCACCATAGCTCGCAATGCAATGCAAGTGCAAAATGCGTTCGCCCCGCCATTCTAGTACCGCAAATGCAAAAAGCAATTGAGAATCGATGAATAGAACTTAAGTGCTACATAACTTGACGACTCAACTAACTGCCTACTGACAGACGAATCGCTCTCGATACCAATTGTAACACCCTTCTATTTAGTCTATTATTTTAATAAATTCAAAATCGTAGTCTCACGAAAAACCTTTAGTGCGCACTCACTGTGAGGGTGCCACATTCAAACAACCACATTAAACTCCAAATAATAATTAAAATAACTCCAAAAAGGTGATACATAGCACCATAAATCCGCATTTAGGATGTAGAGATCAGAGCAAATGAAAATAACAACCAAATACAAAGAATACAGCTTATCCAAGGAAAAGTTAAAACATAACATAACGACAAAATCTAGCTATCCCTCCCTACTACGTGACGAGCCGACTCGACAAATACTAGCGGAAGGTGCTCACGCCACCTTCATCCATCACACCGCAGCGTTGCCACATAGGAGCAACATTCCAAGCGAGAAAGGTGAGTCTCATTTCATAGAAATAGTAAATAAAACATGCAACTCAATAAGATAAGCATTAGCACACCAACACCATAAAAATTCAAACAATTTCATCAATAGTCATACACACCCAAACAACCACCAGAAACGTATGCAAGTGCATGAGATGCAGCCCAACGCCAAGGGCATATGCATGTGGATCCATCACCAAAAAGGCCCAGAGGGCATTCACCAATCACCAAAAGGCCCGAAGGCATTCACCAAAAATATTTTATGAGGCCGAGGCCTATTCACCGAAAATAATGCACATGCCTATGCGACGCATGACTATGCAACACCACGCCAAAACAACACCGAGAATAGCACATAGAATATTCGCCAATAATTTTATTTGCACCCTACCACCAATAGAGGTCATACACCCCCAATCACCCAAAATGAAATCACTGTTAATCCCATCACCATTAAAAACAACCACAATAGCTAAATGCAACACCAAAAAGGACCAAAGGGACACCTAGGACCAAACGCACCACCTAAGGACCAATTCAACACCATAATAATTATTTTAGCACCTAGGAACTAATTTGACACTCACCTAGGCACTCTTGCATTCCTAGGCGCCAAAACAAGCACACGGGGCAGCCAAATGGCGCCCCATACACTATTCACCTGCACAACACCCTTCCAACCAGCAACACGCAAATTAGACACACCTCCAGGCGCCATTTCCAGGGGAACTTGGCGCCCCTTCCCGCTGCACTACACACACACAACACACACCAAAACAGAACCCAGGCGCCATTTCCAGGGGAACTTGGCGCCCCCCTTCCCTGTCTGCACAAACACACACAGACACACACTAAAACAGACCCCAGGCGCCATTTTCAGGGGAATTTGGCGCCTCTCCTCGCCCGCGCACAAACACACACACACACTAAAAAAGACCCTGTGCGCCATTTCCAGGGGAACTTGGCGCCCCCCTTCCCTGTCTGCACAAACACACACAGACACACACTAAAAATGCACTCCCAGCGCCATTTTCAGGGAATTTGGCGCCTCCCTGCTCTGCTCGCACAAACACACACACAGACACACTAAAAATGTACTCCCAGCGCCATTTTCGGGGGAATTTGGTGCCCCTCCCCGCTCAATCTATATTTTTAAAACACCGACAACAACATATATACATTTTTAAGACACCAACCAAAGAATATATATATATTTTTAAAACCCAAAAGCAAACATATATAGTTGGTAAAACCAAGAAAACTAAACCACATATAGATTTTATAAAACATCAACAAAGAACCTATACATTTTATAAAACAAAGGATAAAGAAAGATATATAGTTGATAAAACAAAGAAAAACAAAGAACATATGGATTTTATAGAACATCAACAAAGAACTATATATTTCATAAAACGGCACAACCAAAGACTATATATATTTTATAACACAAAGAATAAAGACTTATATATTCGTAAAACAAGATAAACAAAGAATATATATATATTTTATACCACAAAGAATAAAGACTTATATATTTCATAAAACCGCAACAATTCAGTCACACATATCCTAATACTCAATCCTATGGTTCCATGTTTTAGAGACTATTAGCTATGGAAGGAGAGTCCCCTTACCTGGAAAAAGCCCGCAAATTCGAACCTAACACCAAGCACCAAAACGCAACAGCTCCTCCCTCTTCCCTTCGCAAGACCGAAACACACCCTTATGGAATGAGGAACACAACGATGGAAGGAATGAGAGGATTGAAAAGGGACAAAACGCGAAAAGAAAGGAAGAAGGAAGGAAGAAGGATTGAAAACCCTTACCAATTGAAAACTTGAGAAGAATCCTTCTTCTCCTTCTTTCCCTTGCTCGCCGTCGCACCACACACACTTCTCACTTTCTCAGTTTTTCGTTTCTTTCTTTTCTGAATGGGAGGGATTTTTGGGACGCTCCATCATAGGGTCTAGGGTATTAGGAATGGGCTTGGGTCAATTGATTGACTTGGGCCCTAGTTGCACCCCCTAGATTATTTGATTCACCTCCTGAAATCAAAAGGACACTCCAACTTAATTATTTCATTAAATTAAATATAGTAATCCCTCAATAACTTAATTACATAAATAATTAAATTATTTTAGGGCGTTACATTTACTCCCACAATACTCACCGGGACTGAGAGTATCCTCAGTTCCCATTTTTCTCCTCTTGGTTTCTCACCCAACCAACTCACCAACAACCATCATAATCTTCACTAAAGTGAAGTAAACACAACTAAAACATTCATTAAACACAAAACGCAACTCAGGAAACAACTCTAAGTCCATTCACACACAACACTCATCATATACTCAAAATTATAAGTGAAAGAGAGCCCCTTACCTCAATCAAGTTGCAGTAAGATCACTCTCGACACTTCAACACAATGATCACTCACGCAAAACAGCCTCTTCTTCCACAATTCCAGCTCTTCCACGCCCAGCTTCTCCTCCTTCTCTAGAAGCACTATTCCACCTACCCTTTTCCTCTCTTACTTTCCTTTACCTTTCTTGATATTTTGCTGAAATGAATATCTCATCCTACGGTCACTCTCTTTAAGCCATGCGTATGGGCTTTCAAGGAAACATTGGGCCTCTTAATCACTCATGGGCCTCTAATCTCACCTTTCTCTATTTACTTAAACGCCTCCTAATAAAATAAACACTCTACATTGATCACTTAGCTTAATTAATAATGTTGTAAACCTTGAGTAACCCAATTAAATAACTAATTGAATTACTTTGGGGTGTTACAGGGAGAGCCCAAAGTCTGTGACTGAGATCAGGAGTTTCTTGGGGTTGGCTGGTTACTACAGGAGGTTTATTGAAGGGTTCTCTAAGCTAGCCCTTCCGTTGACTCAATTGACTTGTAAGGGAAGAGCCTTTGTGTGGGATGCAAAGTGTGAAGAGAGCTTCCAAGAGTTGAAGAGAAGGTTGACCACGCCTCTCGCAGTTAGTGTTGCTCGTGCTTTGAGCAACCTTTTGTTGTATAATGTGATGCTTCCAAGATGGGTTTGGGAGGTGTGTTGATGCAGGATGGGAAGGTAGTTGCTTATGCGTCCCAACAGTTGAGGACACATGAGAAGAACTATCCTACTCATGATTTAGAGTTGGCCGCTATTGTTTTTGTGCTGAAGATTTGGAGGCACTATCTCTATGGTACCAGATTCGAGGTGTTCAATGATCACAAGAGTTTGAGGTACTTGTTTGACCAGAAGGAGCTGAATATGAGACATAGGCGTTGGCTAGAGCTGCTAAAGGATTATGATTTCGGCTTGAACTATCACCCCGGCAAAGCTAATGTCGTGGCCGATGCTTTAAGCCGAAAGACTTTGCATATGTCAGCTATGATGGTGAGGCAATTGGAGTTGATTGAGCGATTCCGTGATTTGAGTCTGGTTTGTGAATTGACACCCCAGAGTGTCAGATTGGGTATGCTGAGGATTGGGAATGACTTCTTGGTTAGTGTCAGAGACGCCCAGAAGTTGGATGTGAAGCTAGTTGATTTGTTGGTAGTTGGTGATCAGGCTGTAGATGGGGATTATAGGTTGGATTCCTAAGGAGTGTTGAGATTCAGGG
This sequence comes from Oxytropis ochrocephala, assembly GCA_020916435.1. NCBI lineage: Eukaryota > Viridiplantae > Streptophyta > Magnoliopsida > Fabales > Fabaceae > Oxytropis > Oxytropis ochrocephala. The sequence goes on along the minus strand of CM037094.1, from coordinate 30,947,394 downwards.
ACAGAATTTGTGTTCCTGATGATGCTGAGTTGAAGAAAATGATACTTGAGGAGAGCCATAGGAGCAAATTAAGCATTCATCCGAGTGCTACTAAAATGTATCATGATCTGAAGAAAATGTTTTGGTGGCCTGGCATGAAGAGGGATGTAGCACAGTTCGTTTATGCCTGTTTGACTTGCCAGAAGTCAAAGATTGAGCACCAGAAGCCTGCGGGGCTGATGCAACCGTTAGAGATTCCGGAATGGAAGTGGGACAAAGATTTCCATGGACTTTGTGGATCGGGTTGCCAAACACTGTGAGAGGGTTTGACACTATTTGGGTGATTGTGGATAGGTTGCTGCCCATTTTATTCCTATCAACATCACCTATCCTGTGCCAAAGTTGGCTAAGATTTATATTCAGGTGATTGTGAAGCTACATGGGGTTCCGAAGAGTATTGTATCGGATAGAGACCCAAGGTTTACGCCTCGAGTTTTCAGGGGAAGCTTGCACGAGGCATCGGGGTCCAGCCGAGGTTGAGTTCACTTTATCATCCTCGGGATCGATGGTCGACAGAGAGAACCATCCGGTCCTTGGAGGACCTTCTGAGAGCTTGTGTGCTAGAGCAGGGAGGTGCGTGGGATACACATCTCCCACCGATTGAGTTTACTTATAATAACAAAGAATCATTCGTATAGGGGATGGCTCTTTTTGAGGCAATCAGATGGACAGAGGTGTAGAAATCCTTTGTGTTGGCATGAGTCCTGGGAGAGTGTTGTTCTTGGACCTGTTGGTTAGGGAGACTACTGAGAAGGTAAAGATGATCGTGAGAAAAATGAAAGAGTCCTGCAGTCTGGCGAGAAAAGTTACCATGATAGGAGGAGAAAGGACTTGGAGTTTCAGGCTGGTGAGCATGTGTTCTTGAGGGTCACGCCTATGACTGGTGTGGGGCGTGCCCTGAAGGCAAAGAAGTTAACTCCGAGATTTATTGGACCGTACCAAATCACTGAGAGGGTTGGAAAGGTTGCTTATAGGGTGGCCCTGCCACCTAATCTTTCGAACTTGCACGATGTTTTCCACGTGTCACAGCTTCGGAAGTACATTCCAGACCCGTCTCATGTGATTCACATGGATGATGTGGAGGTACGTGAGAACCTCACTGTGGAGACTATGCCAGTGAGGATTGATGATAGGGAAGTGAAGGTGCTGAGGGGGAAAGACATTGCCTTAGTCAAGGTAGTGTGGTTGGGAGCTGCTGGTGAGAGCATGACTTGGGAGCTGGAGAGCAGAATGCAGGAATCTTATCCAGAGTTATTTGACTCAGGTATGAATATCGAGGACGAAATTTCCTAAGTGGGGGAGAGTTGTAACACCCTAAATGATCTAATTAAGCAATTGATTAAATTATTTAAAGTGTTGCACTATTTTAATTTTATTAAGTATAATATCGTGTTTTATAGTTATTATTTTATTTTAATAGAAGGGAATGGTATTGGAAATACCGGAGCTGCTGTTATTGGCCCAGGAGCCCAAGCCCAATGACTTAGGCTCCTAGTGATTGTGCACGTCGCACCAAAGGAGAGAAAGAAAGAAAAAAAACGAAAGAAAGGAGAGAAGAGAGAAGAGAATCGGTAGCATGAAGACCTAGGGAAAGAGAGAGAGAGCTTCGCACCTTGAGAAGAAGGAGAAGAGGGCTCTAGTTGCTGTGGTTTTTGGTGGTGACTCGGAGAAAGGAACGTTTCTACGGTTAAATTAAGGTAAGGGGAGTCTTACTCTATAATAGAGGATATAATAGGTTGTATAGGAGTCATAAAGTCTCTATTTGATGATAATTGATTGATTGACTGAATTTGATTGAGTGAATTTGATGAAATTGTATGAGAAATTGATTTAGGGCTTAATGTTAGGGTTTATGTGCTTGATTTCGTGTTAGTGTGTAATTTGATGTTTGAGATGTGAAATTGAATGTGTTAAAATGATCATAGAGTGAATTTGAATGATATATGGTGGTTAGAATTGAAAGGAATTAAGAATTGGGGATTTTTGAGGTATGGGGCGCCAATGTGCTAGGGAAATGGCGCCCTGTGTACTGTTCATAGGGTGAGTTGTGAGTTTGTGCAGGAATGTCACTGCCAGGGCGCCATATTGCTAGGAAAATGGCGCTCGGGTTACTCGCTCACGTCTTTGGGAAAATGGCGCCCGATACAATCGTTAGCGCTGGATGTGTGTTTGTGTGTTTGCCGTCTGGCGCCAGCCTTTGAATGTGGCGCGCGTGCAATCGCTCACGTGCACATACGGGTGGTTTGAGTGATACTTGGTGTTCTGGACATATTTCACCGAGCCATATTTTGTATTCACCTGCCCAAAAACAATTTTAAACATTTTGGCTAGAGTGGTTCCAGTTTTGCATGTGTCATTTGGGAGATATCCTAGTGGGTAATTCTGTGGCGCTATATGTGTGCGCCTAGGGGGTGGTCTAATTGGAATTTAGAGTTCTCGGGCATATTTCACTGCCATCTTTTGTATTCACCGCCTAAAAACAATTTTAAACATTTTGGCTCGAGTGGTTTCCTTTGCATGTACTGTGTGTGTTGGGTCGGTGTGGCGCGCCAAACAAGTCCGCTTGTGGCGCCTACGCAGCGCTCGTGTCCGAGACCGTGTCTCGGGCCGTGTCTTAGTTTGTGTCTAGGATCGTGTGTTGCCCGGGCGCCAGATTGCTAGAAAAGTGGCGCCCATTGGCCGTGTTGCCCACGGGGGCGCCAAATTGCCGAAGCCGCGCGCTAGTCTTTGTGTTGCACCGTGGGCGCCAATGTGGGGAAAATGGCGCCTAGTGCCGCCTTGTGCCTAAGTGAGTCTTTGTTTTGGTCCCTAGGTGACAGTTTGGTCCCTAGGTGACTGTTTTGGTCCCTAGGTGACTGTTTTGGTCCTAAAGGGTGGTTTAGGTCCCTGAGTGAGGTTAGTCCTCTAATTGTGAATAGTCCTTGGGACTTGAGTGTGTTGAGCTAGTAACCGAGATGATTGAGGATGCCATGGGGGCATGAGCCATGGGGGCTAGAGCTATGAGGGCTATAAACGAGATTAAATATGAGGTGAGAAAATAATATATGAAGTGATATTGTAAATGCAACACCCTAAATAATTTAATTCAGTAATTGATTAAATTGTTTAAGTGTTGCACTATTTTAATTATATTAAATTATAATATAGTGTTTTAAAGTATAGTATTTTAATTGACTCAGGGAGTGGTATTGGAAATACCAGGACTGCAAGCATTGGCCCAGGAGCCCAAGCCCAATGACTTAGGCTCCTAGGAGTGGTGCATTTCGCATCACTTGTGCAAGGAAAGGAAAAGAAAGAAAAGTTGCGAAGAGAGAAGAGAGAAAGGAGAGGAGAACGGCGCCAAAACCCTAGAGAAAGGGAGAGAGAGCTTCGCACCAAGCAAGGAAGGGAGAAGAAGGCTCTAGTTGCTGTGGTTTTTGCACGTGACTCAAGGAAAAGGGATTTCTACGGTTAAAATAAGGTAAGGGGAGTCTCACTCTATAATAGAGGGTATAATAGGTCGTATGTAAGTCATAGAGTCTTAATTTGATGATGTTGATTGTTAATCGAATGGTTGTCGGATTGAATTTGATAATTTGCATGCTAAAATCGATTTGGGGCTTTAATTTAGGGTTTTGTGTTCTTGATTTTGCTTTGAATGATGATTGAGTGCTAATTTGTGAAATTGGGAGTGTTAGCATGATTATAACGTGTTTTAAGATTGTTGTTGATGAATGGGTTTGAGAGAAATTGGTTGAAAATCGTTGTAAAGGACTTTAGACACTCTAGGGCGCCAATGTGCTAGGGAAATGGCGCCCTGGGTACTGTAGCAGGGAGTTTTGGTGTTGTGTTCTTTGGCAGGCGCCAATTTCTAGAGAAATGGCGCTGTGTCACCGTGAGCGTTGGCCCGGGTAGGTGTGTTCTTTGGGGCGCCAAGTTCTTTGTAATCTGCGCCCAGCAATCGCTTCAAAGGAAGTCTTTGTGAGTGTGTGTGTTTGCTGTCTGGGCGCCAGAATGTGGGTATTTTGGGGCCCGGGGAGTGAAAGTTGTATTCTGGGCACATTTTCTCGTGCAAAATTTTGTATTCACCTGCCCAAATTCAATTTTAAGTGTTTTGGCTCGAGTGGTTTTCTGTTGCAGTGTTATTTTGAAAATGTCCCGGCTGGGAGGTTTTGTGTGTGTAAATGGGGTGGGTTGGGAAACTCACATTTACGAACATATTTTATCAGGCAAATTTTGTATTCACCGCCCAAATTCAATTTTAAGTGTTTTGGCTCTGGTGGTTTCCTCGATTACAGTGTTGTTTTAAAAATGTCTCGCTGGGGTGACTTGGTGTGTGTAAATGGGTGGGTTGGGTGAAACTTACTTTTCTCGCATATTTCACCGTGCCATATTTTGTATTTACCGCCCAAAAACATTTTTAAACATTTGGCTCGGGTGGTTTTTGGTTTGCAAGTGTTGTGGGTGCTTTCACGGGGCGCTAAATTTGTGCTACCTGTGGCGCTGAGTAGGCCGTGCCTCGTGGTCCGTTTGTGTCCGAGTTGGTGTCGGGGTTTGTGTCTAGGTCTGTGGCGCCTGCAGGGGCGCGGTTGCTAGAAAAGTGGCGCCAGCTGGCCGTGGTTGCCACGGGGCGCCAAAGTGAAGTTTCTCGCGCTTTTGCCGCATGTTGCACCAGCGCGCTGAATGTGGGGAAAATGGCGCCTAGTGGCCGCAAGTGCCTAAGAGTGTGTTTGCTTTTGGTCCCTAGGTGATGCTTGGTCCACTAGATGATTGTCTTGGTCCTAAATGGTGGTTTAGGTCCTCGAGTGAGGTTGAGTACTCTAGAGAGATTAGTCCTCGGGACTTAATGGTGTTGAGAGTGTATAATGAGGTGACCGAGAATGCCATGGGGGCATGAGCCGGAGGGCCAAGCCATGAGGGCTATGAAATGAGATTGATAATCGAGGTAAGAGTTAGTGTGTGCATTGAGATGTTTGAGATTGTGTGTGTATTGTTACATGGAGTCTCATGCATACATTCTACTGGTCGTAGAGCTTATAAAATGATTGTGAAGCTCCGAGGGCGGCGGAGGGCCGTGAGTCATGAGGACTCCATTATTGATGAGAATGCCGAGGGCAAATATTGAGAACGCCGAGGCAAATGGTACCACATGCATAATTACATTGCATACATTCTCATGAGTGCATGAATGTTATTGAGTGATGATTGGTGTGTTTGATTTTGCTTTGTGAACTCGTGATTGTATATATTGCTTATTATCACTTTTATTATATAGTTCGAGACTCACCCTTTCGTGTTGTTTACCACGTGTAGTCACAGAGTGAGGGCTTTCTACCTTCACTACTCCCCGAGTCGGTCCCGCCTCGATACGTAGCACCTAGGGGTTGGGGTTTTAGATTGTTATTGCTTTGTTTTGCTCACCGTTGAGCTTTCATAATGTTATACCGTATTGTTGAGATTTGAGGATTATTATTTTGAGTCAGAGTTTGATTCCATTTGCATGATATGAGTTTATATCCCACGCTTGTATGGTGTTATGTATCTATGCATTTTCCGAATCGATCGTTGAGTATTTTAAGAGAGGAGCGTAACACTCCATTAAATGAGAAAAAATGATTTTTATACTCGATTTTTGAATTAAATCGCCGGGTAGAATTGGGGTCTTACATTAGTGGTATCGAGCAAAAGTTCTGGTCTGTCCGACCAAGTGTGTCTGCTTTGTCATGTTGTGTATGATGAGATAGAGTCTTGAATTAGTTCTCAATGGTTGTTTGTCCGCCGCAGTGTTAGGTTGATATGGCGGTAAGAGTTGATTTTCTCAGACTTGCTGAGGCGTTGCAAGCCATAGCACAAGTTATGGGGACGCAACAGAATCCTGAGACCCGCAGTGTGGCAACATTCCAGAGAGAAACCCCTACCTTCAAGGGGAGGTACAACCCGGATGGGGCATTGACTTGGCTGAAGGAGATTGAGAGGATCTTCAGGGTGATTAGCTGCACTGATGAGCGTAAAGTCGTGCACGGTGACTCATACGTTATCCAAGAGGCCGATGACCGGTGGTGGAGACCGCGAGAGGTCAGGTGCCGCACAGAGGAGATCACTTGGGGCGGTTCGGCGGGAATTCTTGAGAAAGTATTTCCCGGAGGACGTTAGAGGTAAGAAAGAGCTGGAATTCCTTGAACTGAGGCAGGGAAGTATGTCTGATTCACTGAGTATGCTGCCAAGTTCACGGAGTTGGCCAAGTTCTATCCCCACTATGTCGAAGTGAAATTGAATTCTCAAAATGCATTAAGTTTGAGAATTGGTGAGAGTCGATATCAAGCGGCCGTGGGGTATCGTAAGATTAGAGTATTTCTTGATCCGCAGATCACTGCGCAGATTTATGAGGAAGACAGCAATGCCCGCTCTAGGGTCATGAGAGACCAGAGGGGGAAATTTCATAACAGGGGTAAGCCTTATGAGATGTCTGCTGACAAGGGAAAACAAAGGTATGCGGGTGGTAACAAGTATAATGGTGGAAGCAGTCCACGAGGGTAGTGAGGTATCATGAGGGCAAGAAGCCAAGTGGGGAGACGCCCATCCGATGTTGTGTGTTTCAAGTGTGACAAGCCAGTCACAAGAGCTTTGATCGTAAGGTGGAAGTGAAGAGATGTTTTAAGTGTGGGAAGAATGGTCACATGGCATCCGAGTGTGATCGCATCTAAGCGGTGTGTTTCAACCGTGGTGAAGCCGGGTCACATTAGCTTCAAGTGCCCCAAGCCTAAGAAGGAAAGATCCACCGGGAGAGTGTTTGCATTGGCGGTTTCAGGGACCTAATGATATCGAGGTACATGTTTCATCTCTGGTACACCTTTAGTTGCTATTATTGACACGGGTGCTACGCACTCTTTTATTGCTTCATTTTGTGCTTGAAAAGTTGAATTTAGTGTTGTCTACTATGGAGAGAGGATGGTTATCGACACTCCAATGCGGTCCGTGAACTACTTCTGCGATGTGTGCTAGGTGTCCTCTCGGTCTTGGCGCAGAGATTTTCTGTTGATCCGATTTGTTTGCCTTTGGGTGGGTTGGATGTGATTCGGGCATGGATCGTTAGTAGATAACCATGTGCACATCAACCGTTTCTAGTAAGTCATTAGTTTTCTTCTTCCCGAAGAGGAAGAGTCCGCTATTGTCTCACGAGCAATTGCGCGGGGTAATGAAAGAGGGTGGTCAGCTGTTTGCTTTGATGGCGTCTATGTCTGCTGAGAACCAAGCTGTGGTTGATGGGTTACAGGTGGTGTGTGAGTTCCCGGAAGTGTTTCCTGATGAGATTCCTAGTGTGCCCCGCAGGGAAGTTGAGTTCGGGATTGAGCTTGTGCTCGTACTAGGCTCCGTGTTCATGGCACCGCACTCGATGTCGGCTTTCGAGTTGTCTGAATTGAAGAAGCAGTTAGAGGAGCTTCTTGAGAAGAAATTTGTGAGGCCTAGTGTGTCACCGTGGGGAGCTCCAGTAAAGAAGAAGGATGGGAGTAAAGAAGAAGGATGGGAGTATGCGTCTGTGCGTGGACTATAGACAACTGAATAAAGTGACTATCAAGAATAAGTATCCTCTCCCGAGGATAGATGATCTGATGGATTAGCTGGTGGGTGCTAAAGTGTTTAGCAAGATTGACTTGAGGTCCGGGTATCACCATATTAAGGTGAAGGATGAGGACATCCGAGCAGCGTCGTAACGAGGTACGGGCTTTATGAGTACTCTGTAATGCCGTTTGGTGTCACAAATGCACCAGGGGTGTTTATGGAGTACATGAACCGAATTTTCCATAACTATCTGGATCGGTTCGTGGTTGTTTTTATTGATGATATCCTGGTGTACTCAAAATCTGAGGAAGAGCATGCAGAGCACTTGAGGTTGGTGCTAGAGGTCTTGAAAGAGAGGAAGTTGTATGCCAGTTGTCAAAGTGTGAGTTCTGCTGCATGAGGTGAGCTTCTTGGGTCATATTATTTCTCGTGATGGTATAGCCGTGGATCCAAACCAAGGTTGATGCGTTGTTGCGGTGGGAGAGCCCAAAGTCCGTGGATCGAGATCGGGAGTTTCTTGGGGTTGGTCGGTTACTACGGAGGTTTATTGAAGGGTTCTCTAAACTAGCCCTTCCATTGACTCGATTGACTGTAAGGGAAAGGCATTTGTGTGGGATGCAAAGTGTGAAGAGAGCTTCCAAGAGTCAAGAGGAGGTTGACCACGTCTCCCAGTATTAGTGTTGCTCGTGCGGAGCAACCTTTTGTTGTGTAATCGTGACGCCCAAGATGGGTTTGGGAGGTGTGTTGATGCAGAGATGGGAAGGTAGTTGCTTATGCGTCCCGACAGCTTGAGGACACATGAGAAGAACTATCCTACTCATGACTTAGAATTGGTCGCTATTGTGTTTGCAATCGAAAATTTGGAGACACTATCTCTATGGTACCAGATTCGAAGTGTTCGGTGATCACAAGAGTCCAAGTACTTGTTTGACCGTAGGAGCCAAATATGAGGCGAGGCGTTGGTTAGAGTCTTTGCGAAGAACTATGATTTCGGCTTGAACTATCACCCCAAGAAAGCTAATGTCGTGGTGATGCTTTAAGTCGGAAAACTTTGCATATGTCGAAGCTATGATGGTGAGGAATTGGAGTTGATTGAGCAATTCCGTGACTTGAGTCCTGTTTGTGAATTGACACCCCGCAGTGTCGATTGGGTATCTTGAGGATTGGGAATGACTTCTTGGTTAGTATCGAGACGCCTGAAGTTAGATGTGAAACCGGTAGACTTCTTTGTTCTTTGGTGAGCAAGCGCGCAGGGGATTACAGTTGGATTCCTGTGGTGTGTTGAGATTCAGGGGCGCAATTTGTGTTCCGATGATCTTTGAGTTGAAGAAGATGATACTTGAGGAGAGCCATAGGAGTAAGTTGAGCATTCATCCAGTGCTACTAAGATGTACCATGATCTCAAGAAACTATTTTGGTGGCTCAGTATGAAGAGAGATGTTGCGCGATTTGTATATGCATGTTTGACTTGCCGAAGTCAAAGATTGAGCACCGAAACTCTGCGGGGTTGATGCAACCTTTAGAGATTCCTAATGGAAGTGGGACAAAGATTTCCATGGACTTTGTGATCTGGTTGCCAAATCTTGCGAGAGGGTCGACACTATTTGGGTGATTGTGGATAGGTTGACCAAGTCCGCCCATTTTATTCCTATCAACATCACCTATCCTGTGCCAAAGTTGGCTAGAATATACATTCGGTGATTGTGAAGCTTCATGGGGTTCCGAAGAGTATTGTGTCGGATAGAGACCCGCGGTTTACATCGAGTTTTGGGGAAGCTTGCGAGAGCCTTTGGGGTCCAAGTGAAGTTGAGTTCGACTTTATCGTCCCTCGGATCGATGGTCGGATGCAGAGAGAACCATCCGGTCTTTGGAGGATCTTCTCGAGAGCTTGTGTGCTAGAGCGAGGAGGTGCGTGGGATACACATCTTCCACGATTGAGTTCACTTATAATCACAGCCTATCATTCGAGCATGGGATGGCTCCTTTTGAGGCAATCAGATGGGCGGAGGTGCGGGACTCCTTTGTGTTGGCATGAGTCCGGGAGAGTGTTGTTCTTGGACCTGAGTTGGTTAGGAGACTACGGAGAAGGTGAAAATGATCGGGAGAAAATGAGAGAGTCTCGTAGTCGGGAAAAGTTACCATGATAGGAGGAGAAAGGACTTGGAGTTTCAGGCTGGTGAGCATGTGTTCTTGCGGGTCACGCCTATGACTGGTGTTGGGCGTGCTCTGAAGGCAAAGAAGTTAACGCCAGATCACTGAGAGGGTTGGAAAGGTTGCTTATAGGGTGGCTTTGCCGCCTAATCTTCGAACTTGCACGATGTCTTCCACGTGTCACGCCTTCTCGAAGTATATTCCGCACTGCCTCATGTGATTCACATGGATGATGTGGAGGTACGTGAGAACCTCACTGTGGAGACTATGCCAGTGAGGATTGATGATAGAGAGGTGAAGGTGTTGAGAGGGAAAGACATTGCCTTGGTCAAGGTAGTGTGGTTGGGAGGCCGGTGAGAGTATGACTTGGGAGCTGGAGAGCAAGATGCGGGAGTCTTATCCAGAGTTATTTGACTCAAGTATGAATTTCGAGGACGAAATTTCCTAAGTGGGGGAGAGTTGTAACACCCTAAATAATTTAATTAAGTAATTGATTAAATTGTTTAAGTGTTGCACTATTTTAATTATATTAAATTATAATATAGTGTTTTAAAGTATAGTATTTTAATTGACTCAGGGAGTGGTATTGGAAATACCAGATCGCAAGATCTTGATGGCCCAGAGCCCAAGCCCAATGACTTAGGCTCCTAGGAGTGGTGCATTTCGCATCACTTGTGCAAGGAAAGGAAAAGAAAGAAAAGTTGCGAAGAGAGAAGAGAGAAAGGAGAGGAGAACGGCGCCAAAACCCTAGAGAAAGGGAGAGAGAGAGCTTCGCACCAAGCAAGGAAGGGAGAAGAAGGCTCTAGTTGCTGTGGTTTTTGCACGTGACTCAAGGAAAAGGGATTTCTACGGTTAAAATAAGGTAAGGGGAGTCTCACTCTATAATAGAGGGTATAATAGGTCGTATGTAAGTCATAGAGTCTTAATTTGATGATGTTGATTGTTAATCGAATGGTTGTCAGATTGAATTTGATAATTTGCATGCTAAAATCGATTTGGGGCTTTAATTTAGGGTTTTGTGTTCTTGATTTTGCTTTGATCGATGATTGAGTGCTAATTTGTGAAATTGGGAGTGTTAGCATGATTATAACGTGTTTTAAGATTGTTGTTGATGAATGGGTTTGAGAGAAATTGGTTGAAAATCGTTGTAAAGGACTTTAGACACTCTAGGGCGCCAATGTGCTAGGGAAATGGCGCCCTGGGTACTGTAGCAGGGAGTTTTGGTGTTGTGTTGCTGTGCAGGGCGCCAATTTCCTAGAGAAATGGCGCCTGTGTCACTGTAGCAGCTGGCTGGGTAGTGTGTTCTTTGTGCAGGCGCCAAGTTCTTTGGTAAGTGGCGCCAGTCTGCTCGCTTTGAGTCTTTGTGAGTGTGTGTGTTTGCCGCCCGCGCCGAAATGTGGGTATTTTGGGGCCCGGGAGTGAAACTTGTATTTCTGGGCACATTTTCTCGTGCAAATTTTGTATTCACCGCCCAAATTCAATTTTAAGTGTTTTGGCTCGAGTGGTTTTCAGTTGCGGTGTTATTTTGAAAATGTCCCGGTGGGGAGGTTTTGTGTGTGTAAATGGGGTGGGTTGAGGGAAACTCACATTTACGAACATATTTTATCTGTGCAAATTTTGTATTCACTCGCCCAAATTCAATTTTAAGTGTTTTGGCTCGGGTGGTTTCCTGATTACAGTGTTTTTTAAAAATGTCTCGGTGGGGGTGACTTGGTGTGTGTAAATGGGTGGGTTGGGTGAAACTTACTTTTTGGGCATATTTCACCGTGCCATATTTTGTATAGACTCGCCCAAAAACATTTTTAAACATTTGGCTCGGGTGGTTTTTGGTTTGCAAGTGTTGTGGGTCTTTGGGTCGGTGGGGCGCCAAATCATGCTTTGCCAGCGCTGGGTAATTTGCCGCGTGTCCGGGTTTGTGTCTGAGTTGGTGTGCAGGTTTGTGTCTAGGTCTGTCTTGCCCGCAGGGCGCCAGACTAGAAAAGTGTGCGCCCGATGTGGTCGTGTTGCCTGAGGGGCGCCAAGTCTTGAAGCCGCGCGCTAGTGATGTGTTGCACCGAGGCGCCATGTGGGGAAAATGGCGCCTAGTCTTTGCCAAGTGCCTAAGAGTGTGTTGTTTTGGTCCCTAGGTGACGCTTGGTCCCTAGATGATTGTCTTGGTCCTAAATGGTGGTTTAGGTCCTCGAGTGAGGTTGAGTACTTGTAGGGATTAGTCCTCGGGACTTAATGGTGTTGAGAGTGTATAATGAGGTGACTGAGAATGCCATGGGGGCATGAGCCGGAGGGCCAAGCCATGAGGGCTATGAAATGAGATTGATACTGAGGTAAGAGTTAGTGTGTGCATTGAGATGTTTGAGATTGTGTGTGTATTGTTACATGGAGTCTCATGCATACATTCGGCTGCGGTCGTAGAGCTTATAAAATGATTGTGAAGCTCCGAGGCGGCGGAGAGGCCGAGTCATGAGGACTCCATTATTGATGAGAATGCCGGAGGGCAAATATTGAGAACGCCGGAGGGCAAATGGTACCACATGCATAATTACATTGCATACATTCTCATGAGTGCATGAATGTTATTGAGTGATGATTGGTGTGTTTGATTTTGCTGTGAACTGTGATTGTATATATTGCTTATTATCACTTTTATTATATAGTTCGAGACTCACCCTTTCTGTGTTGTTTACCACAGGTAGTCACGAGTGAGGGCTTTCTACCTTCACTACTCCCCGAGTCGGTCTGCTCTGATACGTAGCACCTAGGGGTTGGGGTTTTAGATTGTTATTGCTTTGTTTTGCTCACTGTTGAGCTTTCATAATGTTATACTGTGTATTGTTGAGATTTGAGGATTATTATTTTGAGCTGTAGTTTGAGAATGATACTGCCATGGGGGCAACTGATACCACATGCATGACTGCATTGCATACATTTCCATAAACGCATGAGTGCTATTGATTAATGAATGGTTTGATTTGTGTCTTCAGAAATCGTGCTCGTGTGATGCTATGATGGTATCTATCTTCGGTTATTATCACTTTTATTATATAGTTCGAGACTCACCCTTTCATTCTTTGCTTTACCACGGTGTAGTCATGAGTGAAGGCTTGCTAACTTCACTACTCCCGAGTCGGTGCGCTCGATACGTAGCACCTGGGGATGGGTTATAAACTTTTGTTTGATCTGTTTTGCTCATTGTTAAGCCTTTATATGTATTGTTTTGAGACTGCTGATTTAACTTTTGAGATTATGGTTTATTTTCCGCTGCGTTATGTGAAATTATATTCCCACGAGTTTATTTTATGGTGTTATGTATTTGAACTGTTGTTAAAGAGATAAGTGTAGCATCCCATTGGATGTTTTCAATTAAGAAACGAATTTTTATACTCTGATTTTTTATTTAATTTGCCGGGTAGAAATGGGGTGTTACAACTACACTCAACTAGAGGAGTAAAACCTCACTCAAGGACCTAACCACCACTTAGGACCAAAATAGCACTTAGGGACCAAAACAACACCCTTAGGACCAAAACACAACCTAGGGACCAAAACAACACCTAGGGACCAAAACCATACCCTTAGGACCAAAACACCACCTTGGGACCAAAACAGCACATATGACACACTTTGGCACGACCAGGCGCCAAAAACCCCACAATCTGGCGCCCCCCTGTGCACACCAGCACACAGGCGCCAATTTCCCACACACTGGCGCCCCTGTGCCACACACTAGCACACCGGCGCCAAAACACCAGCAACATGGCGCCCCTGTGCAACACAGGAACTAGGCGCCAAGAATACAGCAATCTGGCGCCCCCCTGGGCAGCACAAACCTAGACACAAACTAAGACACAAACTGAGACACAGACGCATTTCCACGCGCCATGGGCAGCACATTTGGCGCCCTGCCTAGACACAGGCAGCAACACAGGCGCAACAGGGCAGCCATTTCGTAGCCCACTAGGTCATGGTGAGGACCGACCAACCAATAAGACAAATCCTTCATCAGCCAGACCTGGCGGGAAGAATGATAAAGTGGGCGGTGGAACTCAGTGAGTTTGGTATTAAGTTTGAGTCCAGATCGGCCGCCAAAGCACAAGTATTGGCCGACTTCATAGCCGAGATGACCCCAGTTCCAAAGGATCAACCAGCAACGACCTGGACTTTGCACGTAGATGGATCCTCCAATAGTAAAGGTAGTGGAGCGGTCCTGATATTAGAAAATTCAGAAGGCCTTGCTGTGGAGGTATCCTTGACTTTTGCCTTCCACACGTCGAACAACCAAGCCGAGTATGAGGCGTGCATAGCCGGGCTACAGCTCGCCAGAGACTTTAACGTCGACCGTGTAGAACTACATTCAGATTTCTTGCTGGTCGTTTCACAGATCAAAGAGTTGTATGATGCTAAAGACGACGTGCGCAAAAGCTATTTGGCCAGAGTAAGGGAGCTCCTCAGGCAGTTTGACCGAGCAGAAGTAAGGCATGTGCCTAGAACTGAGAATGTTCGAGTAGACATCCTCTCAAAATTAGCAAGTACCAAAAGCCATGGAAATCACAGAAGCTTGATCCAGGAAACTTTAAACCGGCCGAGTGTATCGACCAAACCAAGCCAGTCTTTGGCCGTCCTTTGAGTTGATCAAGATAATGATTGGATCGCCCCCATTCTACGATACATTGTTCCAGGAGAGGAGCCAAGCGAACAAAAGCAGGCGAAATTGGTCAGGTTAAGTGGGTCGAAGCCGACCATGTGTTAAGAGACATTCACGAGGGTGTTTGTGGAAGCCATCAAGGTGCACGTTCCATAGCGAAGAAAGCTCTTAGGGCCGGTTATTACTGGCCGACCATGGACGAAGATGCTAAGAAACTAGTCCAAAAGTGCAAAAAATGTCAAGTGCATGCTGACGTCCATGTTGCACCCTCTTCAGAATTGCAAAGTCTTGTCTCACCTTGGCCGTTCGCCTGGTGGGGCATGCATCTACTAGGCCCGTTCCCACCTGCTACAGGCCAGTTCAAGTTCTTGATCGTGGCAGTCGATTATTTCACAAAGTGGATCGAGGCCGAGCCTCTTGCAACTATCACATCAGCAAAGGTGAGCAAGTTCTTCGGCCGGTGTGTGCTAGCCCGCTTTGGAATTCGCAGGCAGATTGATAACGAACAATGGTACCCATTCGCGAGATAAAAGGTTCAGAGAAATGTTGGCCGACTTAGGGGTGAAACGGCGTTTCACCTCGGTCGAACATCCACAGACAAACGGCCAAGCTGAAGCGGCCAACAGGGTCATCCTGCGAGATTTAAAGAGAAGACTTGACGAAGCAAAGGGGAATTGGGTCGAAGAGTTGCAATCCATTCTCTGGGAATATAGGACGACCCCCCACTCATCGACCGGGGAGTCACCCTTCAGACTTGTATATGGAATTGATGCTGTGATACCAATAGAAATGGGCGAGCTAAACTGGAGAACTCTGAATCCCCTAGTGTAACACTCTCTTTCTAAATACTACTATTTAGCCAATTTAAAATCAGAGTTTTCAAAAACTTTTCCACGCACCACAAAGAGAGTGCTACATTTTCATCAAAATATAAAACAACACATTGGAATTTCATGCAACAACTAGTGTGTGATATATAGCACATCAAAATGGGGCGAACCCTCAAAAATACTTGTTTAGTTTTTACAACAACCGGACTATAATTCACCAGCACAACGGAATACCAACAAGTTTAGAAGTATTTAATACATCACCAAATATCAGACTAATAACATCAAAACAGAATACTAATAACTAAGACACCCCGCCCCGGTGCTACATATCAGAGCATGACCATAACCAGACTACTTTATTCGCTATCTCCTGCAGGTTGCCGACATGAGAAGCAACACGAAAGCAGTAGGGTGAGTCTCTTTACATAAATAATAGCAAATAGGATAAGCATTATGTAACACCCCAAAATTAATTAGGTGAATATTTAACTAATTCATTTAGGTGATTATTTAATTTACTTAATTAAGTGATTATGACTAATTTAATTAAGTAATATGTTAGTTGGCCATATTTAAATAATAATAAGGTAATCAATTTATTTAAAGAGTGAGGTGTAGTAAATAAATGAGGGGTCTAATTTAATTAAGTGGAATAATTAAGTTAGGATTTATTTCTATTAGTTAGGAGGTGTTTAAGTATTAGGAGTGGTGGTAGTAAAGAGGGGAGGTGGGTGTAGTAATAGGGCCCAAATTGATTGGGCCTAGGGGTTAAATGAGAAGTAAAAAGAATGGAATTGAGAGGGAGAAAGAAGAGTGCAGAACCGAGAGAGTGTGAGAGAGAAAGGAGGGGAAACCGTGGGAGGAAGAAGGAAAGGAGGAGGAGAAGAAGTGGAGAGAACTTCTCCATCTTGGCTCAAGGTGAGGGCTTTTTGGTATCAATCTTCTCCATTTTTCCTCCTCTAGCTATTGATGTAAGTTTCAACACCTAATTTCTTCTTGTTTGCATTTTGCCATTAATGGGGTTTTGTTCACTTTGACTCTGGGAGGAGGAATTCGGTTTCTTGGAAATAGGATGTGGGGTGCTTCATTTTGTTGATTGTTGGTGTTTGGTTGAAGCTCTAGCTCATTTGAGGTTAGGGGACTCTCCATTACATCTATAATAATTTGTAGGATATGTTTTATAGGTGGAATAGCTCTAGGAATGATTTGTTGTGTGAAATTGATGTGATTGTATGATGGTTGATGTATGATATGCTTAATTTTGTTGATATTATATTGCTTGTTGTTGGAAAAATGTGTGTTGTGAATTATGCATGTTATATGTTTGAGGAAATGTTGCCATGAAGAGAAGTGTGTGAATATGATAATTTAATGAAGTGGATTTAATGTCTATATGTGTGTTGTTATGTGAGAAATAAATTGTTGGGAAGAAAATTGGGTTTGAAGTGGGTTGGTGGGGATGTTAGAAAGGGGGGCGCCAAATGCCTAGGCAAATGGCGCCTAAGGTACTGTTCCTGGCGTGCGTTGTGTGTAAGTGCAGGGAGGGGCGCCATTTGCTAGGCAAAATGGCGCCAAGTTTGCTAGTTGGGGACTGGGCAGGGTGTGGGGCGCCATTTCACCGAGAAGATGGCGCCTGGTGGCGTGCCCAAGTGCTGGTGTGGTGTCTGTGCAGTGGAGGGGCGCCAAGTGCTAGGCATTTAGGCGTCTGGTGGTGTGTGCGTGCGTGGGGCGCCAATCCCCTAGGATTTTGGCGCATGAGTGCAGGGCTGTGCGTGTGTGGGTGCTGCAGAAGTGGCACGGTAAGGGAGGGGCGCCAGTTTCCTAGAAACTTGGCGCCTGTGGGTGTGTGTTGTGTTGTGTGTGTGCGTGTTGCGCTAAGTGGGGCGCCAAAGTGGCTGCCCCTTGGCGCCTTGGGTGCTTAAATGGAACCTAAGTGACGTATTTAGTCCCTAAGAATTAATTTAATCCTTGGTGTGACAAATTAGTCCCTAAGAATTAAATTAATCCTTGGAGAGACAAAATAGTCCCTTAGTCTACAATTAAGCCTAATATGTCAAAATAATTCCTAAGTACCAACAATAATCCTAATGGTTCCATAACTTCCTAAACTCCAAATTAATCTTGAGTGCGTCAAAAATGGTCTTAGGTGTGGAAAGGGTCCTTATGAGGTGGTTTGGTCCTTAGGTGGGATTTAATTAATTAAATGAGTTGTGGTGGTAAGGTGAAGATAAAATGGTGAGTTAATAATTGATGAGGGCTTCGGCCAAAGAGGTGGTTAGTAAATGATGAGGGCTTCGGCCAAAGAGGTGAGTTGATGATTGGTGTGATGCATTTGTTGTATTGTGATGCATTTGTCATGGAGTCACATGAATCATATGCATATAAACAAGGTGGGTTGGCTTCGGCCAAATGACGAGGGCTTTGGCCAAATGACGAGGGCTTCGGCCAAAATGACGAGGGCTTCGGCCAAAATGACGAGAATGGATCCACATGCATATTGCATACATGCATCAACTCATACATTCTTAGAATCCTTGTTGATGTATAATTGACCCAATATTGTTGTTGTTGATATTCTAAATGGAATGGTAAATGATTGGATTATTTGGGATTGTTGTTACTAGATGCTTTCCTAATATAATGCTTATCTTATTTGTTATTATTTATGTAAAGAGACTCACCCTAGCATTTTTGTGTTTCCTGCTCTCGTGGCGACAAACAGGTGATTCTGAGTGAAGGTGCCAGGCCTTCTTGAGTCTTCGAGTCAGCTCTGATTAGTGACACCCGGGGATGGGGTTTAGTACTATTATTTTATGTTATGCATTAAACTGATTTAGACTATGTATTTGAGTATGTTGAACTCAGTTGATATTTCCGCTGTGCTGTGAATTGTTTTCTGGATTATTGTAAACACTAAACAGGTTTTTAGGGTTTTAACCCACGTGGATATGATATGTTTTTCACGCATTAGATGCGTTTGAATTTTAAATGTGCCTTGATGATGTTTTTATAAAATGTAGCACTCTCCTAGGGGTGCGTGGAAAAGTTTTTGAAAAACTCTGATTTTTATTAATGTAGTTAGTACTTAGTAGAAGGGGGTGTTACACATTATATTAGGGAAGGCAACTGACATCAATCACATTTCAAAAATTTAGCATATGGCATTAAGTATGGCACATCAACTCATAATAATCATCAAGGCAACACCAAGCATGTGAATGTATGCATGAATGCAAGTATGCATGTGGTACCTTTCATCGTCCTTAATTTTATCCACTATGGGCATCATCGTCAATAATTGAGCTTTATCATCGTCAATAGCTCAAGGCCGAAGCCTCTCATCGTCAATAAACATCGTCAATAAAATGCACATGTATGCATGAGACCCATGAGCAACCAACAATCATCATCCATGCATCATCAACATTACATCCACATTATCATCAATTTTAGTTTGGTCAATAGACCCATCGTCAATAACATCATCATCATTTTTAGTTTTGGTCAATAGACCCATCGTCAATATCATCATCGTCTATTCATACATAACCAACAATCATCATTCATGCATCATCAACATTACATCCCACATTATCATCAATTTTAGTTTGGTCAATAGACCCATCGTCAATAACATCATCATCATTTTAGTTTTGGTCAATAGACCCATCGTCAATATCATCATCGTCTATTCATACATCATCAACTTCGTCATTATAAAATATGTCACAAGGACTAAACACCCCTAGAGAGGACCAAAACATCACTCAAGGACCTAAACAAAGACTCGGGGACCAAAACAAAGACATCCAAGACCAAAACATCACTCAAGGACCAACAGTGCATAGGGACCGAAATAATATTTTTAGGGACTAAAAAGGTTCAAAGGATCAAAATAGCATTTTTGGCGCTTTGGGCAACATTGGCAACACCCGCACAAAATGCTGAATTCCTACAGCAGTACACCAACTTCGGCGGATTATTTAAAATAGCAAACAACATCGAAAAATTACCAAAGACCACTCGTCGGAAAGCCACGGATATGTAGTTTCTGGATATATCTTTAAAGTGTCAAAACAATGAGCCAATTAATACAGTTTTTATAAACAAACAGTACCAGTTTTAAAAAGACCGAAACAGTGTCCAGAAACGCACAAAACCATAAGCAAGAAAAACTCATCATGATTAATCACCCAAACCAATTATAATCACGGCACAATGCCTCACACTCCAATTTCAACACCAATTCATTTTAGGCAAGTTATCAAACACCTTGCAATCATCATATGTTCATACTCAATTTCATTGAGGCAATACATCAAACACCTTGCATACATAGTTCATATCATACTCATCTTAACAACAATTAGCATGGGTTCATCAATTTTAATTCAAACATAACACCAATTAATTCAAACAACCCATAAACAATCAATTAATTCAAACAACACACAAACCACAATTAATTACCCTAAACACCTAACCCACACATAACCACTCATCCTATAGACTATTATAAATGAAAGAGAGCCCCCTTACCTCAAAATTGGAAACCCAAGAAGCTTCTCCTTCAAAAACACAAGAAACCACCAAAAATGGAAGCTCTACTACTTTGAGCTTCAAAAACCCATCAATGGAAAAGTGGAAGAGAGAAAGGATTAGTGTATGAAACTTACACTAAATGATAGAGGAAGAAAAATGGAGAAGATTGGTATCAAATACCACTTACCCAAGCCAAGGTGAAGAATTTCTCTCTTCCCCCCCCCCCCCTCCTAGTGGCTGGCCGTCGCACTACTCCCTCTCCCTACCTCCCTTTTCTTTTTTTCTTTTCTTCCCAATGGAGAAGGAACCCCACCCCCTAGGTTTATTTAATTGGATATGGGCCTACTAATGGGCCATGGGCCCTTTATTTGCACCCCCTAGCTACTTAAACACCTCCTGAAATGATTAAATCATCACTCCCTTATTTACTACCCAACACCTCTTAATTATATTAAACACCCTATTTTTAATATAACTAATCACTATAACACCTAATTAAATAAAACTCCAAATTAATTATTTGATTTAAATAAATGTTGCAAGCCTTAAATAGATTTAATTAAATGAATAATTAAATTATTTTGGGGCGTTACACCCAGCATCGGCCGACAACGACCGAGCCATACGAGAAGAGTTAGATCTGATTGATGAACTGCGTACCCAAGCATCACTTAGAGAACAGTTGATCAAGCAGAAGGTCGCAGCCAGGTACAACACTCGTGTTCAAAAGAGAGATTTCTCGATCGGCCACCTCGTTCTAAGGCGCGCAGACGTCGGAAACAAGAATGCCCGCCAAGGAAAGCTAGCACCTAATTGGGAAGGTCCATACAGGGTCGTTAAGAAGACCGGCAAGGGGGCATACGAGCTGGAGACCATGGAAGGGGCGACTATCCCCAGAACATGGAACGCTGACAAACTTAGAAAATATTATGTATGAATGTAATGAACGACCTATCAATGAATGAAAGACAGGCAGGCGCTCTTTTTCCCACTGGGTTTTTTACTGAGGCATGACCTTTGAAAGCTACTTTGTACTTTACTTTCTCGCAAAGAATGTATGCCCAATCGCTCAACATGCCCGTAGCAGAGGAGCGACCGAACGCAATGTGCCATCGAAATGGCTCAACATACCTAACGAACGCAATGTGCCATCGAAATGGACCAATCGATTGCCATCGAAATGGCCCAATCGAGTGCCATCAAAATGGCTCAATTGAGTGCCATCGAAATGGCCCAATCGAGTGCCACCGAGGTGGCCCAATCGAGTGCCATCGAAATGGCCCAAACGAAGGTCGCCGAGCCGACCGGGGGCCACCACTTTGGCACCATTTTTCGAGGGTTAAGCAACGACCCGCAAACGAGTGTAGGTAGTCGAGCGGCCTACAACGAATGCTTTCGAAAAAGCGCAAACCAGTCAACGTTCGACCTAAAATGAGAATGCTCGCAAGGTCATAAAACAGCGGCCCATGACCGGCCTAAAGTTCGTAAAACTTAGAAAAGATAATTGAAGGGAAAAAGATGTTCATTACAAATCAAGGACGCCCGGTCGAAGACGAGCGCCCAAATATTTAACTGCTCGAAGGCAGGCTGGAAAATTGTTATGCCCGAAGGCTAGTCAAGAGATTACAAGAATTACACCGCTCGCAGGCAGGCTTCAAAAGATAACCGAGCGAGGGCGAGTGGTGTTACCCTGCTCGTCCAACTCCTCGGGCAACACGATCTTGTTTGCTTCAACGCAGTTCTCAGGATTCAACACGTTATCATCAAAATTGATGCTCGATTCGAATTCAAAGACCGCACCTAGTCGAGAGCATTACAAATTGGTAGACACAGCGCATCCTTAGCAAGCCCGACCACCTTTTGCACCTGAGCCTCCAGCTCGGCTCTCTTCTCTTCCAGGTCGGCCTTTTCCTTCTCATGGGCATTAGCATCATTCTTCAAGTTCTTTACCTGAGCAGCGAGTTCTTTGTTCTTCTTCTCCAACTTAGCCCGGTCCCCCTCGGCCTGGTTCAACGCCTCTTTCTTAGAGCTAACAGCTTTCTCCAGCTTCTTCTTCACGGCCTAAAGATTGGCCAGAGCATTGTCCTTCTCAGCCCGAGCTTCTGCAAATAAAGGCAGTAAAGGTCAGTTAATCGACCGACAGTAAGCAAAATCGAGACGGGCAAGAAATTTAAAATACCTTGAATTTCATTTGACATCTCCTGCATGGCCTTCCCGACACCCATACACAGGGATGCGCTTACCTCCATAGGCTCCTTCTTGAACTGCTCGAAGTCGGCCAGCCCCAAACCCTCAATTGAGATGACAGGAATATCGCCATCGGGAATTTCACGGATCCGCTCGAGGACCTTACTCCGCTTAGGGGAACGAGCGTCCTGACGTGGGGGGGACCGGACTTTGGAAGCTGTTTTCTTCCCTTGACTCCGTGGGGTCTGTGGCACCTTTGACGTCCCTTCCAAGTCGACCAATTTTTGAGGCGGCCGAGAAGCACCAGGAATTGAAGAGGGTTTCAAAACTTTTTCTAACTCGGCCCAAGATTTTCCTGCCATTCTTCCTGCAAAATAAAGCGAGTCAAGGGTTAAAAAGAACGATCAACAGCCAAAATAAAAAGATAAGTTCAAAAGCGAACCAATCTCGGCCTCCAGAGCACGGCCCACGAGCAGTGTGAAAGGACGACAAGGGAGGTCGCCTTTAGGATCTGGGGGCATAAGGCTCGATAGCGTCTTAATCATATGCAGAGATTCCAGGTCGGCGGCACTCAAGTCCTTGGTGGTATAGATGTAATCACCAGGCCGCCTGAAGAAATGAGCCTCGTTCCACATAATGGGGAAGTAAGGTTCACCGAGTGTCCCATCAGGGTTGGTCTCTGCTATAGCTTGGCCGGCCTCCTTGGTCAGAACGATCCAAAAATATTGACTTTTCCATGCAGCGCCCAATGACTCTTGGAACGCTTTGAAGTATCGGTGCTGGGTTTTCTGGGTCTTGAAGGAAACCTGCTCCCTCTTCTCCTTGTTGGGCTTCTCTCTAAGCCAGCTCAGTTCAAAAATGGTGAAGAATAACTGGACCGATACCGGCCTACCCAGTCGGCTTAGAAGCACCTCAAAAGTCTTCAGAAACGCCCATGCGTTCGGATGCAATTGGGATGGGGCGACCCCAATGTAGCGCAAGACATCGCGCTGAAACTCAGTGAAAGGTGGGACGATTCCCATCCTCTCGAACACGATCCGATGCATCATGAACTTCAGATTTTCAGAATAAGTCGCAATGTATTCTCCATCCTTCATACCTCTAACCTTCCAGCCCGATAGGTGATTGAAGGAGCATTGTATATCGGGCAGCGCCCAGTGGCCGACTGTAATTATACTTCTGTTGGAACGAAGGGTCTCAGACACCCAAGACATGTCAGACCGATCTCGGGCTATGTCCGGTAGGACGTCGTCTGCACCTTCGACCGACTCTCCATCAATATTTACATCCCGATTGGAGGAGCTTGCCACAAGACGGGTGACGACCTCGTCAGCAGCTACGTCAGCTCGATATTCCTCGGCATCGGACATCTCCTCGTCAACGACCTGGACGACACTATGCACTTCATCGCCCTCAATGTCGACTTCTTCATCTTCTCCTGCGTTGCAGGCCGAGGAAGATGGTGGGGGTGGAGGAGTCCACGATTTATTCTCAGAATTGGTAGAACTCAAATCGGAGCTACGCAAGCTAACCGACCCTTTTGTTGAAGATCCTTGGTTGGAAGAGCTAGAACTTGTATCGCTCGAGGACGACCTAAAATCTTCCTCGTGAGTAGCGGTCTCAGATGGCCTCGTCATATTCTCAGCCAAAGATTGTGATGGGTCCCCTAGGATACGAGCGGTTTGTTTCAACCGTGGCATACAGGTACCTGTGAAAAGGGGATCGAGTCAGGTCGGTCGAGCAGTGCACTCGTGAGAGGGGGCGACTTGGTCGTCCCAGACCTGACACCCCCTATCACAAGGCGTGAAATTTTGCAATCGAAGGAAAAACTACAGAAATTAAAACCAAGATAAAGATCGACTCATACCTTAAAAATGCTTAAGACCGGTCGAGAAAGCTAGAATGCTCGGACGAAAGGAGTTGTTTCAAATGCAAGTCGGCGGCAGATAGGTCGGTCGGTAGCAGAGCACTTCAGAGTAATGAGAGAAACAGTTCCTCGAAGGACTATTTATAGCTATCCTGGAGCGCCAAGGAGACCGGGAGACGAAACGTCGCAACGTTTCGCCTTGGCATTGAAAGATGTCATTGAATGACCTCGAGATCACCAAATGTTGCGTTATAAATGTCAGCAAAAGCCAACTGTCGTGTCAGCACGGCTGACGATTGACAGGCGGCCGAGACCGTCCCATCGAAACCAAGCGGCCGTGACCGTTTCACTATCTGAAGGTTCGTCATAACAGCGTAACCCCTGGTGGCAGCGATTCAAGCCTCAGCCCGCTCTTAAGCGACCTAGGCTTGGGGGGCAACTGTTCCGGGGTGTATCAGCAAAACCAAGAGGTTCCAATAGCATTTGGGCCGTCGGCCCATATCAGCGTAACCGGCCCAAGCTCGGTTGCTTGGAGCGCACTTTGTGCTAACCGGCCGAAATTTTCGCAAAACGGTCGGGACTCTACAGTATATATACGCCATTCGCATATGGCATCAGGTACGCTCTTTTTACCTTGTGATACCCTGCCCAAGCGACCACTTACTTGAGCGTTGGAGTGTCATTGCAGGTATCACCCGAGGTGCTCAGCGTGCAGCCAAGACCGGTACTTTCACTCACTCAACGACCGGCCAATCCAACAGACAACAACTACACTTCATTGGTCTAAGGTATGATCAATATATATATATATATATATATATATATATATATATATATATATATATATATAAAGAAAGAAAGTGAATTAATGCAAATGGGCCTCAAAAAGTGCCAAGAAGGAATTGAATTGGAAGAATGCCCACGTGAATAGGATTAGAAGTGTGTGCATCAAGTAACATATGCTTCCAATATAAAATTCAGAAGTCGTACCAGAGGGGGGGAGCACAACATTATTATAGAGAAGGTAGAGCCGCACCTTTGCTAGCAAGCCGTATTGGAGACATCAAAAGGCAGGGAAACGACAACGCATAGACAGGGAGAGAGCGAAGATTTCGCCGTGAGAGAGCTTTGGAGCAGAAGAAGGAGATTGAAGATAAAGATTAAGACTTTCTCTAATTCCGGGTTATTCTTATCTTTGTAATTTCATGAACCTCATTTCTATTTTATTGTTCTTAATTACTTAGGTGAATCTTGCTTGCTTAGAGACTTTTTTATGTTCTAATTTCTAGTTTAAATTCCTATTTTTATTTCAATTAATATTGTCCTATTGTTTTTACCACATGATTAGGATTAGCTACCCTCTGTATGTTTATAATCAATTAGTTGATTAGCGACCGTACTGCAATTAGTTGCTGGACCTATAGGATAGTTGGGGCTATAATTAGGGCATGACCAAACCATAATTTAGTCTTCCAATTATTCAACCTTTTTGCTCTTTATGCTTTTCCTAAATTTAAATTCTTGCATGACCAAACGAGGGTTAATTTAGGAAAAAGAATATTAATCGCGAATGACCAAACGGATTAATACTTTTAGTAAAGGGATTGGTAATTAAGTAAATAAGGAGAGCTTGCAAGTGAAAATGTGACCCTAGGTCTCTCTCCATTGCTTTAATATTGCATTTTAATTATTGTTAATTAGTTCTTTTTATTTTAGTTTCTACATCACTCAAATTATTTGTTCGTCTAAACAATATATAATCTCGATTAGTTTGGTACTTGTTAATTAATCCCTGTGGATACGATAATTTTTGATACTACTTCTGCGAAAGAGTACACTTGCTCAAAGTGTGTTTTTAACGCAACATGTATCTAAGTCGAAGTGAAGCTGTCGAGGTGTAGTGTATCTAAGTCGAAATGTAGTTGTCGAGGTATAGTGTATATATACCGAGGTGTATGTGTTGAGGTGTAGATGTATCGAAGTGTAAGTGTCGTCGTGTAGACGTGACAAAGTGTAAGTGTATGGGAGTCGACGTGTAGTTGCCGAAGTGTAGAGTATGTATACCGAAGTGTAGTTGCCGAAGTGAGGTGTATATATGTCGAAGATAGTGTTGTCAAGGTGTATGAGTACCGAAGTGTAGTGTTGTAGTGGTGACGAAGTGTAGGTGTCAACGTGTAGGTGTCGAAGTGTGGATGTGAAGAAGTGTGGTGTGACGAAGGGTAGTGCATGTGTGCCGAGGTGCTGTTTTGATGACAGGGTAGAGTAGGTTGCTGCCAGGCCAATTTTGGGTGCTGTTTGGGTGCCGAGTACGTCTAAGTCGTTGAATTGTGAAGCCAGTTGGTCCTTAGGTGACGTTTGGTCCCTATATATGTGACGGTAAGGTTGGTGTTAGCCATAGAGCTATTTATTTTAGTGTCGATGAGTCAGATGAATTTGAGGTTAGCCATAGAGCTAGTGACCGATGGGTTTGACGTTAGCCATAGAGCTATTGATTATGGTGTTGATTTGTCTGATGTGTTGATGTTAGCCATAGAGTACTGATTTTGGGTGTCGATGTGTCCGGTGAGATGGACGTTAGCCATAGAGCTATTGATTGAGGTTTGATGTTAGCCATATAGCTTTTGATTTTGGTGTCGATGTGTCCGGTGAGATGGACGTTAGCCATAGAGCTATTGATGATGTCTAGGTGAATTAGACGACGGTGTAGTGACGATGGATTTAATGACGGTGATAAATCCAGTGCCGGGGTGAATTCATACATGATATGATTGTGGTAGTTGATGCATTGTTCATGGAGTCACATGCCTCATGTGCATCAAAGGACGGATATAGGCTTCGGCCTTGATATTGTAGACTTCGGTCTTCATATAACACAGGACGGATATAGGCTTCGGCCTCGATATTGTAGACTTCGGTCTTCATATCATTAATGACAGATATAGGCTTCGGCCTCGATGGTACCACATGCATTATACCCTTGGTGTTGGGTTGCATTCATGCATACACTCATGCAAATTGGTGGTGTCTTTTGATGATTATGAGTTGGTGTGTCATAGCTTGATGATGTGTGTTTGTTGATTGAGACGTGGTGTTTCTAGTTGCCTTTTTCTAGCATAATGTTTATCATACATTTTATTATATGTGTTAGAGACTCACCCTTCTGCTTTTATGTTGCTTCTTATGTCGGCAACGTGCAGGTGAACCCGAGTGAAGGTTCTTCCTTCCTCAGTCTGGTTGTTGAGTCTTGCTCTGATACATAGCACTGGGGGGACGAGTAGTCTACTAGTTGTTTTAATTTAAGTTGTTGAACTATAATTTGGTGATGTATGACCTATTTTAGAAACCAGTAATTTGAGGGTTCGCCCCATTTAAGTCATGCTATGTATCACGCAATTATTTTTATTAATGAAAAGTATTGTTGACTAGATTAGAGTGATGTTTTTGTGAACGTAGCATTCCCTTGAGGATGTATTTTTTTAAAAGAAAAACAATTTTTGAACTCTGATTTTAAATTAAATTACCGATGAGAAAAGGGGGTGTTACACAATCAAGTGCCCCTATTAGTCAACTCCCTCGCCTGTTTATCAATACTTGTGATATTCCTATTAGTCAACTCCCTCGCCTGTTTATCAAAGGAGGCGATTTATCAATCTCAATTCCTGAAGAGGAATATATGATAGGTTTGGCAGATTATGTAACACCCTAAATGATTTAATTAAGCAATTGATTAAATTATTTAAAGTGTTACACTGTTTTAATTATATTAGAATATAATATAGTGTTTTATAATTTAGTAATTTATTTTAATTAAAGGGGATGGTGGAAGAAATGGAGAGGGAGTGTAAAAAGGGCCCAAGGTGCGCTTGGCCCAATGTACATATACCCAAATTTGGAATTTGCTCTCATTTGTGAGAAGAAAGAAAGAAAACGAAAGAAAGGGAGAAGAGAAAAGAGAAAATCGGCGCAAACCCTAGGAGAAGAGGGAGAAAGCAATCGCAAGGAAGAAAGGAGAAGAGGAAAGCTCCATAGTTGATGTGGTTCTTGTACGTGACTTGGTGAGAATCAATTTCTACGGTTAATTCGAGGTAAGGGGAGTCTCACTATATAATAGAGGAGATAATGAGTTATATGTAGATCATAGGTGTTGTTTGATGTTAATTGATGATCGCATGATGATTTGATTCTTTGGATTTGATGAATTTCTTGGCAAAATCGATTTAGGGCTTATGTTAGGGTTTAAGATATGTGATTTTGTGTTTTTAAGATGTGTTTGATGATTGAGCATGCAATTGATTGTTAGAATATGAAATTAGGAGTATTAGAATGATTATGGAGTGAATTGGCTTAAGAGAATTTGAGAAAATTGGGGTTTGTGAGGTTGGGGCGCCAAATTGCTAGTCTTTGTGCGCCCTGGGTACGGTAGCATTGGGCTATGGTGCTGTGTTTTACGTCGAGCCCACTTTCTTTGAGGAATTGGCGCTGGTTACTTGTTCACGTCTTTGGAATTGTGTGCGAGTGCGTGTGTGTGTCGATGGCCGCGCGCGAATGTGGGTGTTTTGGTGCCTGGGGAGTGCAACTTAGAGTTCTAGGCACAATTTACCGTGCCATCTTTTGCATTCACCTGCCCAAATCCAATTTTAAGTGTTTTGGCTCGAATGGTTTTCTGGTCACAGGTGTTATTTTACAAATGTCCCGGTGAGGGTGGCTTTGTGTGTGTAAATGGGGTGGGTTGAGTGAAACTTACATTTCTGGGCATATTTTACTGTGCCATATTTTGTATTTACCTGCCCAAAAACATTTTTAAACAATTTGGCTCGAGTGGTTTTCTGTTTGCGTGTGTCCTTTGAGAGATGTCCTAGAGAGCATTGCTGTGGCGCCAAAAGTGTGCGCCTAGGGGGTGGTTTAAGCGAACCACTTACATTTCTGGGCATATTTTACCGTGCCATCTTTTGCAGTTGCCTGCCCAAAAACAATTTTAAGCATTTTGGCTCGAGTGGTTTTCTGTTTAAACGTGTTGTGTGTGCTGGGTCAGGTGTAGGGCGCCAAACAGTGCTGCCCAGGGTGCCTAGGCAGGCGCCTGAGTTGGTGTCTGGGTTTATGTCTAGGACTGTGCTGCCCAGAGGGGCGCCAGATTGTTAGAAAAGTGGCCCCCAGTGGCTGTGTTGCCACAGGGGGCGCCAAACTGCTGAGTTTCTGGCGCCCAGTGCTGTGTTGCACCGGGGGGCGCCAGAATGTGGGGAAAATGGCGCCTAGTGCTGCCAAGTGCCTAAGCGAGAGTTGTTTTGGTCCCTAGGTGACAGTTTGGTCCCTAGATGATTGTTTTGGTCCTAAAAGGTGGTTTAGGTCCTTGAGTGAGGTTGAGTCCTCTAGATGAGATTAGTCCTTGGGACTTAATTATGTTGAGCGTGTATCTTGAGATGACTGAGGATGCCATGGGGGCATGAGCCGGAGGGCCAGGCCATGGGGGCTATAAATGAGATTAATAATGAGGTAAGAGTTAGTGCGTGAATTGATATATTTGAGAATGTGTTTGTGTTGTATTCATGGAGTCTCATACATACATTCGGCTGCGGTCGCGACGTTTATAAACTGATTGTGAGGCCGGAGGGCCAGAGTCATGAGTGTAACACCCAAAATAGTTCAATTAATTATTTAGTCGAGTTATTTAAGGTTTACAACTTTTTAATTACGCCAAGTATTAATTAGGAGTTTATTTCTTTAGGAGATGCTTAAGTAAATGGAGAAGGTGGGCGTAGAGGCCAAGAGCCATTGGAGGCCCATGAGTCATTAGAGGCCCAAGTGTGTGCCTTAAATGAAAGTGTCGTAGGAGAGGGAGTATGTTTCCACCAAAAAGGAATCTAAGAAACGTAAGAGAGAGAAGTTGGTAGGTGAGATCATTTTCTAGAGAGAAGGAGGAGCTTCCAGCGAAGAAGAAGCTCAAGTTCAAGGGAGAAGTTGTTCTACGCAACTGAACAAGGTTAGGGGGCTCTCTTTCACGTATAATCATGTATTATGATGAACGGTTATGTATTGTTGCGTCAAAGACACACTTAGAGCAAGTGTACTCTTTCGCAGAAGTAGTATAAAAGATTATCGTATCCACAGGGATTAACTAACAAGTACCAAACTAATCGAGATTATATATTGTTTAGACGAACAAATAATTTGATGATTAAGAAACAAAATAAAAAGAAATAAATAACAAGAATTAAATTGCTAAATTTAATTAATGGAGAGAGACCTAGAGTCACGGTTTCACTTGCAAGCTTCGATTCCCTACTTCTACTTGAATTCCCTTATTTTATTTAATTACCAATCCCTTTACTAAAACTATTAATCCGTTTGGTCATTCGCGATTAATATTCTTTTCCCTAAATTAACCCTAGTTTGGTCATGCTAGAATTTAAATTCAAGAAAAGCATAAAGCACAAAAAGGTTGAATGATTGGAAGACTAAATTATGGTTTGATCATGCCTTAATTATAGCCCCAATTATCCTATAGGTCCACCAACTAATTGCAGTACGGTCGCTGATCAACTAATTGATTATAAACATGCAAAGGGTAGCTAATCCTAATCATGTGATAAAAACAATAGGACAATATTAATTAAAATAAAAACAGGAATTCAAACTAGAAATTAGAACATTGAAAGGTCTCTAAATTGCAAGATCCACCTAAGACCCTAGAAGAGGACTTAGGTATCCATAAGTATCAAGAACAATAAAATAGAAATTAGAGTCATGAATTACAGAGATAAAAATAACCCGGAAATTAGAGGAATTATTATTCTGAGTCTTCAGCCTCTTTTTTCTGCTCCAGAGCTCTCTCACGGTGTCAAAAACTGTCCCCAAAAATCTGCCTCTCTCACGGTCTCGCTGCCGTCTTGATATCTGGTGCTCCTGCTCCTCGCAATTTTCCGCCTTCTATCTAATATTATCTACCCACTATTTATATTGCAAACAATAGGGTAGCATATAGGGTTACGTAATGCCCACTTCAATTGCCTTAGCCTTCCTTCCTTTTCACGCCTCCATTCCTCTTCTGCCAGACTTGGTTTTCTTCTTTTTTAATTCAATAATTCAACTCCATCTTTTAATATTTGGTCTTGACCAAAAATAACACTTTTGGGCTTGCAAGCTGACTTCACTCAAATCCAATTGGCCGTGTGCCACATTGCTCCATGGGCTGAAGTCCTTATTTCTTTGGCTATCCAAACATATATTTACTTAAATTCCTTCCAAATGGGATGTTTTTATACCTTTTCATATATTCTTACTTTCTGCAAATTAAAGAGCAAATTAAGTCAATAATATATATAATTGGTAATTATTGCTCTAAAAGTGACTCCAAAGTAATTCTAGAAATGCACTAAATTGGTATTTATCATGTATGAGTAGACTGTAGCTATGCTTGCTGAGTTGTTTTGCATGCCTGATGTGTCTTTATGTTTTGATGTTGTGTTTGGCTCACTTCAGTGGAGTGGTGTAGAGTGAATGAGAGAGTTGGTCATACGAAGGAAGAAGGAGTGAAATGGGAGCTGAGGAAGCCCTCAGTCCCAGTGAGTGAGAGTGAGTGAGGGTGGGTGACATAATCTTGGAGAGGTCCTTAAAGAATAGACTTAGGATAACGAAGGAGTAGCTGAAAACGTATAACATAAGGTTTCGAGTATGCGTTGAGTTAAATGGAGTAGTCGGTTTAGGATTGCGAGGTGAAGTTACCTTCCCATACGTAAGATGGAACTTAAGTGAATAGGTAAATGTCGAGAGATGTGAGCGTCGAAGCATGTAAGTGTCGAGAGATGTGAGCGTCGAAGCATGTAAGTGTCGAGGGATGTGTGCGTCGAAGTATGTAAGTGTCGAGAGATGAGATGGGTGCGTCGAAGTATGTGAGTGTCGAGAGATTGAGTGTGTGCGTCGAGGGGTGTAAGTGTCGAGAGATGTGTGTGTCGACATATACACATGAGTCGAAGGAGCGTACGTAGAAGTATAAGAGTGCGTTGGACTAAGTATAAGTATCGAATTGTACTTGTCGAAGTGAGGCGTATATGTGCCAATGCGTAAGTGTCGAATATAGGTGACGGAGCGTAAGGGATGATGTATAGGAGACGAAGGGTAAGGAAGTGTAAGCCGAGGTGCTTGGTGAGGCTTGAGTGCTAAGTGCGTAAGGGGCTAAGTAGCGTAGTTATTTTAGTCCCTATTCGACATTTAGTCCTAAGTTGTAGGGTAGCCCTTGTGGGGACTCTTTGGTCCACCACTTGGAATCGAGGTGATCGGTGAGTTGAGGGCGACAGTCCTAGTGCTGTAGGCCGTTAGGGGGACGTCGGCCTTAGTGCCGTAATGACGTATGAGAGTTGTTTTGGCCGCAGGGCTACGAGTAGAGAATTAATTAAACGTTGAAGTCCCTGAGTGCGTTGAATAAATGAAAATGGTGAAAGCAGAGGACTTCGGTCCTAGAGGTGAGCAGAGGACTTGGGTCCTAGTCTGAATAAAAGGCTGCGGTCTAATTGGTGAGTGACTGAAATGGAGTTATGATTTAATTGAATAATGTATATGTTGTGTGTTATGCATTGTTCATGGCGTCGCATAAATCATAAGCATAAGGTGATAGCAGAAGACTTCGGTCTTGGACTTCGGTCCTAAGGTGATAGCAGAAGACTTCGATCTTGGACTTCGGTCCTAAGGTGATAGCAGAGGACTTCGGTTCTAAGGACTTCGGTCCGAAGGTGATAGCAGAAGACTTCGGTCTTAATGGATCCATCATGCATATACCCTGGAAGTATGGGTCTGCATCATTCATATAACTCATGTACTAAATAATCGTGTTATTTGGGTGTTGTGCCGAGGTGTTTATATGTGTTTGCTTAGCATGATACTTGATAAACCTTATTATATGTGTTTAGAGACTCACCCTAGCTGCTTTTATGTTGCTCTCATGTGGCAACTTGCAGGTATCCCTGAGTAGAGGTCAGTTCTCACTCAGAGTCGTTGGCGTCGTCATTTTGCTCTGGTAGTGTAACACTGGGGGCCGAGTAGTGTAGTGGTCTGTATGTAGGTTATGTTGTGTTGTAGACCTATGCCTTTTTGGACTTGTATTATTTTGATTTATATTGTAACTAATAACATATGACTCGTTGAGCTCGGTTCCTTCTTGGCCGAGGTACTGAACGTACATTACACTACCACTGTTTTAGCTGCGCAAATGTGACTTGTTGTGTTTGAGTGTTTTGCTTGGTTAAGTCCTTGTCGAAAAATGTAGCACTCCTCGAGTGGTTTTTGAAAACTCTGATTTTAATTGCTAAGTAGTATTAGAATTTAAGGGGGTGTTACAATGAGGACTCAATTTGATAATGAGACTGCCGGAGGGCAAATAATGAGACTGCCGGAGGGCAAATAATGAGACTGCTGGAGGGCAAATGGTACCACATGCATAACTACATTGCATACATTCACATGAACACATGAACATTATTGAGTGATGATTGGTATGATTGATTGTGCTGTGAACTGTGATTGTATATATTGCCTATTATCCCTTTTATTATATAGTTCGAGACTCACCCTTTCTGTTGTTGTTTACCACAGGTAGTCATGAGTGAGGGCTTACTACCTTCACTATTCCCTGAGTCGGTCTGCTCTGATACGTAGCACCTAGGGGATGGGTTATGAACTGTAGTTTGTTCTGTTTTGCTCCTTGTTGAGCCTTATATGTATTGTTTTGAGACTACTGATTTAACTATTGAGATTATGGTTTATTTTTCCGCTGCATTAATGAGAAATTGTCTTTCCACGAGTTTATTTTATGGTGTTACGTATTTGAACTGTCATTATGAGCTGAGCTGATTGTTGAGTGGTTTTTAAAGAGACATGTGTAGCATCCCATTGGATGATTTCAATTAAGAAATGAAATTTTGTACTCTGATTTTGTTTAAATTTCCGGGGTAGAAATGGGGTGTTACAGATTACAAAACACACCTTCATGGTAGAATTTTACTTTCAATGGGAGACACTCCAATCAAATTAGATGCTTTGAAATCCAAACTTCAAGCTCTCTGGAAACCAACAGGTAAGTGGGGACTGATCTCTTTAGGGAAAGGATATTATGAATTCTCTTTTTCTTGTGCCGGTGATTTAAAAAGAATTCGATTGCGACCCTTTTGGCGGTCTGAGCCAGTGCCGCTTCGTCTATTTGCTCTGTAGCTTTGATTTTAATCCTTCCAATATCAAACATTCAAATGTTCAATGTTGGATTAGGATTATAAGACTGGCCGAGAATATTGGAGACCCGAAATTCTCTTTGCAATTGCTAGTTATGTTGGAACTCCACTAAAACTAGATGATACAACAAGCAAAAGTTCTTTTGATAGATCTTTTGGTCATTTTGCTCGTGTCCTGGTTGATATTGACCTGAAATCAGAACTTAGGGATCACATCCTACTTGAGAGGCCGGGCTATGCTTTCTCTGTTGGCATCGAGTTTGAAAACCTGCCTTCCTTTTGTTCGAATTGTAATACAGTTTGTCATACGACTAGTGCTTGCAAAGGAAGGACTCTTCAGGTTAGACAGGTTTATATCCCTAAGCGTAAGCAGCAAGGGGATCCTCAGAAACCTTCCCCGATTAATGAGAAACCTCAGCAGCAAGGTGTTATACCCCAATTTTGTCCGTCTTCTTTTTCTTGTTTTAGTCGTTTATTTTTATAGTCGTGTTTTGGAGTCGCATGATTACGAGAATTATTAGTATAGCGTCTCGGTTACTAACCCGAACCAATTTCAATCACCCCGTTCAACTAAATCGAAATACCGTTGTTTAAATTAGGCATGCACGCGAATGATCGATCTTTTCGTGCGTTCTTCAATCTAATCTCCGTATTTGGGTTTAGTCGTACATAAGTAGGTCTACCAAAGTCATTTTTCTAAAAAATTTGGCTTATCTCCTCAATTCAGGCCTAAGAATGCGATTCCAAGTTAATTTTAGTGTTGTTAGTTAACAAGCCCATTTCTTCTATTTGGGTCTCGTTTTAACGTATTTGTCTAGTCCGACCCGTTCTCGTCTTTGTATTTGGCCCGACTCCTTTTTCTTATTATTATTTTTATTTTGTGCAGTTAATTTATTTTGAGCATATATACAGTCCAAAAATGTCAAAAAAATTCTATTTAGTTTTATTTACAATTTAGAAGTGTTCAAAATGTCCAAAAGTCCAAAAATGCAAAAAAAGGTAATATTAGGAATACAAAAATAGGCAAATCCGAAAATAAATATAAAAAAATACAAAAAACAGTTTTAGCCCAAGTAGCAGTTGGGCTTGGATCTTCATGCTCTCCCAAACCCTAGTCTTTGTCCCCAAGACTCAAATCCAGATCTGAAAAATACAGAGAATCAAGGTAAATCAATTCATTAATTGCTAAACTTAATATTTTAGTATAAATACATGGTTAACCTTCAGTCTAGGACAGACAATATATCACTGCACAATCACCTAAAAAGGATTAGGATTCAACATCGGAATCCTAATCCCCTGAAACAAGCAAAAATCAAATTTCTGAGTTGAGAACAAAGAAGCAGTAGCAATCATAGAAAGTAGCATCATAGAAACAAAGGAACAACGATGCTGAGTTTAAAGGAAGCGATCCACAATCACAAACAATCTTGGAGATTATTTCAGAGGCTAGAAAAGAGGTTGGTCTAACCTATTATCTCTCACTAGAACATTTTTGGCTTTTGGCAACAGCATAAAACCGTGGCTAGAAGTTAAAAAACCGTGGCCTGAAGTTTAGGCCACAGTTTTTTAGGCGCTGTCTAGGTGGCCGTCGCCTATTCCTTCAGGCCACGGTTTTGGAACATTAGGCCACAAAATATTATAACCATAGCCATAGTTATTAAAACAGGTCACGGTTCAGTAGTCTACCTTCCGGCCACGGTTTTCATTTGGCCACACGTAAATAACCGTGGCCTATAAGTTTAAACCACAGTTTAAAATATGTTGTCTGATACGTTTAAGCTACGGTTTTCCAACTGTTCTGGGGCGTATCAGCAAGTACAAGGTGGTGCAGTTAGCAATGGGCCAGCGGCCCAACTCAGCAAAACGCCCCAAGCCCGTGTCTTGGTCCGCAATTCTCGGCGATCGGCCGTGTTTATCGCAACGGTCAGGTCGCCCCAGTGGTATAAATACCACCTCCATCCAAACTATCAGGTACGCAATTCCTACCCTGTGATACCTGCCCGTTAGCACACCTCTGACTAGAGCATCGGAGTGTTTTTGCAGGTACCACCCGAGGTGCTCTCAAGACTGGTCCTCCTCCCGCATCAACGACCGGACGAAGGAGTAGCAGACAACAACACTTGGACGAAGGAGTAGCAGACAACAACACTCTGGCGACCATAACCTCGGCAAAGGTCAACAAGTTGTTTGACCGGAATGTCTTAGCCCGGTTAGGAGTTCCCCAACAACTCATAACAGACAACGGCACCCAGTTTGCAGATAAAAGATTCAGAGAAATGTTGGCCGACTTAGGAGTGAAACAACGTTTTACGTCGGTCGAGCACCCGCAGACGAACGGGCAGGCCGAAGCGGCCAATAGGGTCATCCTACGTGGGTTGAAAAGAAGACTTGATGAAGCGAAGGGAACTGGGTCGAGGAGCTGCAGTCCGTCCTTTGGGCCTATAGGACGACCCCCCATTCATCGACCGGGGAGTCACCTTTCAAACTTGTCTACGGAATGGACGCTGTAATTCCCATAGAGATGAACGAGCTGAACTGGAGAACCACCAATCCTCCAACAGCGGTCGACAACGACCGGGCATTAAGAGAAGAATTGGACTTGGTTGAAGAACTGCGCACTCAAGCATCCCTTAGAGAAGCATTGTTCAAACAGAAGGTCGGACACCTGGTCCTCAGGCGGGCGGACGTTGGTAACAATAATGCACGTCAAGGAAAACTTGCCCCATATTGGGAAGGCCCGTACCGAGTCATCAATAAGACCGGCCGTGGGGCGTACGAACTAGAAACCATGGAAGGGGCGATCATCCCCAGGACATGGAATAGTGATAAGCTTAAGAAGTACTATGTTTAGTACCTTACTTTGTAATCGATCAACTATTCAATGAATAAATATTAGGCGGGCGCTCTTTTTCCCCACTAGGGGTTTTTTACGGGCAAGGATCCCCTGTATTTAGGGCGCGAACTGCACTATGCAGTCAGTGCAAAAATAACACATTTAAAGTCGGTTCGTTGTTCAACCGACTTTAAATGTTTAGAGACACACATACATTTAAAGTCGGTTGAACAACGAACCGACTTTAAATGTTTATTTTTGCACCGATCGCATAGTGCAGTTCGCGCCCTAACTACAGGGGATCCTTTTCCGTCTTTTACAGAGGCCCGTTCTTTAAACTCTTGTGTTTTAAATTAGTTGCATTATCGAATGATCGGCTGCTCACAACGCACGGAGCGACCGTATGGCCACCTAGTTGGTCCAAACGAACGTAGACCCCGAGCGGTCTACAATGAGCGCCATCGACCTGGCCCAATCAAAGGTCACCAAGTTGACCTAAACAAGGATCACCGCGTTGACCCAATCGATCGTAGGCCGCCGAGCGTCCTACAAAGAGTGTCGTCGAACGGCCCAAAATAGTGCCATCAAAATGGCCCAAGGGTTAAGTGATAACCCACAATCGATGGTAGGCCGCCGAGCGACCTACGAAGAGTGCCATCGAAATGGCCCAAGGGTTAAGTGATAACCCACAATCGATGGTAGGCCGCCGAGCGACCTACGAAGAGTGCCATCGAAATGGCCCAAGGGTTAAGTGATAACCCACAATCGATGGTAGGCCTCCGAACGACCTACAAAGAGTGCCGTCGAACGGCCCAAAACTCGAGTCGTTGAATGACCCAAGGGTCAATTAATGATCCACGCATAACGAAAATAGTGCGCCGAGCGGCCCGAACGAGCGCTTCGAAAAGGCGCGAAGTGGTCGACGATCGGCCTAATATAAGTGCCTTCGAAAAGGCCCGAAATAGCGGCCTACGACCGGCCTAGATTTCGTAATTTAGAAAAGTTCGAAGACAATGAGACAAATAGATTCGAGAAAATGAAAGTTAAGTCATTACAAAGGGGAACGCCCGGACGAAGCCGGGCGCCCAAAATTGTACAACCGCTCGAAGGCGGATTTCAAAATAGCAAAATTACAAATGTTACGCCGCTCACAGGCCGGCAAAATGCAGAGTTAATCACTTCTTAGCACGACCAAGGATCACCGAACGTTTGCGGACTATCTTGCCGTCATCATCAAACCTCGCAGGCAAGACGATCTCTTCCCCTCCGACCACATGATCGGGCTGCACCAGTCGGTCGTCATGTGGGATGCCTCGGGCGACGAGTAGCTTCATCTGAGCCACAACATTGTCAAATTGATAGAGGGCCGCCCCCTTTGGCACAGAAGCCACCCCGGCGACCTTCTCCTGGATGGCAGCCTTCTTGGACTCTTCAAAGCGAGCGACCTCGGCTTTAAGGGTCTTCAGCAGATCAGCAAGTTCTTTATTCCTGGCCCCCAGCTTGGTCCTATCCTCGATCGCCAGCTTTTTGTCCTTCTCAGCGGCCGCCAGCTTGATTTTGGTCTGTTCCAGGGCGGCGATCTCAGGCTCCAGCTCTTTGAGTCTCCGATCGACCGCCTCAAGCTCTTTAACTTTCCGCTCGGCCGCATCCCGCTCTGCCTCAGCACCTGAAATGGAAAACAAGGTTAACGGACGAACATCACATATCTGACCGAGCAGT
Source organism: Oxytropis ochrocephala (assembly GCA_020916435.1). Lineage (NCBI taxonomy): Eukaryota > Viridiplantae > Streptophyta > Magnoliopsida > Fabales > Fabaceae > Oxytropis > Oxytropis ochrocephala. The sequence continues at coordinate 30,908,828 of CM037094.1, read as the reverse complement.
TAGCGTAACGAGCAACTTACGTGCTTGGCTGTTCTTCAAATCTTTTAGCGTCTTATTGGCAGACTTGAGCAGGTCGCCACAAAAATCTATGGGGTCCTTCTTGAAGCGCGCTACTTCAGCATCGCCGAAGTCTTCAAGTTCAAAAATGGGAGACTCAACCCGATTGTCCTCTTCCTCTCTCTCAGTCGCAGCTGGGAGTGCGGCCGACTCCCTGCCTTGAGGACCGCCCCCGGCACTCCTATCTTGATGACCGCCCCCTACATTCCTATCTGGTTTAGGAGTGTTCTGGCGTTGCTGAGAGCTGGGGGAAGAAGTTTTCTTTGGGGCGCTGCCGGTGACAAGCTTCTCAAGGCTGAGCCAATCCGAGGTTGACATCTTCAAAGTTTTTCCTGCAAAAAGAGAAAAGAGCGTTAGCCGAACGATCAAATAAAAGCATTCAAATATAACAAGTCGAATTCATCGACCGAGCTCGGACACCAACTTTGTCCCCTTCAGATGCAGCAGAACGGCCGATGGGATATCCGCCAGGATTCTCGCGGCGATGCGGGCGATTCCCGTGATCATACCCAAAGTGGCTGTATCTTCCTCATCCAAGGTGGATACAGCGAATGTGTACTCGCCCGGTTTTTGAGTAAAGTGGGCCGCCCGCCATGAGGTTGGAAAGAAATAAGCCACTGCTGTGCCGTCCGGAAGAATCTCTGCAATGTCTTTAGCGGCCTCCGTATCAGGAACGACCCAGAAGTATTGGTTCTTCCAAAATATAATCCTAAACAAGTCCATTCTACCATGAGGCATATAAGAGGTTCTTATTTCAATAAAACCTCAAACACCTCATTGAGCCTAATAAACCCCTTTTGTATAAACCATTAACCATTTCATACCACTCAATAAAAAAATCATCTGTCTTATTGTAACGCCCCAAATTTTATTAGAAATTATTTGGAGTTGATTTGATAGGGTAGTGGACCATGTTGAGAATGACTAAAATTGATGTTATAAATACTTAATATAAGATGATTATTATTATTATTATTATTATTATTAATATTATTATTGTTATTATTAAAAGCAAGTTTCTAGGGAAAACCAAAGTGGTTATAGGAGGGAGGAAAAGTAGGAGGAAAAGTAGGAGGAAAAGTAGCATATGGTTGGGAATTAAAAATCAAATTAAAAAAGGGTTAGAGTGTTGATGCTCATTTAAATAAGGAGTGGGGTGTAGTAAATAAATGGGGAGTGTTTTAGTTAAATAGGGAGGGATATGAGAAAGTAATTAGGAGGTGCAATTAGGGCCCATTGGAGTTAAGTGGCCCAAACCCAATTAATAAAAACATTAGGGTATTAGGAGAAACCCTCATTAGAAGCAAAAGATCAAAAATTAGAAAGGAGAGGAGAGTGAGAAGAGTGTGACGGCTAGGGCTTGAGAGAGGGAGAGATTGCGTGAAGAACCAAGAAGGAAGAAGAAAAACGTGGATTGTTGGTGTCTAGGGAGGTGTTCTTGAGAGCTTTGGTCTTCTTCTTCAATTTTAAAAAGGTATGGGGGCTCTCTTTCATAGTTAATAATTTATAAACCATGAAATCATAGGGATTAGGTGTTAGGAGTAGTTGTTTAAATTGATTCATGAAGTATTTGAGTGATTGGGTGATTGTTTGATTTTATATGTGATTGAATTGAAAGGTTATTGTATTGATTGTTGATATTAAGGTGTTATAACATGAATTTAATGCAATATGATGTGTAATAGGTGTTAATTAATATGGAGATGATTGGTTGTTAAATTGATATAATTGAATAGGAGAAATATTGGTGCTTGTTAGGTGTTTGATAGATTGTTTGAATTAGAGTTGAGTAGGAGTGTGTATGTTGATGATGAGCTTTCCTTGTTTATGGTTTTGTGTGTTTTCTGGACACTGTTTCGGTTTTTCTCAACTGGTACTGTTTGGTTGATCCAAAAATTGTGTGGCTAATTGTTTTGAAAATAGACTTAAGGCCGGTCGTTTTGGCACTGGTTTCGTTCAATTCGGAGTTGTGTAGCTCAAGTTATGAGTCTCTAAAGTTAGGTCAAATTTCTGGAGTCAAACTGGGAGTAGGTTCAGTTTTTGCAGGTTTTGTGTGATCAATTGAACTCCGTTTTGAGTGATTCTTACTTCATTGAAAAATAGACTTAATTATCTACGAAATAGGCACTGATTTCACTGAGTTTCATTAAGAAATGAGAAAGAAAATTTGGTTGCAAGTTGGGTAAAGCGTTCTGTCCGATTTTGGTACCTCAGTGTAGTGTTTTGAAAAACTGTACCAACTGGACACTTATTTTGAAAAACTAAAATCATAGGTAGAAACTACACTCAGAGGGCTTTCCAATGAGTGGTCTTTTGTAATTTTTCGATGTCGCTTTCTATTTTAAATAATTCGCCAAGTAGGAGTACTGCTGTAGGAATCCAGCACTTTGTGCGGGTGTTGCCAATGTTACCCAAAGTGTCAAAAATACGCTTTGGTCCCTCTGAACTTTTTAGTCCCCAAAAATGTTATTTTGGTCCTTAGGTGTGGGTTTAGTCTCTGGTGTTGACTTTAGTCCTTTGGTGTAGAATTAGTCTTGGTGATCTTTTAGTCCCTATAGAATTTCTATTTGTGGTGTGGTGTATTATTGGTGAATAAATATTGGTGAGTTGGGGTCTATGACCTTTCCTTTGGTGTTGGTGAGCCCACAAGGCTATTGGTGAGCATGCTATTGCATTATTTTGGTGATTTGGTGTTTCTGGTGCATAGTCATGGTGTCGCATAATCATATGCATTTTTGGTGAATAGGCCTCGGCCTCTTAAAATATTTTGGTGTTTGGTGAATGCCCTCAAGGCAATTTTGGTGATGGATCCACATGCATATGCCCAATGGAGTTTTGGGTTGCATCTCATACATTGCATACATGTTCTGGTGATTGATTGTGTCTTCATAATTCTTGGTGTAACTATAATTCTCGGTGTAACTATAATTCTTGGTGTAACTATAATTCTTGGTGGAACTATAATTCTTGGTGTAAACTGTATTCTTGGTGTAACTATAATTCTTGGTGTAATCAGTATTCTTGGTGTAACTATAATTCTTGGTGTAATCAGATTCTTGGTGTAACTCAGTAGTCCCAGTGTAGTTGTATTAGTAGTGTATTTGAATTGACTGTACCTTTGGTGTGCCTATTCTACTGTGTTTCCTGTTTTATTTATTATTATCTATGTATTGAGACTCACCCTACTGCGTCGTGTTGCCTCGTATGTCGGCAACCTGCAGGTGACGGTGACCGAAGGTGACTAGAGATCCTTCTTCTAGTATGGTCGAGTCAGCTCTGATACGTAGCACCGGGGGGGGTGTTTAGTTGTTATTTCTTATATATTTGAACTAAGATGTTAAGTTATTATTTCCACTGCTGTAGTATTTTGTCCTCGGACATTGTTGGTGCTATGTATCATTTACTGAAGTTTATTTTGACTAATACTTTGGAGTTTTATTTTAATTACTATTTTGGAGTTGTTTAAGGTGTTTTGTTTTAAATGTGACACCCTCGGGTGGTCTCACTGAAAGTTTTTACGCACTCTGATTTTCAAAATTAATTGAATAGTAGTTATGGTAGAAAGGGGGTGTTACAAAAGTGGTATCAGAGCAGTTCGGTCTGTCCGGCCAAGTTGTCGAGTCGTCGAGTCTATTAACCCTCGAGTCTTGGTACTCGTTCTAAGTTTTAGTTATGTTGTTGTCTATTGCTGTCGAATGTTGTGAACGTTTAAGTCTTGTATTGTCTGCTATGATTGATCTTGTATTGCCTGGTGTGTTCTCTGTGTCCCTTGTCGATCTTCGACAGAGACTTTGTTATGAATTTTTGTTTGCCGTTGGGTGGGGTAATTGTAATCTTGAGAATCAACTGGTTAGAGCATAACCATGTTCCTATTAGTTAAATTTTCGAGGACGAAAATATTCTAAGTGGGGGAGAGTTGTAACGCCCCAAATTTTATTAGAAATTATTTGGAGTTGATTTGATAGGGTAGTGGACCATGTTGAGAATGACTAAAATTGATGTTATAAATACTTAATATAAGATGATTATTATTATTATTATTATTATTATTATTAATATTATTATTGTTATTATTAAAAGCAAGTTTCTAGGGAAAACCAAAGTGGTTATAGGAGGGAGGAAAAGTAGGAGGAAAAGTAGGAGGAAAAGTAGCATATGGTTGGGAATTAAAAATCAAATTAAAAAAGGGTTAGAGTGTTGATGCTCATTTAAATAAGGAGTGGGGTGTAGTAAATAAATGGGGAGTGTTTTAGTTAAATAGGGAGGGATATGAGAAAGTAATTAGGAGGTGCAATTAGGGCCCATTGGAGTTAAGTGGCCCAAACCCAATTAATAAAAACATTAGGGTATTAGGAGAAACCCTCATTAGAAGCAAAAGATCAAAAATTAGAAAGGAGAGGAGAGTGAGAAGAGTGTGACGGCTAGGGCTTGAGAGAGGGAGAGATTGCGTGAAGAACCAAGAAGGAAGAAGAAAAACGTGGATTGTTGGTGTCTAGGGAGGTGTTCTTGAGAGCTTTGGTCTTCTTCTTCAATTTTAAAAAGGTATGGGGGCTCTCTTTCATAGTTAATAATTTATAAACCATGAAATCATAGGGATTAGGTGTTAGGAGTAGTTGTTTAAATTGATTCATGAAGTATTTGAGTGATTGGGTGATTGTTTGATTTTATATGTGATTGAATTGAAAGGTTATTGTATTGATTGTTGATATTAAGGTGTTATAACATGAATTTAATGCAATATGATGTGTAATAGGTGTTAATTAATATGGAGATGATTGGTTGTTAAATTGATATAATTGAATAGGAGAAATATTGGTGCTTGTTAGGTGTTTGATAGATTGTTTGAATTAGAGTTGAGTAGGAGTGTGTATGTTGATGATGAGCTTTCCTTGTTTATGGTTTTGTGTGTTTTCTGGACACTGTTTCGGTTTTTCTCAACTGGTACTGTTTGGTTGATCCAAAAATTGTGTGGCTAATTGTTTTTGAAAATAGACTTAAGGCCGGTCGTTTTGGCACTGGTTTCGTTCAATTCGGGTTGTGTAGCTCAAGTTATGAGTCTCTAAAGTTAGGTCAAATTTCTGGAGTCAAACTGGGAGTAGGTTCAGTTTTTGCAGGTTTTGTGTGATCAATTGAACTCCGTTTTGAGTGATTCTTACTTCATTGAAAAATAGACTTAATTATCTACGAAATAGGCACTGATTTCACTGAGTTTCATTAAGAAATGAGAAAGAAAATTTGGTTGCAAGTTGGGTAAAGCGTTCTGTCCGATTTTGGTACCTCAGTGTAGTGTTTTGAAAAACTGTACCAACTGGACACTTATTTTGAAAAACTAAAATCATAGGTAGAAACTACACTCAGAGGGCTTTCCAATGAGTGGTCTTTTGTAATTTTTCGATGTCGCTTTCTATTTTAAATAATTCGCAAGTAGGAGTACTGCTGTAGGAATCCAGCACTTTGTGCGGGTGTTGCCAATGTTACCCAAAGTGTCAAAAATACAGTTTTGGTCCCTCTGAACTTTTTAGTCCCCAAAAATGTTATTTTGGTCCTTAGGTGTGGGTTTAGTCTCTGGTGTTGACTTTAGTCCTTTGGTGTAGAATTAGTCTTGGTGATCTTTTAGTCCCTATAGAATTTCTATTTGTGGTGTGGTGTATTATTGGTGAATAAATATTGGTGAGTTGGGGTCTATGACCTTTCCTTTGGTGTTGGTGAGCCCACAAGGCTATTGGTGAGCATGCTATTGCATTATTTTGGTGATTTGGTGTTTTCTGGTGCATAGTCATGGTGTCGCATAATCATATGCATTTTTGGTGAATAGGCCTCGGCCTCTTAAAATATTTTGGTGTTTGGTGAATGCCCTCAAGGCAATTTTGGTGATGGATCCACATGCATATGCCCAGTGGAGTTTTGGGTTGCATCTCATACATTGCATACATGTTCTGGTGATTGATTGTGTCTTCATAATTCTTGGTGTAACTATAATTCTCGGTGTAACTATAATTCTTGGTGTAACTATAATTCTTGGTGAAACTATAATTCTTGGTGTAACTGTATTCTTGGTGTAACTATAATTCTTGGTGTAACTGTATTCTTGGTGTAACTATAATTCTTGGTGTAACTGTATTCTTGGTGTAACTGTAGTCCTGGTGTAGCTGTATTAGTAGTGTATTTGAATTGACTGTACCTTTGGTGTGCCTATTCTACTGTGTTTCCTGTTTTATTTATTATTATCTATGTATTGAGACTCACCCTACTGCGTCGTGTTGCCTCGTATGTCGGCAACCTGCAGGTGACGGTGACTGAAGGTGACTAGAGATCCTTCTTCTAGTATGGTCGAGTCAGCTCTGATACGTAGCACCGGGGGGGTGTTTAGTTGTTATTTCTTATATATTTGAACTAAGATGTTAAGTTATTATTTCCACTGCTGTAGTATTTTGTCCTCGGACATTGTTGGTGCTATGTATCATTTACTGAAGTTTATTTTGACTAATACTTTGGAGTTTTATTTTAATTACTATTTTGGAGTTGTTTAAGGTGTTTTGTTTTAAATGTGACACCCTCGGGTGGTCTCACTGAAAGTTTTTACGCACTCTGATTTTCAAAATTAATTGAATAGTAGTTATGGTGGAAAGGGGGTGTTACACTTATCAATCCTCAAACACCTCTTTGAGCCCAATGACCCTTTCCGTCATAAACCATTAACGATCAGCCACATTACAACTCCAAAAATCCATTCTTGTCAAAGTTTTTTACAATATGACCGATTGCTTTTGTTTTCTCAAAGTTTTAATCTTAGGACAAATAAGTTTATTTATTTACAATATGTTTGCTCAAAAAAATGTATCTCAAAAAAAAAACTCAAATAAAGAAAAAAATCAAAGGGCTTGCACTCCAAAGGTTCATTCAAGTTCCATTGATATAAAGGCAAGGTTTAGTGATCACCAAGTGCCGTTTTCATCATAGTAAACTCAGGACTATCATAGCCTGAGAGTCGTTCTAAAGACAACCAAAAGGCTTACGCTAGGATCATCACCTAGATCCTAAATTGGGGCATCCCTTTCACCTTGTGCTCCCCTTAAGCTTGGGGAAATGTGTCCAGCTTCCATACCACACCCAGTCTACCCAGTCATATTTGACCAGCTCCTAAACTCATTACCCTAACTCTGTCACTTTCCACAACCTCACCAAAACAACCGTTTGAAATCCCATTATCAAGTGGGGCAACCCTGTCACCCTTCACTCCACCTACAATTGGGGAAATTCACCTACACCCATCTCATCTCCGCTATACTCCCATCCATAAAACCATACCGGGACAATTTCTCAACTCATTACCCTAAAGGCTGCTACTCTAGTCAGGGCAATCTTGTCCTTACCATAAATGGGGCAACACTAAACTCTATGGGTTGAGACAAAATTTCTCGCTTCCAAGTCAGTGCATTCCCAATTCATCATCTTCTACACCCCTAGCTTGTCACCACTAGACAGGGGCAAGTTATGCACTCACCTTCATCAAATCAAAATTGGGGGACAGTCCTGCATTCCTTGGCTTGGAAAAACCTACCTTTCATGACCTTGACAAAGATCGATCACCATTCACCCCTTCATGTGCCACAAATGTCCTAACCCTAAGCCTTTAGAACCCTAAGTTAACTGACTCATTCATCTATACTTGCACTAACATACGTCTTTACTAAACAAAGCTTCAGAGAGAGAAAACACAAGTTGATCATGTGATGCTAAAAATCCACTTAGGTAACTTCGTGGACATAAACTTTGGTCATCATGAGGTATCATAATGGAAGAGTAAAAAAGGGATCTTGCAAATACGATCAAGTACTTTTTCATATCAATGTCTATAGATAAGGACCTTGAGAATGCCGAAGTTTGAATCAAAACTAATTTTTCCAAAGAATGATCAATATTCACCCACGCCTCTCACATCCAAAGTCTCACATCTCATCATCGCAAAAAAAAATGTTTCTACACCCAAATCAATCATTTCATATCATCGCACCATGTGCCATAGCATTTGCATTCAAACATTTCATTCACATTCGCATTTCATGCATTTATTAAAAATAAAAAAAAATAAAAAACTAAAAAACAAAAAGAGAAAAGAATCACCTATTTCATTCATCACATCGCCAAAAATCAATTGTTACATGTGCATGCATTACATGTATTGCTTCTGAATCGACTTCAAGTGTCGGTACCTATATTTTGTTCCTCTAATATCAGCGCTTTAGCGTTGGTCTCATATCATATCACAGATCATCAGGTTGATCTTTATAGACCCCAAGTGGTCCTTCAGAGCAGTGCCCTAAGTGGCCCAGGTCGCAACGTCGGAGTCGAGCCCGACGGACCTTCGCAGACCCCGAGTGGTCCTTCAGACTAGTTGTGTCAGCCTAAGACACAGTGGACCCCCTTCATGGTCAACATACCAGTTCTAGTTGTAACACCCCGGAAAATAATTGAATTAAATCATTTAATTGAATTATTGATTTTATTGGAAACTAAATTAATTAAAATGATGGGCGTGGTTCAGGAAGTAGAACGAGTATTGGAGGTAATGTTGGCAACTCGGGGGTGGTGAAGAATGGCCCAGGAAGCCCAAGCCCAATAGCTAGGCGCTCCTGAGATTCCTGAAGCTAAGGGGGTTAGGGTTGGCGCCTCACTTCTTGCATCAGAGAAAGAAAACAAAACCTGAGAGAGTGAGAAGAGAGAGCTCAGCGCTAAGAAGAAGAGGAAGGAAGGAATCGTCTCAAGTTTCGTTAGGTAAGAGCTCTCAATCGTTCATTATCGTTTTCTCTCCTTTTTCCTAATGATGTAGCCTTAATCTCTAATTTCCGTGGTGTTGATGTTTTCATTGATCAAAGAGGAGGAGATCGCGAATTGTCAAGGGAGAAGGAGAAGCTCGTTTCAATTGAGTTCTTTGTAGTTTTGTGTCGTGTTCTCATTCATATTCCGGAGCGTTCATATTAAAGGTAAGGGTGAGCATTTCGTTTAACATAATTGGGTATAGGTAGGGTTGTATGGGGTGTTGTGAGTTAGATATTGTTGATGAATTGATATTACTTATGATGAGTTGATGAGATCGAAATTTCTACTGAATTGGATGTTGACTTGCTGAAATTGATGTTGTTGATGTGTGTGATTGATTGAGTGTGTCTGGATGATTCTGAGTTGTTATGTTTGTAATTGTAATTCTTAAACAAATAGAAGAATCGATCATTTTTCTCCAAAGTGAAGCTTGAAATCGATTCTGGGCTCTATACAGAAGCCAGAAATCGATTTCCTCCTTTAGACACATGAGCAAGAAAATCGATTTCCCTCTTTAGAAAATGTAAGTAAGAAATCGATTTCCCACTTCAAATGGAAGCAAGGAATCGATTTCCCACTTCAAATAGAAGCAAAGAATCGATTTCCCACTTCAAAATGGAAGCAAGGAATCGATTTCCCACTTCAAAATGGAAGCAAGGAATCGATTCCCCCTTTAAAACAAAAACAAGGAATCGATTTCCCACTTTAAGAGTGGAAGCTATGTATCAATTCCTCTTTTGAAAACAAGTAGCTATAAATCGATTACTCTTTTGAAAGTCTTAGGTGTTCTCCCGAATTGAAACGTGACGAATTCTTAACAAAAAAGGATCTGTGATGCTATGTTTATATAAATGAGTCTCGGTGAACTGTTATACTACTAGTGTGCTAATTGACTATGGCTAGACGTGGTTTTACCACTAAGGTCGAAATTTCTTTATTGGTGTATTTACAAGGGCATCAGAGAGTCTTGCAAAGGTGGCCAATGCTCATTGCAAGTAGTATCGATTACTGAGTAATCCATAGTCAATCGCTGCACTATTTTATAACACCCTAAGCTAAAAGATAACGAAAATATATATATGCTTAATGATGATGAGAAAAAGTATCACTGTGATGATGTTGTTATATGATTTTGATGAATATGACGAGTTCACTCTATGAGTGATTATGATTATGTGATATATATATATATATATATATATATATATATATATATGATTTTGATGACTATGACGAATACACTCTATGAGTGTTTTATGATGGTGGTGATGAGTACTCGGGTGAGTGATTGATGAATTGCACATGTGTTCACGAGTTTCATGGCATGTGCATACTATGACGAATAGGCTTGGCCTCTTATGACGAATAGGCTTAGGCCTCTTATTATGACGAGTATGGTACCATCATGCATATGCCGCGTGTGGGTTGCATTTTCATGCATAATCATAAGCGTGAGTTGTTCTTTGTTTGTGATTGAAGGCGGTGTTGTGTGACTATGATGTGGTGATGATGATGATCTGAGTGTGATTATGCGCTCTCTCATTGCTCTATTATGTATCCGATTATGTTTTATTGAAATTCTCACCCCTTCGCTTGGAATGTTGCTCTATTGTGGCAACGCTGCAGTAACCATGCGAGTGAAGGTCTAGTTTGCCTTCTTTGCATTTGTCGGGAAGTCTGTTTGTGTCGCTCTCGATCACCGTAGCACCTAGGGGCGTATTTTGGGATTGATGTTGAATTACTTGATCGTATGAGGTTTATTTGAGGATTATGAGGCGTGTTTGAGTGGAATAGTGAGTCAATGTTTATTTCATTTGTGATGAGATGATTTTTGAAGTTTTAACTTTATGATGTATGTGTTGTTGCACAAACTTAATGGTGCATCGATGAGTTTAGTTTAATGAAGACGTAACATTTCTTTCTACTACTTAATTAATATTTTTGAACAATGGAATACTCTGATAATGACGTTGGAAATTAAGGGGTAGAAAAGGGGTGTTACATTAGTGGTATCAGAGTAGTTCGGTCTGTCCGGCCGGTGGTTGAGTCGTCAAGTTGAGTAACATTCGAGCTTTGTACTTGTTTCTGATTTTTGTTTTCTGTTGCAGTACTAGAATGGCGGGGCCGGAGCGATCTTTGCACTTCTTCTTTGCCTTGCGGTATTCTTTGGGGGTTGTGGGTAACATACCCAATGCTATTGGTGATGGAACGCGTAGTTTGGCTACGTTCCAGCGTGAGAACCCTCCTACTTTTGAAGGTGGGTATAATCCTGATGGTGCCCTTGAGTGGCTAAGTGAGATGGAGCGGATCTTCCGCGTTATGGATTGCACCGATGCTCAGAAGGTTCGCTATGGCACACACATGTTGAAGAAAGAGGCTTATGATTGGTGGAGGGCAGCTAGTCAGGGGTTGACGACGCCAATGAGGAGATTACTTGGGTGTGTGTTTGAGAGGAATTCAAGAGAAAGTACTATCCGGAGGATGTCCGCAGAAAAAAAGAGGTTGAGTTTTGAGACTTGAGCAAGGTAGCATGAGTATCACTTGAGTATCTTTGCAAAGTTTACTAAAACATCTAAGTTTTATCCTCATTATGACGGAGAGAAATTTGAGTTCTCCAAATGCATCAAGTTTGAAAAGCGGGTTGCGTCTTGACATTAAGAGAGCCATAGGGTATCGCAGATCCGTGTGTTCCCATTGTTGGTTAATAGTGCGAATTTTTGAAGAAGACAATAATGCCTTCTCGAGTTATGAGGAGAAGCAAAAGAATTTTTCGGTCGTGGTAAGCCCTATGAGGTGCTTTCTTTGGTAAGGGCAAGGGAAAATTTGTTGGTAAGTCCGTCGATGGGTCTAAGCGAAGTGGGGAGAGATCTTTGCAACCGGTGTTACTTGTTATACGTGTGGAAAAGTGGGCCATAAGAGCCCGTTGCCCAAACAAGGGTGTGAAGAGATGTTACCGGTGTGGGAAAGAGGGACACATGGCTTCCAACTGTGATAAGAAGGAGGTGCTATGCTTTAATTGTGGGGAGAGTGGTCACATCAGTACACAGTGCTCAAAACCCAAGAAAGAGAAGTCGTATGGAAAAGTATTTGCTCTAGCTGGAGTGCGGCGTAGTGAACGAGATTCGAGTGCGTGCTATATCAATAATACTCCTCTTGTTGCTATTGTTGATCTTGGTGCTACCCATAATTTTATTCTTCTTTGCATGTGTTGAGAACTTAAGCCTTGTTTTATCGATATGTTGAGGAGATGGTTATCGATACTCCAAATAAGGGGTTCGTGACTACCTTCGTTGTTTGTGCTAAATGCCCCATATCTATGTATGGTAGAGAATTTTTAGTTGATCCGATCTGTTTGCCAGAGGGGATGGATGTCGTGCAGGTATGGACCGGTTAGTTGATAACCATGTTCATATCAATTGTCGTGAAAGGTCTGCGTGAGTTTTGCTTCACGGGAGGAGAAGTGCAGTTTTGCTATCTGCGGTCGACTACGGGATAATGAGAGAAGAGGTTCACTGTTTTCTCTATTAGCATCGTTGTCTGCTGAGAGCCAGCGAAGATTGATGAATTGCCGAGAGTGCGTGAGTTTTACGAGGTGTTCCCCGATGAGATTCGGATGTACCACGAGAGAGAGAAGTGGAGTTTATTATTGATCCGCTCCGGCACTAAGCTTTGTGTCTATGGCACCATATAGAATGTCCGCTTTGAGTTGCGCGAATTGAAAAAGCAACTTGAAGATTTGTTAGAAAAGAAGTTTGTGAGGCCGAGTGTGTCACCTTGGGAGCCCCAGTGTTGCTAGTGAAAAAGAAAGATGGTAGTATGAGGTTGTGTGTAGACTATCGGCAGTTAAATAAAGTTACAATCAAGAATAAGTACCCGTTGCCAAGGATTGATGACTTGATGGATCAATTAGTGGGTGCTAAAGTATTTAGCAAGATTGACTTAAGGTCTGGTTATCACCAGATCAAGGTCAAGGATGAAGATGTTCCGAAGACGGCATTCAGGACAAGATATGGGCACTACGAGTATTCCGTTATGCCTTTCGGTGTGACTAATGCGCCGGGAGTATTCATGGGATACATGAACCAAATTTTCCGTGAGTACTTGGACAAGTTTGTGGTGGTTTTCATTGATGACATTCTTATTTACTCTAAGTCAGAAGAGGAGCATGCGGGACATCTGAGGTTGGTGTTAGAAATTCTGAGGAGTCGAAAGTTATATGCCAAGCTGTCCATGTGTGAGTTTTGGTTGAAAAGGGTCAGTTTTCTCGGTCATGTGATTTCTAGTGAAGGGATTGCAGTGGATCCTTCCAAAGTTGATGCGATCTTTGCGGTGGGAGTCTCCAAAGTCAGTTACTGAAATAAGGAGTTTTCTGGGATTAGCTGGCTATTATAGAAGATTCATTGAGGGGTTTTCGAAGTTGGCTCTGCCATTGACCCAATTAACTTGCAAGGGCAAAGCTTTTGTTTGGGATGACCGATGTGAAGAAAGTTTCAATGAGCTGAAAAGAAGATTGACTACATCTCCAGTGTTGACCTTACCTAGTCCGGTCGAGCCGTTTGTAGTATACTGTGACGCTTCCAAGATGGGTTTGGGTGGCGTGCTTATGCAGAATGGGAAGGTGGTCGCTTATGCGTCGAGGCAATTAAGGACTCATGAGAAGAATTACCCCACTCATGACTTAGAACTTGCCGCGGTGGTATTCGCATTAAAAATTTGGAGACATTATTTGTATGGATCGAGATTTGAGGTGTTCAGTGATCACAAGAGTCTCTGATGTCTGTTCGATCGAGAAAGAATTGAATATGAGGCAGCGCCGGTGGTTGGAACTATTGAAAGATTATGATTTTGAATTGAGTTATCACCCGGGTAAAGCTAATGTGGTTGCAGATGCTTTGAGTCGGAAGACTTTGCATATGTCGGCATTGATGGCTAGAGAGCTTGATTTGATTGAGCAATTCAGGGACATGAGTTTAGTTTGTGAAGTCACACGTCAGAGTGTCAGGTTGGGCATGTTGAAAATTGGCAATGATTTTATGACTAGTATCCGGGAAGCACAGAAGTTAGATGTGAAATTGGTTGATTTGATGAGTGGGATTGGTCAGCCTGGGAATGAGGACTTCGAGTTAGATGCTCACAACGTATTTAGGTGCCGTGGAAGAATTTGTGTTCCCGAAGATGAGGAAATGAAAAAGGCAATTCTTGAGGAAGGACATAGGAGTAAGTTAAGTATCCATCCCGGAGCAACGAAGATGTATCAAGATCTGAAAAAGATGTTTTGGTGGCCTGGGTTAAAGCGAGATGTGGCGCAGTTCATGTACTCGTGTTTGACCTGTCAGAAATCGAAGGTCAAGCATCAAAAGCCTGCGGGAATGATGCAACCGTTGCATGTCCTCGAGTGGAATTGGGATAGTATCTCCATGGATTTTGTGGTAGGTTACCCAATACGGTGAGAGGGCATGATTCGATTTGGGTAGTTGTGGATAGATTGACGAAGTCGGCTCATTTATTCCTATCGGTATTAAGTATCCTGGTGTCGAGATTGGTGAAATCTACATTCGGTGATTGTGAAGTGCATGGTATTCCTTTGTGCATTGTGTCGATAGAGACCCAAGGTTTACTTGAATTTTGGAGTAGTTTGCGAGAAGGAGTTGGGTTGAAATTGAGGTTGAGTTCGACTTATCATCCTCAAACCGACGAGCGACAGAGAGGACAATTCAATCATTGGAAGATCTGTTGAGGTCGTGTGTTCTAGAAGCGAGGAGGTGCGTGGGATACTCATCTCCCCTTGATCGAGTTTACATACAACAATAGTTATCACTCCCGATGTCGGGATGGCACCGTTTGAGGCATTGTATGGTCGGAGGTGTAGGACTCGTATGTTGGTGCGAGGCGGGGAAAGTTTAGTGCTTGGACTGAGCCGTTAGAGAAACCACTGAGAAAGTGAAGATGATCCGAGAGAAAATGAAAGCGTCTTAGAGTAGACAGAAGAGCTACCATGATAAGAGAAGAAAGGATTTAGAGTTTGAGGCGGGTGACCACGTGTTCTTGAGGGTCACCCCTATGATCGGGCGTCGGGCGTCTTGGCGAAATCAAAGAAGTTGACTCCTCGTTTCGTTGGACCGTATCAGATTATGGAAAGAGTGGGAAGTGTTGCATATCGGGTGGCGTTGCCACCTAATCTTTTGAATTTGCACGACGTGTTTCACGTGTCGCAACTTCGGAAGTATATTCCGGACCCGTCCCATGTGATTCAGCCAGATGATGTAGAGGTGCGGGATAATCTCACTGTGGAGACCGTGCCTGTACGAATTGAGGATTGGGAAGTGAAGACCCTTTGAGGTAAAAAGATTAATTTGGTGAAGGTTGTTTGGCTCGGAGCAACTGGAGAAAACCTGACTTGGGAGCTGGAGGATAGGATGCGAGAGTCATATCCGGAGTTATTTGAACCAGGTATGTTTTCGAGGACGAAAAATCTTAAGTGGGGGAGAGTTGTAACACCCCGGAAAATAATTTAATTAAATCATTTAATTGAATTATTGATTTTATTGGAAACGTGATTAAATTAATTAAAATGATGGGCGTGGTTCGGGGAAGTGGAGCAGTATTGGAGGTAATGTTGGCAACTCGGGGTGGTGAAGAATGGCCCGGGAAGCCCAAGCCCAATAGCTAGGCGCTCCGAGACTCCCCGAAGCTAAGGGGTTAGGGTTGGCGCCTCACTTCTTGCATCGGAGAAAGAAAACAAAACCTGAGAGAGTGAGAAGAGAGAGCTCAGCGCTAAGAAGAAGAGGAAGGAAGGAATCGTCTCAAGTTTCATTAGGTAAGAGCTCTCAATCGTTCATTATCGTTTTCTCTCCTTTTTCCTAATGATGTAGCCTTAATTTCTAATTTCCGTGGTGTTGATGTTTTCATTGATCAAAGAGGAGGAGATCGCGAATCGTCGAGGAGAAGGAGAAGCTCGTTCGATTGAGTTGCTGTAGTTTTGTGTACGTGTTCTCATTCATATTCCGGAGCGTTTATATTAAAGGTAAGGGTGAGCATTTCGTTTAACATAATTGGGTATAGGTAGGGTTGTATGGGGTGTTGTGAGTTAGGTATTGTTGATGAATTGATATTACTTATGATGAGTTGATGAGATCGAAATTTCTACTGAATTGGATGTTGACTTGCTGAAATTGATGTTGTTGATGTGTGTGATTGATTGAGTGTGTCTGGATGATTCTGAGTTGTTATGTTTGTAATTGTAATTCTTAAACAAATAGAAGAATCGATCATTTTTTTTTTCTCCAAAGTGAAGCTTGAAATCGATTCTGGGCTCTATACAGAAGCCAGAAATCGATTTCCTCCTTTAGACACATGAGCAAGAAAATCGATTTCCCTCTTTAGAAAATGTAAGTAAGAAATCGATTTCCCACTTCAAATGGAAGCAAGGAATCGATTTCCCACTTCAAATAGAAGCAAAGAATCGATTTCCCACTTCAAAATGGAAGCAAGGAATCGATTTCCCACTTCAAAATGAAAGCAAGGAATCGATTCCCCCTTTAAAACAAAAACAAGGAATCGATTTCCCACTTTAAGAATGGAAGCTATGAATCAATTCCTCTTTTGAAAACAAGTTGCTATAAATCGATTACTCTTTTGAAAGTCTTAGGTGTTCTCCCGAATTGAAACGTGACGAATTCTTAACAAAAAAGGATCTGTGATGCTATGTTTATATAAATGAGTCTCGGTGAACTGTTATACTACTAGTGTGCTAATTGACTATGGCTAGACTGTGGTTTACCACTAAGGTCGAAATTTCTTTATTTGGTGTATTTACAAGGGCATCATCGAGAGTCTTGCAAAGGTGGCCAATGCTGTGCAAGTAGTATCGATTACAGAGTAATCCCATAGTCAATCAGTGCACTATTTTATAACACCCTAAGCTAAAAGATAACTGAAAATATATATATGCTTAATGATGATGATAAAAAGTATCACTGTGATGATGTTGTTATATGATTTTGATGAATATGACGAGTTCACTCTATGAGTGATTATGATGATGTGATATATATATATATATATATATATATATATGATTTTGATGACTATGACGAATACACTCTATGAGTGTTTTATGATGGTGGTGATGAGTACTCCAGGTGAGTGATTGATGAATTGCACATGTGTTCACAGAGTTTCATGGCATGTGCATACTATGGCGAATAGGCTTCGACCTCTTATGACGAATAGGCTTAGGCCTCTTATTATGACGAGTATGGTACCATCATGCATATGCCCGCATGTGGGTTGCATTTTCATGCATAATCATAACTGTGAGTTGTTGCTGTTTGTGATTGAAGCTGGTGTTGTGTGACTATGATGTGGTGATGATGATGATCTGAGTGTGATTATGCGCTCTCATTGCTCTATTATGTATCGATTATGTTTTATTGAAATTCTCACCCATACGCTTGGAATGTTGCTCTATTGTGGCAACGCTGCAGTAACCATGAGTGAAGGTCTAGGCGCCTTCTTTGCAGTACTGTCGGGAAGTCTGTTTGTGTCGCTCTACGATCACAGTAGCACCTAGGGGCGTATTTTGGGATTGATGTTGAATTACTTGGTGTATGAGGTTTATTTGAGGATTATGAGGCGTGTTTGAGTAGAATAGTGAGTCAATGTTTATTTCATTGTGATGAGATGATTTTTGAAGTTTTAACTTTATGATGTATGTGTTGTTGCACAAACTTAATGGTGCATACGATGAGTTTAGTTTAATGAAGACGTAACATTTCTTTCTACTACTTAATTAATATTTTTGAACAATGGAATACTCTGATAATGACGTTGGAAATTAAGGGGTAGAAAAGGGGTGTTACACTAGACCTGATCTTGACCCATCATGGCCGCTCGAATATAAAGGCCCCCTCAGACCGTTTTACTAGCACCGTAGCTAGTTGCGCTCCTTCAGACCACGATGGTCCTTCAATTAAGGCCTAGGCAGCCTTCCAGACCCTGAGTGGTCCTTCAGAGCCTTAGTGCTCCTTCAGGTCCTTGTTGACCCTTCATTCAACTCTTGGTTAATGCGCCAAGTATTAACCACTCCCTCTTATCTCTCGAACATTCCACTTCCCCTTTAAACGGAAAAAATTAGCGTCTATCTCATCTTTATTCCTATTTCTACTACGAAAGTTCGAGAACTCATCACTTTCTAGTAAAATATTAATAAAGAGGGGCAGCTGTTATAACCCAATTTTGTCCGTCTTCTTTTTCTTGTTTTAGTCGTTTATTTTTATAGTTGTGTTTTGGAGTCGCATGATTACGAGAATTATTAGTATAGCGTCTCGGTTACTAACCCGAACCAATTTCAATCACCCCGTTCAACTAAATCGAAATATCGTTGTTTAAATTAGGCATGCACGCGAATGATCGATCTTTTCGTGCGTTCTTCAATCTAATCTCCGTATTTGGGTTTAGTCGTATATAAGTAGGTCTACCAAAGTCATTTTTCTCAAAATTTAGCTTATCTCGTCTTTGTATTTGAGACTAGAGAAAAGGCCACACATTCTACTGATGCATGAATTATCCAGGCCTCGGTTACTCCAGATGTTGGTAAGCCTTTGACCCGATAGATGGATGAGACTGCTGCCCTCAACAAGTCGACTAGCACATCTGAAGCTAGACGAATTGCTAGTGATTCTACTCAACCTCCCATTACCATAATTGATTCACTTTTTGCATAAGAGTCTGATCCATCCGACATGAGCATTTTGGGGAAGCATTGAGGTGATGTGTCATATGATGCAGATGGCCACATGATACAGGAATCTATCTCTGTTTCTTTTTGATCTGATTAGAGGATTATTGGATCGTCTAAGCATCTTCTTCTAGCCAGAGCTTGGTTGGGTGTTCCGTTCTCTAGATTGTTTATCTATCTTTTGTTAGTTAGTTTGTTATTTTGGTTTTTTGTCTGGCCTGTAGGCTGCAGTGTTCTTGGGACCCTTTTAGGGGCTCTCTATTATTGTTTGATTTTCTCTGATGGCAAGGGTTTCGGTCTAGTCCCCATTCGCTTTTCTCTCTCTTTTTCCTTTTTTTAGTAATAATTTCGGGCATTCTGCCTGTTGCTTCTAGAGTTCTCGTTCGTGGGCTTCCATGGCCTGTGTGCGAAGGAGATGCTTCTAGTGTCTGCGTTATTATTCTTCATTTTTCTATTCCAACATCTAAATAGCGTCTTGCATCTAGTGCACCTCTGTTCCTGCGTTTTTCACTTTGTTATCCGTCGTTTGATTCGAACAGCGTGTTCCCACCATAAATCACATAGAAGCAATTAGCTCTTCAACGTTGTGAAGCTGCCGAGAAAAGATTTTTTACCGACGCCACCACGGTGGGCGCCAATATTCTTTTGTAAAACCGAACAAGGTTGGTAGAAAATGGTGGCTTTGTTAATCTTTGATGTGGTGGTACCGCCAGTTGGGTTTACCTACAAGGACACTTCGATGCCAAAGTTAGGTCACCATTGTCTAATAGTGAGATAGGGTTTGAGAGGTTGTTTTACCTTAGGAAGGGGTCCTCCTTAAATAACCAATGTATGAGCCAATTATGGGTCTTACCTTTAGGTACGGTTGTGACTAGCTTAATTGTGTCAATCGTTTCAGCATAGTCGAACAACCACCCCTATCTAACGGACGGACCGGATTGACACCCCTTATCGGACGGACCGGATTGACACCCCTTATCCAAGAAGAGGCACAACAACGAACATTAGGACGGACGGACCGGATTGACACCCCTTATCTAACGGTCAGCGTCAATGCTCGCGCCTACAAATAGATTGGCACCCCTCCAAGATTAGGTACGTTCTAATTTCTTACACACCTCTCCACTTCTGTTGCTGACTTAAACATCGAAGTGCTTGCAGGTACCACCGCCTCTCCGAGCTAAAGCCCGGCAAATACGAGCCACCACTGATCAATTTGAGACACTACTATAACTACCCCGGGGGAGGATCTCCTTGCCGACCCAAGTACAAACATTGGCGACCACAGTGGGAGAACTCTCCTCCGAATTCTTTTTCTCTTTCTGACACAAGATCCCACTGACGACGATGGTGGTCACACGTGGACATTCCGTCTCAACCGACGAGATGCGGCGGATGCTAAGTACAAGTGGCAAGGAATAGCCAATATGACCACAGACTCCAACTTCGTGCCGACCTCGTCTAGACACCCGTTGGCCTTCTCCGACCAGAACCTCCTGACTGAGAAGCCCAATGAGTACATCCCCTTGATCATCTCGACTTCCCACAACAAGAATAAGTCTGATTTGCCACAAACTATTGCCAAAACCTGATTCCGTCGCGAATTTGCGACGAGTTTGCCACGGATTTGCCACGGAACCTGTCGTGAGAAAAACCTTCGTAAGTTTAGTAAGGATTTACCACGGACGTTTATAATTTGCCACAGACGTTGATAATTTGCCACCGAAAGTCCGTGGCAAACCCATGGCAAACATTTCAATCAGATTTAACTAAAGAGAGTCTACTCGACCCCTTTCTTTCACGCTCACTCTCACTCTCGAGACCTTTCACTCTCCTCACCTCCGCGCCTCCCTAAACCCTAACACTCTCACTCTCCTCCCCTCACCTCCGCGCCTCCCTCAACCTCCACTGCACCACAGCGCCTCCCTCAACCTCCACTGCACGACCACTCGGTTGTTTTCCTTCTTCTCCTCCCTATCTCAATGCATCACACATCAAAACGAACCTGAGTTTCTTTCTTTCTTCCCTTCTTCTTCTCTCAGCGCCTCCTCAATTATTCTTCTTAAAGGTAGAATCAAAAACCCTAAGTTCCTCTTTGCATTAAAGTTTGTTGCTTCTATTTTACTTGTATTAGATAGAAAACCCCCAATTTTTGGTAGAATCAAAAACCCTAAGTTCCTCTTTTCATTGTTTGTGTTGCTAATTGTAAGAGATAATGGTCTGTCATGTAGATTAATTCAATTACCTATGTGTTCCGGCTCAGGCCAAAAGCACTTTAAGGCATATTAGCGCAGCCCAAAGCAGGCTTCCAAATGAGACACGACACGCCTCACTCGGGTATCCGGGTCTGACGGCCAATATCATCCGAATGGATCCGACGGTCTAGACTGAGGCACTTCGTCTATAAATAGAGGTGCAGGCCATCAATTCTAGGTACGCTATCATTCCATGCACATTCCGCCTTACTCATATACTGACTTAGGCATCAGAGTGTCTGCAGGTACCCCCTACCTGACGTGGGACGAAGACTAACTCGGACTGCCACGCTCAATCTTCAATGAGCCGACTCCAATCTTCAAGGACGACGAAGCAAGATTCTCAAGCTCCTCGGACAAGGTATATCCGAATTCCAGGACCGAGCCACAGGGCGCTTTCTTGGAAATACCTCTGGGCGACGATCCCGCCAGAATAGTCAAGATCGAAGCCGTCCTCAGTGACACAGTGAGAGAAGCTCTGACCGCATGCTTGCGGCGTAACGCCGACCTCTTTTCATGGTCCGCTTCGGAGATGTCCGACATTCCCCTCGAAGTAGTGTGTCATCATCTGGAAGTAAATCCCAACGCCAAGTACGTAGCCCAGGGGCGAAGAGGTCAAAGCGATTAAAGGCAGAAGCCGCCTCCAAAGCCATAGATGACCTAATCTCAGCAGCGTTCGTTAAGGAGGTAAAATACACCACCTGGCTTTCTAATGTGGTTCTCGTAAAAAAGAACAACGGGAAGTGGACGATGTGCATTGACTACACCAACCTCAACAAGGCTTGCCTGAAAGACGCATTCCCTATTCCAAGTATCGACAGGCTGGTGGACAACGCTTCTGGTTTTCGTCTGCTCTCCTTTTTGGACGCTTACTTCGGCTACAACCAGATCGCGATGAACCCACCAAACCAGGAAAATATGGCCTTCATGACCGACCGGGGTATCTTTTGCTATAGGGTCATGCCTTTCGGCTTGAAGAACGCCGGAGCAACGTACCAACGCATGATGAACAAAGTCTTTCGAGACCAGTTTGGCAAGGTTGTTGAAGTCTATCTCAACGATATGATCGTCAAAAGTAAGGGAGATGAGGAACACAAGGCCGACCTTGAGGAGATCTTCGTAGAAGCCAGAAAGAACAACATTAGGTTTAACCCTGAAAAGTGCACTTTCAGGGTAAGGGCAGTGAAGGTCCTCGGTTTCTGTCTTATCGAAAGGGGAATCATCAAAGCGAACCAAGAAAAATGCAGGGTTGTGACTAACATGCGTCCCCCGGCGACCAAGAAAGAGGTACAAAAGCTTATCGGGATGATTGTCGCCCTATCAAGATTCTTCAGAATTCTGAAATAGGGAGTCGAATTCAAGTGGACCCCGGATTGAGAAATTGCACTGTCCGAGCTTAAACAGATACTTTCTGAACCTCTGATACTGCTGAGGCCGGAAGAAGGAGAGACTCTATACTTGTACCTCGTCGTGGCCGAGGAAACTGTCAATGCGGTCTTAATCTGAGAAATGGAGGACGGGTAGCGCCCCGTATATTTCGTGAGCTAAGTGTTGTAGGGGGTCGAGTCCAGATATCAGAAAATTGACAAAGTGGCACTCGCCTTGGTGGTGTAGCCCGGAGGTTGAGGCCATACTTCGTCGCACACAAAATCGTGGTGAGGACAGATCAGCCCATCCGCTAAATCCTGTGTAACACCCAAATAATTTAATTAAGAAATTGATTAAATTGTTTAAGTGTTGCACTATTTTTAATTATATTAAATTATAATATGGTGTTTATAATTTAGTATTTTATTTTAATAGAAGGGAGTGGTATCGTAAATACCAGAGTCAGCATTTTGGGCCCAGGAGCCCAAGCCCAATGACTTAGGCTCCTAGGGATTGTGCATTTCGCACCAAAGGAGAGAAAGAAAGAAAAAAACGAAAAGAGAGAAAGAAAGGAAGGGAGAAACGGCGCTCAAGTGAGAAGAAGGAGAAGAGGGATCGCACCACTCAAGAAGAAAGAAAGGAGCTCTTGTTGTTGTGGGTTTTGTACGTGACTCCGTGAAAGGGCTTCTCTACGGTTCAATTTAAGGTAAGGGGAGTCACACTCTATAATAGAGGGTATAATAGGTCGTATGTAAGTCATAGAGTCTTAATTTGATGATGTTGATGGTTAATCGAATGGTTGTTGGATTGAATTTGATAATTTGCATGCTAAAATCGATTTGGGGCTTTAATTTAGGGTTTTGTGTTCTTGATCTTGCTTTGATTGATGATTGAGTGCTAATTTGTGAAATTGGGAGTGTTAGCATGATTATAACGTGTTTTAAGATTGTTGTTGATGAATGGGTTTGAGAGAAATTGGCTGAAAATCGTTGTAAGGGACTTTAGACACTCTAGGGTGCCAATGTGCTAGGGAAATGGCGCCCGCAGGTGTACTGAGCGAGGAGTTTTGGTGTTGTGTTCTTGCAGTGCAGGCGCCAATTTCCTAGAGAATGATGCGCTGTGTCACCGTAGCTGATGGCCCAGGTAGGTGTGTTCTTTGTCAGGGGCGCCAAGTTCTTTGTGTCTGGCGCCAAAGGTGCTGCGCTTTGAGTCTTTGTGAGTGTGTGTTTCTTTGTCTGGCGCCATAATGTGGGTATTTTGGGGCCGGTGAGTGAAACTTGTATTTTTGGGCACATTTGCTCGTGCAAATTTTGTATTCACCGCCCAAATTCAATTTTAAGTGTTTTGGCTCGAGTGGTTTTTAGTTTGCGGTGTCATTTTGAAAATGTCCCGTGGGGTGATTTTGTGTGTGTAAATGGGGTGGGTGAGGGAAACTCACATTTACGAACATATTTTATTGTGCAAATTTTGTATTCACTGCCCCAAATTCAATTTTAAGTGTTTTGGCTCGAGTGGTTTCCACGAGTACAGTGTTATTTTAAAAATGTCTCGGTGGGGTGACTTTGTGTGTGTAAAGGGGTGGGTTGGGTGAAACTTACTTTTCTGGGCATATTTCACCGTGCCATATTTTGTATTTACACCGCCAAAAACATTTTTAAACATTTTGGCTCGGGTGGTTTTGGTTTGAGAGTGTTGGGTGTCTTTGGATCGGTTGTGGGCGCTAAATTGTGTCTTTGCCAGGCTAATCCTAGTCCGTGTGCACATGTATGCAGATCGTGTCTCGAATCAGGCGTATGAAGTTTGTGTCTAGGTGCATGTTGCCTGTAGGCGCGCCAGATTGCTAGAAAAGTGGCGCCAGTGCATTGTGTGTTGCCACGGGCGCCAAAGTCTTGAGTTTACGGCGCTTAGTCTTTGTGTTGCACCGAGCGCGAGAATGTGGGGAAAATGGCGCCTAGTCTTTGCCAAGTGCCTAAGAGTGTCTTTGTTTTGGTCCCTAGGTGACAGTTTGGTCCACTAGATGATTGTTTTGGTCCTAAATGGTGGTTTAGGTCCTTGGGTGAGGTTGAGTCCTCTAGATGAGATTAGTCCTTGGGACTTAATGGTGTTGAGAGTGTATAATGAGATGACCGAGAATGCCATGGGGGCATGAGTTAGGAGGGCCAAGCCATGAGGGCTATAACATGAGATTAATACCGAGGTAAGAGTAATGCGTGTATTGAAATTTTGTTGAGAATGTGTTTGTGTTGTTACATGGAGTCTCATGCATACATTCTACTGCTGATCGTAGAGTTTATAAAATGATTGTGAAGCTTTGAGGCGGCGGGAGGGCCGAGTCATGAGGACTCCATTATTGATGAGAATGCCCGAGGGCAAATATTGAGAACGCCGGAGGCAAATGGTACCACATGCATAACTACATTGCATACATTCACATGAACGCATGAATAATTATTGAGTGATGATTGGTGTGTTTGATTATCTTTGTGCTCTGTGATTGTATATATTGCTTATTATCACCTTTATTATATAGTTCGAGACTCACCCTTTACTCGTTGTTGTTTACCACGGTAGTCACGAGTGAGGGCTTTCTACCTTCACTACTCCCCAGAAAGTCGGTGCTGCTCGATACGTAGCACCTAGGGGTTGGGGTTTTAGATTGTTATTGCTTTGTTTTGCTCATTTGTTGAGCTTTCATAATGTTATCTTGTGTATTGTTGAGATTTGAGAATTATTATTCGAAATGTAGTTTGATTCCATTTGCATGACATGAGTTTGTATCCCACGTTTGTATGGTGTTATGTATCTATGCATTTTTCTCGAATCGATCGTTGAGTATTTTAAGAGAGGAGCGTAACACTCCATTAAATGAGAAAAATGATTTTTATACTCGATTTTTGATTTAAATTACTGGGTAGAAATGGGGTGTTACATTAGTGGTATCGAGCAAAAGTTCGGTCTGTCCAGGCCAAGTGTGTGCGCTTGTCATGTTGTGTATGCGATTAGAGTCTTGAGTTAGTTCGAATGGTTGTTTATCTTTGCGGTGTTAGGTTGATATGGCAAGAAGAGTTGATCTTTGCACTTGCTTTGAGCGTTGCAAGCCATAGCACAAGTTATGGGGGCCTTGAGAATCTCGAGACCGCAAATCGCAACATTCCGGAGAGAGAACCCCTACCTTCGGGAGAGTACAACCCGGATGGTGCCTTGACTTGGCCGAAGGAGATTGAGAGGATCTTGGGGTGATTAGGCGCACCGACGAGCGAGAAAGTCAGTCACAGTACTCATACTTTATCTCAAGAGGCGATGGTAGTGGCTAGAGACCGGTGAGAGGGTTGGGTCTTTGCACGAGAGGAGATCACTTGGTTTTGTGTTCGAAGGGAATTCTTGAGAAAGTATTTCCGAGGAGGGCGTTAGAGGTAAGAAAAGCCGGAATTCCTTGAACCGAGGCGGGGAAGTATGTGCATTCTCGAGTATCTTTGCCAAGTTCACGAGTTGCCAAGTTCTATCCCCACTATCTTTGAGAATTTCAAATTTGAATTTTCAAAATGCATTAAGTTTGAGAATGGATGAGAGTGATATCAAGCGGTGTGGGGTATCGGAAGATTAGAGTATTTGCCGATCCGGTAGATTCTTTGCAGGATTTATGATGAAGACAATGAATGCTCGCTCTAGGGTCATGAGAGACCGGAGGGGGAAATTTCATAACGAGGGTAAGCCTTATGAGGCGTCTGGCGACAAGGGAAAACAAAGGTATGCGGGTGGTAACAAGTATAATGGTGGAAGCAGTCTGCTGAGAGGTAGGAGGTATCATGAGGGCAAGAAGCCAAGTGGGGAGACGCCCCATCCGATGTTGTGTGTTTCAAGTGTGACAAGCCGTCCACAAGAGCTTTGATTGTAAGATGGAAGTGAAGAGATGTTTTAAGTGTGGGAAGAATGGTCACATGGCATCCGAGTGTGTGATCGCAAGGAAGTGTGTGTTTCAAGCGTGGTGAAGCCGGTCACATTAGCTTCAAGTGCACCAAGCCTAAGAAGGAAAGATCCACTTTGGAGAGTGTTTGCATTGGCGGTGTTCGAGAGGACCTAATGATATCGTGAGGTACATCATCTCTCGTACACCTTTAGTTGCTATTGTTGACACGGGTGCTACGCACTCTTTTATTGCATCTGTTTGTCTTTGAAAAGTTAAATTTAGTATTGTCTACTATGGAGAGAGGATGGTTATCGACACTCCACCTAAGGTCCGGTAACTACTTCTCTAATGTGTGCTAGGTGTCCTCTGTCGGTCTTGGCGAGGATTTTCTCGTTGATCCGATTTGTTTGCCTTTGGGTGGGTTAGATGTGATTACGGGCATGGATGGTTAGTAGATAACCATGTGCACATCAAGCGTTCTAATAAGTCTGTTAGTTTTCTTCTTCACGAAGAGGAAGAGTGCGCTTTCTTGTCTGGCGAGCAATTGCGCGAGGAGTAATGAAAGAGGGTGGTCGGTTGTTTGCTTTGATGGCGTCTATGTGTCACAGAGAACCGAGCCGTGGTTGATGGGTTACTGTGGTGGTGTGTGAGTTCCACGAAGTGTTCCCCGATGAGATTCCTAGTGTGCCCCAGCAGGGAAGTTGAGTTCGGGATTGAGCTTGTGCACAGTACTAGGCCCGTGTCTATGGCACCGCACGGATGTCGACTCGAGTTATGCGAATTGAAGAAGCGATTAGAGGAGCTTCTTGAGAAGAAATTTGTGAGGCCTAGTGTGTCACCATGGGGAGCTCGATTTTGTTAGTGAAGAAGAAGGATGGGAGTATGCGTGCGTGCGTGGACTACGAGACAATTGAATAAAGTAACTATCAAGAATAAGTATCCTCTCCCGAGGATAGATGACTGATGGATCACCGGTGGGTGCTAAAGTGTTTAGCAAGATTGACTTGAGGTCCGGTATCACCAGATTAAGGTGAAGGATGAAGACATCCGCAAAACAAATGTTCGTAGCGAGGTATGGGCATTATGAGTACTCTGTAATGCCGTTTGGTGTCCTGAAATGCACCAGGGGTGTTTATGGAGTACATGAACCGAATCTTCCATAGCTATCTGGATCGGTTTGTGGTCGTTTTCATTGATGATATTCGGTGTACTCAAAATCGAGGAAGAGCATGCGAGCACTTGGGGTTGGTGCTAGAGGTCTTGAAAGAGAGGAAGTTGTATGCCAAGTTGTCAAAGTGTGAGTTACGGTTGCATGAGGTGAGCTTCTTGGGTCATATTATTTCGGTGATGGTATAGCCGTGGATCCAACCAAGGTTGATGCGATGTTGCGGTGGGAGAGCCCAAAGTCCGTGGATCGAGATCGGGAGTTTCTTGGGGTTGGTGGTTACTACGGGAGGTTTATTGAAGGGTTCTCTAAGCTAGCCCTTCCATTGACTCGATTGACCGTGTAAGGAAAGGCATTTGTGTGGGATGCAAAGTGTGAAGAGAGCTTCCAAGAGTCAAGAGGAGGTTGACCACGTCTCCAGGTGTTAGTGTTGCTGTGCGCGAGCAACCTTTTGTTGTGTACTGTGACGCCTCCAAGATGGGTTTGAGAGGTGTGTTGATGCAGGATAGGAAGGTAGTTGCGTATGCGTCCCGACAGATGAGGACACATGAGAAGAACTATCCTACTCATGACTTAGAGTTGGCTGCTATTGTGTTTGTACTAAAAATTTGGAGACACTATCTCTATGGTACTAGATTCGAGGTGTTCAGTGATCACAAGAGTCTGAAGTACTTGTTTGACCAGAAGGAGCTGAATATGAGACAGAGGCGTTGGTTAGAGTCTTTTGGATTATGATTTCGGCTTGAACTATCACCCCAAGCAAAGCTAATGTCGTGGCTGATGCTTTAAGTCGGAAAACTTTGCATATGTCAGCTATGATGGTGAGGGAATTGGAGTTGATTGAGCAATTCCGTGACTTGAGTCTGGTTTGTGAAGTGACACCCCAGAGTGTCAGATTGGGTATGCTGAGGATTGGGAATGACTTCTTGGTTAGTATCGAGAGCGCCGTAAACTAGATGTGAAATTGGTGGACTTCTTTGGTTCTTGGGTGAGCAAGTTTGTAGATGGGGATTACAGTTGGATTCCTGTGGTGTTTTGAGATTCGTGACGTAATCTGTGTTTGGATGATCTTTGAGTTGAAGAAGATGATACTTGAGGAGAGCCATAGGAGTAAGTTGAGCATTCATCCAGTGCTACTAAGATGTATCATGATCTCAAGAAACTGCTTTGGTGGCACGTATGAAGAGAGATGTTGCACAATTTGTTTATGCATGTTTGACTTGCCGGAAGTCAAAGATTGAGCATCGAAGCTGCGGGTGATGCAACCTTTAGAGATTCCGAATGGAAGTGGGACAACATTTCCATGGACTTTGTGGATCAGGTTGCCAAATCTTGCGAGAGGTCCGACCTTATTTGGGTGATTGTGGATAGGTTGACCAAGTCCGCCCATTTCATTCCTATCAACATCACCTATCATCATGCCAAAGTTGGCTAGAATATACATTCAGGTGATTGTGAAACTTCATGGGGTTCCGAAGAGTATTGTGTCGGACAGAGACCCGAGGTTTACATCGGAGTTTTGGGGAAGCTTGCAGGAGGCTTTGGGGTCCAAGCTGAGGTTGAGTTCAGCTTATCACCCTCGGTGATGATGGTCGGCAGAGAGGACCATCCGGTCTTTGGAGGATCTTTTGAGAGCTTGTGTGCTAGAGCGAGGGAGGTGCGTGGGATACACATCTTCCAGCGATTGAGTTCACTTATAATAACAGCTACCATTCGAGCATAGGGATGGCTCCTTTTGAGGCACTGTATGGGCGGAGGTGCAGAACTCCTTTGTGTTGGCATGAGTCCGGTGAGAGTGTTGTTCTTGGACCGGAGTTGGTTAGAGAGACTACGGAGAAGGTGAAATGATCCGGGAGAAAATGAAAGAGTCCTGTGGCCGTGAGAAAAAGTTATCATGATAAGAGGAGGAAGGACTTGGAGTTTCAGTGGTGAGCATGTGTTCTTGAGGGTCACGCCTATGGTAGTGTTGGGCGTGCTCAAGGCAAAGAAGTTGACTCCAAGGTTTATTGGACCGTGCGGATCACCGAGAGGTTGGAAAGGTTGCTTATAGGGTGGCTTTGCCGCCTAATCTTCGAACTTGCACGATGTCTTCCACGTGTCACAGCTTCGGAAGTATATTCCAGACCCGTCTCATGTGATTCACATGGATGATGTAGAGGTACGTGAGAACCTCACTGTGGAGACTATGCCAGTGAGGATCGATGATAGAGAAGTGAAGGTGTTGAGAGGAAAGACATTGCCTTGGTCAAGGTAGTGTGGTTGGGAGGCTGCTTTGGTGAGAGTATGACTTGGGAGCCGGAGAGCAAGATGCGGGAGTCTTATCCAGAGTTATTTGACTCAGCTATGAATTTCGAGGACGAAATCTCCTAAGTGGGGGAGAGTTGTAACACCCAAATAATTTAATTAAGAAATTGATTAAATTGTTTAAGTGTTGCACTATTTTTAATTATATTAAATTATAATATGGTGTTTATAATTTAGTATTTTATTTTAATAGAAGGGAGTGGTATCGTAAATACCGGAGGTCATTTTGGGCCAGGAGCCCAAGCCCAATGACTTAGGCTCCTAGGGATTGTGCATTTCGCACCAAAGGAGAGAAAGAAAGAAAAAAACGAAAAGAGAGAAAGAAAGGAAGGGAGAAACAGCGCTCAGCTGAGTGAGAAGAAGGAGAAGAGGATCACACCACTCAAGAAGAAAGAAAGGAGCTCTTGTTCTTTGTGGGTTTTGTACGTGACTCAGTGAAAGGGCTTCTCTACGGTTCAATTTAAGGTAAGGGGAGTCACACTCTATAATAGAGGGTATAATAGGTCGTATGTAAGTCATAGAGTCTTATTTGATGATGTTGATGGTTAATCGAATGGTTGTTGGATTGAATTTGATAATTTGCATGCTAAAATCGATTTGGGGCTTTAATTTAGGGTTTTGTGTTCTTGATCTTGCTTTGATTGATGATTGAGTGCTAATTTGTGAAATTGGGAGTGTTAGCATGATTATAACGTGTTTTAAGATTGTTGTTGATGAATGGGTTTGAGAGAAATTGGTGAAAAAATCGTTGTAAGGGACTTTAGACACTCTAGTGGCGCCAATGTGCTAGGGAAATGGCGCCAGATACTCGTAGAAAGGAGTTCTTGGTGTTGTGTTCTTTGTCTGGGCGCCATTTCCTAGAGAATGGCGCTGTGTCACCGCTGATGGCCCAGGTAGGTGTGTTCTTTATGCAGGCGCCAAGTTCTTTGTGTCAGCGCGCCAGGCACTCGTTTGAGTCTTTGTGAGTGTGTGTTTGCCGCCCGGGCGCGAGAATGTGGGTATTTTGGGGCCCGGTGAGTGAAACTTGTATTTTTGGGCACATTTGCTCGTGCAAATTTTGTATTCACCGCCCAAATTCAATTTTAAGTGTTTTGGCTCGAGTGGTTTTCTACAGTTGCAGTGTGTCATTTTGAAAATGTCCTGGGGGTGATTTTGTGTGTGTAAATGGGGTGGGTGAGGAAACTCACATTTACGAACATATTTTATCATACAAATTTTGTATTCACTGCCCAAATTCAATTTTAAGTGTTTTGGCTCGAGTGGTTTCTCTGAGTGCAGTGTTATTTTAAAAATGTCTCGGTGGGGGTGATCAATGATTAAATGCACGCGCGAGTCAAAATAATGAAAAGTGTAAAATATAGTAACAAGGTAAGTTAACCTTGGTCGTCTCACAAGGACCTCTAAAACTAAGATTACCAAAATCAAGAACGATCAAATAACAATAAAAAGGGGGTTTTTGTGAAGAGTTTGTTGTTTAACAAAGAAAATCAATTAAAGAGAGACAATCAATCTATTGTTTCCGGGTGTGTTTCTCGGATTTATCATTGGTTCTAAAATAAAGATTTGTGCAAGGTTTGATAACTCTTGATTGATCATAAACTAAGTGAACAAGCGTCAGTCAGTTTATATGAATTCACCTGCTTTTAAAGCAAGCGTCAAAACAGTGTGTTCAATCAATCGTGATAGTGAACAAGCGCCACTAACACAATTAACATCATAACTGAATTCTTTCAATCCTATAAACAAGCGTCATAGACTCTATCAATTCCTATCCAAACTAGATTAAACAAGCGATAAAATAGTTTGAATAATGAAAGTTGCAAAACAGAATCATGATTAAGTGATTAAGCAAAACCTGAATCATGAAACGAATCACATAGCAAATCACAGAGTTTGAGTAATTAAGCAAAACACAAACCGAATTTGCAACAAAAATTACGGAGATGGAATTGATAGAGAAAGAATTAAAACCATAAAAACTAAATAAACATTAAGCAATCGAACCTCAAAATCCTTACAAAGAACACCCTTCACCAATAGATTGATCTAGGGTCTTAAGCTTCCATGGAGGTTAAAGCACAAAACGTAAAATTGAAAGTAGGAATGTGTAAGATGGTCCAAGACGGCTGCTCCAGCCAAGTCTATAAGAATAAAACGAAAAACCTAATCCCTTAATGGGTTCTTGGATAAAAGCCCGTTAACAAACTAATATTTGGCCCGAAACCCGTTTTACATTAAACTGCTTCGGTATTTTGCAGTTTTGGCCTTCAGTACTTCCGAATTGGGTTTCGCGCTCAACAGAAGAATTGTAGCTCTGTTCCTTAGCTTTCCAACGCATACTTGCACGCCTCAATCGGATAAACGTGGCCAAAGTTATCACCTGCAGAGTAGACAGGGGTCAATATGCAATAAAAGTATGAATTAAGCAATAAATTGCTATACTGCTCAAATAAGACCCAAAGTCTAGAAACGTGCTAAGACTTAAATATTAGGCACAGAACACAATTAAAAACACTAAGTGAAAAGCTATAAAGAGTACATTAAAATGCACTGATCAAATTCCCCCACACTTAAGCTTTTGCACCCCGGGCAAAACACACAAAACAAGACAAAAGCAAAACATGAGTTTCCAATGAACCCAAAGAATGCAAAGTCATAAGAGAGATGCTTTTCATAGGATTCAAGGAGAATGACATTCAGAGATAGCACTTAATTGCAACCTAGGTAAACAAGAGGTAAGAGCACCAACGAGTGAATCATAAGTGATGAGTCCTCACGAGATTTATATAAGTAATGCTCTCAATCACTCAAGTATCTAGGCTTGTGTTTACTCTCATATATATAATAAGCACATCAATGAAAGTTAGTACTACCATATGCTTGACAAGCTTCTAACATCCACACTTAAGAACACATGCACATAAGATCAAAAGGTCTTTATAAGGGTTGTAATGGGGCCAAGGTCAAGGTGGGATAATCCTAAGGGGGAACTAAGCTTAAAAAAATCAAAGAGGATGAAAAAGCAATGAAAATCAAGCAGTAAAGTGAGCATGAGAGGGTCCAACTTCTACGAGATGTGACTAAATTCACAATTTTGAGACTTCTCTCCATAACTCTCTTCATACAACATTCACTCTCCTTCATACAAAAACAAAAATAAAAAGATATATGAAATTTTTCTTTCTTTTTTTTTCTTTTTTTTTTTTTTTTTTTTTTCTATTTTTTCTTCTTCTTTTTTTTCATTTTTTTTTCTTTTTTTGTGAGTATTTTTCTATACAAATGTACTTGCCAAACTTTCCATTGAGAACCCAAGAATCAACCCAAGTGAGAACCACAATTACACAATTTGGACACCCCCACACTTATGGATATGACAATTTTCAAATCAAAGCTCCTTCACCCTCTAAGATTGGGTAATATCATTGTTTTTCTCTTTTAGGCTTGTAATGAGCTATAAAACAAAGAATGGGATAAAAAGGCTCAGAGGGGCTTACACAAAGGGATAAATTCAGGGTAGGCTTATTTGGCTAGTAGGTAAGAAAAACAGAATTGCCTAGATCATTTCAAACATGCATGTGAACAAGTGTTTCAACAAGAATCAAGTCAAGTTCTAGAGTAACTAACAAACATGAGTGAGTCACACACAAGAAATGAGAGAATGGCAAAATGGAGTCCATCCATAAAGAGGCTCAATTCTCACCAGGGTTAATGACTATCACAGATGATGCAGTATTTAGTGCTCATACCCAACTTATTATACCAAGAGCAACAAGAATTCAATCAAATCATGCCAAATCACCCATGGTCCTAGAATAGTCAAAATCACTCACAACTTGTACAAACATAGAATTCATGGAAAAACATGCAACAACTTTTTTTCTTTTTTTATAGTTAAAGATTAAAAACATAAAAACAAAAAGACACGCCCCCACACTTAAATCACACATTGTCCTCAAAGTAAGCAACATGTATAACTTAAGGATAAGGAAAGAAAACTCCCTCTTGAAGGTGGAGAACTTGAATCTTGTGTGCGGTTGGTATTTGGTAGTGAAAGATCTTTTATGGTTACCACACACATGTTTGGTCACCTTCTTCTTCCATACATCCAGAATCAAGGGGCTGAGTTCTTGTTGTGTTTGCCACACATTCTTATTAGGAATGTCCGCCAAGGTCCATCCGATACCTTTTCTGTGTTCCCTTAGAATTGGAGGCAGCTTTTCCTGCTCAGATTGAAGGTTAGATGAAATAATCATAGAAAAAATTTCACTTCCCCTTAAATGGTCGCATTTAGAGTTCTCAGGGAGTTGTTTAAGCTCTACAACATGTGGCTGCTCCAATGAAGCAACAGCTACATCCACAACACCATCTATGGAAAGTGTATCAACCTCTGAAGTTGCAACAACAGTAGTTGCACTGAAAATGGGAGTATTTGGGACATTAGGATTCACTACTTCATGGTCAGGCAGTTGGTTTGATCCTCGGTCTCGCATCGATTAACTACAATGGTTAATCGTCCAAATATTATCTCCAATTCCTAAGTGTGGAATCTGTTTTTTTGTTGGAATATAAGATTTTGAATAGCCATCTGCTTAACAAGATCCTCTAGTGAGGGTTCATAAATAGCGACCATCTCATAGTCAACAAAATCGAAATCGAAATACAAAAAGAAGAATCGCGAAACATTAGGTAAATCGAAAAATACCAAAATAAATGGACCAAATCGAGAAAATTGAAACTAATGCTAAAATTAACGTAGAAAATAAAAAAACGAATTAAATCTAATCTAAAAAATATAAAAATACCACTAAAAATCTAATAAAATCAAAATAAAGATATGCAAATTTTTTTGGATTTTTTTGAAAATATGAAAAATTAAAATAATTGAAACGAAAATGTAAAAGAAGAAATTTTGAATTTTTCGGCCTAAGCTCCCTTTGGGAGTCCTATTCCTTGAATTTTTTCTGATTTTCTGACCAATTTTCGAGGAGATCTGACGAGATCACCCAAAAAATCGATTTTTTTTTTCACTTAATCTGAGTCAGAATTGAACGAAACCGAAATCGAAAGAACCTGCAAAGAAGCAAAACTAAGAGAAAAAAAGTAAGTGGTTAGTGGTTAGTGGGGTTCTTGAAATTGGAAATCCCTAATTAGATTTCCCCGGCAACGGCGCCAATTTGATCAGCGGTCGTACGCGGGTCAAAATAATGAAAAGTGTAAAATATAGTAACAAGGTAAGTTAACCTTGGTCGTCTCACAAGGACCTCTAAAACTATGATTACCAAAATCAAGAACGATCAAATAACAATAAAAAGGGGGTTTTTGTGAAGAGTTTGTTGTTTAACAAAGAAAATCAATTAAAGAGAGACAATCAATCTATTGTTTCCGGGTGTGTTTCTCGGATTTATCATTGGTTCTAAAATAAAGATTTGTGCAAGGTTTGATAACTCTTGATTGATCATAAACTAAGTGAACAAGCGTTAGTCAGTTTATATGAATTCACACAGTTTTAAAGCAAGCGTCAAAACAGTGTGTTCAATCAATCGTGATAGTGAACAAGCGCCACTAACACAATTAACATCATAACTGAATTCTTTCAATCCTATAAACAAGCGTCATAGACTCTATCAATTCCTATCCAAACTAGATTAAATAAGCGATAAAATAGTTTGAATAATGAAAGTTGCAAAACAGAATCATGATTAAGTGATTAAGCAAAACTGAATCATGAAACGAATCACATAAGCAAATCACAGAGTTTGAGTAATTAAGCAAAACACAAACCGAATTTGCAACAAAAATTACGGAGATGGAATTGATAGAGAAAGAATTAAAACCATAAAAACTAAATAAACATTAAGCATCGAACCTCAAAATCCTTACAAAGAACACCCTTCACCAATAGATTGATCTAGGGTCTTAAGCTTCCATGGAGGTTAAAGCACAAAACGTAAAATTGAAAGTAGGAATGTGTAAGATGGTCCAAGACGGCTGCTCCAGCCAAGTCTATAAGAATAAAACGAAAAACCTAATCCCTTAATGGGTTCTTGGATAAAAGCCCGTTAACAAACTAATATTTGGCCCGAAACCCGTTTTACATTAAACTGCTTCGGTATTTTGCAGTTTTGGCCTTCAGTACTTCCGAATTGGGTTTCGCGCTCAACAGAAGAATTGTAGCTCTGTTCCTTAGCTTTCCAACGCATACTTGCACGCCTCAATCGGATAAACGTGGCCAAAGTTATCACCTGCAGAGTAGACAGGGGTCAATATGCAATAAAAGTATGAATTAAGCAATAAATTGCTATACTGCTCAAATAAGACCCAAAGTCTAGAAACGTGCTAAGACTTAAATATTAGGCACAGAACACAATTAAAAACACTAAGTGAAAAGCTATAAAGAGTACATTAAAATGCACTGATCAGGGGGTGACTTTGTGTGTGTAAAGGGGGTGGGTTGGGTGAAACTTACTTTTCTGGGCATATTTCACCGTGCCATATTTTGTATTTACCTGCCCAAAAACATTTTTAAACATTTTGGCTCGGGTGGTTTTTGGTTTGAGAGTGTTGGGTGTGCTGGATCAGTTGTGGGGCGCCAAATTGTGCTTTGCCAGGCGCCTAGTCTGGTGCTCGTGTTCGAGGCGTGTGCAATCGTATGCGAGTTTGTGTCTAGGTGCTGTGTTGCCCGGAGGGCGCCGAGTTGCTAGAAAAGTGGCGCCCGTGGCATGTGTTGCCACGGGCGCCAAAGTCTTGAAGCCGCGCCTAGTCTTTGTGTTGCACCAGGGGCGCTGAATGTGGGGAAAATGGCGCTAGTCTTTGCCAAGTGCCTAAGAGTGTGCTGTTTTGGTCCCTAGGTGACAGTTTGGTCCCTAGATGATTGTTTTGGTCCTAAATGGTGGTTTAGGTCCTTGGGTGAGGTTGAGTCCTCTAGATGAGATTAGTCCTTGGGACTTAATGGTGTTGAGAGTGTATAATGAGATGACTGAGAATGCCATGGGGGCATGAGCCGGAGGGCCAAGCCATGAGGGCTATAACATGAGATTAATACTGAGGTAAGAGTAATGCGTGTACTGAGCTGTTGAGAATGTGTTTGTGTTGTTACATGGAGTCTCATGCATACATTCGGCTGCGGCCGTAGAGTTTATAAAATGATTGTGAAGCTTTGAGGGCGGCGGAGGCCGAGTCATGAGGACTCCATTATTGATGAGAATGCCGGAGGGCAAATATTGAGAAAGCCGGAGGGCAAATGGTACCACATGCATAACTACATTGCATACATTCACATGAACGCATGAATAATTATTGAGTGATGATTGGTGTGTTTGATTATGCTGTGCTCTGTGATTGTATATATTGCTTATTATCACCTTTATTATATAGTTCGAGACTCACCCTTTCTGTTGTTGTTTACCACAGGTAGTCACGAGTGAGGGCTTTCTACCTTCACTACTCCCCGAGTCGGTGCGCTCACGATCGTAGCACCTAGGGGTTGGGGTTTTAGATTGTTATTGCTTTGTTTTGCTCACTGTTGAGCTTTCATAATGTTATACTGTGTATTGTTGAGATTTGAGAATTATTATTCTGAGCTGTAGTTTGATTCCGCTGCATGACATGAGTTTGTATCCCACGTTTGTATGGTGTTATGTATCTATGCATTTTTCAGAACTGACTGTTGAGTATTTTAAGAGAGGAGCGTAACACTCCATTAAATGAGAAAAATGATTTTTATACTCTGGTTTTTGATTTAAATTACCGGGTAGAAATGGGGTGTTACATCCTGCACCGCCCTGACTTAGCGGGCAGTGGAGCTCTTTGAATTAAGCATTAAGTATGAAGCCCGGTCCGCCCTCAAAGTTCAAGCCATGGCCGATTTCATCGCCAAAATGACTCCTGTAACACCCCCTTCTACATAGTCTATTATTTGATCAATTTGAGAATCAGAGTCTACGAAAAACTTTAGTGCGACCACTTGAGGGTGCCACATTTAAACAACCACATTTAAAAATTCCAAAATACTAAATAGAATGAACTCCAAGTTAAGATACATAGCACCATAACAGAAATCCGGGAATAAACACCATTGCAGCGGAATTAACAAAACTCAAATACGGAAAATACAGTTATCCAAATGAAAAGTCAATTCATAAAATAAACGACAAATCCTAAATATCCCCGGTGCTACGTGATCGAGTGACTCGACCATACTAGAAGAAGGTACTCACGTCACCTTGATCATCATCACACTGCAGCGCGTTGCCACATAAGAGCAACATTCCAAGAGAAGGGTGAGTCTCATTTCATAGAAAATAGTAAATAAAACAAGCAACTCAATAAGACAAGCATTAGCACACCAAGCGGTACAATCCAAACACTTTCACCATTAATTATACACACCTGCATGACCACGAGAAAATGTATGCAAGTGCATGATATGCGACCAACGCCAAGGGCATATGCATGTGGATCCATCACCAAAAGGCCCAGAGGGCATTCACCATTCACTCAAAAAGGCCCGAGGGGCATTCACCAAAAAGGCCCAAGGCATTCACCAAAATATTTCATGAGGCCGAGGCCTATTCACCAAAAAAACAATGCACATGCCTATGCAACACCATGACTATGCAACACCACGCCAAAACAACACCAAAAATCCTACATGGAATAATCACCATTAATTTTATTTGCACACCATTCACCAAGAGAGGCCATAAGCCCTCAATCACCCAAAATGTACTCACCATTAATCACGTCACCATTTAAGACAGCCCACAACGGCTAAATGCAACACCAAAAGGACTAAAAAAAATACCTAGGACCAAACACACCACCTAAGGACCAATTCAACACCTGGGGATTAATTCCCAACATTCAAGGACCTTTTGACGCCTACGGACCATTTTGACACATAGGGACTATTTTAACACCATGATAATTAATTTAGCGCCTAGGGACTATTTTGACCATCTTGACACCTAGGCGCCAAAACCGGCGCACGGGGCAGCCAAATGGCGCCCTATACACTGTTCACGTCCCACCCAACAATTCTGGCCTAGACACAGGCGCCACCAGGCGCACTGGGGCAGCCAAAATGGCGCCCCTTGCACTGTTCACGCATAAACTAGCATTTCCCTGCACCAACAGTGCACCAGGCGCCAGTTTCCTGTGGAAATGGCGCCCCCACCCTGCACTACACCCTCCCACGCTGCAACTCTCAGGACCAGTCGCCAAATTTCCAGCCACATGGCGCCCCCTCCCTGCCCATCACTACACACACACAGGACACGCACCCGAACACACACCAGGCGCCATTTTCCTTGGGATTTGGCGCCCCCTCCCTGTCTGCAACACACCCAGAATTCTGCTCTAGCCAAACTCCACTCCCAGGCGCCAATTTCCTCACAGATTGGCGCCCTTGGTCTTGTTCCCACCCAGCAACCCACCTACCAGCCACATCACAGCAGTCAGACGCCAAATTCCCTGCAATTTGGCGCCCCTAGCAAGGTTCACACACGCCGATCCTAAACTCTCCTAAACGCGATGGATTTATTATTCCTTGTTCAAACCACCACTCTAACACCTATCACCCACTATCACCATCACCCACTTATTTTACTAGAGTGAATTGACTACAACAACCTAGTTATACCAACAATCATCAATATCCTCAACACCCAAGTAAGAACACCATTCATATACACAAGTAACATTGCCAAAAATTCACTCAAGCATAACAACCAACACCTAACCATCATTCTCAATTCTCCCTATTGTTTTCATTCAAAGTCATACTATTAACATGCTAACACCACTCAAAATAACCTTATCAATCCAATTATCACATAAAAACTCAATCCAATCATATAATCATTACATTCATCACCAAATCAATCAATCTAGCATATAAGAATTCAATCAAACAACTTCTAACACTCAATCCTATGGTTCCAAGTTTTATAAACTATTGGCTATGGAAAGAGAGTCCCCTTACCTTTGTTAATTGAAGGCA
Organism: Oxytropis ochrocephala; assembly: GCA_020916435.1. Taxonomy (NCBI): domain Eukaryota; kingdom Viridiplantae; phylum Streptophyta; class Magnoliopsida; order Fabales; family Fabaceae; genus Oxytropis; species Oxytropis ochrocephala. The sequence continues at coordinate 30,869,213 of CM037094.1, read as the reverse complement.
AACACCTCCAAACGAAATCAACAGCTCCTATGCCCACAATTGGTTTTAAAATCTATAGTTTTCCTCCTTTGAGCTTCAAGTGATATCGAAGTGTACTCCAATAGCAAGTCGATGAGGACAAATCACGAATTCCCGAGCGCGACTTAATTCCCACTTAACAATGTTTGACTGGGATGCGTACCAGTATGTATCAACAACAACGATAATCGAAGAATCATATACTGAAAATATTAAATTGTACAAGGCTTATATTATTATATATATATATATATATATATACAAAAATACATTTATTTTCTTCAAATATAGTTTCTTTTCAAGGATAACCATAAAATATGGCTACTCCATGCGTTGAACAGATTGTACAAGTGTCATAATCATTATAATAACAATACATTAATTTTGAAGCAATCCCCCAAAACATTATTTTAATGCAAAAGTCCTAGTATGATAGTAATTATAATAAGGATGAAGCAAGGATGTGATGCTCACCAAATTAGACGCAAGCTATCTTCTTTGACGTTATTTGCTCCAAATTAATACTGTGTGAGTCTGGAAGGAAAAAAGCAACAACACAATGAGTCCCCTTGATGTCATAGCATCGTACACGTGAGAGGGGAAGAGGCTTGGGAGTTTCCTTCGTGGCTGGAATCGCAAATAAACAAGTGAAACGGGACTATGGTTGCAGAAACAGAGGCCGGATTCGGAATCAACGGCAAAATCCGAGTGGGGAGGTGAAATTTGAGGTTCGGTCGTGGAGGGAGAGTGTGAACGCGTGGAAGGGAGGAAAACGGTGAAGGTTTAGAGCTGCTGTTTCTGTTGCAGCATCGCAGGGAAGAAGAGGAAGGGAGTGGGCCGGGTCAGTCCATGGGCCTTGCGCTGAAGGGAAATGGGTTCCCTAGGGGTGCGCCTAGCAAGGGAATGGGGGTGTTTGCGAGTAATGGGCACAAATTCACCTCTAAGTCATTTTAAAAACCCCCAATTTCACTACAACTCTTATTTTAATATCTAAATAGCTTAAAATAATTTCTATAAGGAAATGATATCTCAAACACTAGTATTTTATAAAAATAAAATAAATGTATATTAATAATTGTATATCACCAATAGTATATAAAAATACATTTTAAAGTTTTCAACTAATTTTTATACCCCAACACACAACAATTAAAATAATTTAATCATAATACTCCAAAATAGTTCATAAGGCAAGCACATATTAAAAAGTTACAACCCACGAAAATCGGGGTGTTACAATCCACCCCCCCTTAAAAGAAGTTTCGTCCTCGAAATTTGTTAGCTAGCTCAAGGACAGAATAAAAGAAGGAATACTCGGAAGTTCAAACATATAGAAGAAAAATATAAACCTTGTCAAAGTGACAAGAGAGATGAGTCAATGATATCAAAGATAAGAAATGGAAGACATCAACGAAATAAAAGTTAGAAACTCGCACAGTGAAAGCTTATGACAAGAAATAGTGGACATTCAATGTACAAAACATCTTCAATATATTCCGGATTGTAAACGATGTGTCGGCCTAACACAACCTTACAAACAAGACTCTATCGAAGTTATTCTTCCACGTGAATATCCACAATTACACAACTCAAGAAAATAGAAATCATGTGGTGAAAATAACAGAAAACACTAATTGCAAGATTTAAATAAGAAAAATAATATGTTCAAACACCATAACACGACATTGACGTTAGTAAAGGAATCGTACTTTAAAATCATTAGCAAAACAACTTCACAAAACACTTTGTCTGTATCATCATCCTACAAAAATAAGAGCATGCTATAGCAATGGATTTTTCGGAAGAACAGATATTAGTTCAACCAAGTCAACCTATATACTTAGGTGAACATCTAATACTAAAAGCTAATTTAAAATACAAGCATTCTCAGCACACATTCTCATTCTAAGATTTCGAAACCACATAACACATGAGTCGTTCACTAGTACAGGTTATATTATAGTTAGAGGGGTTCGCAATATGGTGCACGGAGAGCAATTAAGCAATTAGAACAAGATAAGCTAAATTAACACAACAATAATAACATAAGAATATAGTCTACAATTACACAGATCATTAAACAAGAATACAATTATAATAGCTAGCAAGACCAACCCACAAGGCACTCAACTCAAAATATCAATACACAATTAAAAACATGTATATGAAGACAACAATAAAAACTTATATAAGGCTTAGTATTTATCAATCAAAATAAATTCAATACATATTTACGCATCCAACATTGAAACTAGTTAAATTGAAATTAATACGCAGCCTGAGTATATATTTATTTTTAAATCACAAAACCACGTAACATCATGCTTTAGAAAATATTAGAATCATAATTAAATCATAAAAAAAACTTGGAGATTCTACACATTTAGAATTCATAGTCAGCGACTGAATGGCATGAAAGTCACGAAACAGTTCTCAAAGATTCGAGAAACAATTTGACAGTTAAAATAAAACCAGTGAAGGTAGTAATAACATGAAATGACAGTGAACAACTAAGATCATCACGTCTAATTGCAATTACAAAGGTAGTACAACAATAGTTCTTGTAGCATTTAAAAATGAGACTAATCAACACATTGCAACAAGTGATAGCAACTTACAGTGATAAGACAATTCAAAATAATCACAGAGCATCTACTCTAAAGCATCAATTCGCCAGAAAAATACCCTTACACAAACACTTTATACCTAAGTAAAATAAATTTAACGCATTTGTGAGCATAAACCAATTAAACCTATTTTAATAGAATCTCACAGACAGTTCCAATACAAATTTCATTCTTTAGTCATAAAACCACATATCACAAATAGTGTATAGGTGACAACTAAAATTCGAATCATAGAAGTTCAGCTTATATAAATTCAGAGTTTCCAAAAACACTAAGCAACAACCACATGACTACGATAAAACTTCACACCAAGAAAACATAACGAACACGACACATGGCCTAAGTAAGAGACCAGGCTCTATGAAAAATTTCTCTAAGGGAAAAGAGTCATTCGGGGTCTAGGTTAGATTCTAACATTATACCACTCACGATTGTGATACTCTTTTCTACGAATATCTACCACTCACCCTATTATCTTGAGAACTTCACCAACTAAGTTGGCCACCCTCCTAATTACCGAGTATCAACAAGTAATGCGTGCAACTCTACTTAGAGTTCACACATCGGAAGACTCAATAGACAATACAAATGGTCCGGTTAGGACCGAACTGCTCTGATACCACTAATGTAACACCCCCTTCTACATAGTCTATTATTTGATCAATTTGAGAATCAGAGTCTACGAAAAACTTTAGTGCGACCACTTGAGGGTGCCACATTTAAACAACCACATTTAAAAATTCCAAAATACTAAATAGAATGAACTCCAAGTTAAGATACATAGCACCATAACAGAAATCCGGGAATAAACACCATTGCAGCGGAATTAACAAAACTCAAATACGGAAAATACAGTTATCCAAATGAAAAGTCAATTCATAAAATAAACGACAAATCCTAAATATCCCCCCGGTGCTACGTATCGAGTGACTCGACCATACTAGAAGAAGGTACTCACGTCACCTTGATCCTTTATCACACTGGCGTTGCCACATAAGAGCAACATTCCAAGCGAGAAGGGTGAGTCTCATTTCATAGAAAATAGTAAATAAAACAAGCAACTCAATAAGACAAGCATTAGCACACCAAGCAAGACAATCCAAACACTTTCACCATTAATTATACACACCTGCATGACCACTGAAAATGTATGCAAGTGCATGATATGCGACCCAACGCCAAGGGCATATGCATGTGGATCCATCACCAAAAGGCCCGCAGGGCATTCACCATTCACCAAAAAGGCCCGGAGGGCATTCACCAAAAAGGCCCGAGGCATTCACCAAAATATTTCATGAGGCCGAGGCCTATTCACCAAAAACAATGCACATGCCTATGCAACACCATGACTATGCAACACCACGCCAAAACAACACCAAAAATCCTACATGGAATAATCACCATTAATTTTATTTGCACACCATTCACCAAGAGAGGCCATAAGCCCTCAATCACCCAAAATGTACTCACCATTAATCACGTCACCATTTAAGACAGCCCACAACGGCTAAATGCAACACCAAAAGGACTAAAAAAAATACCTAGGACCAAACACACCACCTAAGGACCAATTCAACACCTGGGAACCAATTCCCAACATTCAAGGACCTTTTGACGCCTACGGACCATTTTGACACATAGGGACTATTTTAACACCATGATAATTAATTTAGCGCCTAGGGACTATTTTGACCATCTTGACACCTAGCGCGCCAAAATCACAAGACGGGCACGGCCAAATGGCGCCCTATACACTGTTCACGTCCCACCCAACAATTATGGCCTAGACACAGGCGCCACCAGGCGCACTGGGGCAGCCAAAATGGCGCCCCTTGCACTGTTCACGCATAAACTAGCATTTCCCTGCACCAACAGCACCGGCGCGCCGCCTCGTGTGGAAATGGCGCCCCACCTGCACTACACCCTCCCACGCTGCAACTCTCAGGACCAGGCGCCAAATTTCCAGCCACATGGCGCCCCCTCCCTGCCCATCACTACACACACACAGGACACGCACCCGAACACACACCAGGCGCCATTTTCCTTGGGATTTGGCGCCCCCTCCCTGTCTGCAACACACACCTGCACTCGCTTCAGCCAAACTCCACTCCCGAGCGCCAATTTCCTCACAGATTGGCGCCCTTGGTCTTGTTCCCACCCAAGAACCCACCTACCACCACACATCACAGCTGATCGGGACGCCAAATTCCCTGCAATTTGGCGCCCCTAGCAAGGTTCACACACGCCGATCCTAAACTCTCCTAAACGCGATGGATTTATTATTCCTTGTTCAAACCACCACTCTAACACCTATCACCCACTATCACCATCACCCACTTATTTTACTAGAGTGAATTGACTACAACAACCTAGTTATACCAACAATCATCAATATCCTCAACACCCAAGTAAGAACACCATTCATATACACAAGTAACATTGCCAAAAATTCACTCAAGCATAACAACCAACACCTAACCATCATTCTCAATTCTCCCTATTGTTTTCATTCAAAGTCATACTATTAACATGCTAACACCACTCAAAATAACCTTATCAATCCAATTATCACATAAAAACTCAATCCAATCATATAATCATTACATTCATCACCAAATCAATCAATCTAGCATATAAGAATTCAATCAAACAACTTCTAACACTCAATCCTATGGTTCCAAGTTTTATAAACTATTGGCTATGGAAAGAGAGTCCTCTTACCTTTGTTAATTGAAGGCAAACACCTCCAAACGAAATCAACAGCTCCTATGCCCACAATTGGTTTTAAAATCTATAGTTTTCCTCCCTTTGAGCTTCAAGCTGATATCGAAGTGTACTCCAATAGCAAGTCGATGAGGACAAATCACGAATTCCCGAGCGCGACTTAATTCCCACTTAACAATGTTTGACTGGGATGCGTACCAGTATGTATCAACAACAACGATAATCGAAGAATCATATACTGAAAATATTAAATTGTACAAGGCTTATATTATTATATATATATATATATATATATACAAAAATACATTTATTTTCTTCAAATATAGTTTCTTTTCAAGGATAACCATAAAATATGGCTACTCCATGCGTTGAACAGATTGTACAAGTAAGTGTCATAATCATTATAATAACAATACATTAATTTTGAAGCAATCCCCCAAAACATTATTTTAATGCAAAAGTCCTAGTATGATAGTAATTATAATAAGGATGAAGCAAGGATGTGATGCTCACCAAATTAGACGCAAGCTATCTTCTTTGACGTTATTTGCTCCAAATTAATACTTGTGTGAGTGCGGAAGGAAAAAAGCAACAACACAATGAGTCCCCTTGATGTCATAGCATCGCATACGTGAGAGGGGAAGAGGCTTGGGAGTTTCCTTCGTGGTGGAATCGCAAATAAACAAGTGAAACGGGACAATGGTTGCGAAACAGAGGCCGGATTCGGAATCAACGGCAAAATCCGAGTGGGAGGTGAAATTTGAGGTTGGCCGTGGAGGAGAGTGTGAGCGCGTGGAAGGGAGGAAAACGGTGAAGGTTTAGAGTCATTGCTGTTTTCATTGCGAAGATCGCAGGAAGAAGAGGAAGGGAGTGGGCGGGTCGTCACCATGGGCCTTGCTTGAAGGGAAATGGGTTCCCTAGGGGTGCGCTAGCAGGAATGGGGGTGTTTGCGAGTAATGGGCACAAATTCACCTCTAAGTCATTTTAAAAACCCCAATTTCACTACAACTCTTATTTTAATATCTAAATAGCTTAAAATAATTTCTATAAGGAAATGATATCTCAAACACTAGTATTTTATAAAAATAAAATAAATGTATATTAATAATTGTATATCACCAATAGTATATAAAAATACATTTTAAAGTTTTCAACTAATTTTTATACCCCAACACACAACAATTAAAATAATTTAATCATAATACTCCAAAATAGTTCATAAGGCAAGCACATATTAAAAAGTTACAACCCACGAAAATCGGGGTGTTACAATCCACCCCCCCTTAAAAGAAGTTTCGTCCTCGAAATTTGTTAGCTAGCTCAAGGACAGAATAAAAGAAGGAATACTCGGAAGTTCAAACATATAGAAGAAAAATATAAACCTTGTCAAAGTGACAAGAGAGATGAGTCAATGATATCAAAGATAAGAAATGGAAGACATCAACGAAAGAAAAGTTAGAAACTCGCACAGTGAAAGCTTATGACAAGAAATAGTGGACATTCAATGTACAAAACATCTTCAATATATTCCGGATTGTAAACGATGTGTCGGCCTAACACAACCTTACAAACAAGACTCTATCGGGTTATTCTTCCACGTGAATATCCACAATTACACAACTCAAGAAAATAGAAATCATGTGGTGAAAATAACAGAAAACACTAATTGCAAGATTTAAATAAGAAAAATAATATGTTCAAACACCATAACACGACATTGACGTTAGTAAAGGAATCGTACTTTAAAATCATTAGCAAAACAACTTCACAAAACACTTTGTCGTATCATCATCCTACAAAAATAAGAGCATGCTATAGCAATGGATTTTTCTAAGAATGTATATTAGTTCAACCAAGTCAACCTATATACTTAGGTGAACATCTAATACTAAAAGCTAATTTAAAATACAAGCATTCTCAAACACATTCTCATTCTAAGATTTCAAACCACATAACACATGAGTCGTTCACTAGTACAAAGTTATATTATAGTTAGAGGGTTCACAATATGGTGCACTGAGAGCAATTAAGCAATTAGAACAAGATAAGCTAAATTAACACAACAATAATAACATAAGAATATAGTCTACAATTACACGTATCATTAAACAAGAATACAATTATAATAGCTAGCAAGACCAACCCACAAGGCACTCAACTCAAAATATCAATACACAATTAAAAACATGTATATGAAGACAACAATAAAAACTTATATAAGGCTTAGTATTTATCAATCAAAATAAATTCAATACATATTTACGCATCCAACATTGAAACTAGTTAAATTGAAATTAATACGCAGCCTGAGTATATATTTATTTTTAAATCACAAAACCACGTAACATCATGCTTTAGAAAATATTAGAATCATAATTAAATCATAAAAAAAACTTGGAGATTCTACACATTTAGAATTCATAGTCAGCGACTGAATGGCATGAAAGTCACGAAACAGTTCTCAAAGATTCGAGAAACAATTTGACAGTTAAAATAAAACCAGTGAAGGTAGTAATAACATGAAATGACAGTTAACAACTAAGATCATCACGTCTAATTGCAATTACAAAGGTAGTACAACAATAGTTCTTGTAGCATTTAAAAATGAGACTAATCAACACATTGCAACAAGTGATAGCAACTTACAAAGGATAAGACAATTCAAAATAATCACGAGCATCTACTCTAAAGCATCAATTCGCGAGAAAAATACCCTTACACAAACACTTTATACCTAAGTAAAATAAATTTAACGCATTTGTGAGCATAAACCAATTAAACCTATTTTAATAGAATCTCACAGACAGTTCCAATACAAATTTCATTCTTTAGTCATAAAACCACATATCACAAATAGTGTATAGGTGACAACTAAAATTCGAATCATAGAAGTTCAAATTTTATATAAATTCGAGTTTCCAAAAACACTAAGCAACAACCACATGACTACGATAAAACTTCACACCAAGAAAACATAACGAACACGACACATGGCCTAAGTAAGAGACCGTGCTCTATGAAAAATTTCTCTAAGGGAAAAGAGTCATTCGGGGTCTAGGTTAGATTCTAACATTATACCAACTCATCGTGATACTCTTTTCTCTGAATATCTACCACTCACCCTATTATCTTGAGAACTTCACCAACTAAGTTGGCCACCCTCCTAATTACCGAGTATCAACAAGTAATGCGTGCAACTCTACTTAGAGTTCACACATCGGAAGACTCAATAGACAATACAAATGGTCCTAGGTTAGGACCGAATCAAGCTCTGATACCACTAATGTAACACCCCTTCTACATAGTCTATTATTTGATCAATTTGAGAATCGAGTCTCACGAAAAACTTTAGTGCGACCACTTGAGGTGCCACATTTAAACAACCACATTTAAAAATTCCAAAATACTAAATAGAATGAACTCCAAGTTAAGATACATAGCACCATAACAAACAATCCGAATAAACACCATTGCAAATGAATTAACAAAACTCAAATACGGAAAATACAATTATCCAAATGAAAAGTCAATTCATAAAATAAACGACAAATCCTAAATATCCCCGATGCTACGTGATCGAGTGACTCGACCATACTAGAAGAAGGTACTCACGTCACCTTCATCCTCACACACTGCGGCGTTGCCACATAAGAGCAACATTCCAAGCGAGAAAGGGTGAGTCTCATTTCATAGAAAATAGTAAATAAAACAAGCAACTCAATAAGACAAGCATTAGCACACCAAGCGATTACAATCCAAACACTTTCACCATTAATTATACACACCTGCATGACCACCACGGAAAATGTATGCAAGTGCATGATATGCGACCCAACGCCAAGGGCATATGCATGTGGATCCATCACCAAAAGGCCCGTGAGGGCATTCACCATTCACCAAAAAGGCCCGAGGGCATTCACCAAAAAGGCCCAAGGCATTCACCAAAATATTTCATGAGGCCGAGGCCTATTCACCAAAAAACAATGCACATGCCTATGCAACACCATGACTATGCAACACCACGCCAAAACAACACCAAAAATCCTACATGGAATAATCACCATTAATTTTATTTGCACACCATTCACCAAGAGAGGCCATAAGCCCTCAATCACCCAAAATGTACTCACCATTAATCACGTCACCATTTAAGACAAATTTTCCACAACGGCTAAATGCAACACCAAAAGGACTAAAAAAATACCTAGGACCAAACACACCACCTAAGGACCAATTCAACACTTGGGGACCAATTCCCAACATTCAAGGACCTTTTGACGCCTACGGACCATTTTGACACATAGGGACTATTTTAACACCATGATAATTAATTTAGCGCCTAGGGACTATTTTGACCATCTTGACACCTAGCGCCAAAATCGGCAAGACGGCAACAAATGGCGCCTATATACCTGCTTCACGTCCCACCCAACAATTATGGCCTAGACACAGGCGCCACCAGGCGCACTGGGGCAGCCAAAATGGCGCCCCTTGCACTGTTCACGCATAAACTAGCATTTCCTGCACTGCAGCAGCACCGGCGCCGAGTTTCTGTGGAAATGGCGCCCCCACCCTGCACTACACCCTCCCACGCTGCAACTCTCAGGACCAGGCGCCAAATTTCCAGCCACATGGCGCCCCCTCCCTGCCCATCACTACACACACACAGGACACGCACCCGAACACACACCAGGCGCCATTTTCCTTGGGATTTGGCGCCCCCTCCCTGTCTGCAACACACCCAGAATTCTGCTCTAGCCAAACTCCACTCCCAGGCGCCAATTTCCTCACAGATTGGCGCCCTTGGTCTTGTTCCCACCCAGCAACCCACCTACCAGCCACATCACAGCAGTCAGGCGCCAAATTCCCTGCAATTTGGCGCCCCTAGCAAGGTTCACACACGCCGATCCTAAACTCTCCTAAACGCCATGGATTTATTATTCCTTGTTCAAACCACCACTCTAACACCTATCACCCACTATCACCATCACCCACTTATTTTACTAGAGTAATTGACTACAACAACTTAGTTATAGCAACAATCATCAATATCCTCAACACCCAAGTAAGAACACCATTCATATACACAAGTAACATTGCCAAAAATTCACTCAAGCATAACAACCAACACCTAACCATCATTCTCAATTCTCCCTATTGTTTTCATTCAAAGTCATACTATTAACATGCTAACACCACTCAAAATAACCTTATCAATCCAATTATCACATAAAAACTCAATCCAATCATATAATCATTACATTCATCACCAAATCAATCAATCTAGCATATAAGAATTCAATCAAACAACTTCTAACACTCAATCCTATGGTTCCAAGTTTTATAAACTATTGGCTATGGAAAGAGAGTCCCCTTACCTTTGTTAATTGAAGGCAAACACCTCCAAACGAAATCAACAGCTCCTATGCCCACAATTGGTTTTAAAATCTCTAGTTTTCCTCCCTTTGAGCTTCAAGTTGATATCGAAGTGTACTCCTATAGCAAGTCGATGAGGACAAATCACGAATTCCCGAGGGCGACTTAATTCCCACGTAACAATGTTTGGTCGGGATGCGTGCGGTATGTATCAACAACAACGATAATCGAAGAATCATATACTGAAAATATTAAATTGTACAAGGCTTATATTATTATATATATATATATATATATATATATACATATACAAAAATACATTTATTTTCTTCAAATATAGTTTCTTTTCAAGGATAACCATAAAATATGGCTACTCCATGCGTTGAACAGTTGTACAAGTAAGTGTCATAATCATTATAATAACAATACATTAATTTTGAAGCAATCCCCAAAACATTATTTTAATGCAAAAGTCCTAGTATGATAGTAATTATAATAAGGATGAAGCAAGGATGTGATGCTCACCAAATTAGACGCAAGCTATCTTCTTTGACGTTATTTGCTCCAAATTAATACTGTGTGAGTCTGGAAGGAAAAAGCAACAACACAATGAGTCCCCTTGATGTCATAGCATCGTACGTGAGAGAGGAAGAGGCTTGGGGGTTTCCTTCGTGGCTGGAATCGCAAATAAACAAGTGAAACGGGACTACGGTTGCGCGAAAAGCAGAGGCGGATTCGGAATCAACGGCAAAATCCGAGTGGGGAGGTGAAATTTGAGGTTCGGTCGTGGAGGAGGAGTGTGAACGCGCGTGGAAGGGAGGAAAACGGTGAAGGTTTAGAGTCATTGTTTACATTGCAAAAGATCGCGGGAAGAAGAGGAAGGGAGTGGGCCGGGTCACCCATGGGCCTTGCGTTGAAGGGAAATGGGTTCCCTAGGGGTGCGCTAGCAAGGGAATGGGGGTGTTTACGAGTAATGGGCACAAATTCACCTCTAAGTCATTTTAAAACCCCAATTTCACTACAACTCTTATTTTAATATCTAAATAGCTTAAAATAATTTCTATAAGGAAATGATATCTCAAACACTAGTATTTTATAAAAATAAAATAAATGTATATTAATAATTGTATATCACCAATAGTATATAAAAATACATTTTAAAGTTTTCAACTAATTTTTATACCCCAACACACAACAATTAAAATAATTTAATCATAATACTCCAAAATAGTTCATAAGGCAAGCACATATTAAAAGTTACAACCCACGAAAATCGGGGTGTTACAATCCACCCCCCCTTAAAAGAAATTTCGTCCTCGAAATTTGTTAGCTAGCTCAAGGACAGAATAAAAGAAGGAATACTCGGAAGTTCAAACATATAGAAGAAAAATATAAACCTTGTCAAAGTGACAAGAGAGATGAGTCAATGATATCAAAGATAAGAAATGGAAGACATCAACGAAAGAAAAGTTAGAAACTCGCATGTGATGAAAGCTTATGACAAGAAATAGTGGACATTCAATGTACAAAACATCTTCAATATATTCCGGATTGTAAACGATGTGTCGGCCTAACACAACCTTACAAACAAGACTCTATCGAAGTTATTCTTCCACGTGAATATGCACAATTACACAACTCAAGAAAATAGAAATCATGTGGTGAAAATAACAGAAAACACTAATTGCAAGATTTAAATAAGAAAAATAATATGTTCAAACACCATAACACGACATTGACGTTAGTAAAGGAATCGTACTTTAAAATCATTAGCAAAACAACTTCACAAAACACTTTGTCCGTATCATTATCCTACAAAAATAAGAGCATGCTATAGCAATGGATTTTTGGAAGAATGTATATTAGTTCAACCAAGTCAACCTATATACTTAGGTGAACATCTAATACTAAAAGCTAATTTAAAATACAAGCATTCTCAAAGACACATTCTCATTCTAAGATTTGAAACCACATAACACATGAGTCGCTCACTAGTACAGGTTATATTATAGTTAGAGGGTTAGCAATATGGTGCACTGAGAGCAATTAAGCAATTAGAACAAGATAAGCTAAATTAACACAACAATAATAACATAAGAATATAGTCTACAATTACACGGATCATTAAACAAGAATACAATTATAATAGCTAGCAAGACCAACCCACAAGGCACTCAACTCAAAATATCAATACACAATTAAAAACATGTATATGAAGACAACAATAAAAACTTATATAAGGCTTAGTATTTATCAATCAAAATAAATTCAATACATATTTACGCATCCAACATTGAAACTAGTTAAATTGAAATTAATACGCAAAATTTGAGTATATATTTATTTTTAAATCACAAAACCACGTAACATTATGCTTTAGAAAATATTAGAATCATAATTAAATCATAAAAAAACTTGGAGATTCTACACATTTAGAATTCATAGTCACGATCGAATGGCATGAAAGTCACGAAAACAGCTTCTCAAAGATTCGAAAACAATTTGATGATTAAAATAAAACCGAAAGAAGGTAGTAATAACATGAAATGACAAAGTGAACAACTAAGATCATCACGTCTAATTGCAATTACAAAGGTAGTACAACAATAGTTCTTGTAGCATTTAAAAATGAGACTAATCAACACATTGCAACAAGTGATAGCAACTTACAAAGATAAGACAATTCAAAATAATCACAGAGCATCTACTCTAAAGCATCAATTCGCGAAAAAAATACCCTTACACAAACACTTTATACCTAAGTAAAATAAATTTAACGCATTTGTGAGCATAAACCAATTAAACCTATTTTAATAGAATCTCACGCATACAGTTCCAATACAAATTTCATTCTTTAGTCATAAAACCACATATCACAAATAGTGTATAGGTGACAACTAAAATTCGAATCATAGAAGTTCAAAACTTATATAAATTCGAGTTTCCAAAAACACTAAGCAACAACCACATGACTACGATAAAACTTCACACCAAGAAAACATAACGAACACGACACATGGCCTAAGTAAGAGACCGTGCTCTATGAAAAATTTCTCTAAGGGAAAAGAGTCATTCGGGGTCTAGGTTAGATTCTAACATTATACCACTCATCAGTGATACTCTTTTCTACGAATATCTACCACTCACCCTATTATCTTGAGAACTTCACCAACTAAGTTGGCCACCCTCCTAATTACCGAGTATCAACAAGTAATCGTGCAACTCTACTTAGAGTTCACACATCGGAAGACTCAATAGACAATACAAATGGTCCTGTTAGGGACCGAACTCGCTCTGATACCACTAATGTAACACCCCTTCTACATAGTCTATTATTTGATCAATTTGAGAATCGAGTCTCACGAAAAACTTTAGTGCGACCACTGAGGTGCCACATTTAAACAACCACATTTAAAAATTCCAAAATACTAAATAGAATGAACTCCAAGTTAAGATACATAGCACCATAACAGAAATCCAGGAATAAACACCATTGCAGCGGAATTAACAAAACTCAAATACGGAAAATACAGTTATCCAAATGAAAAGTCAATTCATAAAATAAACGACAAATCCTAAATATCCCCGGTGCTACGTATGACGAGTCGACTCGACCATACTAGAAGAAGGTACTCACGTCACCTTCAGTCACTGTCACCTGCAGCGTTGCCACATAAGAGCAACATTCCAAGCAGAAAGGGTGAGTCTCATTTCATAGAAAATAGTAAATAAAACAAGCAACTCAATAAGACAAGCATTAGCACACCAAGCAAGACAATCCAAACACTTTCACCATTAATTATACACACCTGCATGACCACCGTAAAATGTATGCAAGTGCATGATATGCGACCCAACGCCAAGGGCATATGCATGTGGATCCATCACCAAAAGGCCCGAGGGCATTCACCATTCACTCAAAAAGGCCCAGGGGCATTCACCAAAAAGGCCCGAAGGCATTCACCAAAATATTTCATGAGGCCGAGGCCTATTCACCAAAAAAACAATGCACATGCCTATGCAACACCATGACTATGCAACACCACGCCAAAACAACACCAAAAATCCTACATGGAATAATCACCATTAATTTTATTTGCACACCATTCACCAAGAGAGGCCATAAGCCCTCAATCACCCAAAATGTACTCACCATTAATCACGTCACCATTTAAGACAGCCCACAACGGCTAAATGCAACACCAAAAGGACTAAAAAAAATACCTAGGACCAAACACACCACCTAAGGACCAATTCAACACCTGGGGACCAATTCCCAACATTCAAGGACCTTTTGACGCCTACGGACCATTTTGACACATAGGGACTATTTTAACACCATGATAATTAATTTAGCGCCTAGGGACTATTTTGACCATCTTGACACCTAGGCGCAAAAGCACAAGCGCACGGCGGCCAAATGGCGCCTATACACCGCTCACGTCCCACCCAACAATTCGGCCTGAGACACAGCGCCACCAGCGCAGACGGGCAGCCAAAATGGCGCCCTTGCACTTTTTCACGCATAAACTAGCATTTCCTGCACAGCCAGTGCACGGCGCGCCGCCTTCTGTGGAAATGGCGCCCCCACCCTGCACTACACCCTCCCACGCTGCAACTCTCAGGACCAGGCGCCAAATTTCCAGCCACATGGCGCCCCCTCCCTGCCCATCACTACACACACACAGGACACGCACCCGAACACACACCAGCGCCATTTTCCTTGGGATTTGGCGCCCCTCCTGCTTGCAACACACCTGCACTCGCTCTCTAGCCAAACTCCACTCCCAGCGCCAATTTCCTCACAGATTGGCGCCGCTGGTCTTGTTCCCACCCAAAGAACCCACCTACCACCCACATCACAATGATCGGCGCCAAATTCCCACTGCACTTTGGCGCCCCTGCAAGGTTCACACACGCCGATCCTAAACTCTCCTAAACGCCATGGATTTATTATTCCTTGTTCAAACCACCACTCTAACACCTATCACCCACTATCACCATCACCCACTTATTTTACTAGAGTAATTGACTACAACAACCTAGTTATACCAACAATCATCAATATCCTCAACACCCAAGTAAGAACACCATTCATATACACAAGTAACATTGCCAAAAATTCACTCAAGCATAACAACCAACACCTAACCATCATTCTCAATTCTCCCTATTGTTTTCATTCAAAGTCATACTATTAACATGCTAACACCACTCAAAATAACCTTATCAATCCAATTATCACATAAAAACTCAATCCAATCATATAATCATTACATTCATCACCAAATCAATCAATCTAGCATATAAGAATTCAATCAAACAACTTCTAACACTCAATCCTATGGTTCCAAGTTTTATAAACTATTGGCTATGGAAAGAGAGTCCCCTTACCTTTGTTAATTGAAGGCAAACACCTCCAAACGAAATCAACAGCTCCTATGCCCACAATTGGTTTTAAAATCTCTAGTTTTCCTCCCTTTGAGCTTCAAGTTGATATCGAAGTGTACTCCTATAGCAAGTCGATGAGGACAAATCACGAATTCCCGAGGGCGACTTAATTCCCACGTAACAATGTTTGACTGGGATGCGTACCAGTATGTATCAACAACAACGATAATCGAAGAATCATATACTGAAAATATTAAATTGTACAAGGCTTATATTATTATATATATATATATATACAAAAATACATTTATTTTCTTCAAATATAGTTTCTTTTCAAGGATAACCATAAAATATGGCTACTCCATGCGTTGAACAGATTGTACAAGTAAGTGTCATAATCATTATAATAACAATACATTAATTTTGAAGCAATCCCCCAAAACATTATTTTAATGCAAAAGTCCTAGTATGATAGTAATTATAATAAGGATGAAGCAAGGATGTGATGCTCACCAAATTAGACGCAAGCTATCTTCTTTGACGTTATTTGCTCCAAATTAATACTGTGTGAGTCTGGAAGGAAAAAAGCAACAACACAATGAGTCCCCTTGATGTCATAGCATCGTACACGTGAGAGGGGAAGAGGCTTGGGGGTTTCCTTCGTGGCTGGAATCGCAAATAAACAAGTGAAACGGGACTACGGTTGCAGAAACAGAGGCCGGATTCGGAATCAACGGCAAAATCCGAGTGGGGAGGTGAAATTTGAGGTTCGGTCGTGGAGGGAGGAGTGTGAACGCGTGGAAGGGAGGAAAACGGTGAAGGTTTAGAGCTGCTGTTTCTGTTGCAGCATCGCAGGGAAGAAGAGGAAGGGAGTGGGCCGGGTCAGTCCATGGGCCTTGCGCTGAAGGGAAATGGGTTCCTAGGGGTGCGCTAGCAGGGAATGGGGGTGTTTGCGAGTAATGGGCACAAATTCACCTCTAAGTCATTTTAAAAACCCCCAATTTCACTACAACTCTTATTTTAATATCTAAATAGCTTAAAATAATTTCTATAAGGAAATGATATCTCAAACACTAGTATTTTATAAAAATAAAATAAATGTATATTAATAATTGTATATCACCAATAGTATATAAAAATACATTTTAAAGTTTTCAACTAATTTTTATACCCCAACACACAACAATTAAAATAATTTAATCATAATACTCCAAAATAGTTCATAAGGCAAGCACATATTAAAAAGTTACAACCCACGAAAATCGGGGTGTTACAATCCACCCCCCCTTAAAAGAAATTTCGTCCTCGAAATTTGTTAGCTAGCTCAAGGACAGAATAAAAGAAGGAATACTCGGAAGTTCAAACATATAGAAGAAAAATATAAACCTTGTCAAAGTGACAAGAGAGATGAGTCAATGATATCAAAGATAAGAAATGGAAGACATCAACGAAAGAAAAGTTAGAAACTCGCACAGTGAAAGCTTATGACAAGAAATAGTGGACATTCAATGTACAAAACATCTTCAATATATTCCGGATTGTAAACGATGTGTCGGCCTAACACAACCTTACAAACAAGACTCTATCGAAGTTATTCTTCCACGTGAATATCCACAATTACACAACTCAAGAAAATAGAAATCATGTGGTGAAAATAACAGAAAAACACTAATTGCAAGATTTAAATAAGAAAAATAATATGTTCAAACACCATAACACGACATTGACGTTAGTAAAGGAATCGTGATTTAAAATCATTAGCAAAACAACTTCACAAAACACTTTGTCTCAGATCATCATCCTACAAAAATAAGAGCATGCTATAGCAATGGATTTTTCGGAAGAACAGATATTAGTTCAACCAAGTCAACCTATATACTTAGGTGAACATCTAATACTAAAAGCTAATTTAAAATACAAGCATTCTCAAACACATTCTCATTCTAAGATTTCAAACCACATAACACATGAGTCGCTCACTAGTACAAAGTTATATTATAGTTAGAGGGTTCGCAATATGGTGCACTGAGAGAGCAATTAAGCAATTAGAACAAGATAAGCTAAATTAACACAACAATAATAACATAAGAATATAGTCTACAATTACACAGATCATTAAACAAGAATACAATTATAATAGCTAGCAAGACCAACCCACAAGGCACTCAACTCAAAATATCAATACACAATTAAAAACATGTATATGAAGACAACAATAAAAACTTATATAAGGCTTAGTATTTATCAATCAAAATAAATTCAATACATATTTACGCATCCAACATTGAAACTAGTTAAATTGAAATTAATACGCAAACTTGAGTATATATTTATTTTTAAATCACAAAACCACGTAACATCATGCTTTAGAAAATATTAGAATCATAATTAAATCATAAAAAAAACTTGGAGATTCTACACATTTAGAATTCATAGTCAGCGACTGAATGGCATGAAAGTCACGAAACAGTTCTCAAAGATTCGAGAAACAATTTGTGATTAAAATAAAACCATGAAGGTAGTAATAACATGAAATGACAAAGTGAACAACTAAGATCATCACGCCTAATTGCAATTACAAATGTAGTACAACAATAGTTCTTGTAGCATTTAAAAATGAGACTAATCAACACATTGCAACAAGTGATAGCAACTTACAAAGATAAGACAATTCAAAATAATCACAGAGCATCTACTCTAAAGCATCAATTCGCTAAAAATACCCTTACACAAACACTTTATACCTAAGTAAAATAAATTTAACGCATTTGTGAGCATAAACCAATTAAACCTATTTTAATAGAATCTCACAGATAGTTCCAATACAAATTTCATTCTTTAGTCATAAAACCACATATCACAAATAGTGTATAGGTGACAACTAAAATTCGAATCATAGAAGTTCAAATTTTATATAAATTCGAGTTTCCAAAAACACTAAGCAACAACCACATGACTACGATAAAACTTCACACCAAGAAAACATAACGAACACGACACATGGCCTAAGTAAGAGACTGTGCTCTATGAAAATTTCTCTAAGGAAAAGAGTCATTCTGGGGTCTAGGTTAGATTCTAACATTATACCAAATTTCTCCGATCGTGATACTCTTTTCTATGAATATCTACCACTCACCCTATTATCTTGAGAACTTCACCAACTAAGTTGGCCACCCTCCTAATTACCGAGTATCAACAAGTAATGCGTGCAACTCTACTTAGAGTTCACACATCGGAAGACTCAATAGACAATACAAATGGTCCTGGTTAGGACCGAATCGCTCTGATACCACTAATGTAACACCCCTTCTACATAGTCTATTATTTGATCAATTTGAGAATCGAGTCTCACGAAAAACTTTAGTGCGACCACTGAGGTGCCACATTTAAACAACCACATTTAAAAATTCCAAAATACTAAATAGAATGAACTCCAAGTTAAGATACATAGCACCAAAACAAAACCCGAATAAACACCATTGCAAATGGAATTAACAAAACTCAAATACGGAAAAATACAGCTTATCCAAATGAAAAGTCAATTCATAAAATAAACGACAAATCCTAAATATCCCCTGTGCTACGTGACGAGTCCGACTCGACCATACTAGAAGAAGGTACTCACGCCACCTTCATCCATCACACTGCAGCGTTGCCACATAAGAGCAACATTCCAAGCGAGAAAGGGTGAGTCTCATTTCATAGAAAATAGTAAATAAAACAAGCAACTCAATAAGACAAGCATTAGCACACCAAGCAAAGATAATCCAAACACTTTCACCATTAATTATACACACCTGCATGACCACCGAAAATGTATGCAAGTGCATGATATGCACCCAACGCCAAGGGCATATGCATGTGGATCCATCACCAAAAGGCCCGCAGGGCATTCACCATTCACTCAAAAAGCCCAGAGGGCATTCACCAAAAAGCCCAAGGCATTCACCAAAATATTTCATGAGGCCGAGGCCTATTCACCAAAAAAAACAATGCACATGCCTATGCAACACCATGACTATGCAACACCACGCCAAAACAACACCAAAAATCCTACATGGAATAATCACCATTAATTTTATTTGCACACCATTCACCAAGAGAGGCCATAAGCCCTCAATCACCCAAAATGTACTCACCATTAATCACGTCACCATTTAAGACAAAATTTACAACGGCTAAATGCAACACCAAAAGGACTAAAAAAATACCTAGGACCAAACACACCACCTAAGGACCAATTCAACACACGGGACCAATTCCCAACATTCAAGGACCTTTTGACGCCTACGGACCATTTTGACACATAGGGACTATTTTAACACCATGATAATTAATTTAGCGCCTAGGGACTATTTTGACCATCTTGACACCTAGCGCCAAAATCGGCGCAAGACGGCAAACCAAATGGCGCCTATACACCGCTTCACGTCCCACCCAACAATTCTCGCCTAGACACAGCGCCACCAGCGACCGGGCAGCCAAAATGGCGCCTTGCACCGCTGCTCACGCATAAACTAGCATTTCCACGCACAGCAACAGCACCAGCGCCGCCTCTGGAAATGGCGCCCCACCCCGCACTACACCCTCCCACGCCGCAACTCTCGTGACCAGCGCGCCAAATTTCCAGCCACATGGCGCCTCCCGCCCATCACTACACACACACAGTGACACGCACCAACACACACCAGGCGCCATTTTCCTTGGGATTTGGCGCCCCCTCCCTGTCTGCAACACACCCAGAATTCTGCTCTAGCCAAACTCCACTCCCAGGCGCCAATTTCCTCACAGATTGGCGCCCTTGGTCTTGTTCCCACCCAGCAACCCACCTACCAGCCACATCACAGCAGTCAGGCGCCAAATTCCCTGCAATTTGGCGCCCCTAGCAAGGTTCACACACGCCGATCCTAAACTCTCCTAAACGCCATGGATTTATTATTCCTTGTTCAAACCACCACTCTAACACCTATCACCCACTATCACCATCACCCACTTATTTTACTAGAGTAATTGACTACAACAACCTAGTTATACCAACAATCATCAATATCCTCAACACCCAAGTAAGAACACCATTCATATACACAAGTAACATTGCCAAAAATTCACTCAAGCATAACAACCAACACCTAACCATCATTCTCAATTCTCCCTATTGTTTTCATTCAAAGTCATACTATTAACATGCTAACACCACTCAAAATAACCTTATCAATCCAATTATCACATAAAAACTCAATCCAATCATATAATCATTACATTCATCACCAAATCAATCAATCTAGCATATAAGAATTCAATCAAACAACTTCTAACACTCAATCCTATGGTTCCAAGTTTTATAAACTATTGGCTATGAAAAGAGAGTCCCTTACCTTTGTTAATTGAAGGCAAACACCTCCAAACGAAATCAACAGCTCCTATGCCCACAATTGGTTTTAAAATCTCTAGTTTTCCTCCCTTTGAGCTTCAAGCTGATATCGAAGTGTACTCCTATAGCAAGTCGATGAGGACAAATCACGAATTCCCGAGGCGACTTAATTCCCACGTAACAATGTTTGGATCGGGATGCGTGCAAGATGTATCAACAACAACGATAATCGAAGAATCATATACCAAAATATTAAATTGTACAAGGCTTATATTATTATATATATATATATATATATATATATATATACAAAAATACATTTATTTTCTTCAAATATAGTTTCTTTTCAAGGATAACCATAAAATATGGCTACTCCATGCGTTGAATGTGATTGTACAAGTAAGTGTCATAATCATTATAATAACAATACATTAATTTTGAAGCAATCCCCAAAACATTATTTTAATGCAAAAGTCCTAGTATGATAGTAATTATAATAAGGATGAAGCAAGGATGTGATGCTCACTAAATTAGACGCAAAGCTATCTTCTTTGACGTTATTTGCTCCAAATTAATACTTTGTGAGTCCGGAAGGAAAAAAGCAACAACACAATGAGTCCCCTTGATGTCATAGCATCGCATACGTGAGAGGGGAGAGGCTTGGGGTTTCCTTCGTGGCTGGAATCGCAAATAAACAAGTGAAACGGGACTACGGTTGCAGCGAAGAGGCCGGATTCGGAATCAACGGCAAAATCCGAGTGGGGAGGTGAAATTTGAGGTCTGGTCGTGGAGGAGGAGTGTGAACGCGTGGAAGGGAGGAAACGGTGAAGGTTTAGAGTCATTGCTTTCATTGCAAAGATCGCAGGAAGAAGAGGGAAGGGAGTGGGCCGGGTCACCCATGGGCCTTGGCGCGAAGGGAAATGGGTTCCTAGGGTGCGCCTAGCAAGGAATGGGGGTGTTTGCGAGTAATGGGCACAAATTCACCTCTAAGTCATTTTAAAAACCCCCAATTTCACTACAACTCTTATTTTAATATCTAAATAGCTTAAAATAATTTCTATAAGGAAATGATATCTCAAACACTAGTATTTTATAAAAATAAAATAAATGTATATTAATAATTGTATATCACCAATAGTATATAAAAATACATTTTAAAGTTTTCAACTAATTTTTATACCCCAACACACAACAATTAAAATAATTTAATCATAATACTCCAAAATAGTTCATAAGGCAAGCACATATTAAAAAGTTACAACCCACGAAAATCGGGGTGTTACAACTCCGACTCCTTCCAACGATACGCCGACGTACACAATGCTCCCCTAGCCGAGCTCACCTCGCTGTCGGCACCATGGCCTTTCTCCCAATGGGGAATAGATCTGCTCTGATCGTTTCTGGTAGCCCGCGGTGGGGTCAAGTTCCTCATCGTAGCAGTTGACTATTTCACCAAGTGGATTGAGGTCGAACCACTTGCGCAGATAACTACCAAGAATTGCATCAAGTTCGTTAAGAAGAACCTATTGGCCAGGTTCGGTATTCCTACTACCATCATCACCGACAACGGAACGCAGTTTGCCGACAAAGGATTTCGACAATGTTTGGCGGAACTAAACATAAAACAACACTTCACCACTATTGAGCACCCGCAAACCAATGGCCAGGCCGAGTCAGCCAATCGCGTGATGCTGAAAGGTCTGAAGAAGAGATTGAAATGGGTGAAGGGGGCGTGGCTCGATGAGCTACCATACGTTTTATGGGCGTACCAGACGACACCGCACTCAACCACTGGCGAGACGCCCTTCAGACTGATGTACGGAACGAAAACAATTATACCCGCTGAGGTTAGTTGTAGCGACCGAAAAATCCGGGAAAGGATTCTTCGAAGGTCAAAAGGAAGGCGCCAGCAAATTTTAAGGGCAAATATTGGAAAATCCCTTTTGGTTTAGGACAAAGCATTGTTAGGGTTCGGGAGTCGTTATGCGTGGGGAAGGTATTAGCACCCCACGACATCCATTGTCTAATTAATTAAGATCTATTAATAATTACCCTTTTATTTATATAGGAAAAGACTTATTTAAATTTTTAGTTTTTAGTGCTTGACAAGAGTGGAGTCTTGTTTAACACCCTAAATGATTTAATTAAGTAATTGATTAAATTATTTAAAGTGTTGCACTATTTTAATTATATTAAATATAATATAGTGTTTTATATTTAGTATTTTATTTTTTTAATAGAAGGGAGTGGTATTAGAAATACCAGAGCTGCTGTTTTGGGCCCAGGAGCCCAAGCCCAATGACTTAGGCTCGTAGGGTTGGTGCATTTCGCACCAAAGGAAGAAACAAAGAAAGAAAACGAAACAAAGAGAGAAGAGAGAAGAGAGGACGGCGCACCAAGAGAGGAGAAGAGAAAGGGCTTGATCGCAAGGGAGAAAGGAGAAGAGGAAAGCTCCATAGTTGCTGTGGTTCTTGTACGTGACTTGGTGAGAATCAATTTCTACTAAGTAATTCGAGGTAAGGGAGTCTCACTCTATAATGGAGGGGATAATGAGTTATATGTAGATCATAGGCCTTGTTTTATGATTGATGATTGTTTGATGATTTGAACCATTGAATTGGTAAATTGCATGTTGAAATCGATTTGGGGCTTGAATTAGGGTTTATAACATGTGATTTCGTGAATTGTGATGTGTTTTGATGTTGAGTATGAAATTGATTGTTATAATATGAAATTAGGAGTATTAGAGTGGTTATGGAGTGATTTGATTTGGGAGAATTTGGAAAAATTGGGGTTTTTGAGTTAGGGGCGCCAAAGTGCTAGGATTTAGGCGCCCTGTGTACTGTTCATGAGTTGATTTGGGAGTTGGTGCAGAAATGCCACTGCCAGGGCGCCACTTTGCTGAGGAATTGGCGCCTGGGTTACTGTTCACGTGCTGGAATTGTGTCTGAGCGCAGGTGTGTCAGTGACTGGGCGCCAGAATGTGGGTGTTTTGGTGCCTGGGGAGTAAAACTTAGCGTTCTAGGCACAATTTCCCGTGCCATCTTTTGCATTCACCTGCCCAAATCCAATTTTAAGTGTTTTGGCTCGAATGGTTTTCTGTTTGCAGGTGTCATTTTAAAAATGTTCCGGGGAGGCATTGTGCGTGTATGTAAATGGGGTGGCTTGAGTGGAACTTAGTGTTCTAGGCACATTTTCCCGTGCCATCCTTTGCATTCATCTGCCCAAATTAAATTTAAAACATTTTGGCTCTAGTGGTTTTCTGGTTACAGGTGTTATTATACAAATGTCCCGGTGGGGGTGGCTTTGTGTGTGTAAATGGGGTGGGTTGAGTGAAACTTACATTTCTGGACATATTTTACTGTGCCAACTTTTGCAATCACCTGCCCAAAAACATTTTTAAACAATTTGGCTCGAGTGGTTTTCTGTTTTCATGTGTCGTTTGAGAGATGTGCTAGAAGGCTTTGCTGTGGCGCTATAAGTGTGTGCCTAGGGGGTAGTTTGGGTGAAACTTAGAGTTCTAGGCATAATTCATCGTGCCATATTTTGTATTTACCTACCCAAAAACATTTTTAAACCTTTTGGCTCGAGTGGTTTCCTGTTTAAACGCGTCTTTGTGTGTCTTTGGGTCAAAGTGGGCACCAAATAAGCAGTCTTTGCCAGTGGTGCACGGGCGCGCTCGTGTCTGAGTTTGTGTCTGAGTTGGTGTCTGAGTTTGTGTCTAGGACTTTGCTGCCCAGAGGGGCGCCAGATTGCTAGAAAAGTGGCGCCCAGTGGCTGTGTTGCAACAGGGGGCGCCAAATCGCTGAGTTCCTGGCGCCTAGTGCTGTGTTGCACTAGGGGGCGCCAGAATGTGGGGAAAATGGCGCCTAGTGCTGCCAAGTGCCTAAGCGTGTGTTGTTTTGGTCCCTAGGTGACAGTTTGGTCCCTAGATGACTGTTTTGGTCCTAAATGGTGGTTTAGGTCCTTAAGTGAGGTTGAGTCCTCTAGATGAGATTAGTCCTTGGGACTTAATTATGTTGAGTTTGTATCTTGAGATGACTGAGGATGCCATGGGGGCATGAGCCGGAGGGCCAGGCCATGGGGGCTATAAATGAGACTAATAATGAGGTAAGAATTAGTGCGTGGATTTAGATATTGTAAATGTGTTTGTGTTGTATTCATGGAGTCTCATGCATACATTCTTTGCGATCGCGACGTTTATAAAGCGATTGTGGTAGGAGAGGCCGAGTCATGAGGACTCAATTTGATAATGAGATCTATGGAGGGCAAATAATGAGACTGCCGGAGGGCAAATAAGGAGACTGCCGGAGGGCAAATGGTACCACATGCATAACTACATTGCATACATTCACATGAACACATGAGCATTATTGAGTGATGATTGGTGTGATTGATTGTGCTGTGAACTGTCATTGTATATATTGCCTATTATCACTTTTATTATATAGTTCGAGACTCACCTTTTCTGTTGTTGTTTACCACAGGTAGTCATGAGTGAGGGCTTGCTACCTTCACTACTTCCCGAGTCGGTCTGCTCTGATACGTAGCACCTAGGGGTTTGGGGTTATGAACTTTAGTTTGTTTTGTTTTGCTCATTGTTGAGCTTATGAGTATTGTTTTGAGACTGCTGAGTACCATTTTGAGATGTAGTTTATATTCCGCTGCATGATATGAGTTATCCCACGTTTTTGTTATGGTGTTATGTATTGATACCTTTTTATGAGCTGAACCGACTGTTTGAGTGTTTTTATGAGATGAGTGTAACGCTCCATTTAATGAGAAATGATTTTTATACTCTGATTTTTATTATAAATTACCGGGTAGAAATGGGGTGTTACATTAGTGGTATCAAAGCAAAAGTTCGGTCTGTCCGGCCAAGTCGGTCTGTCATAGTGTTTATGACAATTAGGTGTTGCTAGACTAGTTCTAAATTGTTGTTCATGCTGCTGATAGAGGTGAGTTCCGGAACCGGAGTAAGCCATATGAGATGTCTGCTGATAGAGGAAAACAGAAGTATGCTGGTGGTAGTAGGTCTGCTGAGGGTAAGAAGTCTGCTGAGGGCAAGAAGCCAAGTGGGGGAGATGCTCCCGCTGATATGGTGTGTTTCAAGTGTGGCAAGCCGGGTCACAAGAGCTTCGATTGCAAGTCAGCAAGTTTCCTTCCTCCGGAAGAGGAAGAGTCTGTTTTGTTGTCTGCGGGTCAGCTGCATAAGGTAATGAAGGAGGGTGGTCATCTGTTTGCTTTGATGGCGTCTATGTCCGCACGAGAACCAAGTCAGTAGTTGATGGGTTGCGGTGGTGTGTGAGTTCCACGAAGTGTTCCCGATGAGATTCCTAGTGTGCCCCAGCAGAAGGAAGTTGAGTTCGGGATTGAGCGTGTGCACAGTACTAGGCTCGTGTCTATGGCACTGCACTGGGATGTCGGCCGAAGTTGCTCGAATTGAAGAAGCGATTAGAGGAGCTTCTTGAGAAGAAATTTGTGAGGCCTAGTGTGTCACCATGGGAGCTCGGTTTTGTTGGTTAAGAAGAAGGATGGGAGTATGCGTGCAGTGCGTGGATTACGCATAAGCCGAACAAAGTAACTATCAAGAATAAGTATCCTCTTCCGAGGATAGATGATCTGATGGAACAGCTGGTGGGTGCTAAAGTGTTTAGCAAGATTGACTTGAGGTCGGGTTATCATCAGATAAAGGTGAAGGATGAAGACATCCAGAAGACAGCGTTCAGAACGAGGTATGGGCATTATGAGTACTCTGTAATGCCATTTGGTGTCACTAATGCACCAGGGGTGTTTATGGAGTACATGAACCGAATCCTCCATAGCTACCTGGATCGGTTTGTGGTTGTTTTTATTGATGATATTCTGGTGTACTCAAAATCTGAGGAAGAGCATGCAGAGCACTTGAGGTTGGTACTAGAGGTCTTGAAAGAGAAGAAGTTGTATGCCAAGGTTGATGCAGTGTTGCAGTGGGAGAGCCCAAAGTCTGTGACTGAGATCAGGAGTTTCTTGGGGTTGGCTGGTTACTACAGGAGGTTTATTGAAGGATTCTCTAAGTTAGCCCTTCCGTTGACTCAATTGACCTGTAAGGGAAGAGCCTTTGTGGGGGATGCAAAGTGTGAAGAGAGCTTCCAAGAGCTGAAGAGAAGGTTGACCACGTCTCCAGTGTTAGTGTTGCCTGTGCCAGAGCAACCTTTTGTTGTGTACTGTGATGCTTCCTGATCGTACCTTGACCAATGAAGTGTTGAAGTATTGATTGATTCGTCAAATGGGCCGGTCGTTGAATAAGTGAAAGGACCGGTCCTGGCTTCACGCGTTGAACACCTCGGGTGGTACCTGCAAAGACACTCCGACGATCTAGTGAGAGGTCGCTCGGGCAGATAGCACAAGTTTAGAGAACGTCCCTGATGCCATATGCGAATGGCGTATATATACTGCGAGGTCCGACCGTTTTGCGAAGATTTCGGCCGGCGAGAATTGCGCTCCAAGCGGCGCGTTTGGGGCCGACGAGATGGGGTGGGCCGCGAGTCCAATTGCTTGGCGATCCTCGTATTTGCTAATACACCCAGGAACAGTTTCCCCCCAAGCCTAGGTCGCTTAAGAGCGGGCTGAGGCTTGAATCGATGCCCCCACAAGTGAAGTTATCTTGACGAAATGGACGTGGCCGTTCGCTTTCTCGTAGGGCGGTGTCGGCCGCTTGTCAACCATCGGCCGTCTTTATCGTGGACGGTTGGTCTTTACTGACATTTAAGACGTGACGTTTGGTGTTTCCGAGGTTGTCTGGAGACAACCATTGGTGAGAAGACGAAACGTTGTGACGCTTCGTATCACGGTCCCCTTCGCGCCATGAGTCCGCACTATAAATAGCCGCCTTCACTGAGTTCATTTCTCACACTTCCAAGAATTGCTCGCGCGACCGACTTCGTCTGCGCCGACTTGCATTCATAGTTGTTTCGCGTACTACTCGCGACCGATCTACAACATCTGTTTAAGGTATGGATCGATCTCTCCCTTTACTTTTTAAACTTGAGTTTTTACTTGAAAGTACTTTGTGCTTTTCCACGCCTCGTGATAGGGGGTGTCAGGTCGAGGGATGGCCAAATCGCCCCCTCTCATGAGTGTTCTGCTCGACCGACCTGACTCGTTCCCTTTATCACAGGTTGCATGCCACGGACGAAACTGACCGCCCGTATTCCCGGAAAACCACCGCAATCTTTCGCTACATACATGTCGAGGCCGGGCGAGCCCAATCTCCACGAGGCGGAGTCTAAGTCGTCTTCGGGCGACAAAGGTTCTAGCTCTTCTGGCAGTTCCTCGGGCAGTACGAGCTCGAGTTCCCATTCTTCTGGCCGAGGATCGGCCAGCTCAAAGAGCCTTGGCTCCAGGTCTGTCCATTCTGGGGAGCGGCCGTGCAACTCTCCACCGCCAGAGGACATTGTTTCTCGAGCGGAGGGAGGAGAAGAAGATGTCGATGTGATTATCATTGATGATGATGAAGCGCAGAGTGCCGTCCCAGTCGCGGACGAGGAGATGGTGGAGGCCGAAGGCGGCCGAGCTGAAGAAGTCCACGGGGAAGAGGTGATTCACCGGCCGATGGTTCCGTGCGAAGTAAACATCGGAGGGTCGAACGAAGGGTCGGCCGAAGTTCAAGAAGATGTAGCCCGAGATGTATCTGACATGTCTTGGGTATCGGAAACTCTTCGCTCTCATAGGAGCATTATTACTGTCGGCCACGTTGCATTGCCCGACCTGCGGAGCCGCCTCGACGATTCACCGGGCTGGAGGGTGAGAGGCATGAAGGACGGCGAAGATATTGCAACTTATTCTTCCAACTTCAAGTTCACGATGTATCGGCTCGTGTTCGAGAGGATGAAGATTACCCCTCCTTTTACTGAATTTCAACGTGACGTCCTGCGTCACATCGGGGTCGCCCCTTCTCAACTCCATCCTAACGCATGGGCGTTCCTGAAAACTTTCGAGATCCTCTTGACTAAGCTGGGTCGGCCGGTGTCGATGATGCTGTTCTTTACCCTCTTCGAGTGAAATGTGGCTCGGGAGAAGGCTAACTGGAGAAGAGGGAGCGTGTCTCCTTTAAGATGCGAAGACTCATCACCGGTTCTTCAAAGCATACCAAGAGTCCTTGGGAGCGGCCTGGAGAAGCCAGTACTTTTGGATCGTTCCCACTGAAGAGACTGGTAAGGCCGTATCGGAGTTCAACCGGACAGAATGCTCGGTCCCCCTTACTTTCCCATCATGTGGAACGAGGCTCACTTCGCGCAGCGGCACGGGATTACATTTACAACTGCCAAAGACTTGGGGAGGCCGACCTGCGGTCTCTGGATATGATCAAGCGTCAAGGGCATGATGCGTCCGCATCCTAAGGCGACATACCTTGCCGACCCTTTGTCTTGCTCGAGGCCGGGACACGGAGGCCGAGATCGGTTTGCTTTTGGACTTTGCCTTTACATTTTATTGTTAACGCTTTTTTCTAACCTTTTGACTTGTCGTTTCGCAGAGAGAATGGCCGGTAAAAATTGGGCCGTGATCGAGTCAGTTCTGAATCCTGCCGCAATTCCAGGAGCTAGGAGGTACGACGGATCTCGGCCAGGGGATGCCCCTGAATCGTCCTCCAAGGTGCCCCCCACTCCCAAGGGCCAAAAGAAAAAGCCAGCACAGATTTGCCAAGCTGTTCGGTCGCCTCCTCGTACCGACGATCGCTCCGCCAAGCGGATAAGGCTCGACGACCGGAACATGGATTCCGCCAAGGCCGACCTCCCTATTCTCTCGCTCGAGGGTTTAGGACAGGTCGAGCTCGAGTGGTTCAGGAAGAGGCCGATGGAGGTCTGCGCTTCTCTCTGCTTGGGGATAGACAAAATCATGGCCGAGGTCGGGGCCGAAGCTGAAGGTACTTGTTTTTTCAATCCGTTATTTCTTTCGTTTTAGATCGACCGACTAATAGCTGGACGATCTCTGTTTGCAGGGGTCGCGTCGCCAAGGAGGCTTTGACTGAGCTGCAGGTGAAGTACGACAAGCTTGCCAAGGCCAAGAAAGAAGCTCTTCAGCGGGGCGAGGAGGACCGGGCCAAACTTGCCAAGAGGAATAAGGAGCTTGGTGGGCAAGTGACAAGTCTGAAGAACGACGTCGAAGCCTTGGAGAAGGATAAGGCCAGATTGGAGGCCGAGAATCTTTGAGCTGCGGCGAAGATCCAAATGGTGGCCTGGGCCGGTCGGGGAAGCGGCAATCGGCGGTTCTATAACGCTCTTGCTCAGGCGCGTGCCTTGAATGCGGATCTGAAAATCAACTTCGATGAGAAGATGATTAAGCCCGCCCATTACGTCGTGGAGAACAAGATCATGCTGCCTGAGCAAGTTGACGAACAAGGAAATGTTGTTCGCCCGGCCACCGTTCTCTTCTGAAGTCTCTAAAGCCCGCCTGCGAGCGGAGTAATTTACAGAATAGTTTAACTTGCCTTCGGGCACAACAATTTTCTGCCTTCGTGCGATGCATTTTCAATTTAGTGGATGCTCGGCTTCGACCGGGCGTCCCTTGTTTGTAATGACAATTTCTTTCCGTTTGATTTGTTTGTTTACTTAAATTTGATTGCTTCGCATTTATTTTTCTAAGTTTACGAACTTTAAATTTAGGTCGCTCGGCATTCTTACCTGCTAAACGGTGCCCACTCGGTGACACTTGATTGGGCCATTCCGATGGCACTCGATTGGGCCATTTTGATGGCACTTGTTGGGATCATTTTGATGACCTCTCGAGGTAGGTCGTTTCGACGGCCTATTGCGATGGGTTATAACTTAACCCTTGGGCCATTTTCGATGGCACTCGTTGGAGTCAACTCGGTGACCGTTGCTTGTGCCGTCTCGGCGGCACACGCTACAGATCGTTTCGACGACCTGAGGTTCGTGGGTTATCTAACCCTTGGGCCATTTCGATGGCTCTCGAGGTAGATCGTTTGGACGATCTGATCAAGTTGATAAATCTTCGATCGCTCCTTTGCCACGGGCAATCTTGAGCGACCGGTCATACATTCTTGCAAGAAAGTAAAGAACACATCATATTTCTAAAGGTCAGGCCTGTGTAAAAAACCCGGTGGGAAAAAGAGCGCCTGCCTGCTTTTCATTTCTAGATCGGTCGTCATTACATTCAAATCATTCATTACATTCAAACGTAATATTTCCTAAGTTTTTCTGCATTCCACGTTCTGGGGATAGTCGCCCCATCCATGGTTTCCAGCTCGTAAGCCCCCTTTCCAGTCTTGTTGATGACCCTGTATGGACCTTCCCAATTTGGTGCGAGCTTCCCTTGGCGTGCATTCTTGTTTCCTACGTCGGCCCGTCTTAGAACGAGCGTGACCGACCGTGAAAGTCTCTCTTTGCACGCGAGTATTATATCCGGCTGCGACCTTACGCTTGATCAATTGCTCTCTTAGTGACGCTTGGTGTGCGCATTTCTTCAATTAGGTCCAATTCTTCTCGAATAGCTCGGTCGTTGTCAACCACTGTAGGGGGATTCGAAGTTCTCCAATTCAGCTCGCCCATCTCTATGGGTATCACAGCATCGGTCCCATATACCAGTCTGAATGGGGACTCCCCAGTCGTTGAGTGAGTGGTCGCCCCAGTAATCCCATAGAACGGATTGCGACTCTTCGACCCGCCTCCTTTCGCTTCATCGAGTCTTCGTTTCAAACCTCGTAGGATGACTCTGTTGGCCGCTTCAGCTTGGCCGTTTGTCTGAGGGTGCTCGACCGAGGTGAAGCGCTGTTTTACCCCTAAGTCGGCCAACATTTCTCTGAATCTCTTGTCTGTGAACTGGGTGCCGTTATGCGTTATTAGTTCTTGAGGATCCCAAAGCGGGCCAACACACACCGTAGAAGAATTTGCTTACTTTGCCGAGGGTGATGGTTGCAAGAGGCTCGGCCTCGACCCACTTAGTAAAATAATCTACCGCCACGATCAAGAACTTGAACTGGCCTGGAGCAGGTGGGAACGGGCCTAGCAGATCCATGCCCCACCAAGCGAACGGCCAAGGTGAGACAAGACTTTGCAACTCTGTGGAAGGTGCAATGTGGACATCAGCATGTATTTGGCATTTCTTGCACTTCTGAACGAGCTTCTTGGCATCCTCGTCCATGGTCGGCCAATAATAGCCGCCACGAGGACCTTCTTAGCTATGGAACGAGCGCCACGGTGACTCCACAAATACCTTCATGAATGTCCTCAAAGACATGGTCGGGTGAAGCCGACCGACGTAAGACACCTTAACAATGGAGAGGAGAATCCTCTTCTGTACAACTTTCCTTCTATAACCGAATACTTGGTCGCTCTGAGCCTGACCAACTTAGCTTGCTTCGGATCGCTCGGTTCTTCCCCTTCAACAATGTATCTCAGGATAGGGGCGATCCAATCTGAATCCGTGTTGACACACAGAACGGCCAACGACTGACTTGGCTTGGTCGATACGCTCGGCCGATTTAGAGTTTCCTGAATCAAACTTCTGTGATTCCCCGGGGTCTTCGTACTCGCAAGTTTCGATAGAATGTCTGCTCGAACATTTTCGGTCCGAGGCACATGAGTCACTTCAGCCCGGTCGAACTGCTTGAGAAGCTCTCTTACTCTGGCTAGGTAATTCTTCAGCACGTCGTCCTTAGCATCATATAATTCTTTGATCTGCGAGACGACAAGCAAGGAGTCTGATCGAAGTTCAACCCGGTCGACATTGAAGTCCCTGGCGAGCTGCAGGCCAGCTATGCACGCCTCATATTCGGCCTGATTGTTCGATGTATGGAAAGCGAAAGTCAGAGACACCTCCACGGCCGAGCCTTGAAATTCTCTAGTATTAGGCGGCTCCACTTCCTTTGCTATTAGACGACCCATCTACGTGCAAGATCCGGTCGTTTCGACTTGATCTTCCGGGTAGGAGTCATTTCGGCTATAAAGTCGGCCAACACCGCGCTTTTGCGGCGATCCGATTCAAATTTAATGCCAAACTCATCGAGTTCTACGCCCACTTTATCATTCGTCCCGCCAGTGTCCGGCCGATGAAGGACTTGCTGATTGGGTGATCGGTCCTTACCACGACACGGTGAGCCACAAAGTAGGGTCTCAACCTTGAGCAAAGAATCAAGAGTGCAAGAGCAAACTTCTCTATTTTACTCGTACCTCACTCGGGCCGCTTGCAACACTTTACTAATAAAGTAGACCGGATTTTGTTTGGATCGCATTCTCGACCAACACGGCGCTCGAGAACTTCTTCCGTGATAGCCAAGTACAAGTACAACGTTTCGCCCGGCAGCGGCTTAGTCATAATTGGCGGATTGGTCAAAGCTTGCTTCAATTCATCCAACGCCCGCTGGCATTGGTCAGTCCACTCAAAATCCACCTCTTTCTTGATCGATCCTAAATGATGGGGCGACTTGCAGGCCGCTTTGGGAATGAACCTGGACAGAGCGACCACCATGCCATTCAGCTGTTGTATTTCTCTTTTAGTCGTGGGCGGCCTCATATCGGCGACCGCCCTGCACTTCTCAGGGTTTGCTTCTATCCCTCTTTCAGTCAGGTGGAAGCCCAAAAATCTGCCGGCCCTCACCCCAAAGGTACACTTCTCAGGATTCAGTCTAAGTGAGTTCTTCCTAGCTTCTTCAAATATTTCCCTGAGGTCGCTCACATGATCTGGGTCGGTCACGCTTTTGATGATCATGTCATCCAAGTACACCTCCGAGATTCGATCGATCTGCCTCTTGAAAATTTTGTTCATCATCCGCTGGTAGGTCGCTCCAGCGTTCTTTAGGCCGAAAGGCATCACCTTGTACTGAAAATTTCCCCGATCTGTCATGAAGGCTGTCTTGTGTCGATCGGGGGGATACATCGTGATCTGATTGTACCCTGAGTAAGCGTCCAGAAAAGACAGTAATTTGTAGCCCGAGGCCCCATCGACCAGCTTGTCGATGTTGGAGTGCGAGGAAGGCATCCTTCGGGCATGCCTTATTTAGATCGGTGTAGTCTACACACATCCTCCATTTGCCATTCTTCTTTTTGACCAACAACGACATTGGATAGCCAGTCGTGTACTTGATCTCTTCTATGAAATTGGCCTTTATGAGGTCCTCAGCGGCCTTTGTGGCGGCTTGAGATTTTTCCTCGTTCGAGCACGTCTTCTTTGAAGCGGCCAAACCGACCCCTTCATCGATTGAAAGTTGATGGCGAGCTACTTCGATGGGAATGTCGGGCATATCTGATGCCTGCCATGCGAACAGGTCAGCATAGTCTCTCAGACATTGCACAAGGTCTTGCTTCACTTGCTCCGGTAGGTCGCCACCGAGCTTGACTATCTTTGTTGGGTCGTCTCCCAACTGCACATCTATTAGCTCTCCATTAGGTTACGGCCTTTTCACTGTTTTTTCGACTCTCGGGCTAAGTCATCATCGTTATCCTCTGGGTCGTTGTCTGGATCATACCGAGCATCCAGATCAGTGACATTGACTTGATGGCCTTCGCCAGTGCTTCGAACCTTTGGGCCAAGGTCTACCTCGTCGCAAATTTGTTGATACAGATCGTGGCACCGTCTTGCTGCCTCTAGGTCGGCCGCCGAGAATAACTACACAGTGCGTCTTTGCTTTGTAAATTTCATCTTGGATGTCTTCATCGACGCCACGGCCTCTAACTTGCCCGTGGTCGGCCTACCAATGATACAATCGATAGCATGATTTGAGGGGGAGTCACGAGGAACGTCGTGCGGACCGTCCCCGTACAAAGTGCTATCTCGTCGCCACCAAATGTGACCATGAGTTCGATTGTTCCCAGCGGGTGGGTGATCGCTCCATTGAAGCCCGTCGGTAGTAGCTCGGCACAGGGAATTATCTCGCTCCGATCGACCTTAATCTTGTCAATCAAACCTTCAAACATGATGTCGGCCGAGCTACCCTTGTCGACTAGAATTTTTTGAACTTCAGTATTGGCCATAATCGCCTCGATTACCAGCGGAACATAAGCGCTTGGCTTTGCCATCGTGCGGTCGTCGTCTCCAAGCGAGATGGGGTGCTGTTCGAGACCGGTGGGATCGTTGATGTTGAACCGACCATCAGGATCTCGTCCCACTTCCTTTTGGTGTCTTTATTTGATTCTCTACGGTCCAACGGGTTGCCACCATGAATGACCATAGCCACGTTGCGACCTCCGGATCGTGGGGCTTCTCGATCTTGAGACAGGTCTTTGTCTTGGGCGCTGAAACAACTAGGGCGCCTTTCCTCTGTCGGGATCGACTTCTTTCTACGCTTCTCTTGAGGTCGGTGCGCCTTCCTCCGACCTCACATACTTTCCCAACTTTCCTTTACGGATGAGTTCTTGATATCATCTTTGAGGGCCATACTGATCGTTAGTATCATGACCCTTGCTTTTGTGGTAACGGCAATACCTTTTAGTCGGCGTGCCCCTTCTTGAGCACGAGTGGATCGGGCCGCTTTACTCCCACAAATTCATTGTTTTGGCACTCGCTATAGATCCATGCAATAGAGGTGTTTAGCGAGTGCGATGATCGAACTTCTTATCTCGAAAGTCGGACCGATTGTCGCGGCGACCTTCATGCCCTTTGGCGGCCACTCTTGTGTTCTTCTTTAGGTCGTGCGCGCGACGGTCTTTCTTCTTTGCCAAGGTTTCTTCATACGCCATGTGGACGTTAGCCCTCGTTAAGAAGTAGCTGAGATCTTGGTAATGGTTAAGAGTGAATTCTTCTACGAACCGGTGGTCCGGTCGAATACCACGCTTCAGATATTTTAGCTTGTCCTTGTCTGACAAGTCACGAACGGACTCGGCCTCGGTGTTAAACCGGTCGATATACTGCCTCAGCGTCTCATTATCTCCTTGAACAACAGAGTCCAAGTATTCTTCATACCGATATTGGCAGCGGTTTGCAGTGTAGTGAGACAAGAATATTCTGATCAGGTCGTCCCATGAGGAGATGGAATTGGGTCGCAGAGACTCCCACCATTCCAATGCTCGGCCGTCCAGTGACTGGGGAAAAAGCCTGCATTTCATGGTCGGTCCCAATTCCCTATAACAGCAGTAATTATTGAAGTAGCGGAGATGTTTGTCTGGATCTCCTCGGCCGTCAAACTTGTTGAGATTGGGCGGCTTGCGGAGATCTCTCGGAATTTTGTAACGCCTGATCTCCCTGGAGAACGGGCCGTGCTCGTTCTGAATGCCGTTCGACCCAAAGGGTTGCATTGCGAGGCATGCCTCGTTGCCCGGCATTCCATAGAATCCTCCGGATGGGCCAGTTGGTGGAAGCTGAGGAGGCCTTCTGGGTCGCTCGCTTTGGCCTCTCCTTGGCCGATGCGAAACGTCCCTGATTCTTCCATCTCTGTAATCTTCCAGCTCTTCTCGAGAATCCCAAGATCTGCTTCTCGACCGACGTGACCCGGACGACTCATTGGAAGAGTACCTGGTGGGTGAGCGACCGGTGTCAGGACGGTAGCTAGAATCTTCATAGTCATTGGACATCGAACGGCGTCTCACGCGCGTTCTGCTCGGCGACCTATCGCGCCTGCCGCGTCTCGCCGGAAGCGATGGGTGGTGCTCTCCGGCGAGAGATGCTCGCCGTGGAGGAGCGGTGTCTTCGCGCCCGGTCGGCGGCGGCGAAGGTTCTCCGTCTTCTTCCACGCGGCGGCCCGAATCGACCTGCTTCGTCTTGAGAGATGAGCGCGCCTCGATGCGATCACCGATTTTTGTTTTGCGAGTTTGCAAAGCGGCGAAATGACATGGTCGGCAGAGGTTCACGAATGCCGCTTCAATCGGCTTCGGCGGCAAGTCTCGAGAACAGCGGTTGAATCTGTTGGAGGATAGGTCGTGGCCGACAGTTGTGCACCGGGCTCTTGTCGCGAAGTCCTCGAGACTCGTGGATCGTGATTTGGCCACGCCCTCAGAAGTCTGCTGGCCGATTCTGCCGGAGGGATTGAGTCGAAGTGGCCCGCGTCTGGGGGCGATCGCGTGGAGCCATGAAGGAGGTAGGATAGCGCCGCGGGTCTCCCATCGTGGTCGCCAATTGATCGTACCTTGACCAATGAAGTGTTGAAGTATTGATTGATTCGTCAAATGGGCCGGTCGTTGAATAAGTGAAAGGACCGGTCCTGGCTTCACGCGTTGAACACCTCGGGTGGTACCTGCAAAGACACTCCGACGATCTAGTGAGAGGTCGCTCGGGCAGATAGCACAAGTTTAGAGAACGTCCCTGATGCCATATGCGAATGGCGTATATATACTGCGAGGTCCGACCGTTTTGCGAAGATTTCGGCCGGCGAGAATTGCGCTCCAAGCAGCGCGTTTGGGCCGATCGAGATGGGCTGGGCCGCAGGTCCAATTGCTGTTGGCAGTCCTCGTATTTGCTAATACACCCAGGAACACTTCCAAGATGGGTTTGGGAGGTGTGTTGATGCAGGATGGGAAGGTAGTTGCTTATGCGTCTCGGCAGTTGAGGACACATGAGAAGAACTATCCTACTCATGATTTAGAGTTGGCTGCTATTGTGTTTGTGCTGAAGATTTGGAGACACTATGTCTATGGTACCAGATTCGAAGTGTTCAGTGATCACAAGAGTCCAAGTACTTGTTTGACCGAAAAAGAGTCAATATGAGGCGAGGCGTTGGTTAGAGCGGTGAAGGATTATGATTTCGGCTTGAACTATCACCCCGGGCAAAGCTAATGTCGTGGCTGATGCGTTAAGTCGGAAAACTTTGCATATGTCAGCTATGATGGTGAGGGAATTGGAGTTGATTGAGCAATTCCGTGATTTGAGTCTGGTTTGTGAAGTGACACCCCAGAGACGCCCAGAAGTTAGATGTGAAGCTGGTTGACTTGCTAGTTCTTTGGTGAGAAAGGCGTAGATGGGGAATACTGAGTTGGATTCCCGGGGTGTGTTGAGATTCGAGGGCGAATTTGTGTTCCGGATGATGCTGAGTTGAAGAAGATGATACTGGAGGAGAGCCATAGGAGCAAGTTGAGCATTCATCTGGGTGCTACTAAGATGTACCATGATCTGAAGAAACTGTTTTGGTGGCCTGGTATGAAGAGGGAGGTAGCACAATTTGTTTATGCATGTTTGACTTGCCAGAAGTCAAAGATTGAGCACCAGAAGCCTGCGGGGTTAATGCAACCTTTGGAAATTCCGGAATGGAAGTGGGACAGCATTTCCATGGACTTTGTGACTGGGTTGCCAAACACTGTGAGAGGGTTTGACACTATTCGGTGATTGTGGATAGGTTGACCAAGTCTGCCCATTTTATTCCTATCAACATCACCTATCCTGTGCCAAAGTTGGCTAGAATATACATTCAGGTGATTGTGAAGCTGCATGGGGTCCCGAAGAGTATTGTGTCGGACAGAGACCCGAGGTTTACATCTGAGTTTTGGGGAAGCTTGCAGGAGGCTTTGGGGTCCAAGCCGAGGTGAGTTCACTTATCATCCTCGGTGATGGTGGACGCAGAGAAACCATCCGATCTTTGGAGGATCTTCGAGAGCTTGTGTGCTAGAGCGAGGAGGTGCGTGGGATACACATCTCCCAGCGATTGAGTTCACTTATAATAACGGCCTATCATTCGAGCATAGGGATGGCTCCTTTTGAGGCCTTTGTATGGGCGGAGGTGTAGGACTCCTTGGTGTTGGCATGAGTCGGGGAGAGTGTTGTTCTTGGACCGAGTTGCTTAGGAGACTACGGAGAAAGTGAAAATGATCGGGAGAAAATGAAAGAGTCTCGTAGTCGGCGCAAAAGTTACCATGATAGGAGGAGAAAGGACTTGGAGTTTCAGTGGTGAGCATGTGTTCTTGAGGTCACGCCTATGACCGGTGTTGGGCGTGCTCAAGGCAAAGAAGTTAACTCCAAGGTTTATTGGACCGCACTAAATCACCGAGAGGGTTGGAAAGGTTGCTTATAGGGTGGCTTTACCGCTTAATCTTTCGAACTTGCGATGTCTTCCACGTGTCACGGCCTTGGAAGTATATTCCGGACTGTCTCATGTTATC
Organism: Oxytropis ochrocephala; assembly: GCA_020916435.1. Classification (NCBI taxonomy): domain Eukaryota; kingdom Viridiplantae; phylum Streptophyta; class Magnoliopsida; order Fabales; family Fabaceae; genus Oxytropis; species Oxytropis ochrocephala. Next base: position 30,829,686 of record CM037094.1, on the reverse strand, counting down.
CACATGGATGATGTGGAGGTACGTGAGAACCTCACTGTGGAGACTATGCCATTGAGGATTGATGATAGAGAAGTAAAGGTGTTGAGAGGAAAAGACATTGCCTTAGTCAAGGTAATGTGGTTGGGAGCTGCTGGTGAGAGTATGACTTAGGAGGCCGGAGAGCAAGATGCAGAGTCTTATCGAGTTATTTGACCAGTGCAATTTCGAGGACGAAATTTCCTAAGTGGGTGAGAGTTGTAACACCCTAAATGATTTAATTAAGTAATTGATTAAATTATTTAAAGTGTTGCACTATTTTAATTATATTAAATATAATATAGTGTTTTATATTTAGTATTTTATTTTTTTAATAGAAGGGAGTGGTATTAGAAATACCAGAGCTGCTGTTTTGGGTCCAGGAGCCCAAGCCCAATGACTTAGGCTCCTAGGGTTGGTGCATTTCGCACCAAAGGAAGAAACAAAGAAAGAAAACGAAAGAAAGAGAGAAGAGAGAAGAGACGACTTCAGCGGCACACGAGAGAGGAGAAGAGAAAGGGCTTGATCGCAAGGGAGAAAGGAGAAGAGGAAAGCTCCATAGTTGCTGTGGTTCTTGTACGTGACTTGGTGAGAATCAATTTCTACGGTTAATTCGAGGTAAGGGGAGTCTCACTCTATAATGGAGTGGATAATGAGTTATATGTAGATCATAGGCCTTGTTTTATGATTGATGATTGTTTGATGATTTGAACCATTGAATTAGGGTTTATAACAAGTGATTTCGTGAATTGTGATGTGTTTTGATGTTGAGTATGAAATTGATTGTTATAATATGCAATTAGAAGTATTAGAGTGGTTATGGAGTGATTTGATTTGGGAGAATTTGGAAAAATTGGGGTTTTTGAGTTAGGGGCGCCAAAGTGCTAGGATTTATGCGCCTGTGTACTGTTCATGAGTTGATTTGGGAGTTGGTGCAGAAATGCCACTGCCAGGGCGCCACTTTGCTGAGGAATTGGCGCTGGTTATCTTGTTCACGTCTTTGGAATTGTGTCTGAGCGCAGGTGTGTCAGTGACTGGGCGCCAGAATGTGGGTGTTTTGGTGCCTGGGGAGTGAAACTTAGCGTTCTAGGCACAATTTCTTGTGCCATCTTTTGCATTCACCTGCCCAAATCCAATTTTAAGTGTTTTGGCTCGAATGGTTTTCTGTTTGCAGGTGTCATTTTAAAAATGTTCCGGGGAGGCATTGTGCGTGTATGTAAATGGGGTGGGTTGAGTGGAACTTAGTGTTCTAGGCACATTTTCCCGTGCCATCCTTTGCATTCATCTGCCCAAATTAAATTTAAAACATTTTGGCTCTAGTGGTTTTCTGGTTACAGGTGTTATTTTACAAATGTCCCGGTGGGGGTGGCTTTGTGTGTGTAAATGGGGTGGGTTGAGTGAAACTTATATTTCTGGACAAATTTTACTGTGCCAACTTTTGCAATCACCTGCCCAAAAACATTTTTAAACAATTTGGCTCGAGTGGTTTTTTGTTTTCATGTGTCGTTTGAGAGATGTGCTAGAAGGCTTTGCTGTGGCGCTATGAGTGTGTGCCTAGGGGGTAGTTTGGGTGAAACTTTGAGTTCTAGGCATAATTCACCGTGCCATATTTTGTATTTACCTGCCCAAAAACATTTTTAAACCTTTTTGGCTCGAGTGGTTTCTGTTTTAAACGTCTTTGTGTCTTTGGGTCAGTGTGGGCGCCAAAGCAGTCTTGCCAGGTGCACAGGCGGCGCTGTGTGTCGAGTTTGTGTCTCGAGTTTGTGTCTAGGAGGTGCCGCCTAGAGGCGCCAGTTGCTAGAAAAGTGGCGCCCGATGCGGTCGTGTTGCCCTGGGCGCCAAATCGGCGAGTTCTGGCGCTAGTCTTTGTGTTGCACTAGGGCGCCGATCGTGTGGGGAAAATGGCGCCTAGTGCTGCCAAGTGCCTAAGCGTGTGTTGTTTTGGTCCCTAGGTGACAGTTTGGTCCCTAGATGACTGTTTTGGTCCTAAATGGTGGTTTAGGTCCTTAAGTGAGGTTGAGTCCTCTAGATGAGATTAGTCCTTGGGACTTAATTATGTTGAGTTTGTATCTTGAGATGACTGAGGATGACATGGGGGCATGAGCCGGAGGGCCAGGCCATGGGGGCTATAAATGAGACTAATAATGAGGTAAGAGTTAGTGCGTGGATTGAGATATTGTAAATGTGTTTGTGTTGTATTCATGGAGTCTCATGCATACATTCGGCTGCGGTCGCGACGTTTATAAACTTATTGTGAGGCCGGAGGGCCAGAGTCATGAGGACTCAATTTGATAATGAGACTGCCGGAGGGCAAATAATGAGACTGCCGGAGGGCAAATAAGGAGACTGCCGGAGGGCAAATGGTACCACATGCATAACTACATTGCATACATTCACATGAACACATGAGCATTATTGAGTGATGATTGGTGTGATTGATTGTGCTGTGAACTGTGATTGTATATATTGCCTATTATCACTTTCATTATATAGTTCGAGACTCACCCTTTCTGTTGTTGTTTACCACAGGTAGTCATGAGTGAGGGCTTGCTACCTTCACTACTTCCCGAGTCGGTCTGCTCTGATACGTAGCACCTAGGGGTTTGGGGTTATGAACTTTAGTTTGTTTTGTTTTGCTCATTGTTGAGCTTATGAGTATTGTTTTGAGACTGCTGAGTACCATTTTGAGATGTAGTTTATATTCCGCTGCATGATATGAGTTATCCCACGTTTTTGTTATGGTGTTATGTATTGATACCTTTTATGAAATTTGAACCATTTGTTTGAGTGTTTTTATTAGATGAGTGTAACGCTCCATTTAATGAGAAATGATTTTTATACTCTGATTTTTATTATAAATTACCGGGTAGAAATGGGGTGTTACATCTTGCTTCTACGTACCTCCAGATGCAATGGAGGAATCAAAGCTACGTAGTTCTTCCTGAAAAAGTTTGTGGGTTGGTATTTTTTAGTGCAGGGGTCCTAGTGTAACGCCCCAAAAATTATTGGCTATTTATTTAATAAATTATTGGGGAGTAGATTGTGGAAAAATATTAGAAATAAAAATATGGTATTTTATTAAATCAAGGGGGTTGAATTGTAACACCCAAATTTAAATGAGTGGTGGTTCTTTTAGTATGTGTTGTTTTATGAATCATTTTTATTTATATGGTTAGATTATTTTCTTGAGTGTTTGAGTCATTAAAATTAGTTGAAATCACTTTAAAGGGTATTTTTATATGCTATTGGTAATATATGATTAATAATATTCTATATTTATTTTATTCTATTAAATACCAGCATTTGAGATATTATTTCTTTAGAAAGTTATTTTGGTCTATTGAGGTGTTAAAATAAAAGTTATAGTGATATTGGGCTCTAAAAGTATTTAAAATGAGTTTTTGGGCTGTTTTACTCGCATACACCCCCTTGTTGCCTACTGGACGCACCACCCAATGCAGCTCACTTAAGCCCAGCGCACCCTCCCATCCCACGAACTGACCTATGACCCGACCCACCTGCTCCTCTTCTCCTTCAGCGTGAAGCTCTGCGCAAAACGGAAGCCATGTCTCTCCCTCAGCCGTTTCCTCTCAATCACGTTCTCACTCTCCTCTCCATGGTTGACCCTCAAACTTCACACTTCCACTCGAAAATGGCCGCTGAGCATGAATATGGAGTCCGTTTCTTTAATCATGGTCCCGTTTCACCTGTATTCGTGTTCTCGACCACGACCAAGACTCCTCTAGCCTCTCTTCACTCACGCACGCGTAACAATTGAGAGCTCACGGTGTTGCTACGTTTTCCCTTCTAGACTCGAAACGCTCAAACCTTGGTAGATGCATGTCTCGTTCAGACTCTCATGGTCATTTGTTGCCATTGGAAGCTTATTTGAACCGCTACTCGAATCTTCACCAGTCAGCATTATCAACGGATTCTAACCACAGTAAAATACCCAAATCTGCACGAAACACTGTGAATGGTCAATCCCTTGTAATCTGTATTTTAAGTTCAGATCTAGATTTGAGTCCTTCGGTTTTCGACTTCGAATCATCGTCTCGTTCGGGTACTTTTCGATATGTACCTTTTCTAAAACATGATTAGTCATTTTTAATATTTACTGGGTAATTAATTGAGTGTTATTGTTGTCTAACTATATGAGTATGAGTTGATGATCACGTCGTCAGATTCAGATCACGCTTGGAAGCTCTAGGAAGAAGAAAGGCTTGATCGTGAGCAAGGATGGAGAAAGGGAGAAGAAGAGCTTCTTGTTGTTGTGGTTTTGTTGGTGACTCCCTAGAGAGAGCTTCGTCTTCGGTTTAATCAAGGTAAGGGTGGGTCTTGCCTTATAACAAGGGATATAATCGGTTGTATGTTAGGGTTAGAATATTGATTGTGTTTTTGATGTGGTTTGATGATGAAATTGTATTTTCAATGATCATTGAATGATTGAGTGAATCATGATAATTATGTAGGAGATCGATTCGCATGTGAATTGTTGTTAGAGAGCGTATTTGATAGTGTTAGAATGATTATGGAGTGTTTTTGGAATTGTTGTTGATGATTGATCATAGGAAAATTGGGAAAATTGGGTGTAGGGAACCCTAAGTGTCATAGGGCGCCAAATGCTAGGGGAAATGGCGCCCTGTGCTGTGCTGTGCTGTGCAGTGTGTGTGTGTGTGTGTTGCTGCCTGGGTGCCATTGACTGCCCAAAATGGCGCCTGTGTGCGCCGGTGGCATTGTGTGCGTGTGTGTCCTGGAGCTGGGCGCTAATGTTGGTTGCCCAGGGCGCCAGGATGGCGCCTGTGTGGTATGTGTGTTGCTGCATGTGTTGTATGTGTGTTGTGTCTAGGTGCAGGGCGCCAAAATGTGGCTGCCCATGTGCCTGCGTGTGCCTTGTTCAAGTGCAGGGCGCCAAGTGGCTGCCTTGTGGCGCCTGGTGAGGCGCCAAGTGTAACACCCCCTTACTCTTAATACTTTAATTTATAAAATCAGAGTTCAAAATCGTTTTTCTTTTTCTTCTTAAAGATACATTCTCAAGAGAATGCTACGTTTCTCAAACATCGCCCTCACTTAGCCAATAATACTTTTCATTTATAAAATATAATTGCGTGATACATAGCACGACTTAAATGGGACGAACCCTCAAATTCTAATACATCAATCTATTACAGTTAAACACTAAACTTAAACAACTAATAGACTACCCGGCTTCCCAGTTGGACGTCACAGAGCAAGACGCCACAACTAGGCTGAGGGAAGAAAGGACCTTCACTCAGGATCACCTGCACATCACCTGTTTGTCGCCACGAGAGCAGGCAACATAAAAACAGTAGGGTGAGTCTCTAAACACAAATAGCAATGTTTATAACAAACCTCATGCTAAAACAAACACAAACAACACCTCAACTCACACAAAACAAGTCATCTCAAAGAGGGCTATGACACTCGGTTCATATCACAAAATAATACTACAATCGATTGCATGACTTATATGAATGATGCGGACCCATACTTCCAGGTATATGCATGATGGATCCATTAAGACCAAAGTCTTCACTGCTATCACCTTCGGATCAAGTCCTTAGGACCAAGTCCTCTGCTATCACCTTAGGACCAAGTCCTTAGGACCAGGAAGTCTCTGCTATCACCTTATGCTTATGATTTATGCGACGCCATGAACAATGCATAACACACAACATATACATTATCCAATTAAATCATAACACCATTTCAAGAAACTCACCAATTAGACCGCATGCCTTTTATTCATAAATAGGACCTAAGTCCTCTGCTCACTATAGGACCAAGAAGTCCTCTGCATTCACCATTTCATTTATTTAATGCCCTCTGGGACTTCATCATTTATTACTCCTCTACTCATAGCCCTACGGCCAAAACAACTCTCATACATCATTACGGCACTAAGGCCAACAGCTCCATAGCTCGGCCAACAGCTCCATAGCTGTCGCCCAGCTCAACGAGCACCTCCGACACTCAAGCATTTGACTAACAGTCAATCCGAGTACTCCAACGTCACTTAGGACCAAAACTACACCTAAGGACCAAGACGACACCTATCGCTCCATCTCTTGGACTTAACGTCACTACTGTCGCACTCACCGTCGCCTCTCGCAGTGAAATACGCTGAACATAACTCATACGCATCACCTCGGTACCCCATTTGTCACCTCAGCAAAGACACAACACCTCGGCACACTGACTGTACCTCGGCTCACTACTATTTCGACACTCCTGCCTTCGTCATACTCAACTACGATTACGCTATGGTCGACATTTCCTAACGTGAACCTCACGCATTATTACCTATTACCGACTCCAACTACGCTAGATTCGAATACACTCGCTTGGAATTGCGCCTAAGTTCGACCACACTAGTCTCGCCTATACTGACTTCGACTATGTTGATCTCGGAATAAGCCTAACTTCGACTGTACTAGTTTATAGCAACTCCACCTAAGTACATACACCACCCAACTCGGCATATACACCTCGGCTTACCTACTCTGCACACCGGTAACCACAAACCGGCCTTACGCTTGGCTTCAAGTTCACTGATTTCATCACTCAGCTTACTTACGCACTACCTCATCTTCCAACCCTCACTCACTCTTCATTTAACTACGTTACCTGTCAACACTTAGGATTACACCGACCTCAGCCTTACACGCCTCAACTACACAGACTCCAACACTCTTTTGGTTAGCCAATGCACTTCAACCCTTAAATCTCTCTGTGCGCCTAGTCTTTCCCCTATTCTTTCTCCTTAGTTCTCAGTCTATAATCAAACCTACACATCACTATTACACAAGTTCTTCTACGTAGCTAACCCAATAAACTCATCACCGACCTCCACGAAGGTGATACAGCAAGCCTAGCTCACTGGGACTGAGAGTTCTCAGCTCCCCTGCCTCTCCCTTGCCTCTCACGATGATCATGTCATCACAACATCACCAAAATGAATGAAACACAGTCAACGCAAGCATCAAACAACACACATACAACTCAGAATACAAACACATGCTTGCTCACACACAAAGTCTATCATACATACATAACTATAAATGAATAGAGAGCCCCCTTACCTCAAAAGATTGAAGAAGTAGCACTCTCTCCACCAAGCCTTCCCGATCTACCAAGAGTCACCAACCCTCTCTAACAATCCAGCTCCTCCTCCTTAGCATTGAGCTCTTCCACGCCAAGCTTCCTCTTCCTCTTCTTCTTCTCTCTAAAAGCTAATCTCACCTACCACCTTTTCTCTCTTACTCTCCCTTTGACTTTCTTAGATTTTAGTGGAGTTAATGTCTCCCTCTCCTTCGACACACTCCCTTTAAGACATGCCTATTGGCTTCCAATGGGCAATGGGCCTAACTCTCATGGGCCTCTAATTACACTCCTCCATCACTTGCACTACTCCTCTTTTAATTAAATTACCACTCCCTTTCACTAACCACCACTCCTCATTTAAATCAAATACCTCCTAAATACCTTAAAACTCCAATTAATCCTTTGACTTAACCAAACGTTGTAAGCCTTAAAGAACCCACTAAATAAATAATTGAATTATATTTGGGGCGTTACAACTCTCCCCCACTTAGAATATTTTCGTCCTCGAAAATTTAGCTAATATAAACTCAGTTATGCTATATCTAGTTCATACCCGAGGTTACATCTGACCCTACCCAATGACAACAAGCATAATTCACAGCAAGGTCCCTGTCAAATTGACAAGAGACACAGAAAGCACACCAAGCAATACAAGACTCAAAGTTCGCAACATTTCGAAATTAATAAGACAAGGAATAGCATCGGTATTGACAATTAAATTCTAACGGATTACCCTTAACGAAACGCTTACGTTTCGTCACGTCCAAACGACGACACTTAAACTCCAATACCTCCCCATCTCAACCCATACACCTCGGTTCATCTTAGGGACAGCACCTTATCACTATTCAACTCGGCTACTACTCCTTGGTCACTCGTAACGACATCACCTCGCCACAACCCATCTCGCTTACTACCTCGCCACTCTAGGAAACCACATTTTCTTCGTCATTCACCTCTCCCATTTCACCTTTGATTGCTGGCTACAACTGACACCACTCTTCTACGTACAGCGCCTTTGCGCCTAGGGTTTTCTCAAACACCTTTTGGATCCTCAAAATCCCACCTAATTTATCCAAACACCCTTACCCTACCATTAGGAAACCACACTATAGCAATTACTTAATGTACAAATGTTCATCTCTTACATTAATCTATATCCAAGCTACAAATAATATCCTCCTCATCCCTTCATCCTATATCTCATACTGAATTTTAATCCTTTAATCATCCAAAGTTACACTTAAGTATCTATACTTCATCACATACTTACAGCTCTATAACCATCTACTCTCCTCGGCACATAGCCACGACACCTCGCCTCAACACTAAAATAGCATTTGGCGCACAGCAGTGGGGCTCCACTGTACGCAACACAGGCAGCTTGGGCACGGCATGGCGCCCTGCTCTGCGCCAAGACTTTACTTGCACACACGCACGGCTACCCAACTCGGCACCCAGTACAAAGTGCGCGCAACACGCCACAAAAAAACAAAACGCAAGGGGCATGCCATACTCGGCGCCCATTGCCTTACACGCCACGAGACACACACCACACCGAGCACACACTCACTCCTCTTCACCTCACCTCGGTATCCTCTTACCTACTTCTCGGCGACGTTACATTAATCGTCCATACATACACTTCACATCAATACATCCATATCTCTGCAACACTAGATTCGACATGCTTAAACTACACATACTGACAGTTCAACTCACTTATAGTTTCAACATCCTTAATACCTCTTAACCTCGACAGTACATACCTCGACCAGCATACACTTCACTTAGATAACTACAAGTCGACTGTACGCTTAAACTCAGACACCTTTACACTATGTCAGTCACTATCTCTATGTCTATTCACAACTCACCGAGCTCATCGCCACCAACAGTGGTGGACTTCAACGCCACTTAAATCAACGGCACTACGGCCAAACTAAAACTCACCAACACTTAGGGGACCCACGCGTCACCTAAGGGCCAAACGACTTCGCCTAAGGATCAACCATTTTCCTTGAAGGCTACCCCACTTCTCAAGACAACACCTAAGCAGCACCAAGCCTTCTCACTATAGAGAATGCCTAGAAGGCAACCCCAAACACCACGAGTACAACACAGAAAAACGAGGTCATAGACCCAACACTCAACGTCAGTCCCCTTTGGAACCTCACCACTTAAACACATCATCGCTCACAGCTCTAAAGCTGACTTCGCACCTCGGACAAAGCCCCATGGTTATTGTCCAACCCTCCACTCAATACTTTCACAATTGTAGTTCTCACGCTATCTCAACGCCCTCACACTAAACGTAGTGGACTAAACAGTCACTACGAGGGCTACAACTTTACCTAGGACTAAAACGGACTATCCTATTTCAACCACTTAAGCTTTCTCAACACCCAACAGCACTCCCAGTTACGCCGGGCAGCGCCTTGCGTGACTGTGGTTTCGAACGGAACCTCGGCACCATCCTCTGGCACCTCGGCATACGCATCACTCACCTCGGTACACAGGCACTAGGCCTCCTCTCTGCACCATAATCATCTCGGTATCTATACTTATACCACAACTACCTTACTTATTTCACCTTAGTCTTAACACAACTGGGTTACACTACTTCGATCCACCCTCAATCATCCCAGTTCACCACCTCGGCTACGCCTCCACTTAGGCGCGCACTACACTTTCAATGGTGCCCTTGCACCTGACCTCGGTTTCCTAGTTACTTCACTTAGGCAACCTATCCTTCCTCACTTCTCTTCGCCACTTGCCTCGCCTCACCGAGAACAAACCCATCTTCATCCACCTCGGTATACCTACGCTAAACGCAAACAAGGATTTTTGCTAACTTCACTTTGGCAACTACGAGTCGACTCTTGTAACGCCCCAAAAATAATCGGTTAATTATTTAACTAATTAGAGGGAATTAGCTTGCGGAGAAATATTAGAAATAATAATATGGTATCTAGTTAGATCTAGGGAGTGGTGTGGACCAATAATTAGGTGGTGAATGTATTTGAAGGGGAGTGTTTATATAATAAGGAGTGGTGGGTGTAATTTAATTGAAGGGGGTGATATTGGTAACTCCGGAGTGGTGAAGAATGGCCCAAGAAGCCCAAGCCCGATAGCTTAAGCTCCTTAGGCGCTAAGGGGTTAGGGTTTGCGCCCCATTGTGCAAGAAGAGAGAAAGAAATCAGAATTTAGAGAGAGTGAGAAGTAGGGAGAGCTGCGCTAAAGGAGAGGAAGGAAGGGGAATCTTCTCAAGTTTTCGGTAGTGAGTGAGATTACGGTTTCGAAGGAGGAAGGCGACGTTTCATTCGTGGTGTTGCTGAGTTCTTGCACGTGATTCTCTTAACCATCGCTTTCCTAACATCGAAAAATTCAAGGTAAGGGTGAGCGTTTCGGTTTAACGTGATTGGGTATATGATGGGTTTTGGGGTTTTGATGTTGTTTTAATAACTTGTGAGGTTGTTTGATGAATTCGATGTGATTGCTGAATGTTGTTGATGTCTTGATGAAATTGATGATTAATTGATGAATTCGGTGATTTTTGATGAATGTTTGAAGGTTGCGTGATGAGTTTCTGTGATTCCTTGGGGTATTTTGATGTGTCTATTGATGATCTTATGATGAATATTTTGATGAACAAAGTCATGTTTTGAAATCAAAAATTGAGTGGAAAAATATCGAAAATTACGAGTTTTCTGCGTTTTGTCGCCGCCGCTTCGCCGCGCGCCTCAGTCGCGCTCGGGTGGCGCCTCAAGCGAAAGAGTGATGCGCTGAGGGCTGATGTTTCTGTCCTCTGGCGCCTCACTGGCGCCTCACTCGCGCCCGGAGCGCGAGTCACTGTTCTCACCATGCTTTTGCACTTTGCTTTTTCACCGTTTTGTTGTTTATGCGTTTTGAAAAATTCATATCTTTTGAACCGGAACCCGATTGAGGCGTTCTAAGATGCGTTGGAAAGCTTATTCAGAGGCCTAACTGAATATTCTACTTTTAAGGAAAAATAAACTGTTTTGTGGTAGTTGATACAAGAATGAAATGTTATACTATTAGTGTGCTAATTGACTATGGCTAAATTGTGGTTTACCACTAAGGTCGTAATTTCTTTCATCGTGTATTTACAAGGGCATCACCGAGAGCCTTGAAAAGGTGGCCAATGCCTGTTGCAAGTAGTATCGCTACTCGAGTAATCCCATAGTCAATCAGTTCACTATTTTATAACACACTAAACCAAAAGATAACAGAAAAATATATATATTTTAAATGATGTTGGTGTGTATTGGTTTTGACGAGTTGCGGTAAATGTTCCCTATGAGTGTAATTAGGATGGTGTTGTAGTATGATTTGTGTGAAAGGTGATGAGTTCACTCTATGAGTGATTATGATGTTGTGATATGACTTGTGATGTTTTGTGAAGAATATACTCTATGAGTATAGTTTTAATAATGTTGTTGTGTGACTGTGATGAATTGCGAAGAATACACTCTATGAGTGTTGTATGATGATGATGGTGAGTACTCCAGGTGAGTATTTTGATGAAATGCACATGTGAATATAGAATCTCATGGCATGTGCATAAATGTGAAGAATAGGCTTGACCTCTTTGCGAAGAATAGGCTTCGCCTCCAAATAAGAATAGGCTTGGCCTCCAAATAAAGAATAGGCTTCGGCCTCTTAATTGTGATGAATATGGTACCATCATGCATTATGCCCTGGTGGGGGTTGCACTTTCATACATCATTATAACTGTGAATTGTGCTGTTGTGATAGGAGCTGTTGTTGTGTGACCGTGAATTGGTGATGTTGATGATGCTATGTGATTGCCTGCTCTCATTTCTCTATTATGTATATGATTATGTTTTATTGAAATTCTCACCCCTTCTGCTTGGAATGTTGCTCTATGGTGGCAACGCTGCAGGTAACCGCGAGTGAAGGTCTAGCTGCCTTCTTGTTAGCTGTCGGGAAGTCTGTTTGTGTCGCTCTCTGATACCGTAGCACCTAGGGGGCATGGTTGACATTTATTAGTTATTAGTTAACTGTTTAATGACTATGTTGATACTATGAGATGTGTTTTGAGAGGCTTAGTGAGGTTATTATTTTATTCCGCTGTGATGATTGATTTATGACATGTACTTTTAAGACGTGGTTTTGCTGCACAAACTTTAATGAGTGCAATTGATGAGATGAGTTTTTATGACGAGGTAGCATTTCTTTTCTACCACTTAAATTAATATTTTTGAAAAGGAGATTACTCTGATAATGACGTGAAAATTGAGGGGTAGAAAAGGGGTGTTACATTAGTGGTATCAGAGCAGTTCGGTCTGTCCGGCCAAGTTGTCCAGTATCGAGTCTAGTTATCTCTCGAGTCTTGGTACTCGTTCTAACCATTGTCTGTGTAGTAAGTGATGTTTCTACAGGTGTAGGACAAACCGAGTACTGCTGAATGGTAAGTGAATAAGTGGGGGAGATACCCCGCTGATAATGTGTGCTGTATTGTGTTTCCAATGTGTGAACTCTGTGTCTTCTGTTTTTGAATTCCCTGATGGTTTGGAAAATGCTTGGTTTGCGAAAGATGCGTTAGTTACTTCTTTTGAAACCGAAGGAAAATATTTTTTTTTGCCGCTCTAGGCTTCAATGTTCTTATAAATAATTATTACATGATTTTAAGAGTTGAGGGCACCTTTCATTTACGAAACTCATTTCCAAAAAGTAAATTGTTGATTGTGTTGGAAAACAACTTTTACTCATTTTTCGCACTTCTACTTATAAATATTTTTGAAGTAGAGATGTCGCATTTATTGATACGTAGATTGTATGATTGTTATTTGACTTAAATTTGGTCCATGACCTTTGTTGTGGTTGTTGGTAATGGGTCAATGTGACCAAAGCGTTGTTGTTGTTGTTGATGGGTCAATGTGACCAAAGCGTTGTTGTTGTTGTTGATGGGTCAATGTGACCAAAGCGTTGTTGTTGTTGTGGTTGGGTCAATGTGACCAAAGTGTCGTGTTGTTGTTGTCGGGTTGACGAATAATGTATTTGTGAGTTAAATGACTGTGCATTAAATGATGAAATTGCGGTGTTTAGTGTAGAGATGAACTATTAACATATGTTGCCTACAAGTTGTTTGATAGTATTACCTTATGAGTTTTGAAGGTGAAATTACTCTGCTTAAGTAGTATATGATGTTGAAAGTGGTATTTTGGTGGTTGGGTGGATTTGGGGTGTCGGGATGATTTGATTAGATTGTAGTCAAAGTGTTGCATGTAAAGTGTTGATAAAATGCATAAGTGAAGTTTAGAGTACATGTAGGTGTTTGACCAAATATCAAAATGTTGATTGGATGCCCAAGTGTTGTTTGATGACATGAATTGTTAAATTTGAGTGTTGTTTGAGATTATTGTTTCGTGACGAAACATGATGAATTTTACTTGTTTACGGTTTTGTGCATTTCTGACACTGTTTGATTGATCCAAAAAAAAATTTATGTGGCTGATTGTTTTGAAAAAGGGATTTAACTCTGGTCGTTTTGCCACTGGTTTCATAAATTTTCAATAAGAGACGAGAAAGAAAATTCGGTTGCAAGTTGAGTAAGAAGTTCTGTCCAAGTTTGGTACCTAAGTGCAGTATTTTGAAAAAATTGTACCAATTGGCTACTTATTTTGAAACTACACTCAGAGAGCTTTTCAACAAGTATTTGTTTGTCGAAATTCGATGTCGTTTACTATTTTAAATTAATTCGTCAAAATAGACGCATAGTTGCGGAATTTTTCAGAACCGAGTTTATGAAGATTTGCAAAAACATTTTGAACTCGGATCTTCATATGTTGTGGATTTGTAATTTAAAAACGAAGTGATTTTGAGGTTGCTTGTGAACCTTTAACAAACAATGTTATGGTTGGGTATTAATGTGAGTACTCCAGGTGAGTATTTTGATGAAATGCACATGTGAATATAGAATCTCATGGCATGTGCATAAATGTGAAGAATAGGCTTCGCCTCTTGCGAAGAATAGGCTTGGCCTCCAAATAGAATAGGCTTCACCTCTTAATTGTGATGAATATGGTACCATCATGCATTATGCCTTGGTGGGGGTTGCACTTTCATACATCATTATAACTGTGAATTGTGCTGTTGTGATAGGAGCTGTTGTTGTGTGACCATGAATTGGTGATGTTGATGATGCTATGTGATTGCCTGCTCTCATTTCTCTATTATGTATCTGATTATGTTTTATTGAAATTCTCACCCCTTCTGCTTGGAATGTTGCTCTATGGTGGCAACGCTGCAGGTAACCGCGAGTGAAGGTCTAGCTGCCTTCTTGTTAGCTGTCGGGAAGTCTGTTTGTGTCGCTCTCTGATACCGTAGCACCTAGGGGGCGTGGTTGACATTTATTAGTTATTAGTTAACTGTTTAATGACTATGTTGATACTTTGAGATGTGTTTTGAGAGGCTTAGTGAGGTTATTATTTTATTCCGCTGTGATGATTGATTTATGACATGTACTTTTAAGACGTGGTTTTGCTGCACAAACTTTAATGAGTGCAATTGATGAGATGAGTTTTTATGACGAGGTAGCATTTCTTTTCTACCACTTAAATTAATATTTTTGAAAAGGAGATTACTCTGATAATGACGTGAAAATTGAGGGGTAGAAAAGGGGTGTTACAACTCTCATATGGGGTCTAAGCCACACCTACACCTCATCGTCATTTACCTCAATTTCTACCTTGCTTTGCCTCGGCTATACCACCTTACCCTTCGTTTCCCACTACACAGCACCTTGGCGCACCATATTGCACCTCGGCAACTAGCTTAGACGTCCATGCACTACACCTCCTCAACTACACATAGGCTTATTCACAACTCACTTCATCATCTACACTTAGTCACTTCACACCTAACCACACAATTTCACCTTGATTTACTACTCTTAGGCACAATACGTTTAAGCACTCACCACGGCTCGGCTTATACGACACAATACCTCGGTTCTCTACCCTGCGACAAGTTAAGCTTCACTACACTTACTATTCAACGCACCTAAACCTCAGTACACTAAGTACTAGGACATCAATATATTACATCTTAAAACTAAGTCAAAAGACTACTACTCTACATCAGTCCCCCAGTGTTACACTACCATACTTTTAAGAACAATTTTCTACCTTAGGCTTCCAGAAACCATATCTCTAAACTTTTTCCAAAAAGGCATGCTCTAATTTCTTTGCATGAACTTCAAACACAAAGTGTCAATCAAACTTGCACACACCACTCAATCAATCAAGTTGAAATTAGTACATATTCAAAATTTATAATAACTACGAGTTATTGTCACCTCTTTCATTGGGAATGAGTTATTGGGGTGATCAGCCCCTCCTACTCACGCATCCAATTTAGTTAAGGTCACAAAACTACGTCCTTTCAAAAGTTACACCTTTCATATTGAAGGACTTTTAACGCAGTCCAGAGTACGAAGGCGTCGTCACGACTCCTACTCCTTTGACGTCGTTAAAATGCTCTTTGTAACACCCCAAATAATTTAATTAAGCAATTGATTAAATTATTTAAAGTGTTGCACTATTTTTCTAATTATATTTAATTATAATATAATGTTTATGATAAAGTATTTTATTTTAATAAAAGGGAGTGGTATTGGAATACCTGAGTCAGCAAGCATTGGCCCAGAGCCCAAGCCCAATGACTTAGGCTCCTGGGAGTGATGCATTTCGCATCACTTGTGCAAAAGAAAGAAAAGAAAGAAAGTTGCGAAAGGAGAGAAGAGAAAGGAGAGGAGATCGGTAGCTAAAACCCTAGAGAGGGGAGAGAAGGCTTCGCACCAATCAAGAGAAGGAGAAGAAGGCCTTAGTTGTTGTGTAGTTCTTGTGCGTGACTTGGTGAGGATCACTTTCTACGGTTTAATTCAAGGTAAGGGAGTCTCACTCTATAATAGAGGATATAATAGGTTGTATAGAGTCATAGAGTGTTGATTTGATGTTAATTGATTGTTAATTGAGTTGTTGTTGGGTGAATTTGAGAAATTGCATGATAGAAATCGATTTAGGGCATTAATTTGGGTGTTTTGTGTTCTTGATGAGTTTTTGTGCATGATTGAGTGTTATGGTATGAAATTGAATATGTTAAAATGATTATAGAGTGAATTGGAATGATATATGGTGGTTAGAATTGGAAGGAATTGAGAATTGGTGATTTTTGAGGTATAGGGCGCCAAAGGGCTAGGATTCTGGCGCCACGTGCCTCTTATGCTGATGAGGCTATGGTGCTTTGTGTTGCTTTGTCCCGCGCCACTTTGCTGGGGAATTGGCGCCTGGGTTACTGTTCATGTGCTAGAGTTGTGTTTGGGTGCAGGGTGTTGCTGCCAGGGCGCCAAGTTGCTGGGGAAATGGCGCCCAGTGCACTGTTTGAGTGTTGTGAGTGTGTGTTTGCTGTCTGGGCGCCAGAATGTGGGTATTTTGGGGCCCGGTGAGTGAAACTTGTATTTTTGGGCACATTTGCTCGTGCCAAATTTTGTATTCACCTGCCCAAATTCAATTTTAAGTGTTTTGGCTCGAGTGGTTTTCAGTTGCGGTGTTATTTTGAAAATGTCCCGTGGGGTGGTTTTGTGTGTGTAAATGGGGTGGGTTGAGGAAACTCACATTTCAACATATTTTACTGTGCCAAATTTTGTATTCACCTGCCCAAATTCGATTTTAAGTGTTTTGGCTCGAGTGGTTTCCTGGTTATGTTGCGCCCCGAAAAATCCTGGTTTGGGATTTCTCAGTGTACAACGTGAAAATTGTGAAGCCGCCACTAATATTTTAATTTTTAGACCAAAACATTAGAAAAGGTCTTTTTACAAAAGGCGGGTGGTCTTTCAAAAATGCAAAATGTGGGTTCGGGGCCTCGGTTAGGTATGGGAAGGTGTTAGCACCCCATACCTCCTTTCAACCGAAAGGAACCATTAATTCGATGTGTGGTTTAGATTGTTTGATTTGAGATAATTTTTGTTCTACTTCTTTTCTTTTCCTTTTTTATTTGAAAGAGTTTTATAGAAGACAAGGGAGAAAGGAGTCTTTTGAGATTTTTGAAAAGCGAGACTAAACTAAGGTTTTTTGAAAATGAGCTTGACGGGATATGACCTTCCTCACGTACCCTCAATGACCGAGGGATCAAAGCTACGTAGTTCTTAATTCTTTGTTTTGATTTTTTTGAAAGCGAGCTTGACGGATATGACCGGTCCCTACGCACCCTCAATGACCGAGGATCAAAGCTACGTAGTTCTTAATTCTTTAATCTTGAGAAAATCTGTGTTTTATCTTGTCTTATCTTTTTGAGTTTTGGAAATATGACTCAAGCATTCATGAATACCAAACAAGCAGCGGCTTCGAGTGGCGTTCATTACTAACTTGAAAGAAAAGTGTTGGAACCGATAATCAATCGAGCAAATACTCAAGTGATTACTAGTCGCAACGTTTTATTATCTTTTTTGAAATTATTTTGGAAAAGGATGAATCTTAGTGGTAATTACCACTAATGACTCATTTTTGTTTTTGAGTTTTTTACTTAATTTGTTTTTGATTAAGGTGTGGGAGCTTTCATGATAGTCAAACAAGCAATGGCTTCGAGTGACTACCACTAGTAACTCCATCATTAACGATCAAACAAGCGAAGCTTCGAGTGATGGTCAATGATTTTATTTATGAAAACGCCTTTAGGGTTTTATTAAGAAAACATTTGACTTGGGGTTTTGAAAAGAAAGTAGAACATTTGCAAATCCTTTTTATTCTAAACCAAAGCGCAACAATTGCAAATTCACAAGCAAATAACAATTAATACACAAGAGTATCATGATATAGGAATCTAAGCTAACATGTGAAATTGCAAAATAAGTCCCAAGCAAGGCATGTATTTATTCAACCTAAAAACAATCTAGCAACCTAAACCTCAAACCTAAACTTTAACCTAAAGGCACCCCTAGTGGCACCAACCCTAAACCAAACCCTAATTATAGATCAAACAATGGAAGGTATTATTCAATGAAAATAGGCCCATGGCCAAGACTAAACATGCAAAGAAAACTTTGAGTATTAAACAAAAATCTATGACTATCTTACAAGAATTATTAAGAGATAGGGTAAAGGGTGAAAAGACAACTTGTACAAAATTAAATCTAGTGAATCCTTTCTAGCCATCTTCATCACTTTGGATTGAATACTCTAAACCCTTTTGTGGGAATCATTTGGCAAGATCATCAACCAACAACAACATAATTAAATTACAAGAACATTAAACATTTAAACTATGAGATAGACTTGAATCCTTTCTTGCAATCTTCACCACTTTAAATCAAAAGTACTAGGTACTTAGTGGGAATCCTCTTGCAAGATCATCAATGATCAAACTAAACCTAATTTATTGCACACAATGCGAAATGAGTAAGATATTAAACTATGAAATAAATTTGAATCCTTTCTTGCAATCTTCACCACTTTAAATTAAAAGTACTAAGTACTTAGTGGTGAATCCTTTGCAAGATCATCAATAGCTAAACCAAGAAACATATCAAAACCAAATGAAATCTAATTTATTAAAGCATATGCGAAATGAACATGGTGTTAAACTCTAAAATGAACTTGAATCCTTTCTTGCATCTTCACCACCTTAAATCAAAAGTACCAAGTACTTAGTGGTGAATCCTTTTGCAAGATCATCAACAAAACAAATTTAAAAATCAAGCAAACCCTAATTTATTTACAATATGCGAAATATGCATGATGTTAAACTATGAAAATAAACTTGAATCCTTTCTTGCAATCTTCACCACTTTAAATCAAAAGTACCAAGTACTTAGTGGTGAGTCCTTTTGCAAGATCATCAACAAAACCAAGAAACATATTAAAAATCCAATGAAACTTAATTTATTTACATATGCGAAATGAGCAAGATATTAAACTATGAAAATAAACTTGAATCCTTTCTTGCAATCTTCACCACTTTAAATCAAAAGTACCAAGTACTTAGTGGTGAATCCTTTTGCAAGATCATCAACAAAACAAATTGAAAATCAAGCAAAACCTAATTTATTTTGGAGTATGCGAAATGAACATAAGGTTAAGCTATGAAATGAACTTGAATCCTTTCTAGTCATCTCCATCACTCAAATCAAAGTGCCTTAAGCACTAGTGATAGATCATATGACTAGATCATCAACAACTAAACAAGAACAACATTACTACTAAAATAAGATACTCACAATGAAGAAACATAAAATCAACTTGAGCCTATTTTTTGTTTAGTAAAATGACAACAAAATTAACATGAAGCATCATAAAACCATTTATTAAGGGTGAGATACCAAATCTCACCCACCAACAACAACAAGCTACATTATGAAAATGAATATGATAACTATGCGAAATGATGAAGGAAAATGCAAGATGAAGAAAAGAAAATAAGTTCTAATGTAAAATGCTTGAAGATGATGCAAAGGGATCAAGGGTTTTTACCTTATTTCTAAGAGAGAAAAGAAGAGATTGAAAGAAATGGAGGAGAGGGAGGAGGAGAGTGGCTTCGGCCTTGGAGAGAGAGAGAGGAGAGGAGAATTGTTTTTGTGTTTTTGAAGGGAATGAAAGGCAAAAGTCCTTCATGGGTGAAAAGGAAGAGGTATTTATAGATTTTTTGAGGTTTTGGGGTATCATGGTCTTTTTGTTTTTGATGAGCCTCTAGGATTGAGTCTTAAAATTAAATGGAGGGTTGGGATGAATCATCACATGGATTAGGGGTATTTAGAAAACACAAGTGAAGGTGAGTGTGTGAGAGAGTGGGGCGCAAGCCATAGGAAAAAAAAAAAGGAAATAAACTTTTATTTATTTTGGGAAAGGAGTGTCTCATGAAATAGGGTTAGGGGTATTTTTGTGATGGGATGTTACCAAAGAAGTAAGTTTGCATTTTTGGGTGGAAGCATTAGTGTAAGTGAGTGAGGTAATTTACCAAAGAGGCAAAGTTAAGGATAGGAATAAATCAAATCTTAGTGAATAAGAAATGAAGTGTGTAGAAACTTCTAGAAGGAGGGAGAGGGGGTATGTGGCGCATAATATGCTGAAATGTGAGGGGAAAAATAAAAAAAATGATGGTTTTTTGGTGTTTTGTCTTATTGAGGACACTTCCCACTTTTGGTTTTTTGAAATTTAAATTTTTGGGCATGTAAAATAGAAGTGCACCTATTGGAAATATGTAACATGTTTTTGGGCACCATAAAATAGTCTCCCTAATTATTTTTAGACAACTAAAATTGTCATTTAATAATTTGGGAAATATTAAATGGTCTTTTAATATTTTTTATGCAATAAAAATAGGAAAAGTGCATTTTAATTATTTTAGGCTAGGATATTCTCTCTAAAAATTGTACAAAAATTCTCTTGGATAAGAGAAAAATATACTTTTGGTGCGTGCATACTTTGACGAGAAAATTATCCTTGCTATGTAAAATGACCAAAATGCCCCTTACCTAAAAAAATCTAACTTGTCCAAAAGTGCATTTCAACTTTAAAAATGATTTTAGAAACTTTGGAATGACTTTTAGGACCCTAAATGCAATGCATGATGCTATTTCTTTTTATTTATTTATTTTTGGGGAAAATTAGGGTTTTGACCTAAAGCTTTTACAAAATTGGGGTATGATAAATTTGCCCCTCTTTATCTGGATTTTGACAAGGAATATGAGTTGGCCGAAACATATTCCGAGGCAAAATAGAGATAAAGAATTCAGAAATTATGCCGATTTTTGTCTACTTAGGTCAAAACCCGAATTTCCTTTCTTTTCTTTTATTATTTTTTCTTTTTTGATTCTTGAGTGATCAATTCAAGAATCCTATTGTGATGGCTACTTAACCTCCTATATCCAGAAAAAGGTAAAAAGGGTACCGGCGTCTTTAAAATAAATGGGCACTTGGCGTCTTGGCGGTAAAATGCACAGTGCCTAAAACTCAGTAATCCTTAAACGAACCTCTTGGCGAATCCGAGTTTGCACGCGGCTTGGAGGAGCGCGTTCTTCCTGAAATCTCTGGTCTTTCGAGCGACCGGGGGGATCGTTATCAGCTCCGGAACTGATATACAGATCAATCTGCGGCGTCCACTGTATCTTAGGCTTGATACAACTATTCCACTATGCCTCGCATGAAGTCGCGGTCCATCGCGTTGCTCGTATATCGATGTGAGACCTCTCTTTCGCACACTTTCGGGTGCTCTCTTTTCTCTTCTGTCGCGCGCTTGGACGCTCTCTTCTTCTTCTTTTGCGCACTTGGACGCTCTCTCTTCTCTTTCTTCCTTTCTTGATTTTTCTTCTTTTGCGTGCTTGGACGCTCTCCGCTTTTTTCTGATCTCTCCCCTGGGAGGGTTCCTCCTGGAACTTGAAGTTGAACATCGCATCAGAAGTACCTATCCTCTTTGTACCGCAAGTAAGATGAACACACGTATGCAATGCAAATGCCATGATTGCTATTTTCTTTTCTTTCTTTTTCTTATGGTGCATGTAATGCAAACGCTCAATTTTCTTTTTCTCTACTTTATGATGCATGGTGATGAGTGCATGATCTTATGCTTGATGCCGATGAATGCATGACTTTGTTTATTATCTTTTTTTTTTTTTTTTTTTTTTTTTTTGGCTTTTCTTTTGCTTTTGGCCCGACCAACTCGGAACTTGTATCATGTGACATCGCAACCATCTATGATGACGATTCGAGAGCGATCTCTGTCCTCCTGTTCCAACGCGATCAGCGCTTCTTATTTGATTTTTGTGAGTTTACTTGACTGAAAGATCATCTCTTTTTGTTGTTATTTTCAAAAATTTCGCAATGATCTTAATGCTATGATTTATGCACATTTCCATGTTTTATTTATCATCTACCATAAAACATAGTTTTAAAGCAGAAATGAAAAGAAAGCAGCAAACTGATAAAGTGAAAAATTTGGACTTTTATTCATATGGAAGCCAAACGTGCAGAATGTCACGCTGACTGAAAGGAGTACATTGGAAATTTTTCTAAAACTAAAAAAAACAAGGAAAATGGACGCAACGGATCTAATGAATATTCTTTGTCTCTGGAGCACTTGATGCCAACTGCTCATATCTATAGCTTTGATCACCCTTTTATCCAAACTTTTGGAGACGCTGCTTGCCTCTTTTATCTCCTTAAGTCCAACTATTCTGACCCTAATTTTTGCCTGGATCGCCCCTTTTGGGGTTTTCAATCCACCGGGTCGCTCAATTTTGCCTAGGCCGCCCTCTCGGGTTTTCAACCTAGCGAGCTATTTCTTGTTTGGCTCATCTTTCTCTTTTTTTCTTTTTATTTTTCTCAGGCGTAATATTTCTTGACTGAATCTGAATTGACTGGGTTTCTGAGTTCTTCACCATCCATGCTAGTGAGTATTAAAGCTCCTCCAGAAAAGGCTTTCTGTACCACATACGGTCCGTCATAGGTAGGAGTCCATTTCCCACGGGGATCACTTTGAATAGGCAGAATCTTTTTGAGCACAAGGTCTCCCTCACTGAATTCTCTATGACGAACCTTCTTGTCAAACGCTGTTTTCATCCTTTGTTGGTACAACTGACCATGACACAGAGCTGCAATTCTTTTCTCTTCAATGAGATTCAATCGATCTAGGCGGGTTTGAACCCATTCACCTCTTCTAACTTGGCTTCCATAAGCACTCGGAGAGATGGTATCTCAACCTCAATAGGAAGAACGGCCGGACCCATACACTAGAGAGAAAGGGTTGCCCGGTCGGAGTGCGCGCATCAAGTACGATACCCGTGCAAAGCAAAAGGGAGCATTTCGTGCCCGGTCCTTGTAGGTCACTACCATCTTCTCGCACAATTCTCTTGATATTCTTGTTGGTCGCTTCAACCGCCTGCTCATCTTTGGACTCGTAAGGAGAGGAAATTGTGATGTTTAATCTTGAACTCAGTGCACAACTCTTTCATCATTTTACTATTCAGATTGCTACCATTGTCTGTGATGATTTTATCTGGGAGACCATAACGACACACCAGGTCTTTCTTTACAAACTTGGCAACCACCGAGCTAGTTATCTTTGGAATATGAGGCGCCTTTCAACCCATTTGGTGAAGTAATCAATCGCAACTAGAATGAAGCGGTGCCCATTTGACGCTTTGGGCTCTATGGGACCAATGACATCCATGCCCCACATTGAGAACGGACAAGATGCGGTCAGGACATTTAACGAAGCCGGTGGAACATGAATATGATCAGCATAAATCTGACATTTGTGGCACTTTCTCACAAAAGCGTAAGCGATCACCTTCCATCCGCAACCGATGTAGCCACTCTTAATATCTTTCTTGCCATGGTATGCCCGCCGGAGTGAGTTCCGAACGTGCCTTCATGCACCTCTCTCATAATCTTTTCCGCTTCCTCCTTTGTCACACACCTAAGGAGTACTTTATCATGGTTCCTTTTGTAGAGCACTTCACCGCTCAAGAAGAAATTAAATCGACAACCTTCCTCGAGTGTTCTTTTATCATTTTCTCGATGCCCCTGAAGGATACTCTCTCTCGGATGTACTTGCTTGATGTCATGATACCAAGGCTTATCATCCTCTTCATCTTCAATCACGCACAAGAGTGGTGATAATGTCTTTGGCAAACTTCGATCTTTGGATCTGATGCGGGTCAAGTTCTTATCACAGTTGACATTAAACATTGAAGACAAAGTAGCTAGTGCATCGGCCAACTGATTCTCTCTGCGAGGCAGATGTTGAAATGTGATTTCTTCAAAGGGTTCAACCAATTCCCTGATGTAATCCCTATAGAGTACCAACTCGGGATCTCTGGTCTCCCAATCTCCATTCATTTGATGAATAACTAGAGCTGAGTCTCCGTACACATCTAGTCTTTTGACTTTCCACTCTAGAGTCGCTCAATACCTGAATACATGCTTCATACTCTGCAATATTGTTTGTGACATAGAAACTTAGTCCGTGGTAATCGGTATGAAACGATTGTCGGGAGATCAACACCGCGCCTAGACTCCGTGCCCATAATCATTTGGAAGCACCGCCGAACACTACTACTCTCATCTCTCATTTTCCGGGGACTTTCCTTCTTCAAACAGAGCCATAATGTCCTCATCTGGGAAATCACACTGCATTGATTGATAATCTTCAATAGGCTGATGTGCCAGGTATTCGGCTAACGCACTACCTTTTATGGCTTTTTGAGTGACATAAAGAAGATCATACTCTGACAACTGCATCTGCCACCTGGCGATTCTTCCTGTGAGAGCAGGCTTCTCGAATATATACTTGATAGGATCCATCTTTGACACTAACCAAGTGGTATGACTTAACATGTACTGCCTTAAACGGTGAGCAGCCCAAGCCAAGGCACAACAAGTCTTTTCTAGTAATGAGTATCTTGTCTCACAATCAGTGAACTTCTTGCTCAGATAATAAATTGCATGCTCTTTCTTGCCAGTTTCGTCATGTTGCCCTAGCACACAACCCATTGAATTTTCTAACACAGTCAGATATAGGATCAAAGGTCTGCCGTGCACTGGAGGCATTAAGATAGGTGGATTCTGCAAGTATTTCTTAATCTTCTCAAAAGCTTCTTGGCAGTCATCATTCCACTTAGTCTCTTGATTCTTGCACAACAGTTTGAAAATCGGCTCACATGTGGCAGTTAATTGGAAGATAAACCTGGAAATATAATTCAATCTCCCGAGGAAACCCCGAACTTCTTTCTCTGTTCTAGGAGCAGGCATTTCAAGAATTGCACGCACTTTGTCTGGATCCACTTCTATCCCTTTTTGACTGACAATAAACCCTAACAGCTTTCCTGACCTTACCCCGAAGGTGCACTTGGCCGGGTTTAGCCTGAGCTTGAACTTTCTTAACCGCTCGAAGAGCTTCTGCAAGTTAACAATATGCTCCTCATCAGTTTTGGACTTTGCAATCATATCATCTACATAGACCTCTATTTCTTTGTGCATCATATCATGAAACAATGTGACCATAGCCCTTTGATAGGTAGCACCGGCGTTCTTCAAACCGAACGGCATGACCTTGTAACAGAACGTCCCCCAAAGGGTCGTGAAAGTCGTCTTCTCCATATCCTCAGGAGCCATTTTGATCTGATTATATCCCGAATACCCGTCCATGAAGGATAACAGGGAGTGTTGTGCTGTGCTGTCTACTAGGACATCAATATGAGGCAAAGGAAAGTCATCTTTGGGACTGGCCCGATTCAGATCTCTGTAGTCAACGCACATTCTAACTTTCCCATCCTTTTTGGTATGCGGCACAATGTTAGCAACCCATCGTGGGTATTTAGCTACAAATAGAAAGCCAAATACAAAGCTGCTTTCTTCACTTCATCTCTGATCTTTAAAGACATCTCAGGCTTCATCCTTCTTAACTTCTGTTTAACTGGAGGGCATTCAGGTTTGACTGGCAATCTATGCACCACTATATCCGTATCTAACCCGGGCATATCCTCATACGACCATGCAAAGACGTCAACATAATCACGCAGGAGTTGGACCAACCTCTCATATTCCCCCTTTTTCATTGAAGTGCCAATCTTAACTTCTTTCTTTTCACTCTCTGTGCCTAAATTGACAACCTCAATAGTTTCCTCATATGGTAGAATAACCTTTTCTTCTTGCTCGACCATTCTCATCAATTCTGGAGGAGTCTCCCAGTCATCCTCAACATCTTCCTCAGCTTGATTAACGGGGTAATCAAAGTTAACATATGAACCATTGGCATTATTATTTCCAAAGACATTCATTTTAGATCTGCATTTGCGGGAATAGAAAAAAGCAATGAACAAGCAAAAATGGAGACGCAAAAATGAAGACACGAAAAGCAAGTTTTATTCATTTGAGAATTCAAAACTACATTTTATTGATAGATGATATCTTAAAAGGAAACATGCATGCCCTTATGAAAATGTCCTAAGGCCTTGGCCAGAGCCAAAGGATTTGCATTACAAAATCATTACTTTGAAATGAAAACAACAGGGAAATCGACGATCTTCCAGTTGCCAACTTCTTCTCCTGCAACGCTGCGACAAACCATATCCCGACCCTCGCTTTCTCCAAATTAACTCTTCCTCTACAACACCTATCTCGATTGTATTGTTCATCCTCTTCGCCCCACCCCGTAATGGATATCTTCTATACGGATTCGGGCGCTTTGGGGCATCATACCCACTCAAGTAGTCAAATTTTCCACTGGGCTCTCCCAGAGTGTCCCAACATCCCCTTTGCGGTAATGATGCTATGGCCTCAATGATTTCTTCTTTGAACGAGAAAGGAACTGGTCTTCAAAGGATCGTTGGTTGAGTATTAACTTGAACCATTCTCGGATCGTAATCTGCGCAGACTTCAATCGCCTTCTCTCACCTTCCCATCATCATGCGAACAGAGAGTCAACACTTCATCCCCACACCATGAATTCCTACCGGACCATGTGTCGATCCATCAAGTCCTGCAGGGATTATCACAAAGGTCTCGCAATCTCCCATGCACAAAGAATCAAGACACCCTCTTCATGGCAACATCCTTCCTTAACAACTTCAGCCCAAGCACAACTCATCATAAATGACACTTAGAGGAGTCTTGATCTCGTGGCGCTTTCTTTATCAATCGCCCACCGAACTTTCTATGGCGTTGGTAGTGGCCTCCTCGATGACCCGTGCGGGTTAGTGGTAATATTTGGATCCTCTTGTTTGAAAGTTATGCCTTTTGCATCTATCAAATCTTGTACCACTATTTTGAAGGCTTTGCAGCCCTCCACAACATGCCCCATCGCTCCTTCATGGAAAGCACAGTCTGCTATTAGGATTGTACCCCTTGAAGTAAGGCGATCGGGATGGGTTTCATGGGCCTTGTGTTGATGAGTTTGTTAGTGATGAGGTAGTTGAAAAGGTCTCAGATAGGACATGGGAATTGGGTCAAAGGTTCTGCTTTGGTAGGCTTTTTGGTAGTTGCTTTGATCGTTGCTTTGGAATGGATGGGCCGTTTTTGTATGGGAGCCGGGACCAAATATTAGGTGGTCGATATGGTGGGTTGATGGTGATGGCATTGGTTTCTCCTTCCTTCTTTTTGGGAAAAGCCGAGAATGGCTTTTTCTCGGGGTTTGCATTCTTGGTAAATCCTTGTGAGATCTTTCCACTTCTCAATCCACTTTCCAACCTCTCTCCTACAATTACCGGATCTCAAAAGTTGGACGAGACACTACCGATCAAGCGGTCATAATACAACGAACGACAAAGTTTCCATGAACATAGAAACCAACTCCTTGTCTAGCGAGAGGGTGTAACTTGCGCAACCAAAGCTCTCCATCTCTCGGGCATACTCCTTGAATGACTCATTGTCTTTCTTACCCATGTTCTCGCATCTGGTCCGATCCGCGCCATATCTCGCATTATATTGATATCTTTTGAGAAAAGCGTCTCGCTAAATCTTTCCAAAGAACGGATTTGGGATGGTTCTAACTTCATGTACCGGTTGAGAGATGCCCACTAGGTCAGCCCCGGAAGCAATGGATTAGCGACTTGTCGTCCCGGGAGTAAGTAGACATTTTCCTGCAGTACATTGTCAGATGACTCTTTGGGCAAGTAGAACCTCTATATTTGTCAAAGTCAGGGACCTTGAACTTTGGGGGTAGCACCACATCGGGGATAAGGCACAAATCTCTTGCCTCTCTAGCTCAAGCCAAAACCTTCAACCATCCTTAGCCTTTCTTCTAACATTTGGAATTGTTCCTTGCCTCTTGGGTGTTCGAAGTGGAATAACCATGAGGAGAATTACTTACAACATACTGCGGTGGCAGCATTGAGTATTGCACCTGGGGATAAGCAGAGTTGCCTGACACGAAACCCTGTGTCTGCGGAAACACAGCTGGTGGTGTAGCGAGATTCTGAGGAGTAGACTGAGGTATAACAATTGGGTGAGGAATCTGCACTGAGGTTCACCAGCATTCTCCTTCCGGTCCAACAGACACCGTTTGCACATTCTCGATTCTTGACACAGACCAACCTCCCGATTTGCTTCTTGACACGGGAGTGTATCCCAAAGGAAGGCCATAAGCGAGCCAGCTCGCGCTTTGAAAATCATTCCCATCTTTCAAGGACATCAAAAGCCTCACTACCTCACTCATCTGCGCTTTTAAAGCATTCATCTCATTCCTCATTTCGGATCATTCGACCGAGCTACCGGAGCCGTCTCGCTCGATTCTACTTACGAGGGTCGGGCTTGTCCCACTTCCATTCGCCGAGTCCGAGCCGAGGATTCTCGATTCTCTCGCCTTTGGGCCGAGGTGGATCGATATCTGCTAAGATTGCCATTCCTCTGGCCTGTGAGCGAGTCCAATACCGATGTTGACGCACCAGCTTGCCTTTTCTGTTTATTTTAGACGTTTATTACATAAGAGCGGAAAAAGAAAGATGCATGGATGAATGTATGAATGTATGCATAATGCTTGCTCGACGTCGGGAACCACGTAATGCCTCATCTTGCCTTAGGAGCGTCAATTTTTCCTTCCTTTCTTTTCTTTTCTTTCTCTTTTTTTTTTTTTTTTTTTTTTTTTTCTTTATTATTCTTTTTCTTTTTCTTCTCTTTTCTTTATTATTCTTTTTTTTGTTTTCCCTTTTTTTAGAAAGTGAAAGGAACGAGGAATCAAGAATAGCAAACCAAACACTTCATTCATCAAGGACAAAGAGCTTCAACGACTTTTGCCAAGGGAAAAGGTGGTACCATGTTCATAATGAAATAAAGTAAAGGAATACAATATTTCATAATACAATATTCAGAGCAAATGCTTTAGATAAGGAAATACATCAACTTAATTACAAATGGCTTTAAACTCTTCGGCTCTCTTCCTTTTCTTGCTGACTCTTGCTTTCTGAGATTGTTCCTTGAATTCCATGACCAATGCCCTAAATACTTCACAAACTTATATACCTCGGAGGGGTGTTGAAGAAATACATTTCACCTCTCCACGCTCTTAGATTCCTCGGGAATTCTGCCATAGCTTGACTAGCCAAAATTTCGGATAGCTTTGAGAACTTGCCTTTCCACATCCGGATTTCCTCCTTAGCTCTTTTACGATATCTTGCTCCTCAATTTTCCCTATCAATTCTAAGTAGCGCTCTTCCCAATCTCGACTCTCAACTCGAACTCGCTGTGTAGGCCTCCTCCAGACGGCGAAGGTTACCTTTTAATTCACCAAATATTTCTCTCTCAAAACTCAAGGCTTGTTGATACTCTTTGAGGATCTCCTCAACATCATTTTTCTCCCTCTCAAGGTTCTTCAGCTGACCCTTCAACTCTCTCACCAAGTGTGATTCTTGCTCTGACTGGTGTGCTAGTGTCTTCCACTTTTGGGCTTCCTCAAGCGCCTTTCTTTTCTCTGTTTGTACTTCCGAGTTCTTCTCTCAGCTCTTTTCGAAATCCACAGGCCTCTATCTTGCTTTGTTCCTCCCTCTTGAAACGCTTGACACTTTCTTCCACAGCGATCATCTTGGTAGCATTTTCTTCCTCTAACCTTTCCTTTTCTAGAGTCATCTCTTCCAACTTGGTTTGCAAGGCTTTCTTCTCCTCTTCTACCTTTGCTATGGTGAATTTAGCTTCGTTCAACTCCTCATAAGGTTCTTGAATCTCCTCCTCAAGGGTAAGCATCCCTTGATTTGGTGATCTCACACTCTGAAGCTTGTCCTTAAGCCATTGGTTGAAGGTGACATCACTAGTTCTTTTTGACAATTCTTCACTTCCTTTTTGCACTCTGATTCCCATGATCTGCTGAACTCTTCGAAGCAAGTCACCGCATCTAGGCATCCCCTTATAGAGGTAGATACGAGACAGCATGCTGTCGGAGGGTGAGTTCTTCATTGGGTAACCGAGTTGCCTTAAAGTTAGGGAAGGGTTATAGTTGATGCACCCTTGGGTCCCCATGAGGGGTACGTTCTGGAAGCTTCCACAACTGAACAGTACTGTAGGTCTGTCACTCCAACATGCAGCAGTGTACCAGCGGATTTGGAGGTCGTTAAGGTTTTGCAGGAACTCAAACCATTCTGAAGTAGTTCTGGCCTTCACCTCACAACTTAGAGCATAGGAAATTAACTCTTTGACGTCTAGACGATTATGGACCACATGAAGAATAAGCCAAGCATAGAGGACATGGACAGAGAGGCATATCTTCTTTGTGCGGAACTGACTGTGACGGGTGAAAGCATGATACGTATTGGCAAGAACGGCAGGCACGGGATTGACGGGGTTTTTGGCATCTTTGAAGGCTAAGAAGGCTCCAATTGCATCTTCATCAATATACTTCTCTATTTGAGGAAAAAGGACGACCCCAAATATGGTAAGAGCTAATACCAACTTGAACGGACCCCAATTCTTGTCTAGAGCATAAGATTGCATTAGGTCTTCAAAGTATTCTTGTGGATTCCCGGCCACACCATTTCTTTTCAGTTTCTGTACCTTCAGCTGATCCTTACCAATCCTCAACAATGTTGCTAACCTCTCATCGAGTGTAATACATTCCTCGGAATTGATAGGGCCTTGCACGAGGCCGGAGAATCCCAAAAGTCGCCGTACTCTTCTAGTGTGGGTGAAAGTCGGAAATTTTTGAAGAAGAAGCACCTCGTATCGTAATCATAGAATTGGCTTAAAGCCACAAGAGCGTCTTCTTGGACATTCAACTGCAAGAGCTTGCGGATATTCCCATATGCTAAGTCGAAAGCATCTCTCAATTGGACCCATGAGGGCGCACACACGCCTCAAGCTACCAACATCCACTTTCTTCACAATCGGAGAGGCGAGGAGTAAGTGAAGCTTTGCTACTTGATTCCATTTCGATACACCTATGACAAGATGGTGCATTATTTGGTGGTCCTCGACAAGCAAATGCAAATGAGATGTACTATGAATGCGTGAGTTGCAGAAACTTAAGTTTTATGCAATGCAGTGATGTATGCCAATGACAATGATGCTTTATGCAAATGCAAGGTTAGAAAAAACTTTATTTGCAATAACTCAGGTTTCCCTTTTTTGAAAATATGGACCGTACACTGCTTCATATAGACCGGATGGAGGGAAAAAGCTACAACAGTAACTCTTTCTTCCTTTTTTTGAAAAGTAGGTCATATGTCGCTTTGTACGGAACGGTAAAAGAAAAGGCTACAATGCAACCCTTTCTTTTCTTCTCTTCTTTTTTTTTGAAAATTTTCTTTTTAGGAAAGACATGTCTAAACTACAATGCAACACACAATTTGTATGTCCTCGTGTCCTACAAAGGTGGGGATCCTAAGTTCTAGGGCAACTTCAAAGGTTCCTTCCATGTAGTTCTAATTCACACCCTCACAATGGCTACCAGAGCTATAGAATCCTCATGGCGACATCCACAAATGTAGCGAACTACCAAGTGTGAAGCGTCATGAGAAAGCGCACTGGTTGAGACTTTCATGAGTATCGCATGACATGAGTCTCGAATGACACCACTAATCGCCTCCACTCTCCTAAGTTTTGTTGGATCCGGTATAGGAGCCCACTCATAACATATAAACAATAAGGTGTGAAAGTGTGTGATTGAGGACATACTTTTCTAAAACTACCCACCCCACCGCAAAGAAAAACCGCAGTCACCCGCATGTAAACAATTATATGTCGCCTCACCCTAAGGTTCAACATCATTTCAAAATAAATGAACTAACCTAAGGTGTCATCAACAATCATATAGAGCTTACCTCAAGAAAGGGAGCAGAGAAGAGGGGATTATAATAGATGGGGGAAGCATGCATAGTTATAAGCATATAAAGAAAGAAAAGAAAAAAGTAAGGAAATGAAGAAGTAAAGCAAAAACTAATCTCAAATCAAACATTTTGAACCACACATCGGATTAATTAGGCTTGACCCTCTTTTTTAAAAAAAAGTTTTTTTTTTTTTTTCCCCAGTGGAGTCGCCAGCTGTTGCGCCCCGAAAAATCCTGGTTTGGGATTTCTCAGTGTACAACGTGAAAATTGTGAAGCCGCCACTAATATTTTAATTTTTAGACCAAAACATTAGAAAAAGGTCTTTTTTACAAAAGGCGGGTGGTCTTTCGAAAACAGAAATGTGGGTTCGGGGGTCGGTTAGGTATGGGGAAGGTGTTAGCACCCCATACCTCCTTTCTACCGAAAGGGAACCATTAATTCGATGTGTGGTTTAGATTGTTTGATTTGAGATAATTTTTGTTCTACTTCTTTTCTTTTCCTTTTTTATTTGAAAGAGTTTTATAGAAGACAAGGGAGAAAGGAGTCTTTTTGAGATTTTTTGAAAAGCGAGACTAAACTAAGGTTTTTTGAAAATGAGCTTGACGGGATATGACCCGGTCCTCACGTACTTCAATGACCGAGGATCAAAGCTACGTAGTTCTTAATTCTTTGTTTTGATTTTTTTGAAAGCGAGCTTGACGGGATATGACCTTGGTCCTACGTACTTCTCAATGACCGAGGGATCAAAGCTACGTAGTTCTTAATTCTTTAATCTTGAGAAAATCATGTTTTATCTTGTCTTATCTTTTGAGTTTTGGAAATATGACTCAAGCATTCATGAATACCAAACAAGCAAATGGCTTTCGAGTGGCGTTCATTACTAACTTGAAAGAAAAGTGTTGGAACCGATAATCAATCGAGCAAATACTCAAGTGATTACTAGTCGCAACGCTTTTATTATCTTTTTGAAATTATTTTGGAAAAGATGAATCTTAGTGGTAATTACCACTAATGACTCATATTGTTTTTGAGTTTTTTACTTAATTTGTTTTTGATTAAGGTGTGGGAGCTTTCATGATAGTCAAACAAGCAATGGCTTCGAGTGACTACCACTAGTAACTCCATCATTAACGATCAAACAAGCGAAGCTTCGAGTGATGGTCAATGATTTTATTTATGAAAACGCCTTTAGGGTTTTATTAAGAAAACATTTGACTTGGGGTTTTGAAAAGAAAGTAGAACATTTGCAAATCCTTTTTATTCTAAACCAAAGCGCAACAATTGCAAATTCACAAGCAAATAACAATTAATACACAAGAGTATCATGATATAGGAATCTAAGCTAACATGTGAAATTGCAAAATAAGTCCCAAGCAAGGTGTTCCTGGGTGTATTAGCAAATACGAGGACTGCCAACAGCAATTGGACCTGCGGCCCAGCCCATCTCGATCGGCCCAAACACGCTGCTTGGAGCGCACTCTCGCCGGCCGAAATCTTCGCATAACGGTCGGACCATCAGATATATACGCCATTCGCATATGGCATCGTGTACGCTTCTCAAACCTTGTGCTATCCGCCTCGAGCGACCTCTCACTAGATCGTCGGAGTGTCTTTGCAGTACCACCCGAGGTGCTCAACGCGTGAAGCCGTGGCCGTCCCTTTCAACCCCTCAACGACCGCCCATCGACGGAGCAACAAGCACTTCAACTCTTTATTGGTCAAGGTACGATCAATTGGCGACCACGATGGGAGGCCCGAGCGCCGTCCTACCTATTTCATGGCTCCACGCGACCGCCCCGCACGCGGGCCACTTCTCGACTCAATCCTCCGGGCGAACCAGCAGCAGCAGACCGGGAGGGCGTGGCGTTATGATCCACGAATCTCAAGGACTTCCACGACAAGAGCCTTCAGGCACAACCCGCCGCGTGGGCCGGCCATCCAGCCAGATCCATCCGGCCGTTCGGAGATCTCGCGCGAAGCCGATTGAAGCGGGCATCCAGAACCTCTGCCGGACCATGTTACTCAAGCCGTTTTGCGGATCTTGCAAAACAAGAATCGTGTGATTGCGCATCGAGATGCACTCATCTCCCAAGATGAAAGAGGTTCAATTCCGGGCGCGCGTCGCGGCGGAAGACGGAGAACCTTCACCGCCACCCGGCGCGCGAAGACACCGCTCCCCACTCGCAGAGCATTTCACGCCGAGAGAGCACTACTCATCGTTCTCCCGGCCGTAAGAAGCGGGAGCACACACAAGTCGCCCCGGCGGTGAACGCGCGTAGACGCCGCTTCAATGTCCGATGACTATGAAGATTCCGATTCACGATCCCCGACACGGCCGCTCGCCCACCGATACTCCTCTCTAATGAGTCGTCCGGGTCACGCTTGGTCGAGAAGCGAGATCTTGGGATTCTCGTGAAGAGCCGGAAGAGTACGTAAATGGAAGAATTAGGGACGCCGCGCATCGGCCTAGGAGGGCGAGAAGCGAAGCGCCCGTAAGGCCCTCGCCTACCGCTTAACCGCCCATCCGAGGATTCTATGGAATGCCGGCAACGCGAGGCATGCTCGCGATGCAACCCTTTGGGTCGAACGGCATTCGAATGAACATGGCCCGCTTCTCCGGGAGATCAGCGTTATAAGATTCCGAGAGATCTCCGCAAGCCGCCCAATCTCAACAAGTTTGACGGCGAGGCGATCCGGATAAACACCTCCGTTACTTCAATAACTACTGCGCTACAGGAATTGGGACCGACCATGAAATGCGTGCTTTTTCCCCGGGCCGTTGGGCGGCCGAGCTTTGGAATGGTGGGAGTCTTTGCGCCCAATACCATCTCCTCGTGGGACGACTTCGATTAGAATATTCTTGTCTCACTACACCGCAAACCGCGCCAATACCGATATGAAGAATACTTGGACTCGTTGTTCAAGGAGATAACGAGACGCTGAGACAAAGACATCGACCGGTTTAACACCGAGGTCGAAGTCGTTCGCGACTTGTCGACAAGGACAAGTTGAAATATCTGAAGCGTGGTATTCGACCGACCACCGGGTTCGTTGAAAGAGTTTACGTTGAATCATTACGTGATCTCGGCCACTTCCTAACAAGGGCTAACGCCCACATGCGCGATGAGGAAACTCGCAGCAAGAAAGGCCGTCCGCGCACGACCTAAAGAAGAACACAGCAAGCCGGCCAAAGGGCATGAAGGTCGCCGCGACAATCGGCCTGACTTTCGAGACAAAAAGTTCGATCATCGCACCCGGCTCAACACCTCTATCGCTCAGATCTACAGCGAGTGTCAGAATAATGAATTCGTGGGAGTCAAGCGACCTGAACCACTCGTGCTCAAGAAGGGGGCACGACCGACCAAAAGATACTGTCGCTACCACAAGAGTAAGGGGCACGATACCAACGACTGTATGGCCCTCAAGGATGATATTGAAGAGCTTATTCAAAAGGGCAAGTTGGGAAAGTATGTGAGGTCGGAAGAAGGCGACCGACCTGTTGAGAAACAGAAAGAAGCCGATCCAGACAGAGGAAAAGGGCCTCTGACCATAGAGGGCACCCAAAGCAAGGATCGATCTGAAGATCGTGACACTCGGCAGTCCAAAGGCCGTAATGTTGCGATGGTTATTCATGGTGGAAACCCCCTGGACCGCAGGGAATCTAATAAAGCCACTAAGAGAAAGTGGGACGAGTTGTTAATGGTCGCATCCACTTCACGCCGCCCACCGGCCTCGAGCGGACTTCTATTTCGTTCGGTGACAGCGACCTATACGACGGCAAGCCCAATAGTTATGTTCCATTGGTGATCAGGGCTGTCATGGCAAACACAGAAGTGCAGAGAATCCTGGTCGATCAAGGTAGCTCGGCCGATATCGAAAATGGCCCAACAGCGCTAGGTCGTCGAAACGATCTACGTCGAGTGCCATCGAAAATGGCCCAAAGGTTAAGTAATAACCCTTCGCGGTAGGCCGTCGAAAACGATCTACCTTAAATACCTTAAATGCCATCGAAAGCGACCAAAAACGAGCGCTACCAAAGTAGCACGAAACGACCGCCGAGCGGCCCACGAGTTCAAAATGAATAAGGCGAATAAATGCAGGTACGCAAACAGCGATATAAATTCAAAAGGGCGTAATTAAAAGCAAGATTGTCATTACAAATATGGGACGCCCGGCCGAAGCCGAGCGCCCACAAATTAAAGAACTGCACGAAGGCAGAAATTGTCAGGCCCAAAGGCAAATTAAAGTTACAAAATTACGCCGCACACAGGCGGGCTTCAAAAGATAATGGTGGCCGGGCGAATGACGTTGCCTTGCTCGTCATGTTCTGCAGGCAACATGATCTTATTGTTGTCGACATAATGCGTAGGCTTGATCATCTTGTCGTCAAAATTGAGCTGCAGATCGGCATTCAACGCCCGCGCCTGGCCAAGAGCGTTGTAAAATTGCTCGATAGCGGCCTCCTGACCGGCCTGGGCCACCATGAGGACCTTTTTCTCCAGCTCGGCATTCACGGCCTCCAACCTGGCCTTCTCCTTCTCGACGGACTCAAGGTCAGCTTTCAGATTGTTCACCTGGCCGGCAAGCTCCTTGTTCCTCTTTGACAGCTTGGCCCGGTCTTCCTCCCCCCGTTTCAGGGCCTCCTTTTCGACTGGAGGAGCTTGTCATATTTTGACTGCGCTTCAATGAAAGCCTTGCCCTTCCCTGCGAAATTCAGGTCGAAGGTTCGTTAGTCGGTCGAATAAAGATAAGAAAAAGAGTACAAGACTAAGAAATTAAAATTACCATCGGATTCGGCCACCAGCTCGGCCATGACTTTCTCAACGCCCATGCAGAGAGAAGCGCAGAGCGCCATGGGTTTCCTTCGGTACTGCTCCAGATCGGCCGCGCCCAAGTGTTCGAGCTGAATGATCGGAATCTCCTCCGTTTCGGGGACCGGGACCCGACAATCACGCTTGGCCCGCTTGGGTGAGCGATCAGCACTGGGAGGAGGTGACCGGGGCCTGCCGACCGGCTTCTTCCCTTGGCCCTTAGGGGTGTGGGGCACTCT
The DNA here is from genome assembly GCA_020916435.1 of Oxytropis ochrocephala. Taxonomy (NCBI): domain Eukaryota; kingdom Viridiplantae; phylum Streptophyta; class Magnoliopsida; order Fabales; family Fabaceae; genus Oxytropis; species Oxytropis ochrocephala. The sequence continues at coordinate 30,792,709 of CM037094.1, read as the reverse complement.
GGAGGAAGGTTCGGGATTATCCCCCGACCGAGAAGAACCAGGTCCCTTAGCCCCTCCTTCGGGCTTCAGGACGGAAGCGAGCAGGTTCCAGTTTTTGCGGACATCCTTTCTGCAAAATAACGAGCTATGAGTTAGAATAAAAGATTGACAAGGCCTACGGCAAGAATATAAAGAAAAAGTTCAAAGGCAGACCAATCTCGGCCTCCAGTTTTTCGCCTTCGTACAAGACGAAGGGTCGGCAAGGTATGTCGCCTTTAGGATCTGGACGCATCATGCTCGCCAGCGCCTTAATCATCTCCAAAGACTCTAGGTCGGCCTCCCCCAGATCTTTGACAGAGTAGATGTAATCGCCCGACCTCAAAGAAGTGGGCTTTCCACATGATTGGGAAGAATGGGGACCGAGCATCCCATCCGGCCGGATCTCGAAAATGCCATCCCGCCTCTTTGGTTGGAACGACCCAGAAGTAGTGGCCTCTCCAGGCCGCACCGAGCGATTCCTGGAAAGCCTTGAAGAATCGATGAAGAGTCTTCTGCATTTTGAAGGAGACCTGCTCCCTCTTCTCTTTGTTTGCTTTCTCCCTGAGCCAGCTGAGCTCAAAGAGAGTGAAGAAAAGCATGATCGACACCGGCCGACCAAGCTTGGTTAGCAAGACTTCGAAGGTTTTGAGGAACGCCCACGCGTTCGGATGGAGCTGAGAGGGGGCGACCCCAATATGACGCAGGACGTCCCGTTGGAACTCAGTGAAAGGAGGAACGATCTTCATTTTCTCGACCACGATCCGGTACATAGTGAACTTCGAAACCGGGAGTAAGTGGCAATATCTTGGCCGCTTTTCATACCCTCACTCTCGGCCGGTGAGTCGTGGAAACAACGCTCAATGTCGTGCAAGGCGTAATGATCGACCGTCGCGATACTCGCATGCGCCCGAGCGGTGTCGAGACCCAAGACATATCAGAAGGATCTCGGGCTATATCCGGCTGAACATCGGCCGCTTCTTCATTCGACCCTCCTTCGTCATTGGCCTCTTGGCCTGAGAAGCTAGCAGCGGGTTGGACGATCTGTTCATCAGCCGCTTCACCTCGGCCGTCTCCCAGATCGTGCATAGCCTCGCCCTCGACCGGGCGGCTCTCGGTTCCTCATCGTCATCCGTGCCGATCACCTCGACGTACTCATCTTGTTCAGTATTGCCACGGGCATCGACCGACGGTGGTGTAGAGTTACTCGACCGAGCGGTAGAGTGAAAGAAGAGTGGGAGCTAGAGTTGGTCTTTGCTCGTAAAGTACCGCTCGAAGAATCAGCATTTTGTCATCCAAGACGACTTAGGTCCGCCTCGGGGCATTGGGCTCGCCCGACCTCGACATGTATGTGGCGAAGGATCGGGCGGTTTTCCGGGAATACGGGCAGTTAATTTTGTCCGTGGCATACACAAACACCTGTGATAAAGGGATCGAGTCGGTCGATCGAGCGAAGCACTCATGAGAGGGGCGAGCCGGCCATCCTCGACTGACACCCCCTATCACGAGGCGTAGGAAAGCACGAAAATATCAGTAAAGAAAAAAAGTTTAAAAGAGTAAAAAGGAGCGGTCGACTCGTACCTTAAGGGGTGTTGAAGATCGGTCGCAGCGTGAGAAGCAGCTACTATGCGATGCGAGTGCGGCACGGATCGGATCGGCCGCGCGAGAGCAAATCAGGAAAGTGTGAGAAATGAACTCGTCTGAAGGGGTATTTATAGTGAAGACCCATGGCGCGAAGAGGACCGGGAGACGAAGCGTCGCAACGTTTCGCCTTCTCGCCAATGGTTGTCTCCAGACAACCTCGGAAACACCAAACGTCACGTCTTAAATGTCGGGAAAAACCAACCGTCGCGACAGCACGGTCGATGGTTGTCCAGCGGTCGACACCGCCCTATAGAGAAAACGAACGGCCGCGCCCGTTTCTTCAAGAGAACATTCCTGGGGGCATCGGTTCAAGCCTCAGCCCGCTCTTAAGCGACCTAGGCTTGGGGGGCAACTGTTCCTGGGTGTATTAGCAAATACGAGGACTGCCAACAGCAATTGGACCTGCGGCCCAGCCCATCTCGATCGGCCCAAACACGCTGCTTGGAGCGCAATTCTCGCCGGCCGAAATCTTCGCATAACGGTCGGACCTCACTGTATATATACGCCATTCGCATATGGCATCAGGTACGTTCTCAAACCTTGTGCTATCTGCCCGAGCGACCTCTCACTAGATCGTCGGAGTGTCTTTGCAGGTACCACCCGAGGTGCTCAACGCGTGAAGCCAGGACCGGTCCTTTCAACCCCCTCAACGACCGGCCCATCAGACGGAGCAACAAGCACTTCAACTCTTTATTGGTCAAGGTACGATCACAAGGCATGTATTTATTCAACCTAAAAACAATCTAGCAACCTAAACCTCAAACCTAAACTTTAACCTAAAGGCACCCCTAGTGGCACCAACCCTAAACCAAACCCTAATTATAGATCAAACAATGGAAGGTATTATTCAATGAAAATAGGCCCATGGCCAAGACTAAACATGCAAAGAAAACTTTGAGTATTAAACAAAAATCTATGACTATCTTACAAGAATTATTAAGAGATAGGGTAAAGGGTGAAAAGACAACTTGTACAAAATTAAATCTAGTGAATCCTTTCTAGCCATCTTCATCACTTTGGATTGAATACTCTAAACCCTTTTGTGGGAATCATTTGGCAAGATCATCAACCAACAACAACATAATTAAATTACAAGAACATTAAACATTTAAACTATGAGATAGACTTGAATCCTTTCTTGCAATCTTCACCACTTTAAATCAAAAGTACTAGGTACTTAGTGGGAATCCTCTTGCAAGATCATCAAAGATCAAACTAAACCTAATTTATTGCACACAATGCGAAATGAGTAAGATATTAAACTATGAAATAAATTTGAATCCTTTCTTGCAATCTTCACCACTTTAAATTAAAAGTACTAAGTACTTAGTGGTGAATCCTTTTGCAAGATCATCAATAGCTAAACCAAGAAACATATCAAAACCAAATGAAATCTAATTTATTAAAGCATATGCGAAATGAACATGGTGTTAAACTCTAAAATGAACTTGAATCCTTTCTTGCAATCTTCACCACCTTAAATCAAAAGTACCAAGTACTTAGTGGTGAATCCTTTTGCAAGATCATCAACAAAACAAATTTAAAAATCAAGCAAACCCTAATTTATTTACAATATGCGAAATATGCATGATGTTAAACTATGAAAATAAACTTGAATCCTTTCTTGCAATCTTCACCACTTTAAATCAAAAGTACCAAGTACTTAGTGGTGAGTCCTTTTGCAAGATCATCAACAAAACCAAGAAACATATTAAAAATCCAATGAAACTTAATTTATTTACATATGCGAAATGAGCAAGATATTAAACTATGAAAATAAACTTGAATCCTTTCTTGCAATCTTCACCACTTTAAATCAAAAGTACCAAGTACTTAGTGGTGAATCCTTTTGCAAGATCATCAACAAAACAAATTGAAAATCAAGCAAAACCTAATTTATTTTGGAGTATGCGAAATGAACATAAGGTTAAGCTATGAAATGAACTTGAATCCTTTCTAGTCATCTCCATCACTCAAATCAAAGTGCCTTAAGCACTAGTGATAGATCATATGACTAGATCATCAACAACTAAACAAGAACAACATTACTACTAAAATAAGATACTCACAATGAAGAAACATAAAATCAACTTGAGCCTATTTTTTGTTTAGTAAAATGACAACAAAATTAACATGAAGCATCATAAAACCATTTATTAAGGGTGAGATACCAAATCTCACCCACCAACAACAACAAGCTACATTATGAAAATGAATATGATAACTATGCGAAATGATGAAGGAAAATGCAAGATGAAGAAAAGAAAATAAGTTCTAATGTAAAATGCTTGAAGATGATGCAAAGGGATCAAGGGTTTTACCTTATTTCTAAGAGAGAAAAGAAGAGATTGAAAGAAATGGAGGAGAGGGAGGAGGAGAGTGGCTTCGGCCTTGGAGAGAGAGAGAGGAGAGGAGAATTGTTTTTGTGTTTTTGAAGGGAATGAAAGGCAAAAGTCCTTCATGGGTGAAAAGGAAGAGGTATTTATAGATTTTTGAGGTTTTGGGGTATCATGGTCTTTTTGTTTTTGATGAGCCTCTAGGATTGAGTCTTAAAATTAAATGGAGGGTTGGGATGAATCATCACATGGATTAGGGGTATTTAGAAAACACAAGTGAAGGTGAGTGTGTGAGAGAGTGGGGCGCAAGCCATAGGAAAAAAAGAAAAAGGAAATAAACTTTTATTTATTTTGGGAAAGGAGTGTCTCATGAAATAGGGTTAGGGGTATTTTTGTGATGGGATGTTACCAAAGAAGTAAGTTTGCATTTTTGGGTGGAAGCATTAGTGTAAGTGAGTGAGGTAATTTACCAAAGAGGGCAAAGTTAAGGATAGGAATAAATCAAATCTTAGTGAATAAGAAATGAAGTGTGTAGAAACTTCTAGAAGGAGGGAGAGGGGGTATGTGGCGCATAATATGCTGAAATGTGAGGGGAAAAATAAAAAAAATGATGGTTTTTTGGTGTTTTGTCTTATTGAGGACACTTCCCACTTTTGGTTTTTTGAAATTTAAATTTTTGGGCATGTAAAATAGAAGTGCACCTATTGGAAATATGTAACATGTTTTTGGGCACCATAAAATAGTCTCCCTAATTATTTTTAGACAACTAAAATTGTCATTTAATAATTTGGGAAATATTAAATGGTCTTTTAATATTTTTTATGCAATAAAAATAGGAAAAGTGCATTTTAATTATTTTAGGCTAGGATATTCTCTCTAAAAATTGTACAAAAATTCTCTTGGATAAGAGAAAAATATACTTTTGGTGCGTGCATACTTTGACGAGAAAATTATCCTGTTGCGTAAAATGACCAAAATGCCCCTTACCTAAAAAAAAATCCTAACTTGTCCAAAAAGTGCATTTCAACTTTAAAAATGATTTTAGAAACTTTGGAATGACTTTTAGGACCCTAAATGCAATGCATGATGCTATTTCTTTTTATTTATTTATTTTTGGGGAAAATTAGGGTTTTGACCTAAGCCGGACAAAATTGGGGTATGACAGGTTACAGGTGTTGTTTTAAAAAAGTCTCGGTGGGGGTGACTTGGTGTGTGTAAATGGGGTGGGTTGGGTGAAACTTACTTTTCTGGGCATATTTCACCGTGCCATATTTTGTATTTACCTGCCCAAAAACATTTTTAAACATTTTGGCTCGGGTGGTTTTTGGTTTGCAAGTGTTGTGGGTGCTGGGTCAGTTGGGGGGCGCCAAACTGTGCTGCCCAGGGCGCCTGGGCTGGTGCCTGTGTCTGGGTTTGTGTCTGAGTTGGTGTCTGGGTTTGTGTCTAGGTCTGTGCTGCCCAGAGGGGCGCCAGATTGCTAGAAAAGTGGCGCCAGTGGGTCGTGTTGCCCACGGGCGCCAAAGTCTTTGAGTTTACGCGCCTAGTCTTTGTGTTGCACCAGGGGGCGCCAGAATGTGGGGAAAATGGCGCCTAGTGCTGCCAAGTGCCTAAGAGTGTGCTGTTTTGGTCCCTAGGTGACAGTTTGGTCCCTAGATGATTGTTTTGGTCCTAAATGGTGGTTTAGGTCCTTGAGTGAGGTTGAGTACTCTAGAGGAGATTAGTCCTTGGGACTTAATGGTGTTGAGAGTGTATAATGAGATGACTGAGGATGCCATGGGGGCATGAGCCGGAGGGCCAAGCCATGAGGGCTATGAAATGAGAATTGATACTGAGGTAAGAGTTAGTGCGTGCATTGAGGTGTTTGAGAATGTGTGTGTATTGTTACATGGAGTCTCATGCATACATTCTCTACTGATGCGTAGAGCTTATAAAATGATTGTGAAGCTCGAGGGTCACGCCGAGGGCCGCAGTCATGAGGACTCCATTATTGATGAGAATGCCGGAGGGCAAATATTGAGAACGCCGGAGGGCAAATGGTACCACATGCATAACTACATTGCATACACTCATGAGTGCATGAATATTATTGAGTGATGATTGGTGTGTTTGATTATGCTGTGAACTGTGATTGTATATATTGCCTATTATCACTTTTATTATATAGTTCGAGACTCACCCTTTCTGTTGTTGTTTACCACAGATAGTCAGGAGTGAAGGCTTGTTACCTTCACTTTCCCCGAGTCGATGCCGCTCGATCGTAGCACCTGGGGGATGGGATATAGACTTTGTTTTGATCTGCTTTTGCTCATTTGTTGAGCCTTTATATGTATTGTGTACTATTTGAGACTGCTGGGCACTTATTTTGAGATGTAGCTTTACTTCCGCTGAGTAACATGAGATATGATCCCACGTTTTATATGGTGTTATGTATTGATGTATGTTTTCCGAAATAACCGATCGCTTGAGTATTTTTAAGAGAGGAGCGTAACACTCCATTAAATGAGAAGAATGATTTTTATTACTCGATTTTTGAATTAAATCTATAGGGTAGAATTGGGGTGTTACACTCTTCCAATCTCACATACCTCACTTAATACAAACAACAATCCTACAAGCAACTACAAGCAATGCTACAATCAACAGCTGCAAACAACCAAACAAAATCTACAACAAGGTCTCTGTTGGAGATCGACAAGGGATCTCTGAGACACTACGACTGGACAAACTTGGCCGGACAGACCGAACTTTTGCTCTGATACCAACTTGTAACACCCCCTTACTCTTAATACTTTAATTTATAAAATCGAGTTCAAAATCGTTTTCTTTTCTTCTTAAAGATACATTCTCAAGAGAATGCTACGTTTCTCAAACATCGCCTCACTTAGCCAATAATACTTTTCATTTATAAAATATAATTGCGTGATACATATACGACTTAAATGGGACGAACCCTCAAATTCTAATACATCAATCTATTACAGTTAAACACTAAACTTAAACAACTAATAGACTACCCGACTTCCCAGTTTGACGTCACAGAGCAAGACGCCACAACTAGGCTGAGGGAAGAAAGGACCTTCACTCAGGATCACCTGCACATCACCTGTTTGTCGCCACGAGAGCAGGCAACATAAAAACAGTAGGGTGAGTCTCTAAACACAAATAGCAATGTTTATAACAAACCTCATGCTAAAACAAACACAAACAACACCTCAACTCACACAAAACAAGTCATCTCAAAGAGCTATGACACCTCGGTTCATATCACAAAATAATACTACAATCGATTGCATGACTTATATGAATGATGCAGACCCATACTTCCGTGGTATATGCATGATGGATCCATTAAGACCGAAGTCTTCATATCACCTTCGGACCAAGTCCTTAGGACCAAGAAGTCCTCTGCTATCACCTTAGGATCAAGTCCTTAGGACCAAGTCCTCTGCTATCACCTTATGCTTATGATTTATGCGACGCCATGAACAATGCATAACACACAACATATACATTATCCAATTAAATCATAACACCATTTCAAGAACTCACCAATTAGACCATGACCTTTTATTCATAAATAGGACCTAAGTCCTCTGCTCACCTCACCTCTAGGACCAAAGTCCTCTGCATTCACCATTTCATTTATTTAATGCCCTCGGGGACTTCATCATTTATTACTCCTCTACTCATAGCCCTACGGCCAAAACAACTCTCATACATCATTACGGCACTAAGGCCGACGTCCCTTGTAACACCCCAAATAATTTAATTAAGAAATTGATTAAATTGTTTAAGTGTTGCACTATTTTTAATTATATTAAATTATAATATAGTGTCTTATAATTTAGTAATTTATTTTAATTAAAGGGGATGGTGGAGGAAATGGAGAGGGGTGTAAAAGGGCCCAAGTGCGCTTGGCCCAATGTACATATACCCAAAATTGGAAGTTGCTCTCATTTGTGAGAAGAAAGAAAGAAAACGAAAAGAGAGAAGAGAGAAAAGAAGGAGACGGCGCGCAAGAGCCCTAGAGGGAGAGAGTGAGTTTCGCATCAAGCAAGGAAGGGAGAAGAAGGCCCTAGTTGCTGTGGTTTTTGTACGTGACTCAAGGAGAAGGAATTCCTACGGTTGAAATAAGGTAAGGGGAGTCTCACTCTATAATAGAGGGTATAATAGGTTGTATAGGAGTCATAGTGTCCCTATTTGTTTATAATTGAATGATTGATTGGATTTGATTGAGTGAATTTGATGAAATTGCATGAGAAATTGATTTAGGGCTTAATGTTAGGGTTTATGTGCTTGATTTCGTGTTTTGGTGTGAATTGATGTTTGAGATGTGAAATTGAATATGTTAAAATGATCATAGAGTGAATTTGAATGATATATGGTGGTTAGAATTGGAAGGAATTGAGAATTAGGGATTTTTGAGGTATAGGGCGCCAAAGGGCTAGGATTCAGCGCCCATGCCTTTAATCGAGCATGAGGCTATGGTCTTTGTGTTCTTGTCCCGGCGCCACTTTCTTTGAGGGAATTGGCGCTGGATTTCTGTTCATGTGCTAGAGTTGTGTTTGTGTGCGGGGTTGTTGCCGGGCGCCAAGTTCTTTGGGAAATGGCGCCAGCACCGCTGTTTGAGTCTTTGTGAGTGTGTGGTTCTTTGTCTGGCGCGCGAATGTGGGTATTTTGGGGCCGGTGAGTGAAACTTGTATTTACAGGCACATTTGCTCGTGCCAAATTTTGTATTCACCGCCCAAATTCAATTTTAAGTGTTTTGGCTCGAGTGGTTTTCTCGGTGGCGGTGTATTTTTGAAAATGTCCGGTGGGGTGGTTTTGTGTGTGTAAATGGGGTGGGTTGAGGGAAACTCACATTTCAACATATTTTATTGTGCCAAATTTTGTATTCACCCTTGAAATTCAATTTCAAGTGTTTTGGCTCAGTGGTTTCTGGTTACAGGTGTTGTTTTAAAAATGTCTCGGTGGGGTGACTTGGTGTGTGTAAATGGGGTGGGTTGGGTGAAACTTACATTTACAGGCACATTTCACCGCCATATTTTGTGTTTACTCCCCAAAAACATTTTTAAACATTTTGGCTCGGGTGGTTTTTGGTTTGCAAGTGTTGTGGTGTCTTTGGGTCGGTTGGGGCGCTAAACTGTGATGCCTGGCGCTGAGGCCGTGCTTGTGTGCAGGTTTGTGTCCGAGTTGGTGTGCAGGTTTGTGTCTAGGTCTCATGTGCGCCTGCAGGGCGCGCCAGATGGCTAGAAAAGTGGCGCCCGATGGTCGTGTTGCCACGAGGCGCCAAAGTCTTTGAGTTTCTGGCGCCCTAGTCTTGTGTTGCACCGGGGGCGCTGCATGTGGGGAAATGGCGCCTAGTCTTTGCCAAGTGCCTAAGAGTGTCTTGCTTTTGGTCCCTAGTTGACAGATTTGGTCCCTAGATGATTGTTTTGGTCCTAAATGGTGGTTTAGGTCCTTGAGTGAGGTTGAGTACTCTAGAGGAGATTAGTCCTTGGGACTTAATGGTGTTGAGAGTGTATAATGAGATGACTGAGGATGCCATGGGGGCATGAGCCGGAGGGCCAAGCCATGAGGGCTATGAAATGAGATTGATACTGAGGTAAGAGTTAGTGCGTGCATTGAGGTGTTTGAGGATGTGTGTGTATTGTTACATGGAGTCTCATGCATACATTCGAGTACCAGTCGTAGAGCTTATAAAATGATTGTGAAGCCTGAGGGCGGCCGGAGGGCCAGAGTCATGAGGACTCCATTATTGATGAGAATGCCGGAGGGCAAATATTGAGAACGCCGGAGTGCAAATGGTACCACATGCATAACTACATTGCATACATTCTCACGAGTGCATGAATATTATTGAGTGATGATTGGTGTGTTTGATTATGCTGTGAACTGTGATTGTATATATTGCCTATTATCACTTTTATTATATAGTTCGAGACTCACCCTTTCTGTTGTTGTTTACCACAGGTAGTCAGGAGTGAAGGCTTGTTACCTTCACTTTTCCTTGAGTCGGTCTGCTGTGATACGTAGCACCTAGGGGATGGGATATAAACTTTGTTTGATCTGTTTTGCTCATTTGTTGAGCCTTTATATGTATTGTGTACTATTTGAGACTGCTGGGCACTTATTCTGAGATGTAGCTTTACTTCCGCTGAGTAACATGAGATATGACCCCACGTTTTATATGGTGTTATGTATTGATGTATGTTTTCTGAGCTGAACCGACTGTTTGAGTATTTTTAAGAGAGGAGCGTAACACTCCATTAAATGAGAAAAATGATTTTTATTACTCTGATTTTTGAATTAAACTGCCGGGTAGAATTGGGGTGTTACATTAGTGGTATCAGAGCAAAAGTTCGGTCTGTCCGACCAAGTGTGTCTGTTTGTCATGTTGTGTATGACAGTTAGGAGTCTTGAATTAGTTCTGAATGGTTGTTTATGCTGCACTTGCTGAGGCGTTGCAAGCCATAGCACAAGTTATGGGGACGCAACAGAATACTGAGACCCGCAGTCTGGCAACATTCCAGAGAGAGAACCCCCTACCTTCAAGGGGAGGTACAACCCGGATGGTGCATTGACTTGGCTGAAGGAGATTGAGAGGATCTTCAGGGTGATTAGCTGCACTGATGAGCAGAAAGTCAGGTACGGTACTCATACGTTATCTGAAGAGGCTGATGACTGGTGGCTGGAGACCAGTGAGAGGTTGGGTGCTGCGCAGGAGGAGATCGCTTGGGCTGTGTTCCGAAGGGAATTCTTGAGAAAGTATTTCCCGGAGGACGTTAGAGGTAAGAAAGAGCTGGAATTCCTTGAACTGAGGCAGGGAAGTATGTCTGTTACTGAGTATGCTGCCAAGTTCACGGAGTTGGCCAAGTTCTATCCCCACTATGCTGAGGCTGGGGCTGAATTCTCAAAATGCATTAAATTTGAGAATGGACTGAGAGCTGATATCAAGCAGGCTGTGGGATATCAGAAGATTAGAGTATTTGGCCGATCCGTAGATCTAGCTGCAGATTTATGAGGAAGACGCAGAATGCCCGCTCTAGGGTCATGAGAGACCAGAGGGGGAAATTTCATAACAGGGGTAAGCCTTATGAGACGTCTGCTGACAAGGGAAAACAAAGGTATGCGGGTAGTAACAAGTATAATGGTGGAAGCAGGTCTGCTGAGGGTAGGAGGTATCATGAGGGCAAGAAGCCAAGTGGGGGAGACGCCCCATCTGATGTTGTGTGTTTCAAGTGTGACAAGCCAGGTCACAAGAGCTTTGATTGTAAGATGGAGGTGAAGAGATGCTTTAAGTGTGGGAAGAATGGTCACATGGCATCCGAGTGTGACCGCAAGGAAGCTGTGTGTTTCAACTGTGGTGAAGCTGGTCACATTAGCTTCAAGTGTACCAAGCCTAAGAAGGAAAGATCCACTGGGAGAGTGTTTGCATTGGCAGGTTCAGAGGGACCTAATGATATCAGAGGTACATGTTTCATCTATGGTACACCTTTAGTTGCTATTATTGACACGGGTGCTACGCACTCTTTTATTGCTTCTGTTTGTGCTGAAAAATTGAATCTAGTGTTGTCTACTATGGAGAGAGGGATGGTTATCGACACTCCAGCTAAGGGTCCGGTAACTACTTCTCTAATGTGTTCTATGTGTCCTCTGTCAGTCTTCGGCAGAGATTTTCTGGTTGATCTGATTTGCTTACCTTTGGGTGGGTTGGATGTGATTCTGGGTATCGACTGGTTAGTAGATAACCATGTTCACATCAACTGTTTCAACAAGTCTGTTAGTTTTCTTCTTCCTGAAGAGGAAGAGTCTGTTTTGCTGTCTGCGGAGCAATTGCGCGGGGTAATGAAAGAGGGTGGTCAGTTGTTTGCTTTGATGGCGTCTATGTCTGCTGAGAACCAAGCTGTGGTTGATGGGTTACAGGTGGTGTGTGAATTCCCCGAGGTGTTCCCTGATGAGATTCCTAGTGTGCCACCAGAGAGGGAAGTTGAGTTCGAGATTGAGCTTGTGCACAGTACTAGGCACGTGTCATGGCACCGCACTCGGATGTCGACTTCGAGTTATGCGAATTGAAGAAGCGATTAGAAGAGCTTCTTGAGAAGAAATTTGTGAGGCCTAGTGTGTCACCATGGGGAGCTCGGTTTATTGGTAAAGAAGAAGGATGGGAGTATGCGTCTGTGCGTGGACTACAGACAATTGAATAAAGTGACTATCAAGAATAAGTATCCTCTCCCGAGGATAGATGATCTGATGGATCAGCTGGTGGGTGCTAAAGTGTTTAGCAAGATTGACTTGAGGTCCGGGTATCACCAGATTAAGGTGAAGGATGAGGACATCCGAGCGCGTTGAGCGAGGTATGGGCATTATGAGTACTCAGTAATGCCGTTTGGTGTCACAAATGCACCGGGGTGTTTATGGAGTACATGAACCGAATCTTCCATAGCTATCTGGATCGGTTTGTGGTCGTTTTCATTGATGATATTCTGGTGTACTCAAAATCTGAGGAAGAGCATGCAGAGCACTTGAGGTTGGTGCTAGAGGTCTTGAAAGAGAGGAAGTTGTATGCCAAGTTGTCAAAGTGTGAGTTCTGGTTGCATGAGGTGAGCTTCTTGGGTCACATTATTTCTGGTGATGGTATAGCCGTGGATCCAAACCAAGGTTGACGCAGTTGTTGCGGTGTGGGAGAGCCCAAAGTCTGTGACTGAGATCAGGAGTTTCTTGGGGTTGGCTGGTTATTACAGGAGGTTTATTGAAGGGTTCTCTAAGCTAGCCCTTCCATTGACCCGATTGACCTGTAAAGGAAAAGCATTTGTGTGGGATGCAAAGTGTGAAGAGAACTTCCAAGAGCTGAAGAGGAGGTTGACCACGTCTCCAGTGTTAGTGTTGCCTGTGCCGGAGCAACCTTTTTTTGTGTACTGTGACGCCTCCAAGATGGGTTTGGGAGGTGTGTTGATGCAGGATGGGAAGGTAGTTGCGTATGCGTCTCGGCAGTTGAGGACACATGAGAAGAACTATCCTACTCATGACTTAGAGTTGGCTGCTATTGTGTTTGTACTGAAAATTTGGAGACACTACCTCTATGGTACCAGATTCGAAGTGTTCAGTGATCACAAGAGTCTGAAGTACTTGTTTGACCAGAAGGAGCTGAATATGAGACAGAGGCGTTAGTTAGAGCTGCTGAAGGATTATGATTTCGGCTTGAAATATCACCCCGGCAAAGCTACTGTCGTGGCTGATGCTTTAAGTCGGAAAACCTTGCATATGTCAGCTATGATGGTGAGGGAATTGGAGTTGATTGAGCAATTCCGTGACTTGAGTCTGATTTGTGAGGTGACACCCCAGAGTGTCAGATTGGGTATGCTGAGGATTGGGAATGAATTCTTGGTTAGTATCGAGAGGCCCCAGTTAGATGTGAAGTTTAGGTAGACTTGCTTGGTTCTTTGGTGAGCAAGCTGTTGATGGGGATTACAGGTTGGATTCCCAGGGTGTGTTGAGATTCAGAGACAGAATTTGTGTTCCGGATGATGCTGAGTTGAAGAAGATGATACTTGAGGAGAGCCATAGGAGTAAGTTGAGCATTCATCCAGGTGCTACTAAGATGTATCATGATCTGAAGAAACTGTTTTGGTGGCCTGGTATGAAGAGAGATGTAGCACAATTTGTTTATGCATGTTTGACTTGCCAGAAGTCAAAGATTGAGCATCAGAAGCCTGCGGGGCTGATGCAACCTTTAGAGATTCCGGAATGGAAGTGGAACAACATTTCCATGGACTTTGTGACTGGGTTGCCAAATACTGCGAGAGGGTCTGACACTATTTGGGTGATTGTGGATAGGTTGACCAAGTCTGCCCATTTCATTCCTATCAACATCACCTATCCTGTGCCAAAGTTGGCTAGAATATACATTCAGGTGATTGTGAAACTTCATGGGGTTCCGAAGAGTATTGTGTCGGACAGAGACCCGAGGTTTACATCGGAGTTTTGGGGAAGCTTGCAGGAGGCTTTGGGGTCCAAGCTGAGGTTGAGTTCAGCTTATCATCCTCAGACTGATGGTCAGACAGAGAGAACCATCCAGTCCTTGGAGGATCTTTTGAGAGCTTGTGTGCTAGAGCAGGGAGGTGCGTGGGATACACATCTCCTGTAACACCCCATTTCTACCCGGTAATTTAAATCCAAAAATCAGAGTATACAAAAATCATTTCTGGTCATCTTTTAGTTTAGTGTGTTATAAAATAGTGAACTGATTGACTATGGGATTACTCAGGTAACTGATACTACTTGCAACAGGTATTGACCTCCTTTGCAAGGCTCTCAGTGATGCCCTTGTAAATACACCAGCGAAAGAAATTCTGACCTTAGTGGCGAACCACAATTTAGCCATAGTCATTCAGCACACTAATAGTATAACATAAATCATTTTTACTAATGGAGTGTTACGCTCCTCTCTCAAAACTCAACAGTCAGTTCAGAAACATGCATAGATACATAACACCATACAACACGTGGGGTAAAATCTCAGGTCACGCAACGGAAATAAACTACATCTCAAAGTAATGCTCAAAGAATCTCAAAACAGATACATATAAGTCTCAACAAGGAGCAAAACAAGCAACAACGATCTAATCCCCAACCCCAGGTGCTACGTATCGTGAGCGGCATCGACTCTGGGAGTAGTGAAGGTAGAAAGCCCTCACTCATGACTACACGTGGTAAACAACAACGAGAAAGGGTGAGTCTCGAACTATATAATAAAAGTGATAATAAGCAATATATACAATCATAGTTCACAGACACACCAATCATCACTCAACAATATTCATGCACTAATGAGAATGTATGCAATGTAAGTATGCATGTGGTACCATTTGCCCTCCGGCATTCTCATCAAAAATGGAGTCCTCATGACTCGCCCCTCCGCCGCCTCTCGGGCTTCACAATCAATTTATAAGGCCCTCCTACCGCCCTCGAACTTCACAATCATTTTATAAACTCTACGATCATGACCAAATGTATGCATGAGACTCCATGTACATCACAAACACAATTTCAAACAGCTCAATACACCCATTAACTCTTACCTCAGCGTCAATCTCATTTTATAGCCCTCCTGGCTTGGCCCTCCGGCCCATGCCCCCATGGCATGCTCAATCACCTCATTATAAAACTCTCAACACCATTAAGTCCCATGGACTAACCTCCTCTAGAGTACTCAACTTCACTCGTGGACCTAAACCACCATTTAGGACCAAAACAATCATCTAGGGACCAAAGCTGTCACCTAGGGACCAAAACAAAGACCCTCTTAGGCACTTGGCAAAGACTAGGCGCCATTTTCCCACATTCAGCGCCCGCAGTGCAACATGCAAAGACTAGCGCCAGAAACTCAAGATTTTAGCGCCCGTGGCAACACAACCATCGGGCGCCACTTTTCTAGTAACTGCGCCCCACAGGCAACACAGACCTAGACACAAACTCGATACGCTTTGAGACACAATCTCGAACACAGTGCAAGCAGACTAGGCGCCTGGGCGTACAGATTTAGCGCCCCTGCCGACCCAGCTCACCCAACACTTTCAAACCAAAACCACCCAAGCTAAAATGTTTAAAAATGAATTTGGGCAGGTAAATACAAAATTTGGCACAATGAAATATGCCTAGAAAAGTAAGTTTCACTCCCAGGGCCCCAAAACACACACTAAAACCACCCCACCGAGACATTTTTAAAATGACACCTGCAACTGAAAACTACTCGAGCCAACACACTTAAAAATGGATTTGGGCAGGTGAACACAAAATTTGGCACGAGGAAATATGTTCAGAAATACAAGTTTCACTCCCCGGGCCCCAAAACACACACAAAACAAGCCCCACCGGACATTTTCAAAATAACACCTGCAACTGAAAAACCACTCGAGCCAAAACACTTAAAATTGAAAGTTGGCAGGTGAATACAAAATTTGGCACGAGGAAATATGTTCGTAAATACAAGTTTCACTCCCGGCCCCAAAACACACACAAAACAAGCCCCACCGGGACATTTTCAAAGAACACCTGCAACTTAAAACCACTCGAGCCAAAACACTTAAAATTGAAAGTTGGCAGGTGAATACAAAATTTGGCACGAGGAAATGTGCCCAGAAATACAAGTTTCACTCCCGGCCCCAAAATACCCACATTCTCGCGCGGGCGACAAAGAAACACACTTACCCAATCCATCAAGCACGGTGACACAGGCGCCATTTCTCTAGGAAATTGGCGCCACACAAAGAACACAACACCAACAAATCCTCAAGCACGATTACACATGTATGCGCATGTTTCCTAGCATTTTGGCGCCCCATGCCTCAAAATTCCCCAATTATCAATTCTTCTCAATTCTAACCCACATATATCATCCAAATTCACTCTATAATCATTTTAACATATTCAATTTCACATTTCAAACATCAATTCACACCAAAACACGAAATCAAGCACATAAACCCTAACATTAAGCCCTAAATCAATTTCTCATGCAATTTCATCAAATTCAATCAATCATTCAATTATCAACAAATGGGGACACTATGACTCCTATACAACCTATTATACCCTCTATTATAGAGTGAGACTCCCCTTACCTTATTTCAACCATAGAAATTCCTTCTCCTTGAGTCACGTACAAAAACCTCAGCAACTAGGACCTTCTTCTCCTTCCTTGCTTGATCACGAAGCTCACTCTCTCCTCTGGGTTCTCTTGCGCCGCCTCCTTCTTTTCTCTCTTCTCTCTTTTCGTTTTCTTTCTTTCTTCTCACAAATGAGAGCAACTTCCAATTTTGGGTATATGTACATTGGGCCAAGCGCACCTTGGGCCCTTTTTACACCCCCTCTCCATTTCTTCCACCATCCCCTTTAATTAAAATATATTACTAAATTATAAGACACTATATTATAATTTAATATAATTAAAAATGGTGCAACACTTAAACAATTTAATCAATTTCTTAATTAAATTATTTGGGGTGTTACAACTCTCCCCCACTTAGGAGATTTCGTCCTCGAATTCATACCCGAGTCAAATAACTCTGGATAAGACTCCGCATCTTCTTTGTCCAAATTTCCCAAGTCATACTCTCACCAAGCGGCTCCCACCACACTACCTTGACCAAGGCAATGTCTTTCCCTCTCAACACCTTCACTTCTCTATCATCAATCCTCACCGGCATAGTCTCCACAAAGTGAGGTTCTCACGCACTCTCCACATCATCCATGTGAATCACATGAGACGGTTCGGAATATACTTCGGAAGGCGTGACACGTGAAAAACATCGTGCAAGTTCGAAAGATTGGGTGGCAAGGCCACCCTATAAGCAACTTTCCCAACCTCTCGGTGATGCGTGCGGTCCAATAAACCTTGAGTCAACTTCTTTGCCTTCGAGCACGCCCAACACCGGTCATAGCGCGACCCTCAAGAACACATGCTCACCACTGAAACTCCAAGTCCTTCCTCCTCTTATCATGATAACTTTTCTGCATGCTGGCTCTGGACTCTCTTTCATCTTCTCTCGATCATTTTCACCTTCTCGATGCCTCCCCTAACCAACTCCGGTCCAAGGACAACACTCTCCCGGACTCATGCCAACACAAAGGAGTTCTCGCACCTCCGCCCATACAAATACGCCTCAAAGGAGCCATCCCAATGCTCGAATGATAGCCGTTATTATAAGTGAACTCAATCACGGGAGATGTGCATCCCACGCACCTCCTCGCTCTAGCACACAGTGCTCTCAAAAGATCCTCCAAAGACTGGATGGTTCTCTCTGCCGACCATCGGTTTGAGGATGATAAAGTCGAACTCAACCTCGGCTTGGACCCCAAAGCCTCCCGCAAGCTCCCAAAACTCGATGTAAACCGCGGGTCTCTATCCGACACAATACTCTTGGAACCCCATGAAGCTTCACAATCACCGAATGTAAATTCTAGCCAACTTTGTACAGGAAAGGTGATGTTGATAGGAATAAAGTGAGCGGACTTGGTCAACCTATCCACAATCACCCAAATAGTGTCGGACACTCTCTCACCGTATTTGGCAATCCGGTCACAAAATCCATGGAAATGTTTGTCCCACTTCCATTCGGAATCTCCAAAGGTTGCATCAACCCCGCAGCTTCGGTGCTCAATCTTTGACTTCTCGGCAAGTCAAACATGCATATACAAGCTCGCGAACATCTCTCTTCATACTGTGCCACCAAAATAGTTTCTTCGGATCATGGTACATCTTAGTGGCACTGGATGAATGCTCAACTTACTCCTATGGCTCTCCTCCAAAGATCATCTTCTTTAACTCAAAGATCCTCCGAACACAAATTCTGGTCCTCGAACCTCAACACACCCCGGGAATCCAACTGTAATCCCCATCAACAGCTTGCTCACCAAAGAACCAAAGAAATCTACCAACTTCACATCTAACTTCTGGGCGTCTCTGATACTAACCAAGAAGTCGTTCCCAATCCTCAGCATCCCCAATCTGACACTCTGGGGTGTCACCTCACAAACCAGACTCAAGTCACGGAATTGCTCAATCAATTCCAATTCCCTCACCATCATAGCTGACATATGCAAAGTCTTCCGACTCAAAGCATCGACCCACGACATTAGCTTTCGGGGTGATAGTTCAAGCCAAAATCATAGTCCTTCAATGGCTCTAACCAACGCCTGTCTCATATTCAGCTCCTTCTGGTCAAACAAGTACTTCAGACTCTTGTGATCACTGAACACTTCGAATCTAGTACCATAGAGATAGTGCCTCCAAATTTTCAACACAAACACAATCGCAGCCAACTCTAAGTCATGAGTAGGATAGTTCTTCTCATGTGTCCTCACCGTCGGACGCATAAGCAACCACCTTCCCATCCTCGCATCAATACACCTCCCAAACCCATCTTGGAAGCATCACGAAGACACAACAAATGGTTGCTCGCACGTGCAACACTAACACTGGAGACGTGGTCAACCTCCTCTTTAGCTCTTGGAAACTCTCTTCACACTTTGCATCCCACACAAATTCCTTTCCTTACACGAATCACGAGTCAACGGAAGGGCTAGCTTAGAGAACCCTTCAATGAATCTCCTGTAATAACCAAATAACCCCAAGAAACTCCCGATCTCGATCCACGGACTTTGGGCTCTCCCATCGCAACACCGCATCAACCTTGGCCGGATCCACGGCTATACCATCACCGAAATAATATGACCCAAGAAGCTCACCTCATGCAAACTGAACTCACACTTTGACAACTTGGCATACAACTTCCTCTCTTTCAAGACCTCTAGCACCAACCTCAAGTGCTCTGCATGCTCTTCCCTCGATTTTGAGTACACCAAAATATCATCAATGAAGACCACCACAAACCGATCCAGATAGCTATGGAAGATTCTTGTTCATGTATTCCATAAACACCCCGTGCATTTGTGACACCAAACGGCATTACAGAGTACTACTCATAATGCCCATACCTCGCTCTGAACGCTGCTTTTCTGGATATCCTCATCCTTCACCTTAATCTGGTGATACCCGACCTCAAGTCAATCTTGCTAAACACTTTAGCACCCACCACCGATCCATCGGATCATCTATCCTCGGGATAGGATACTTATTCTTGATAGTCACTTTATTCAACCGTCTGCGTCCACGCACGCACGCAGACGCATACTCCCATCCTTCTTCTTTACCAATAAAATCGAGCTCCCATGGTGACACACTAGGCCTCACAAACTTCTTCTCAAGAAGCTCCTCTAATCGCTTCTTCAATTCACCAACTCGGGAGCCGACATCCCAGACGGTGCCATATGACACGTGCCTAGTACTGTGCACAAGCTCAATCCCGAACTCAACTTCTCTCTGGGGGCACACTAGGAATCTCATCCGAAACACTTGTGGAACTCACACACCACCTGTGAAACTCATCAACCACGGCTTTCGGTTCTCAGTGAGACATGGACGCAATCAAAGCAAACAACCGACCACCCTCTTTCATTACCTCCTCACGCAATTGCTCGTGAGACAATGAAGAGCGACTCCTCCTCTTCGTGAAGGAGAAAACTAATAGACTTATCGAGCAGCTTGATGTGCACGTGGTTATCTACTAACCACCCATGCCTGTAATCACATCTAACCCAACCCAAAGGCAAAAAAATCGGATCAACTGAGAAAATCTCTGCGAGAAGACCGACAGAGAGGACACCTAGCACACATCGTGAGAAGTAGTTACACGGACCCTTTAGCCGGAGTGTCGATAACCATCCTCTCTCCATAGTAGACAATACTAAATTTAACTTTTCAAGACAAACAGATGCAATAAAAGAGTGCGTAGCACCCGTGTCAACAATAGCAACTAAAGGTGTACCGGAGATGAAACATGTACCTCGGATATCATTAGGTCCTCTCAACACGCCAATGCAAACACCCTCCCAAGAGATCTTTCCTTCTTAGGCTTGGGGCACTTGAAGCTAATGTGACCAAATTTCACCACAGCTTGAAACATACAAACTTCCTTGCGATCACACTCGGATGCCATGTGACCACTCTTCCCACACCTAAAACATCTCTTCACTTCCATCTTACAATCAAAGCTCTTGTGACTGGCTTGTCACATTTGAAACACACAATATCGGATGGGCGTCTCCCCACTTGGCTTCTTGCCCTCATGGTATCTCCTACCCTCAAGCAGACTGCTTTCCACCATTATACTTGTTACCACCCGAATACCTTTGCTTCCTTGTCGTGGACGTCTCATAAGGCTTACCCTTGTTATGGAATTTCCCCCTGCGGTCTCTCATGACCCTAGAGCGGGCATTGTTTGTCTTCCTCATAAATCCCGCAAGAATCTACCGGATCAAAGAAATACTCTAATTTTCCGATACCCCACACACCGCTTGATATCGGCTCACCCATTCTCAAACTTGATGCACTTTGAGAATTCAGCCCCACCAAAGATAGTGTGGATAGAACTTGGCCAACTCCGTGAACTTGGCAAAGATATTCGATATGAATGCATATACTCCTGTCTCGGTTCAAGGAATTCCACTCTTTCTTACCTCTCACGCCCTCCCTCCGAAATACTTTCTCAAGAATTCCTTCCGAACACGGCCAAGTGATCTCCTCCCGCAAAGACCCAATCTCTCACCGGTCTCTAGCCACCATCCATCGCCTCTTCGGATAAAGTATGAGTATCGTGCACGACTTTCGCTCATCGGTCACGACTAATCACCTCAAGATCCTCTCAATCTCCTTCACCAAGTCAAGGCACCATCCGGGTTGTACCTCTCCTTGAAGGTAGGGGTTCTCTCTCTGAACGCGTTGCGCATCGCGGGTCTCGATGATTCTCATTGGGTACCCACACCTGCGCTTATACCCCGCAAGGCCTCAAGAAGAGCAATGATCGATCCTTCCGCCATATCAACCTAACAACTGCAAAGATAAACAACCAGATTCGAACTATTTTAAGACACTTAGTTGTCATACACACTATGACAGCATCGACACACTTGGCCTGACAGCACCGAACTTTTGCTCGATACCACTAATGTAACACCCCATTTCTACCCTGTAATTTAAATCCAAAAATCGAGTATACAAAAATCATTTCGGTCATCTTTTAGTTTAGTGTGTTATAAAATAGTGAACGATTGACTATGGGATTACTCGTAATCGATACTACTTGCAATGTATTGACCTCCTTTGTGCAAGGCTCTCAAGATGCCCTTGTAAATACACCAAATAAAGAAATTACGACCTTAGTGGCGAACCACAATTTAGCCATAGTCATTCAGCACACTAATAGTATAACATAAATCATTTTTACTAATGGAGTGTTACGCTCCTCTCTCAAAAACTCAACAGTCAGTTCAGAAACATGCATAGATACATAACACCATACAACACGTGGGGTAAAATCTCAGGTCACGCAACGGAAATAAACTACATCTCAAAGTAATGCTCAGCAATCTCAAAACAGATACATATAAGTCTCAACAAGGAGCAAAACAAGCAACAATACCTAATCCCCAACCTCTGGTGCTACGTATCGAGAGCGGGCCGACTCGGGGAGTAGTGAAGGTAGAAAGCCCTCACTCATGACTACCTGTGGTAAACAACAACAGAAAGGGTGAGTCTCGAACTATATAATAAAAGTGATAATAAGCAATATATACAATCATAGTTCACAGACACACCAATCATCACTCAACAATATTCATGCACTAATGAGAATGTATGCAATGTAAGTATGCATGTGGTACCATTTGCCTCCCAAGCATTCTCATCAAAAATGGAGTCCTCATGACTCGCCCTCTCACGCCGCCTCAGCTTCACAATCAATTTATAAGGCCCTCTCCCGCCCCTCAAAGCTTCACAATCATTTTATAAACTCTACGATCATGAGCCTAAATGTATGCATGAGACTCCATGTACATCACAAACACAATTTCAAACAAATTTCAATACACCCATTAACTCTTACCTCAAAATCCACAATCTCATTTTATAGCCCTCCCGGCTTGGCCTCCGGCCCATGCCCCCATGGCATGCTCAATCACCTCATTATAAAACTCTCAACACCATTAAGTCCCATGGACTAACCTCCTCTAGAATACTCAACTTCACTCAGTGGACCTAAACCACCATTTAGGACCAAAACAATCATCTAGGGACCAAACTGTCACCTAGGGACCAAAACAAAGACCCTCTTAGGCACTTGGCAAAGCACTAGGCGCCATTTTCCCCACATTCTCGCGCCCGGTGCAACATAAAGACTAGCGCCGTAAACTCAAGATTTTGGCGCCCGTGCAACACACGACACCGGGCGCCACTTTTCTAGCAACTGGCGCCCCGGGCAACACAGACCTAGACACAAACTCGAGACCAAGCTTTGAGACACAATCTCGCACACACAGCAGCAGAGACTAGGCGCCTGGCGTAAGACAGATTTAGCGCCCCCTCACTACCAGCTCACCCAACACTTTCAAACCAAAAACCACCCAAGCTAAAATGTTTAAAAATGAATTTGGGCAGGTAAATACAAAATTTGGCACAGTGAAATATGCCTAGAAAAGTAAGTTTCACTCCCCGGGCCCCAAAACACACACGAAACCACCCCCACCGAGACATTTTTAAAATGACACCTGCAACCAGAAAACTACTCGAGCCAACACACTTAAAAATGGATTTGGGCAGGTGAACACAAAATTTGGCACGAGGAAATATGTTCAGAAATACAAGTTTCACTCCCTGGCCCCAAAACACACAAAACAAGCCCCACCGGGACATTTTCAAAATAACACCTGCAACCAGAAAACCACTCGAGCCAAAACACTTAAAATTGAAAGTTGGCAGGTGAATACAAAATTTGGCACGAGGAAATATGTTCAGAAATACAAGTTTCACTCCCCGGGCCCCAAAACACACACAAAACAAGCCCCACCGGGACATTTTCAAAAGAACACCTGCAACCAGAAAACCACTCGAGCCAAAACACTTAAAATTGAAAGTTGGCAGGTGAATACAAAATTTGGCACGACGAAATGTGCCCAGAAATACAAGTTTCACTCCTCGGGCCCCAAAATACCCACATTCTGGCGCCTGCAGACAAGAAACACACTTACCTGGGCCATCGCTATAAAGTGACACAGGCGCCATTTCTCTAGGAAATTGGCGCCCTGCACAGCAACACAACACCAACACTCCCTGCTACAGTACACAGGGCGCATGTTTCCTAGCATTTTGGCTCCCCATGCCTCAAAATTCCCCAATTATCAATTCTTCTCAATTCTAACCCACATATATCATCCAAATTCACTCTATAATCATTTTAACATATTCAATTTCACATTTCAAACATCAATTCACACCAAAACACGAAATCAAGCACATAAACCCTAACATTAAGCCCTAAATCAATTTCTCATGCAATTTCATCAAATTCACTCAATCAAATTCAATCAATCAATCAATTATCAACAAATAGGGACACTATGACTCCTATACAACCTATTATACCCTCTATTATAGAGTGAGACTCCCCTTACCTTATTTCAACCGTAGAAATTCCTTCTCCTTGAGTCACGTACAAAAACCTCAGCAACTAGGACCTTCTTCTCCCTTCCTTGCTTGATGCGAAGCTCACTCTCTCCCTCTAGGGTTCTTGCGCGCCGTCTCCTTCTTTTCTCTCTTCTCTCTTTTCGTTTTCTTTCTTTCTTCTCACAAATAAGAGCAACTTCCAATTTTGGGTATATGTACATTGGGCCAAGCGCACCTTGGGCCCTTTTTACACCCCCTCTCCATTTCTTCCACCATCCCCTTTAATTAAAATATATTACTAAATTATAAGACACTATATTATAATTTAATATAATTAAAAATAGTGCAACACTTAAACAATTTAATCAATTTCTTAATTAAATTATTTGGGGTGTTACATCTCCCACTGGTTGAGTTCACTTATAATAACAGCTATCATTCGAGCATAGGGATGGCTCCTTTTGAGGCTCTGTATGGGCGGAGGTGCAGAACTCCTTTGTGTTGGCATGAGTCCGGTGAGAGTGTTGTTCTTGGACCGGAGTTGGTTAGGGAGACTACGGAGAAGGTGAAAATGATCGGGAGAAAATGAGAGAGTCTCGTAGTCTGCGCAGAAAAGTTACCATGATAGGAGGAGAAAGGACTTGGAGTTTCAGGCTGGTGAGCATGTGTTCTTGAGGGTCACGCCTATGACTGGTGTTGGGCGTGCTCTGAAGGCCAAGAAGTTAACTCCAAGGTTTATTGGGTCATACTGCATCACCGAGAGGTTGGAAAGGTTGCTTATAGGTGGTGGCTTTGCCGCCTAATCTTTCGAACTTGCACGATGTCTTCCACGTGTCACGCCTTCCTAAGTATATTCCGCATCTGCCTCATGTGATTCACATGGATGATGTGGAGGTGATGCGTGAGAACCTCACCGTGGAGACTATGCCGTGAGGATTGATGATGAGAAGTGAAGGTGTTGAGAGGGAAAGACATTGCCTTGGTCAAGTAGTGTGGTTGGGAGTCATTGGTGAGAGTATGACTTGGGAGCTGGAGAGCAAGATGCGGGAGTCTTATCCAGAGTTATTTGACTCAGGTATGAATTTCGAGGACGAAATCTCCTAAGTGGGGGAGAGTTGTAACACCCCAAATAATTTAATTAAGAAATTGATTAAATTGTTTAAGTGTTGCACTATTTTTAATTATATTAAATTATAATATAGTGTCTTATAATTTAGTAATTTATTTTAATTAAAGGGGATGGTGGAGGAAATGGAGAGGGGGTGTAAAAAGGGCCCAAGGTGCGCTTGGCCCAATGTACATATACCCAAAATTGGAAGTTGCTCTCATTTGTGAGAAGAAAGAAAGAAAACGAAAAGAGAGAAGAGAGAAAAGAAGGAGACGGCGCGCAAGAGCCCTAGAGGGAGAGAGTGAGTTTCGCATCAAGCAAGGAAGGGAGAAGAAGGCCCTAGTTGCTGTGGTTTTTGTACGTGACTCAAGGAGAAGGAATTCCTACGGTTGAAATAAGGTAAGGGGAGTCTCACTCTATAATAGAGGGTATAATAGGTTGTATAGGAGTCATAGTGTCCCTATTTGTTGATAATTGAATGATTGATTGGATTTGATTGAGTGAATTTGATGAAATTGCATGAGAAATTGATTTAGGGCTTAATGTTAGGGTTTATGTGCTTGATTTCGTGTTTTGGTGTGAATTGATGTTTGAGATGTGAAATTGAATATGTTAAAATGATCATAGAGTGAATTTGAATGATATATGGTGGTTAGAATTGGAAGGAATTGAGAATTGGGGATTTTTGAGGTATAGGGCGCCAAAGGGCTAGGATTCGCGCCCGTGCAATCGTGAAGCGATGAGGCTATGGTGCCGTGTTGTTGTCTTAGGGCGCCACTTTGCTTTGAATTGGCGCTGGTTCTCGTTCATGTGCTAGAGTTGTGTTTTGTGTGCGGGGGTTGTTGCTGTGGCGCCAAGTTCTTTGGGAAATGGCGCCAGTGCACGCTTGAGTCTTGTGAGTGTGTGGTTCTTGTCGGGCGCGCTAATGTGGGTATTTTGGGGGCCCTTGAGTGAAACTTGTATTTCTCGGTCACATTTGCTCGTGCAAATTTTGTATTCACCGCCCAAATTCAATTTTAAGTGTTTTGGCTAGAGTGGTTTTCTGGCGGTGTATTTTTGAAAATGTCCCGGTGGGGGTGGTTTTGTGTGTAAATGGGGTGGGTTGAGGGAACTCACATTTCAAACATATTTTCTTCGTGCCAAATTTTGTATTCACCGCCCAAATTCAATTTCAAGTGTTTTGGCTCGAGTGGTTTCTCTCGTTACAGTGTTGTTTTAAAAATGTCTCGGTGGGGGTGACTTGGTGTGTGTAAATGGGGTGGGTTGGGTGAAACTTACTTTTCTCAGGCATATTTCACTGTGCCATATTTTGTATTTACCGCCCAAAACATTTTTAAACATTTTGGCTCGGGTGGTTTTTGGTTTGCAAGTGTTGTGGGTGCTTTGGTCGGTTGGGGCGCTAAATCATACGCCAGGCGCTGGGCCGTGCCTCGTGTGCGGGTTTGTGTCCGAAAGTTGGTGTCCAGGTTTGTGTCTAGGTCTGTGCTGCCCGCAGGGGCGCCAGATGGCTAGAAAAGTGGCGCCAGTGGGTGGTTGCCCTGGGCGCCAAAGTGCAGTTTCTCGCGCCTAGTCTTTGTGTTGCACCGAGGGGCGCTGAATGTGGGGAAAATGGCGCTAGTGCCGCCAAGTGCCTAAGAGTGTGTGTTTTGGTCCCTAGGTGACAGCTTTGGTCCCTAGATGATTGTTTTGGTCCTAAATGGTGGTTTAGGTCCTTGAGTGAGGTTGAGTACTCTGCAGAGAGATTAGTCCTTGGGACTTAATGGTGTTGAGAGTGTATAATGAGATGACTGAGGATGCCATGGGGGCATGAGCCGGAGGGCCAAGCCATGAGGGCTATGAAATGAGAATTGATACTGAGGTAAGAGTTAGTGCGTGCATTGAGGTGTTTGAGAATGTGTGTGTATTGTTACATGGAGTCTCATGCATACATTCATTCTGGCGGTCGTAGAGCTTATAAAATGATTGTGAAGCTCGAGGGCGTGGGAGGCCGAGTCATGAGGACTCCATTATTGATGAGAATGCCGGAGGGCAAATATTGAGAACGCCGGAGGGCAAATGGTACCACATGCATAACTACATTGCATACATTCTCATGAGTGCATGAATATTATTGAGTGATGATTGGTGTGTTTGATTATGCTGTGAACTGTGATTGCATATATTGCCTATTATCACTTTTATTATATAGTTCGAGACTCACCCTTTTCATTGTTGTTTACCACAGTAGTCGTGGAGTGAAGGCTTGTTACCTTCACTTTCCCCGAGTCGGTCCGCTCTCGATACGTAGCACCTGGGGATGGGATATAGACTTTGTTTTGATCTGCTTTTGCTCATTTGTTGAGCCTTTATATGTATTGTGTACTATTTGAGACTCACTGGGCACTTATTTTGAGATGTAGCTTTACTTCATTGAGTAACATGAGATATGATCCCACGCTTTATATGGTGTTATGTATTGATGTATGTTTTCCGAAATAACCGATCGTTTGAGTATTTTTAAGAGAGGAGCGTAACACTCCATTAAATGAGAAGAATGATTTTTATTACTCGATTTTTGAATTAAATCTGCCGGGTAGAATTGGGGTGTTACACTCTTCCAATCTCACATACCTCACTTAATACAAACAACAATCACAAGCAACTACAAGCAATGCTACAATCAACAGCTGCAAACAACCAAAAAAAATCTACAACAAGGTCTCTGTTGGAGATCGACAAGGGATCTCTCGAGACACTACGATCGACAAACTTGGCCGGACAGACCGAACTTTTGCTCGATACCAACTTGTAACACCCCTTACTCTTAATACTTTAATTTATAAAATCGAGTTCAAAATCGCTTTTTCTTTTTCTTCTTAAAGATACATTCTCAAGAGAATGCTACGTTTCTCAAACATCGCCCTCACTTAGCCAATAATACTTTTCATTTATAAAATATAATTGCGTGATACATAGCACGACTTAAATGGGACGAACCCTCAAATTCTAATACATCAATCTATTACAGTTAAACACTAAACTTAAACAACTAATAGACTACCCGCTTCCCGCTTGACGTCCACAGAGCAAGACGCCACAACTAGGCCGAGGAAGAAAGGACCTTCACTCGGGATCACCGCACATCACCCGCTTGCCGCCACGAGAGCGTGCAACATAAAAACAATGAGGGTGAGTCTCTAAACACAAATAGCAATGTTTATAACAAACCTCATGCTAAAACAAACACAAACAAAGACCTCAACTCACACAAAACAAGTCATCTCAAAGAAAGCTATGACACCTCGGTTCATATCACAAAATAATACTACAATCGATTGCATGACTTATATGAATGATGCACTCCCATACTTCCGTGGTATATGCATGATGGATCCATTAAGACCAAGTCTTCTGCTATCACCTTCGGATCCAAGTCCTTAGGACCGAAGTCCTCTGCTATCACCTTAGGACCGAAGTCCTTAGGACCGAAGTCCTCTGCTATCACCTTATGCTTATGATTTATGCGACGCCATGAACAATGCATAACACACAACATATACATTATCCAATTAAATCATAACACCATTTCAGTAACTCACCAATTAGACCGCAACCTTTTATTCATAAATAGGACCTAAGTCCTCTGCTCACCTCTAGGACCAAGTCCTCTGCATTCACCATTTCATTTATTTAATGCCCTCGTGGGACTTCATCATTTATTACTCCTCTACTCATAGCCCTACGGCCAAAACAACTCTCATACATCATTACGGCACTAAGGCCGACGTCCCTTGTAACACCCCAAATAATTTAATTAAGAAATTGATTAAATTGTTTAAGTGTTGCACTATTTTTAATTATATTAAATTATAATATAGTGTCTTATAATTTAGTAATTTATTTTAATTAAAGGGGATGGTGGAGGAAATGGAGAGGGGTGTAAAAAGGGCCCAAGGTGCGCTTGGCCCAATGTACATATACCCAAAATTGGAAGTTGCTCTCATTTGTGAGAAAGAAAGAAAGAAAACGAAAAGAGAGAAGAGAGAAAAGAAGGAGACGGCGCGCAAGAGCCCTAGAGGGAGAGAGTGAGTTTCGCATCAAGCAAGGAAGGGAGAAGAAGGCCCTAGTTGCTGTGGTTTTTGTACGTGACTCAAGGAGAAGGAATTCCTACGGTTGAAATAAGGTAAGGGGAGTCTCACTCTATAATAGAGGGTATAATAGGTTGTATAGGAGTCATAGTGTCCCTATTTGTTGATAATTGAATGATTGATTGGATTTGATTGAGTGAATTTGATGAAATTGCATGAGAAATTGATTTAGGGCTTAATGTTAGGGTTTATGTGCTTGATTTCGTGTTTTGGTGTGAATTGATGTTTGAGATGTGAAATTGAATATGTTAAAATGATCATAGAGTGAATTTGAATGATATATGGTGGTTAGAATTGGAAGGAATTGAGAATTGGGGATTTTTGAGGTATAGGGCGCCAAAGGGCTAGGATTCTGGCGCCTGTGCAATCAGAGCGAGAGCTATGGTGTTTGTGTTCTTGCCTTAGGCGCCACTTTCTTTGGGGAATTGGCGCCTGGGTTACTGTTCATGTGCTAGAGTTGTGTTTGTGTGCAGGGGTTGCTTGCTGGGCGCCAAGTTGCCGGGAAATGGCGCCAGCACCGCTTGAGTGAGTCTTTGTGAGTGTGTGGTTGCCGTCTGGCGCCGAGAATGTGGGTATTTTGGGGCCGGTGAGTGAAACTTGTATTTCTGGGCACATTTGCTCGTGCCAAATTTTGTATTCACCTGCCCAAATTCAATTTTAAGTGTTTTGGCTCGAGTGGTTTTCTGGTGGCAGGTGTATTTTTGAAAATGTCCCGGTGGGGGTGGTTTTGTGTGTGTAAATGGGGTGGGTTGAGGGAAACTCACATTTCTCGAACATATTTTCTTGTGCAAATTTTGTATTCACCTGCCCAAATTCAATTTCAAGTGTTTTGGCTCGAGTGGTTTCTCACGGTTACAGTGTTGTTTTAAAAATGTCTCGGTGGGGTGACTTGGTGTGTGTAAATGGGGTGGGTTGGGTGAAACTTACTTTTCTTGGGCATATTTCACCGTGCCATATTTTGTATTTACCTGCCCAAAACATTTTTAAACATTTTGGCTCGGGTGGTTTTTGGTTTGCAAGTGTTGTGGGTGCTGGGTCAGTTGGGGCGCCAAATCAGCGCGCCAGGCGCCTGGCCGGTGCCTGCACATGTGCGGGTTTGTGTCTCGAGTTGGTGTCAGGTTTGTGTCTAGGTCTGTGCTGCCCGCAGGGCGCCAGATGGCTAGAAAAGTGGCGCCCGATGGTCGTGTTGCCATGGGCGCGCAAAGTGCCGAAGCTTCGCGCCTAGTCTTTGTGTTGCACCGAGCGCGCTGAATGTGGGGAAAATGGCGCCTAGTCTTTGCCAAGTGCCTAAGAGTGTCTTTGTTTTGGTCCCTAGGTGACGCTTTGGTCCCTAGATGATTGTTTTGGTCCTAAATGGTGGTTTAGGTCCTCGAGTGAGGTTGAGTACTCTAGAGGAGATTAGTCCTTGGGACTTAATGGTGTTGAGAGTGTATAATGAGATGACCGAGGATGCCATGGGGGCATGAGCCGGAGGCCAAGCCATGAGGGCTATGAAATGAGAATTGATCTTCGAGGTAAGAGTTAGTGCGTGCATTGAGGTGTTTGAGAATGTGTGTGTATTGTTACATGGAGTCTCATGCATACATTCTACTTGCGCGTAGAGCTTATAAAATGATTGTGAAGCTTGAGGGCGGCCGGAGGGCGCAGTCATGAGGACTCCATTATTGATGAGAATGCCGGAGGGCAAATATTGAGAACGCCGGAGGGCAAATGGTACCACATGCATAACTACATTGCATACATTCTCATGAGTGCATGAATATTATTGAGTGATGATTGGTGTGTTTGATTATGCTGTGAACTGTGATTGCATATATTGCCTATTATCACTTTTATTATATAGTTCGAGACTCACCCTTTCTGTTGTTGTTTACCACAGGTAGTCAGGAGTGAAGGCTTGTTACCTTCACTTTCCCCTGAGTCGGTCTGCTCTGATACGTAGCACCTAGGGGATGGGATATAGACTTTGTTTTGATCTGTTTTGCTCATTTGTTGAGCCTTTATATGTATTGTGTACTATTTGAGACTGCTGGGCACTTATTTTGAGATGTAGCTTTACTTCCGCTGAGTAACATGAGATATGATCCCACGTTTTATATGGTGTTATGTATTGATGTATGTTTTCTGAGCTGAACCGACTGTTTGAGTATTTTTAAGAGAGGAGCGTAACACTCCATTAAATGAGAAGAATGATTTTTATTACTCTGATTTTTGAATTAAACTGCCGGGTAGAATTGGGGTGTTACACTCTTCCAATCTCACATACCTCACTTAATACAAACAACAATCACAAGCAACTACAAGCAATGCTACAATCAACAAATTTCAAACAACCAAAAAAATCTACAACAAGGTCTCTGTTGGAGATCGACAAGGATCTCTCGAGACACTACGATCGACAAACTTGGCCGAGACGGAGCATCGAACTTTTGCTCGATACCAACTTGTAACACCCCTTTACTCTTAATACTTTAATTTATAAAATCGTAGTTCAAAATCGTTTTTCTTTTTCTTCTTAAAGATACATTCTCAAGAGAATGCTACGCTTTCTCAAACATCGCCTCACTTAGCCAATAATACTTTTCATTTATAAAATATAATTGCGTGATACATAGCACGACTTAAATGGGACGAACCCTCAAATTCTAATACATCAATCTATTACGATTAAACACTAAACTTAAACAACTAATAGACTACCCGGCTTCGGTTTGACGTCACGAGCAAGACGCCACAACTAGGCCGAGGAAGAAAGGACCTTCACTCGTGATCACCCGCACATCACCCGCTTGCCGCCACGAGAGCGGGTAACATAAAAACAATGAGGGTGAGTCTCTAAACACAAATAGCAATGTTTATAACAAACCTCATGCTAAAACAAACACAAACAAAGACCTCAACTCACACAAAACAAGTCATCTCAAAGAAAGCTATGACACCTCGGTTCATATCACAAAATAATACTACAATCGATTGCATGACTTATATGAATGATGCACCCATACTTCCGGGTATATGCATGATGGATCCATTAAGACCAAGTCTTCATATCACCTTCTGACCAAGTCCTTAGGACCGAAGTCCTCTGCTATCACCTTAGGATCAAGTCCTTAGGACCAAGTCCTCTCGCTATCACCTTATGCTTATGATTTATGCGACGCCATGAACAATGCATAACACACAACATATACATTATCCAATTAAATCATAACACCATTTCAAGAACTCACCAATTAGACCGCAACCTTTTATTCATAAATAGGACCTAAGTCCTCTGCTCACCTCTAGGACCAAGTCCTCTCTGCATTCACCATTTCATTTATTTAATGCCCTCGGGGACTTCATCATTTATTACTCCTCTACTCATAGCCCTACGGCCAAAACAACTCTCATACATCATTACGGCACTAAGGCCGACGTCCCTTCTAACACCCCAAATAATTTAATTAAGAAATTGATTAAATTGTTTAAGTGTTGCACTATTTTTAATTATATTAAATTATAATATAGTGTCTTATAATTTAGTAATTTATTTTAATTAAAGGGGATGGTGGAGGAAATGGAGAGGGGTGTAAAAGGGCCCAAGGTGCGCTTGGCCCAATGTACATATACCCAAAATTGGAAGTTGCTCTCATTTGTGAGAAGAAAGAAAGAAAACGAAAGAGAGAAGAGAGAAAAGAAGGAGACGGCGCGCAAGAGCCCTAGAGGGGAGAGAGTGAGTTTCGCATCAAGCAAGGAAGGGAGAAGAAGGCCCTAGTTCTTTGTTTTTGTGCGTGACTCAAGGAGAAGGAATTCCTACTGTTGAAATAAGGTAAGGGGAGTCTCACTCTATAATAGAGGGTATAATAGGTTGTATAGGAGTCATAGTGTCCCTATTTGTTGATAATTGAATGATTGATTGGATTTGATTGAGTGAATTTGATGAAATTGCATGAGAAATTGATTTAGGGCTTAATGTTAGGGTTTATGTGCTTGATTTCGTGTTTTGGTGTGAATTGATGTTTGAGATGTGAAATTGAATATGTTAAAATGATCATAGAGTGAATTTGAATGATATATGGTGGTTAGAATTGGAAGGAATTGAGAATTGGGGATTTTTGAGGTATAGGGCGCCAAAGGGCTAGGATTCTGGCGCCACAATGTAATTAGCTGATGAGGCTATGGTGTTTGTGTTCTTTGCCTTGGGCGCCACTTTGTTTGGGAATTGGCGCTGGGTTCTGCTTCATGTGCTAGAGTTGTGTTTGTGTGTAGGGGTTGTTGCCGGGCGCCAAGTTCTTTGGGGAAATGGCGCCAGGTGCTTCGCTTTGAGTCTTTGTGAGTGTGTGGTTGCTGTCTGGGCGCCAGAATGTGGGTATTTTGGGGCCCGGTGAGTGAAACTTGTATTTCTGGGCACATTTGCTCGTGCCAAATTTTGTATTCACCTGCCCAAATTCAATTTTAAGTGTTTTGGCTCGAGTGGTTTTCTGGTGGCAGGTGTATTTTTGAAAATGTCCCGGTGGGGGTGGTTTTGTGTGTGTAAATGGGGTGGGTTGAGGGAAACTCACATTTCTGAACATATTTTACTGTGCCAAATTTTGTATTCACCTGCCCAAATTCAATTTCAAGTGTTTTGGCTCGAGTGGTTTCCTGGTTACAGGTGTTGTTTTAAAAATGTCTCGGTGGGGGTGACTTGGTGTGTGTAAATGGGGTGGGTTGGGTGAAACTTACTTTTCTGGGCATATTTCACCGTGCCATATTTTGTATTTACCTGCCCAAAAACATTTTTAAACATTTTGGCTCGGGTGGTTTTTGGTTTGCAAGTGTTGTGGGTCTTTGGGTCACTTGGGGCGCTAAATCGTCTTTGCCAGCGCTGGGGCTGGTGCCTGTGTCTGGGTTTGTGTCTGAGTTGGTGTCTGGGTTTGTGTCTAGGTCTGTGCTGCCCAGAGGGGCGCCAGATTGCTAGAAAAGTGGCGCCCAGTGGCTGTGTTGCCACAGGGGGCGCCAAAGTGCTGAGTTTCTGGCGCCTAGTGCTGTGTTGCACCAGGGGGCGCCAGAATGTGGGGAAAATGGCGCCTAGTGCTGCCAAGTGCCTAATGTAACACCCCATTTCTACCCGGTAATTTAAATCAAAAATCAGAGTGTACAAAAATCTTTTCTGATCATTTTCTAGTTTAGTGTGTTATAAAATAGTGGGACTGGTGACTATGGGATTACTCGTAATCGATACTACTTGCAACTGAGCATTGGCCACTTTTGCAAGGCTCTCGATGATGCCTCGTAAATACACCAAATAAAGAAATTCTAGCCTTAGTGGCGAACCACGCTTTAGCCATAGTCATTCAAAGACACTAATAGTATAACGAAATTTAATACTCAATGAAATGGAGCGTCACAACTCTTTCTCTTAAACAAAACCAGATATCGTAACACGAGAAGATAACTCATAGAAATATAGTTTCACATAATGCAATGGAAAAACAATCATTATCTCGACACATAATCCAAAGAATATCAAAACAAATACATAAAGGCTCAACAAGGAGCAAAACAGTAACAACAATATCTAAACCCCAGGCCCCTAGGTGCTACGTATCGTGAGCGGCACAGACTCGGGGAGTAGTGAAGGTGGAAAGCCCTCACTCCCGACTACTGTGGTAAATGACAACGAGAGGGGTGAGTCTCGAACTATATAATAAAGGTGATAATACGCAATATATAAGCATAGTGTACAAAGACTCAAACACACCAATCATTAATCAATAATATTCATGCACTAATGAGAATGTATGCAATGTCATCATGCATGTGGTACCATTGGCCCACCGGCCGCCCTCAGGCTTCACAATCATCATACAAGGCCCCCCGGCCGCCCGCAGGCTTCATAATCACTCTATAAGGCCCCCCGGCCGCCCTCAGGCTTCACAAATCATATTATAAACACTACGACCGCAGCCAATGTATGCATGAGACTCCATGTACATCACAACATCATTTCAAACAATTCAATACACCCAATTACTCTTACCTCGGTGTCAATCTCATTTATAGCCCTCCGGCTTGCCCCACCGCCCATGCCCCCATGGCATGCTCAATCACCTCATTATAACCCTCAACACCATTATGTCCCACCGGACGGTCCTCCTCTAGGGTACTCAACCTTACTCAGAGACCTAAACCACCATTTAGGACCAAAACAATCATCTAGGGACCAAACTGTCACCTAGGGACCAAATCAGCACCCTCTTAGACACTTGGCAAGACTGGCGCCATTTTCCCCACATTCGGCGCCCGGTGCAACACAAAGACTAGGCGCCAGGCTTCAAGATTTTTGCGCCCCAGGCAACACAACACTGGGCGCCACTTTCCTAGCAATCGCGCGCCCCGGCAACACAGACCTAGACACAAACTCGAGACCACGATTTGAGACACAAACTAAGACACAGCAAAGACAAGCTTGGCGCCCCCCTGCTGACCCAGCTCACCCAACACCTCCAAACCAAAAACCACCCGAGCCAAAATGTTTAAAAATGAATTTGGGCAGGTAAACACAAAATTTGGCACAGTGAAATATGCCTAGAAAAGTAAGTTTCACTCCCTGGGCTCCAAAACACACCCAAAACGAGCCCTACCGGGACATTTTCAAAAATACACTTGCAATCAGAAAACCACCCGAGCCAAAACACTTAAAATTGAAAGTTGGCAGGTGAATACAAAAGTTGGCACGAGAAAATATGTTTAGAAATACAAGTTTCACTCACCGGGCTCCAAAACACACTCAAAACGAGCCCCTCACCGACATTTTCAAAAATAAACTTGCAATCGAAAAACCACTCGAGCCAAAATGTTTAAAATTGAAAGTTGGCAGTGAATACAAAAGTTGGCACGAGGAAATGTGCCCGAAAATGCAAGTTTCACTCCCGGGCTCCAAAATACCCACATTCTCGCGCCTGCACGACAACTCACTCACCCGGACATCAAGCATAAAGACACAGCGCCATTCTGGCACCCTGGGGCAGCATTTGGCGCCCCTGTCACTGGCACACACGCACCCAACACACAAACAGTGCACAGGGCGCCATTTTCCCAGCATCTTGGCGCCCTGGCAGAACAACCCTGCACAAAACATATTCCAGCACATGAACAGTGCACAGGGCGCCATTTTCCCAGCAATGTGGCGCCCTGACAGTAGCATTCCTGCACAAACTCTAAACTTAGCCAGTGAACAGTACACAGGGCGCCAGAATCCTAGCATCTTGGCGCCCCAAACCCCAAAACCCCAATTTTTCCAAAATCTTCCAAACCAATTCACCCAATAATCCTTCTAACACTCCTAATTGCATAATCAAACAACCAATTGCATACTCAAAACACCAATTAACATCAAAATCACAAATTCATGCATCACAAAACCCTAACTCACGCCTAAATCAATTTTTACCAACAATTTCATCAAGTTTAAGGAATCAATCAACATGCAATCATCAATTAACATCAAAACAGCCCCTATGACACATATAATACCCATTATCTCCTCTATTATAGAGTGAGACTCCCCTTACCTCAAATTAAACCGTAGAAAAGCACCTAATCGAGTCACGAACAAAACCACCGCAAATAATCCAAGCTTCAAGTCACGAAATCCTTCTCTTTCTCTCCTCTCTACTACTCACGCATAAGCTGCTCCCTTTCTTCTCCTTTCTTTTCTTTTTCGTTTTCTCTTCACAAGTGAGCTTTGATACCTAATTTGGGTATTTAAGTATTGGGCCAAGTGCACCTTGGGCCCTTTTTACACCCCTGGCCCATTTCTTCCACCACTCCCTTCAATTAAAATATTTTACTAAATTATAAACACCGTATTATAATTTAATATAATTAAAATTAGTGCAACACCTAAACAATTTAATCAATTTCTTAATTAAATTATTTGGGGTGTTACAACTCTCCCCCACTTAGGAGATTTCGTCCTCGAAATTGTGACTGAGTCAAATAACTCGGATAGGACTCCCGCATCTTGCTTTCCAGGCTCCCAAGTCATACTCTCGCCAAGCGGCCCAACCACACTACCTTGACCAAGGCAATGTCTTTCCCTCTCAACACCTTCACTTCTCTATCCTCAATCCTCACTGGCATAGTCTCCACAGTGAGGTTCTCACGTACCTCTACATCATCCATGTGGATCACATGAGACGGGTCTGGAATATACTTCCGAAGCTGTGACACGTGGAAGACATCGTGCAAGTTCGAAAGATTGGGTGGCAAGGCCACCCTATAAGCAACCTTTCCAACCCTCTCAGTGATTTGGTACGGTCCAATAAACCTTGAGTTAGCTTCTTTGCCTTGAGCACGCCCAACACACGGTCATAGGCGTGACCTCAAGAACACATGCTCACCACTGAAACTCCAAGTCCTTCCTCCTCTTATCATGATAACTTTTCTCGCCGACTGCGAGACTCTTTCATCTTCTCTCGGATCATTTTCACCTTCTCAGTAGTCTCCCTAACCAACTCTGGTCCAAGGAC
Source organism: Oxytropis ochrocephala (assembly GCA_020916435.1). Lineage (NCBI taxonomy): Eukaryota > Viridiplantae > Streptophyta > Magnoliopsida > Fabales > Fabaceae > Oxytropis > Oxytropis ochrocephala. Next base: position 30,754,922 of record CM037094.1, on the reverse strand, counting down.
AACACTCTCCCCGGACTCATGCCAACACAAAGGAGTTCTGCACCTCCGCCCATACAGTGCCTCAAAAGGAGCCATTCCGATGCTCGAATGATAGCTGTTATTATACGTGAACTCAATCAATGGAAGATGTGTATCCCACGCACCTCCCTGCTCTAGCACGCAAGCTCTCAAAAGATCTTCCAAAGACTGGATGGTTCTCTGCATCGACCATCGATCGAGGATGATAAGCTGAACTCAATCTCAGCCTAGACCCCAAAGCCTCCTGCAAGCTACTCCAAAACTCTGATGTAAACCGCGGGTCTCTATCCGACACAATACTCTTCGGAACCCCATGAAGCTTCACAATTACCTGAATGTAAATTCTAGCCAACTTTGGCACAGGAAAGGTGATGTTGATAGGGATGAAATGGGCAGACTTGGTCAACCTATCCACAATCACCCAAATAGTGTCAGACCCTCTCACAGTACTTGGCAACCCAGTCACAAAGTCCATGGAAATGCTGTCCCACTTCCATTCTGGAATCTCTAAAGGTTGCATCAGCCCCGCAGGCTTCTGGTGCTCAATCTTTGACTTCTGGCAAGTCAAACATGCATATACAAACTGCGCAACATCTCTCTTCATACCAGGCCACCAAAATAGTTTCTTCAGATCATGGTACATCTTAGTGGCACTGGATGAATGCTCAACTTACTCCTATGACTCTCCTCAAGTATCATCTTCTTCAACTCAAAGCATCATCCGGAACACAGTTACGTCCCTGAACCTCAACACACCACAGGAATCCAACCAGCACTCCCCATCGCCAGCTTGCTCACCAAAGAACCAACAAATCTACCAACTTCACATCTAACTTCCGGCGTCTCTCGATACTAACCAAGAAGTCGTTCCCAATCCTCGGCATCCCCAATCGACACTCGAGGTGTCACCTCACGCACCAAACTCAAGTCACGGAATTGCTCAATCAATTCCAACTCCTCACCATCATAGCCGACATATGCAAAGTCTTGAGACTCAAAGCATCGGCCACGACATTAGCTTTGCGGGGTGATAGTTCAAGCCGAAATCATAGTCCTTCAACGGCTCTAACCAACGCCTCGCCTCATATTCAGCTCCTTCGGTCAAACAAGTACTTGGACTCTTGTGGTCACCGAACACTTCGAATCTAGTACCATAGAGATAGTGTCTCCAGTTTTTTCAACACAAACACAATCGCAGACAACTCTAAGTCATGGGTAGGGTAGTTCTTCTCATGGGTCCTCAACTGCCGGGGCGCATAAGCAACCACCTTCCCATCCCGCATCAAAACACCTCCCAAACCCATCTTGGAAGCATCACAAGACACAACAAATGGTTTGCTCCGCACAGTAACACTAACACCGGGGGCGTGGTCAACCTTCTCTTTAGCTCTTGGAAGCTCTCTTCACACTTTGCATCCCACACAAATGCCTTTCCTTTACAGTCAATCGAGTCAATGGAAGGGCTAGCTTAGAGAACCCTTCAATGAACCTCCTGTAATAACCAGCCAACCCCAAGAAACTCCTGATCTCAGTCGCAGACTTTGGGCTCTCCCACTGTAACACTGCATCTACCTTGGCTGGATCCACAGCTATACCATCACCCGAAATAATATGACCCAAGAAGCTCACCTCATGCAACCAGAACTCACACTTTGACAACTTGGCATACAACTTCCTCTCTTTCAAGACCTCTAGCACCAACCTCAAGTGCTCATGCATGCTCTTCCTCGATTTTGAGTACACCAAAATATCATCAATGAAGACCACCACAAACCGATCCAGATAGTTATGGAAAATTCGGTTCATGTACTCCATAAACACCCCTGGTGCATTGGTGACACCAAACGGCATTACAGAGTACTCATAATGCCCATACCTTGTTCTGAATGCTGTCTTCTGGATATCCTCATCCTTCACCTTAATCTGGTGATACCCGGACCTCAAGTCAATCTTGCTAAACACTTTAGCACCCACCAGCTGATCCATTAGATCATCTATCCTCGGGAGAGGATACTTATTCTTGATAGTCACTTTATTCAACCGTGCGTAGTCTACGCACGCACGCATACTCCCATCCTTCTTCTTTACCAACAAAACTGGAGCTCCCCATGGTGATACACTAGGCCTCACAAACTTCTTCTCAAGAAGCTCCTCTAATCGCTTCTTCAATTGCATAACTCGGGTGACATCCCAGACGGTGCCATAGACACGTGCCTAGTACCGAGCACAAGTTCAATCCCGAACTCCACTTCCCTCTGCAGGGGCACACTAGGAATCTCATCCGGAAACACTTCGAGGAACTCACACACCACCAGTAACCCATCAATCACGGCCTGTTCTCGTGAGACATGGACGCAATCAAAGCAAACAACCGACCACCCTCTTTCATTACCTTGCGCGAATTGCTCACAGACAACAAAGCGCACTCTTCCTTCAGAAGGAGAAAACTAATAGACTTATCGAGCGGTTGATGTGCACGTGGTTATCTACTAACCAATCCATGCCCGTAATCACATCTAACCCACCCAAAGGCAAACAAATCGAATCGACGGAAAATCTCGCCAAGACCGCGGAGGACACCTAGCACACATCGTAGAAGTAGCACTGGGACCGCTTTGCCGAGTGTCGATAACCATCCCTCTCTCCATAGTAGACATTACTAAATTTAACTTTTCAAAGACAAACAGATGCAATAAAAGAGTGCGTAGCACCCGTGTCAACAATAGCAACTAAAGGAGTACCGGAGATGAAACATGTACCTCGGATATCATTAGGTCCCTCTGAACTCGCCAATGCAAACACCCTCCCAAAGAGATCTTTCCTTCTTAGGCTTGGGACACTTGAAGCTAATGTGACCAGGCTTCACCACAGTTGAAACATACGGGTTCCTTGCGATCACACCCGGATGCCATGTGACCACTCTTTCCACACCTAAAACATCTCTCGCACTTCCACCTTACAGGTCAAAACTCTTGTGACTGGCTTGTCACATTTGAAACACACAATATCGGATGGGCGTCTCCCCCCACTTGGCTTCTTGCCCTCATGGTGTCTTCTACCCTCGGCGGACTGCTCCCACCATTGTACTGTTACCACCCGAATACCTTTGCTTCCCTCTGTCAGCAGACTTCTCATAAGGCTTACCTCCGTGATGAAATTTCCCCTCTGGTCTCTCATGACCCTAGAGCGGGCATTGCTATCAGCCTCATAGATCCTACAATGATCCAACGGATCGGCGAACACTGATCTTACGATACCCTACACCGCTTGATATCGACTCTCTCAAACCATTCTCAAATTTGATGCACTTTGAGAATTCAGCCCCAGCCTCTGAGTAATGTGGGTAGAACTTAGCAAGGTCAGCAAATCTAGCAGCATACTCTGTGACTGACATACTACCCTGCTTCAGCTCCAAAAACTCTATCTCTTTCTGTCCCGACGCCGTCCTCTGGAAAATACTTTCTTAGGAACTCCTCCCCGAATACAAACCTGTAACCTCCTCATGGGCAGCCCTAGTCTCTCACTGGTCTCCAACCACCGGTCATCGACCTCTTGAGATAGGGTATGAGTACCATACCTTACCTTCATTCATCATTACACACTAATTACCCTAAGATCCTCTCGATCTCCTTCAACCAAGCTTGATGCACCATCCGGATTGTACCTCCCCTTGAAGGTGGGAGGGTTCTCTCTCGAAAGGTAGCCAAATCTGCGGGCCTCCGCGATTCTGCTGGTACCCACGATCAAGCGCTATGGCTTGCAAGGCCTCAAGAAAAGCGAAAGATCGATCCTTCGGCCATATCAACCTAACAACTGCAAAGCATAAACAACCGGATTCGAATTACTTTAAGACACCTAGTTGTCATACACACTATGTGATCGACACACTTGGCCGGACAGACCGAATCGCTCGATACCACTAATGTAACACCCCATTTCTACCCTAAATTTAAATCAAAAATCGAGTGTACAAAAATCTTTTACGATCATTTTCTAGTTTAGTGTGTTATAAAATAGTGGACTGGTGACTATGGGATTACTCGGTAATCGATACTACTTGCAACAGCATTGGCCACTTTTGCAAGGCTCTCCGATGATGCCCTCGTAAATACACCAAATAAAGAAATTCTAGCCTTAGTGGCGAACCACGCTTTAGCCATAGTCATTGACACTAATAGTATAAATGAATTTAATACTCAATGAAATGGAGCGTCACAACTCTTTCTCTTAAACAAAACCGAGATCGTAACACGGAAGATAACTCATAGAAATATAGTTTCACATAATGCAATGAAAACAATCATTATCTCGACGAAGATAATCCAAAGAATATCAAAACAAATACATAAAGGCTCAACAAGGAGCAAAGCAGTAACAACGATCTAAACCCCGACCCCCAGGTGCTACGTGATCGAGCGGACCGACTCGGGAGTAGTGAAGGTGGAAAGCCCTCACTCCCGACTACACCGTGGTAAATGACAACGAAGGGGTGAGTCTCGAACTATATAATAAAGGTGATAATACGCAATATATAAGCATAGTGTACAAAGACTCAAACACACCAATCATTAATCAATAATATTCATGCACTAATGAGAATGTATGCAATGTCATCATGCATGTGGTACCATTGGCCCACCGTAGCCCCTCGAGCTTCACAATCATCATACAAGGCCCCGCCGCGCGCAGCTTCATAATCACTCTATAAGGCCCCCGCCGCCTCGAAGCTTCACAAATCATATTATAAACACTACGATCGCAGACTGATGTATGCATGAGACTCCATGTACATCACAACATCATTTCAAACAATTCAATACACCCAATTACTCTTACCTCGGTGTCAATCTCATTTTATAGCCCTCCCGGCTTGGCCCCACGGCCCATGCCCCATGGCATGCTCAATCACCTCATTATAACCCTCAACACCATTATGTCCCACCTGGCGGTCCTCCTCTAGGGTACTCAACCTTACTCGAGACCTAAACCACCATTTAGGACCAAAACAATCATCTAGGGACCAAAGCTGTCACCTAGGGACCAAATCGACACCCTCTTAGACACTTGGCGGCACGACCAGCGCCATTTTCCCCACATTCTCGCGCCCGGTGCAACACAAAGACTAGGCGCGAGTAAACTCAAGATTTTGCGCCCCACAGTGGCAACACGACCACTGGGCGCCACTTTCCTAGCAATCTGCGCCCCACGGGCAACACGGACCTAGACACAAACTCGAACACACGATTTGGACACAAACTAAGACACAGCAAAGACGATTGGCGCCCCTGCTGACCCAGCTCACCCAACACCTCCAAACCAAAAACCACCCGAGCCAAAATGTTTAAAAATGAATTTGGGCAGAGTAAACACAAAATTTGGCACAGTGAAATATGCCTAGAAAAGTAAGTTTCACTCCCGGGCTCCAAAACACACCCAAAACGAGGCCCTACCGGGACATTTTCAAAAATACACTTGCAATCAGAAAACCACCCGAGCCAAAACACTTAAAATTGAAAGTTGGCAGTGAATACAAAAGTTGGCACGAGAAAATATGTTTAGAAATACAAGTTTCACTCACCGGGCTCCAAAACACACTCAAAACGAGGCCCTACCGGACATTTTCAAAAATAAACTTGCAATCAGAAAACCACTCGAGCCAAAATGTTTAAAATTGAAAGTTGGCAGGTGAATACAAAAGTTGGCACGAGGAAATGTGCCCAGAAATGCAAGTTTCACTCCCGGGCTCCAAAATACCCACATTACGCGCCCGACGAAAGAACTCACTCACCCGACACAACACTCTGGTGACACAGCGCCATTCTGGGCACCACAGGGCAGCATTTGGCGCCCACATCGCACACACGCACCCAACACACAAACAGTGCACAGGGCGCCATTTTCCCAGCATCTTGGCGCCCGGCAGAACAACCCTGCACAAAACATATTCCAAAGACATGAACGATTACACGGGCGCCATTTTCCCAAAGAATGTGGCGCCACGACGGTAGCATTCTGCACAAACTCTAAACTTAGCGAAGGAATGCGATACAGTGGCGCTGAATCCTAGCATCTTGGCGCCCCAAACCCCAAAACCCCAATTTTTCCAAAATCTTCCAAACCAATTCACCCAATAATCCTTCTAACACTCCTAATTGCATAATCAAACAACCAATTGCATACTCAAAACACCAATTAACATCAAAATCACAAATTCATGCATCACAAAAACCCTAACTCACGCCTAAATCAATTTTTACCAACAATATCATCAAGTTTAAGGAATCAATCAACATCACGATCATCAATTAACATCAAAACAGCCCCTATGACACATATAATACCCATTATCTCCTCTATTATAGAGTGAGACTCCCTTACCTCAAATTAAACCGTAGAAAAGCACCTAATCGAGTCACGAACAAAACCACCGCAACAATCCAAGCTTCAGTCACGAAATCCTTCTCTTTCTCTCCTCTCTTGCTCACAAGACCTTTGCTCCCTTTCTTCTCCTTTCTTTTCTTTTTCGTTTTCTCTTCACAAGTGAGCTTTGATACCTAATTTGGGTATTTAAGTATTGGGCCAAGTGCACCTTGGGCCCTTTTTACACCCCAGCCCATTTCTTCCACCACTCCTTGAATTAAAATATTTTACTAAATTATAAACACCGTATTATAATTTAATATAATTAAAAATTAGTGCAACACCTAAACAATTTAATCAATTTCTTAATTAAATTATTTGGGGTGTTACACCTAAGAGTGTGCTGTTTTGGTCCCTAGGTGACAGTTTGGTCCCTAGATGATTGTTTTGGTCCTAAATGGTGGTTTAGGTCCTTGAGTGAGGTTGAGTACTCTAGAGGAGATTAGTCCTTGGGACTTAATGGTGTTGAGAGTGTATAATGAGATGACTGAGGATGCCATGGGGGCATGAGCCGGAGGGCCAAGCCATGAGGGCTATGAAATGAGAATTGATACTGAGGTAAGAGTTAGTGCGTGCATTGAGGTGTTTGAGAATGTGTGTGTATTGTTACATGGAGTCTCATGCATACATTCGGCTGCGGTCGTAGAGCTTATAAAATGATTGTGAAGCCTGAGGGCGGCCGGAGGGCCAGAGTCATGAGGACTCCATTATTGATGAGAATGCCGGAGGGCAAATATTGAGAACAGCCGAGGAGGCAAATGGTACCACATGCATAACTACATTGCATACATTCTCATGAGTGCATGAATATTATTGAGTGATGATTGGTGTGTTTGATTATGCTGTGAACTGTGATTGCATATATTGCCTATTATCACTTTTATTATATAGTTCGAGACTCACCCTTTCTGTTGTTGTTTACCACAGGTAGTCAGGAGTGAAGGCTTGTTACCTTCACTTTCCCCTGAGTCGGTCTGCTCTGATACGTAGCACCTAGGGGATGGGATATAGACTTTGTTTTGATCTGTTTTGCTCATTTGTTGAGCCTTTATATGTATTGTGTACTATTTGAGACTGTTGGGCACTTATTTTGAGATGTAGCTTTACTTCTGCTGAGTAACATGAGATATGATCCCACGTTTTATATGGTGTTATGTATTGATGTATGTTTTCTGAGCTGAACCGACTGTTTGAGTATTTTTAAGAGAGGAGCGTAACACTCCATTAAATGAGAAGAATGATTTTTATTACTCTGATTTTTGAATTAAACTGCCGGGTAGAATTGGGGTGTTACACTCTTCCAATCTCACATACCTCACTTAATACAAACAACAATCACAAGCAACTACAAGCAATGCTACAATCAACAGCTGCAAACAACCAAAAAAAATCTACAACAAGGTCTCTGTTGGAGATCGACAAGGGATCTCTGAGACACTACGACTGGACAAACTTGGCCGGACAGACCGAACTTTTGCTCTGATACCAACTTGTAACACCCCCTTACTCTTAATACTTTAATTTATAAAATCAGAGTTCAAAATCGTTTTTCTTTTTCTTCTTAAAGATACATTCTCAAGAGAATGCTACGTTTCTCAAACATCGCCCTCACTTAGCCAATAATACTTTTCATTTATAAAATATAATTGCGTGATACATAGCACGACTTAAATGGGACGAACCCTCAAATTCTAATACATCAATCTATTACAGTTAAACACTAAACTTAAACAACTAATAGACTACCCGGCTTCCCAGTTTGACGTCACGCAGAGCAAGAGCGCCACAACTAGGTGAGGAAGAAAGGACCTTCACTCAGGATCACCTGACATCACCTGTTTGCCGCCACGAGAGCAGGCAACATAAAAACAGTAGGGTGAGTCTCTAAACACAAATAGCAATGTTTATAACAAACCTCATGCTAAAACAAACACAAACAGCACCTCAACTCACACAAAACAAGTCATCTCAGCAGGCTATGACACCTCAGTTCATATCACAAAATAATACTACAATCAGTGCATGACTTATATGAATGATGCACTCCCATACTTCCGTGGTATATGCATGATGGATCCATTAAGACCAAGTCTTCTGCTATCACCTTCGGACCAAGTCCTTAGGGGCCGGAAGTCCTCTGCTATCACCTTAGGACCGAAGTCCTTAGGACCGAAGTCCTCTGCTATCACCTTATGCTTATGATTTATGCGACGCCATGAACAATGCATAACACACAACATATACATTATCCAATTAAATCATAACACCATTTCAGTAACTCACCAATTAGACCGCAACCTTTTATTCATAAATAGGACCTAAGTCCTCTGCTCACCTCTAGGACCGAAGTCCTCTGCATTCACCATTTCATTTATTTAATGCCCCTCAGGGACTTCATCATTTATTACTCCTCTACTCATAGCCCTACGGCCAAAACAACTCTCATACATCATTACGGCACTAAGGACGACGTCCCTTGTAACACCCCAAATAATTTAATTAAGAAATTGATTAAATTGTTTAAGTGTTGCACTATTTTTAATTATATTAAATTATAATATAGTGTCTTATAATTTAGTAATTTATTTTAATTAAAGGGGATGGTGGAGGAAATGGAGAGGGGGTGTAAAAAGGGCCCAAGGTGCGCTTGGCCCAATGTACATATACCCAAAATTGGAAGTTGCTCTCATTTGTGAGAAGAAAGAAAGAAAACGAAAAGAGAGAGAGAGAAAAGAAGGAGACGCGCGCAAGAGCCCTGCAGGAGAGAGAGAGTGAGTTTCGCATCAAGCAAGGAAGGAGAAGAAGGCCTTAGTTCTTTGTGGTTTTTGTGCACGTGACTCAAGGAGAAGGAATTCCTACGGTTGAAATAAGGTAAGGGAGTCTCACTCTATAATAGAGGGTATAATAGGTTGTATAGGAGTCATAGTGTCCCTATTTGTTGATAATTGAATGATTGATTGGATTTGATTGAGTGAATTTGATGAAATTGCATGAGAAATTGATTTAGGGCTTAATGTTAGGGTTTATGTGCTTGATTTCGTGTTTTGGTGTGAATTGATGTTTGAGATGTGAAATTGAATATGTTAAAATGATCATAGAGTGAATTTGAATGATATATGGTGGTTAGAATTGGAAGGAATTGAGAATTGGGGATTTTTGAGGTATAGGGCGCCAAAGGGCTAGGATTCAGCGCCACATGCCTTTATGTGATGATGAGGCTATGGTCTTTGTGTTCTTTGTCTTGGGCGCCACTTTGCTGGGGAATTGGCGCCTGGGTTACTGTTCATGTGCTAGAGTTGTGTTTGTGTGCAGGGGGTTGTTGCCAGGGCGCCAAGTTGCTGGGGAAATGGCGCCCAGTGCACTGTTTGAGTGCTGTGAGTGTGTGGTTGCTGTCTGGGCGCCAGAATGTGGGTATTTTGGGGCCCGGTGAGTGAAACTTGTATTTCTGGGCACATTTGCTCGTGCAAATTTTGTATTCACCGCCCAAATTCAATTTTAAGTGTTTTTGGCTCGAGTGGTTTTCTGGTGGCGGTGTGTATTTTTGAAAATGTCCCGGTGGGGTGGTTTTGTGTGTGTAAATGGGGTGGGTTGAGGAAACTCACATTTCGAACATATTTTATTGTGCCAAATTTTGTATTCACCGCCCAAATTCAATTTCAAGTGTTTTGGCTCGAGTGGTTTCTCAGTTACAGTGTGTTGTTTTAAAAATGTCTCGGTGGGGGTGACTTGGTGTGTGTAAATGGGGTGGGTTGGGTGAAACTTACTTTTCTCGGGCATATTTCACCGTGCCATATTTTGTATTTACCTGCCCAAAAACATTTTTAAACATTTTGGCTCGGGTGGTTTTTGGTTTGCAAGTGTTGTGGGTCTTTGGGTCGGTTGGGGCGCCAAATCTGTCTTTGCCAGGCGCTGGGGCCGTGCACGTGTCTGCAGGTTTGTGTCTGAGTTGGTGTGCAGGTTTGTGTCTAGAGTGTCTTTGCCCAGGGGCGCCGATGGCTAGAAAAGTGGCGCCCGAGTGGTGTGTTGCCTGCGGCGCCAAGTCTTGCCGAATTCTGGCGCTAGTCTTTGTGTTGCACCGGGCGCCCGAGATGTGGGGAAATGGCGCCTAGTCTTTGCCAAGTGCCTAAGAGTGTGCTGTTTTGGTCCCTAGGTGACAGTTTGGTCCCTAGATGATTGTTTTGGTCCTAAATGGTGGTTTAGGTCCTTGAGTGAGGTTGAGTACTCTAGAGGAGATTAGTCCTTGGGACTTAATGGTGTTGAGAGTGTATAATGAGATGACTGAGGATGCCATGGGGGCATGAGCCGGAGGGCCAAGCCATGAGGGCTATGAAATGAGAATTGATACTGAGGTAAGAGTTAGTGCGTGCATTGAGGTGTTTGAGAATGTGTGTGTATTGTTACATGGAGTCTCATGCATACATTCAGTACTGCGATCGTAGAGCTTATAAAATGATTGTGAAGCTTTGAGGCGGCGGGAGGGCCAGAGTCATGAGGACTCCATTATTGATGAGAATGCTTGAGGGCAAATATTGAGAACGCCGGGGCAAATGGTACCACATGCATAACTACATTGCATACATTCTCATGAGTGCATGAATATTATTGAGTGATGATTGGTGTGTTTGATTATGCTGTGAACTGTGATTGCATATATTGCCTATTATCACTTTTATTATATAGTTCGAGACTCACCCTTTCTCATTGTTGTTTACCACAGTAGTCGGGAGTGAAGGCTTGTTACCTTCACTTTCCCCGAGAGTCGATGCCGCTCGATCACGTAGCACCTGGTGGGATGGGATATAGACTTTGTTTTGATCTGTTTTGCTCATTTGTTGAGCCTTTATATGTATTGTGTACTATTTGAGACTGCTGGGCACTTATTTTGAGATGTAGCTTTACTTCCGCTGAGTAACATGAGATATGATCCCACGTTTTATATGGTGTTATGTATTGATGTATGTTTTCTCGAAATTTGAACCGATTGTTTGAGTATTTTTAAGAGAGGAGCGTAACACTCCATTAAATGAGAAGAATGATTTTTATTACTCGATTTTTGAATTAAATGCGCCGGGTAGAATTGGGGTGTTACACTCTTCCAATCTCACATACCTCACTTAATACAAACAACAATCACAAGCAACTACAAGCAATGCTACAATCAACAAACAAAACAACCAAAAAAATCTACAACAAGGTCTCTTTGAGATCGACAAGGGATCTCTCGAGACACTACGACCGACAAACTTGGCCGGACGGACCAACTTTTGCTCGATACCAACTTGTAACACCCCCTTACTCTTAATACTTTAATTTATAAAATCAGAGTTCAAAATCGTTTTTCTTTTTCTTCTTAAAGATACATTCTCAAGAGAATGCTACGTTTCTCAAACATCGCCCTCACTTAGCCAATAATACTTTTCATTTATAAAATATAATTGCGTGATACATAGCACGACTTAAATGGGACGAACCCTCAAATTCTAATACATCAATCTATTACAGTTAAACACTAAACTTAAACAACTAATAGACTACCCGGCTTCCCAGTTTGACGTCACAGAGCAAGACGCCACAACTAGGCTGAGGGAAGAAAGGACCTTCACTCAGGATCACCTGCACATCACCTGTTTGCCGCCACGAGAGCAGGCAACATAAAAACAGTAGGGTGAGTCTCTAAACACAAATAGCAATGTTTATAACAAACCTCATGCTAAAACAAACACAAACAGCACCTCAACTCACACAAAACAAGTCATCTCAGCAGGCTATGACACCTCAGTTCATATCACAAAATAATACTACAATCAGTGCATGACTTATATGAATGATGCAGACCCATACTTCCAGGGTATATGCATGATGGATCCATTAAGACCGAAGTCTTCTGCTATCACCTTCGGACCGAAGTCCTTAGGACCGAAGTCCTCTGCTATCACCTTAGGACCGAAGTCCTCTGCTATCACCTTATGCTTATGATTTATGCGACGCCATGAACAATGCATAACACACAACATATACATTATCCAATTAAATCATAACACCATTTCAGTAACTCACCAATTAGACCGCAACCTTTTATTCATAAATAGGACCTAAGTCCTCTGCTCACCTCTAGGACCGAAGTCCTCTGCATTCACCATTTCATTTATTTAATGCCCCTCAGGGACTTCATCATTTATTACTCCTCTACTCATAGCCCTACGGCCAAAATAACTCTCATACATCATTACGGCACTAAGGCCGACGTCCCTTGTAACACCCCAAATAATTTAATTAAGAAAGTGATTAAATTGTTTAAGTGTTGCACTATTTTTAATTATATTAAATTATAATATAGTGTCTTATAATTTAGTAATTTATTTTAATTAAAGGGGATGGTGGAGGAAATGGAGAGGGGGTGTAAAAAGGGCCCAAGGTGCGCTTGGCCCAATGTACATATACCCAAAATTGGAAGTTGCTCTCATTTGTGAGAAGAAAGAAAGAAAACGAAAAGAGAGAAGAGAGAAAAGAAGGAGGCGGCGCGCATGCAAGTGCCCTAGAGGGAGAGAGTGAGTTTCGCATCAAGCAAGGAAGGGAGAAGAAGGCCCTAGTTCTTGTGTGGTTTTTGTCACGTGACTCAAGGAGAAGGAATTCCTACGGTTGAAATAAGGTAAGGGAGTCTCACTCTATAATAGAGGGTATAATAGGTTGTATAGGAGTCATAGTGTCCCTATTTGTTGATAATTGAATGATTGATTGGATTTGATTGAGTGAATTTGATGAAATTGCATGAGAAATTGATTTAGGGCTTAATGTTAGGGTTTATGTGCTTGATTTCGTGTTTTGGTGTGAATTGATGTTTGAGATGTGAAATTGAATATGTTAAAATGATCATAGAGTGAATTTGAATGATATATGGTGGTTAGAATTGGAAGGAATTGAGAATTGGGGATTTTTGAGGTATAGGGGCGCCAAGGGCTAGGATTCAGCGCCTGTGCAATCGTGAGCAAAGAGGCTATGGTCTTTGTGTTCTTTGTCTTAGCGCCACTTTCTTTGGGAATTGGCGCTGGAGTTCTTGTTCATGTGCTAGAGTTGTGTTTGTGTGCAGGGGGTTGTTGCCAGGGCGCCAAGTTGTTGGGGAAATGGCGCCCAGTGCACCGTTTGAGTGCTGTGAGTGTGTGGTTGCTTGGTCTGGCGCCAGAATGTGGGTATTTTGGGGCCCGGTGAGTGAAACTTGTATTTACAGGCACATTTGCTCGTGCCAAATTTTGTATTCACCTGCCCAAATTCAATTTTAAGTGTTTTGGCTCGAGTGGTTTTCTGGTGGCAGGTGTATTTTTGAAAATGTCCCGTTGGGGGTGGTTTTGTGTGTGTAAATGGGGTGGGTTGAGGGAAACTCACATTTCAACATATTTTCTCGTGCCAAATTTTGTATTCACCTGCCCAAATTCAATTTCAAGTGTTTTGGCTCGAGTGGTTTCCTGGTTACAGGTGTTGTTTTAAAAATGTCTCGGTGGGGGTGACTTGGTGTGTGTAAATGGGGTGGGTTGGGTGAAACTTACTTTTCTCGGGCACATTTCACCGTGCCATATTTTGTGTTTACTGCCCAAAAAACATTTTTAAACATTTTGGCTCGGGTGGTTTTTGGTTTGCAAGTGTTGTGGGTCTTTGGGTCACTTGGGGCGCCAAAATCGTCTTTGCCAGCGCTGGCCGGTGCACAGTGTGCAGGTTTGTGTCCGAGTTGGTGTGCAGGTTTGTGTCTAGATGCATGTGCTGCCTGAGGGCGCCGGATGGCTAGAAAAGTGGCGCCAGTGGGTGTGTTGCCACGGGCGCCAAAGTCTTTGAGTTCGCGCTAGTCTTTGTGTTGCACCCGGGCGCGCCAGAATGTGGGGAAAATGGCGCCTAGTCTTTGCCAAGTGCCTAAGAGTGTCTTTGTTTTGGTCCCTAGGTGACAGTTTGGTCCCTAGATGATTGTTTTGGTCCTAAATGGTGGTTTAGGTCCTTGAGTGAGGTTGAGTACTCTAGAGGAGATTAGTCCTTGGGACTTAATGGTGTTGAGAGTGTATAATGAGATGACTGAAGATGCCATGGGGGCATGAGCCGGAGGGCCAAGCCATGAGGGCTATGAAATGAGATTGATACTGAGGTAAGAGTTAGTGCGTGCATTGAGGTGTTTGAGGATGTGTGTGTATTGTTACATGGAGTCTCATGCATACATTCTAAGCTGCGATCGTAGAGCTTATAAAATGATTGTGAAGCTTTGAGGCGGCCGGAGGGCTAGAGTCATGAGGACTCCATTATTGATGAGAATGCCGGAGGGCAAATATTGAGAACGCCGGAGGGCAAATGGTACCACATGCATAACTACATTGCATACATTCTCATGAGTGCATGAATATTATTGAGTGATGATTGGTGTGTTTGATTATCTTTGTGAACTTTGTGATTGTATATATTGCCTATTATCACTTTTATTATATAGTTCGAGACTCACCCTTTCTGTTGTTGTTTACCACAGGTAGTCAGGAGTGAAGGCTTGTTACCTTCACTTTTCCCTGAGTCGGTCTGCTCTGATACGTAGCACCTAGGGGATGGGATATAAACTTTGTTTGATCTGTTTTGCTCATTTGTTGAGCCTTTATATGTATTGTGTACTATTTGAGACTGTTGGGCACTTATTCTGAGATGTAGCTTTACTTCCGCTGAGTAACATGAGATATGACCCCACATTTTATTTGGTGTTATGTATTGATGTATGTTTTCTGAGCTGAACCGACTGTTTGAGTATTTTTAAGAGAGGAGCGTAACACTCCATTAAATGAGAAAAATGATTTTTATTACTCTGATTTTTGAATTACTCGGTACCCCATTTGGCACCTCGGCAAAGACACAACACCTCGGCACACTGACTGTACCTCGGCTCACTACTATTTCGACACTCCTGCCTTCGTCATACTCAACTACGATTACGCTATGGTCGACATTTCCTAACGTGAACCTACGCATTACTTCGCCTATTTACCGACTCCAACTACGCTAGATTCGAATACACTCGCTTGGAATTGCGCCTAAGTTCGACCACACTAGTCTCGCCTATACTGACTTCGACTATGTTGATCTCGGAATAAGCCTAACTTCGACTGTACTAGTTTATAGCAACTCCACCTAAGTACATACACCACCCAACTCGGCATATACACCTCGGCTTACCTACTCGCACACGGTAACCTGGCACCGGCCTTACGCTTGGCTTCAAGTTCACCGATTTCATCACTCACCACTTACGCACTACCTCATCTTCCAACCCTCACTCACGCTTCATTTAACTACGTTACCTGTCAACACTTAGGATTACACCGACCTCAGCCTTACACGCCTCAACTACACAGACTCCAACACTCTTTTGGTTAGCCAATGCACTTCAACCCTTAAATCTCTCTGTGCGCCTAGTCTTTCCCCTATTCTTTCTCCTTAGTTCTCAGTCTATAATCAAACCTACACATCACTATTACACAAGTTCTTCTACGTAGCTAACCCAATAAACTCATCACCGACCTCCACGAAGGTGATACAGCAAGCCTAGCTCACTGGGACTGAGAGTTCTCAGCTCCCCTGCCTCTCCCTTGCCTCTCACGATGATCAACTCATCACAACATCACCAAAATGAATGAAACACAGTCAACGCAAGCATCAAACAACACACATACAACTCAGAATACAAACCACTACGCCAGAATTGTAAAAAGAGATCGCCACCTTTAGTAGCGTTTATAAAAAAATGCTAGCCATTTTAATAACACGCTACACCATTAGTAGCGTTTTAAAGTAAAACGCTACCTATTAGGTAACACGCTAGACAGATCCCTAGCGCTTTTACTCAAAACGCTAGGGATTGTAAAAAGGCGCTGGGTCAATGGCTAGCGTTTTATATAAAACGCTACGTATGTCTAAAACACGCTGGGTCAATGGCTAGCGTTTTATATAAAACGCTACGTATGTCTAAAACACGCTGGGTCAATGGCTAGCGTTTTTTAAAACACTACTAATGGGGTGTACGCATTAGTAGCGCCAGCTTCTCTAGCGTTTTAAAACGCTACCAATGCCCAAAAAAAACGCTAGCCATCCTAATACGCTGGCGTAGTGAACACATGCTTGCTCACACACAAAGTCTATCATACATACATAACTATAAATGAATAGAGAGCCCCCTTACCTCAAAAGATTGAAGAAGTAACACTCTCTCCACCAAGCCTTCCCGATCTACCAAGAGTCACCAACCCTCTCTAACAATCCAGCTCCTCCTCCTTAGCATTGAGCTCTTCCACGCCAAGCTTCCTCTTCCTCTTCTTCTTCTCTCTAAAAGCTAATCTCACCTACCACCTTCTCTCTCTTACTCTCCCTTTGACTTTCTTAGATTTTAGTGGAGTTAATGTCTCCCTCTCCTTCGACACACTCCCTTTAAGACATGCCTATGGGCTTCCAATGGGCAATGGGCCTAACTCTCATGGGCCTCTAATTACACTCCCTCCATCACTTGCACTACTCCCTCTTTTAATTAAATTACCACTCCCCTTTCACTAACCACCACTCCTCATTTAAATCAAATACCTCCTAAATACCTTAAAACTCCAATTAATCCTTTGACTTAACCAAACATTGTAAGCCTTAAAGAACCCACTAAATAAATAATTGAATTATATTTGGGGCGTTACACCAAGTTGCTGGTTGTGTGGCGCGTCTATGTGTTGGGTGCCAATTTGGCTGCCCAGGGCGCCTGGTGTGGCGCCATGTGTGCTGGGTGCGTGGCTTGTCAAGTTGCTGGGCGCCAATGTTGCTGCCCAGGGCGCCTAGTGTGGCGCCAGGTTGTGTGGTAGTGTGTGTGTGCATGTGTGGTGCTGCACAGGGCGCCAAATGGCTGCCCTGGCGCGCCCATGTTGCTGGCTGTGTCTATTTACCGAACTAAAAAGGATGATAATGTGGGGTGTGATGTTGATGATGCATGAATGATGATTGTTGGTTGCTCATGGAGTCTCATGCATTTCATGTGCATTTTATTGACGATGAGAGGCTTCGGCCTTGAGCTATTGACGATGATAAAGCTCAATTATTGACGATGATGCCCATAGTGGCTAAAAATTTATTGACGATGAATGGTACCACATGCATGATTGCATTTCATTACATTCATTCCCATAAATGATAAATGTTCTGTTGGATGATATCTGGTGTGAATGTGACTGCTGTATGAATGATATATTATGTTGTGATTGATTAAATTCTATAAGCTGATATACTACTTATTATAGCCTTTATTATGTGGTTTGAGACTCACCCCTTATGTTGTTATTACCACAGGTAATCATGAGTGAAGGCTTACCTCCTTCACATCCCGAGTCGGTCTGCTCTGATACGTAGCACCTAGGGGATGGGCTTTAGACTCCTAGTTGTTTAGTTTGGCTAGCTGTTGAACCATTATTTGAGATGTATTAAGTTTTTATGTGAACTATATTACTGTGTTTTGAGGATTCCATCCCACATAATTAGTGTTACGTATTGTTTTGTCATTAAAGATGAATTGTTTTATATGGTAGTTGTTTTAATGAAGTAAGTGTAGCATCCCGTTTGGATGAATTAAAATAAATAATTTTTAAACTCTGATATTTAATTATAAATTGCCGGGTAGAAATGGGGTGTTACATTAGTGGTATCAGAGCAGTTCGGTCTGTCCAACCAAGTTGTCAGGTCGTAGAGTCTTTTAGTCCTAACTGTTGTTTATGCTGTAGTGCAGGTCGGTCCTAACCGGACTGTTGTATTGTCTATTGTGCTTTCCGATGTGTGAACTCTGAGTAGAGTTGCTTGTATTACTGATTTTAATTCTTGGTAGTCGGAGAGTTGACCAAATTAGTTGGTTAAGTAGTCTACGGGATGCAGATAGAAGGAGGTTAGAATCTGGTGTACTACTTAAGCCATGTGTTTTGTCTATTATGTTTCCCTTGTGTGCGCTTGTATTGCTGGCAGTTGTTTCGCTACTGGTTCGTCTTTTTGAATCTCCAAAATATATATAAACTGAGCTTTTGTTATTTGACTTTGGTTGTTTTCTTTTTATGGTTTGTTACGTTGTTTTGAAATCGTAGAATAATTAGTGCTGGATGATCACATAAGTATTTAAGTTAACTTGGTTGAGTTAATATTTATTCTTCTGTAAAATGTTGCTATAGCATGCTCTTATCTTTGTGTAACGAAGCTACGGACTAAGTGTTTAGTAAAGTCGTTTGCTAATTTATTTAAAGTGCTCGCCTTTTCTTTGCGTTGTACTTTCCTTTAGATTGCATATCAAAATGATATTGGGAGTTATATTAGGAGACAATGTCTTGAGAACTAAGATTAATAGTCTAGATTATAATTTTGCACATGGAACCCAATGGTTGTTCGGTAGTTGACTCACTGTTAATGTACTTGGATTGCTACCGTTTACAATTGTCAAAGCTATGAGGTGTACTTTTGTAGGAATAAATAATTAGTAGGTTTCAGTCTGAGGATAATGTACACTTTTATAATCTAGGTATTTGTGCCACCTATTCTTATGATAATATCATATGTGTCAATGTGTTCTTTGGATTTGAACAACTTATGTGTAACGTGGTTGTTGTGCTTGCGTGACTTCTGCTTTCTTGGTATTTTTTGTTAGTAAGTTTATAGGAGCTCCATATTAACTGGTTCTATGTCCGATTGTGTGACTGTTGTTTGGCTTGGATTTGGTACTATAGTATTTTCCACGTTATCTTGATAACGTAATTATGCCTCTGCGTCTAGATGAATTACTTTCTTAACTGTTCAAGGGATTACTTACTTCCTATCTTTGTAGTTAGACCCAAGATATGTTGTCCTAGTGATACCGGGGCTCAAGTTTATGTATAAAACTATTAAAGTTAGACTTTAGGAATGTTTTCACGCGTGTTTTGATTTGATTATAACCGATATCGTGCAAATAATTTGCCTTTATAAAACTATATATTCTAATTCTTTTCAGAAAAGCTTAGTGAAATAACATTGTAAGACATTAACTTTTGTGACCATGATGTCTACATGTTAACTTTTTCTAAGACATTAACTTTTGTGAACGATATTTTTGCTTGTTTTGTGAGTTTTGCTGGATTAGTTTTATAGTTGGAGGCTCGCATGAACTTGTTATGTGGTTAATTTGACACTATTACTTTGACTTTATGAATTAGTGAAAGCGTAGTATAAAGTATAATATGAATTTTTACAGTAACATGTTCTTGATTACGTATAAACGTCGTATGCTAAGTGTCGTGTAGACTAATCTTGCTACTGGTATTAAGATGCTTCATTGTCTTGACTACTAAGAGTGATCCCTCGTTGGGGGTACCCGGTGACCCCGATTTGTGTTATGTGTTATGTGTTAGGTGAGAACCATTGTAGGGGCAATGGTGAGGTTGTAAATTGTGGTTTGATGTCCCAATCTGTATTCGTTGTAGGAGCAATGGAATAAATGTAAATGACGAGTCCTTTATGGTAAGTTGATCAGGTGCATGTTTTGATGACGACGTGGTTAAATATAATTGTGATCGATTGATGATTTGTTTGGTGTGCTGTGACGAATGAGAGTGATTTGCTCATAAACGTGTTGTGTATGATCATGAGAATAATCTAACGGCACAGGTTGATGGATTGATTTTATGCCTAACAGTATGTGATTGTGAATGATTAGTTGAGCTTGTGAACACTGATGTGGAAGTTGTTGCCACCGTCCTTGTTGTTGTTTATTAGCCTGTTGAGTCCGATGGGGATGGCATAGTCATCTCTTGAGTTAGGTTTGTATGATGAGATCGGTTTCCTCATCTTTGTATCAATTTGACCAATTGTCTGTGATAGTAGAGTTTGATGTGCTTGCTCGTTCCCTTTTTAACTACCGAGTTGTGTGTTCATTGGTTGCGCATGCTATAATAGGGAGGAACTTTAATAGAGCAAGGGGGTAATCACGTTGTACCGACGTGATTACGCTCGAAAAACTCTATCAAGGATCCTTCTGACCACCGCCAGAGGATGAGTCCGGTTATTATTTCCGGAGTTACCCGGTGAAGAAGTAGGAGGACGGACCGCCCAATCACTCACCGCCAGAATCAATGAAATGATAATCGGCGAGATAGATAGCATTCGTTGTCTAGATGGCTGTAGTTTGTTAGTGGGAGGATGTTTAGTTTTGGCCGGTAAATTTCGAGGACGAAATATTCTAAGGGGGGGAGAGTTGTAACGCCCCAAAAATTATTGGCTATTTATTTAATAAATTATTGGGGAGTAGATTGTGGAAAAATATTAGAAATAAAAATATGGTATTTTATTAAATCAAGGGGGTTGAATTGTAACACCCCGATTTAAATGAGTGGTGGTTCTTTTAGTATGTGTTGTTTTATGAATCATTTTTATTTATAAGGTTAGATTATTTTCTTGAGTGTTTGAGTCATTCAAATTAGTTGAAATCACTTTAAAGGGTATTTATATATGCTATTGGTAATATATGATTAATAATATTCTATATTTATTTTATTCTATTAAATACCAGCGTTTGAGATATTATTTCTTTAGAAAGTTATTTTGGTCTATTGAGGTGTTAAAATAATAGTTATAGTGATATTGGGCTCTAAAAGTATTTAAAATGAGTTTTGGGTCGCTTTTACTCGCATACACCCCCTTGTTGCCTCATCGGGCGCACCACCCAATGCAGCTCACTTAAGCCCAGCGCACCCTCCCAGCCCACGAACTGACCTAGGACCTGACCCACCTGCTCCTCTTCTCCCTCAGCGTGAAGCTCTGCGCAAAACGGCAGCCATGTCTCTCCCTCACGCCGTTTCCTCTCAATCACGTTCTCACTCTCCTCTCCATGGTTGACCCTCAAACTTCACACTTCCACTCGAAAATGGCCGCTGAGCATGAATATGGAGTCCGTTTCTTCAATCATGGTCCCGTTTCACCTGTATTCGTGTTCTCGACCAAGACCAAGACTCCTCTAGCGTCTCTTCACTCACGCACGCGTAGCAATGGAGAACTCACGGTGTTGCTACGTTTTCCCTTCTAGACTCGAAACGCTCAAACCTTGGTAGATGCATGTCTCGTTCAGACTCTCATGGTCATTTGTTGCCATTGGAAGCTTATTTGAACCGCTACTCGAATCTTCACCAGTCAGCATTATCAACGGATTCTAACCACAGTAAAATACCCAAATCTGCACGAAACACTGTGAATGGTCAATCCCTTGTAATCTGTATTTTAAGTTCAGATCTAGATTTGAGTCCTTCGGTTTTCGACTTCGAATCATCGTCTCGTTCGGGTACTTTTCGATATGTACCTTTTCTAAAACATGATTAGTCATTTTTAGTATTTACTGGGTAATTAATTGAGTGTTATTGTTGTCTAACTATATGAGTATGAGTCGATGATCACGTCGTCAGATTCAGATCACGCTTAAAATCTCTAGGAAGAAGAAAGGCTTGATCGTCAGCAAGGAAGGAGAAAGGGAGAAGAAGAGCTTCTTGTTGCTGTGGTTTTGTTGGTGACTCCGTAGAGAGAGCTTCGTCTTCGGTTTAATCAAGGTAAGGGTGGGTCTTGCCTTATAACAAGGGATTTAATGGGTTGTATGTTAGGGTTAGAATATTGATTGTGTTTTTGATGTGGTTTGATGATGAAATTGTATTTTCAATGATCATTGAATGATTGAGTGAATCATGATAATTATGTAGGAGATCGATTCACATGTGAATTGTTGTTAGAGAGCGTATTTGATAGTGCTAGAATGATTATGGAGTGTTTTTGGAATTGTTGTTGATGATTGATCATAGGAAAATTGGGTGTAGGGAACCCTAAGTGTCATAGGGCGCCAAATGTTAGGGGAAATGGCGCCCTGTGCTGTGCTGTGTTGTGTTGTGTGTGTGTGTGTGTTGCTGCCTGGGCGCCATTGACTGCCCAAAATGGCGCCTGTGTGCGCTGGTGGCACTGTGTGCATGTGTGTCTTGTGGCGCTGCGCCAATGTTAGCCAGCAGCGCTAGGATCGCGCCTTTGTGTGGTATGTGTGTTCTTGCATGTGCTTTGTGTGTGTGTTGTGTCCCAGGTGCGTGGCGCCAAAATGTGGCTGCCCATGCGCTGTGTGTGTGCTGCTGTTCAAGTGCGGGCGCCAAGTGGCCGCCTGTGTGGCGCTGGTGAGCGCCAAGAGATTCTTCAGTGGTGTGTGTGGCGCGTCTAAGTGTTGGCGCCAATTTGGCGTGCCAGGCGCTGGTGTGGCGCCATGTGTCTTTGGTGCGTGGCTTGTCAAGTTGCTGGGCGCCAATGTTGCTGCCTAGGCGCCTAGTGTGGCGCCAGGTTGTGTGGTAGTGTGTGTGTGTGTGTCCATGTGTGGTGCTGCACAGGGCACCAAATGGCTGCCCTGGCGCGCCCATGTTCTTTGGTTGTGTCTAGGCCCGGCGCGCGCTTTGGATGCCCATGGCGCCTGTGTGTGCTCCTGTGTCTGAGACAGTGTCTCAGTTTGTGTCTAAGTCTGTGTTGCGTTCCTAGGCGCCAATGTTGCCCAGTTTGGCGCCTGTGTGGCTTTGTTGCCACGAGGCGCGCGATTTCTTGTGTGTTTTTGGCTCCTGTGTGCACATGTTGCCTGAGGCGCCAGATTTTGCTAGAGTTTTGGCGCCTGGTGGTTTGTGGTTTCCATTAGGGCGCCGATTTTGGTGGTTTTGGCGCCTGGTGCTGCCATTTTGTGTCTTAGGTGCTGCTTTGGTCCCTAAGTGATGTTTTAGTCCTTGATGTGATGTTTTGGTCCTTTAGTGATGTTTAGGTCCTCTAGTGATGTTTTAGTCCTTGTGGTGAATTTCCTAGGACAAGGATGATGAGGTGTGATTAAATGATGTTATTGACGATGGGTCTATGGACCAAAACTAAAAATGATGATGATGTTATTGACGATGGGTCTATGGACCAAAACTAAAAATGATGATGATGTTATTGACGATGGGTCTATTGACCGAACTAAAAAGGATGATAATGTGGGGTGTGATGTTGATGATGCATGAATGATGATTGTTGGTTGCTCATGGAGTCTCATGCATTTCATGTGCATTTTATTGATGATGAGAGGCTTCGGCCTTGAGCTATTGACGATGATAAAGCTCAATTATTGACGATGATGCCCATAGTGGCTAAAAATTTATTGACGATGATGCCCATAGTGGCTAAAAATTTATTGACGATGAATGGTACCACATGCATGATTGCATTTCATTACATTCATTCCCATAAATGATAAATGTTCTGTTGGATGATATCTGGTGTGAATTTGACTGCTGTATGAATGATATATGATGTTGTGATTGATTAAATTCAATAAGCTGATATACTACTTATTATAGCCTTTATTATGTGGTTTGAGACTCACCCCTTATGTTGTTATTACCACAGGTAATCATGAGTGAAGGCTTACCTCCTTCACATACCGAGTCGGTCTGCTCTGATACGTAGCACCTAGGGGATGGGCTTTAGACTCCTAGTTGTTTAGTTTGGCTAGCTGTTGAACCATTATTTGAGATGTATTGAGTTATTATGTGAACTATATTACTGTGTTTTGAGGATTCCATCCAACATCATTAGTGTTACGTATTGTTTTGTCATTAAAGATGAATTGTTTTATATGGTAGTTGTTTTAATGAAGTAAGTGTAGCATCCCGTTTGGATGAATTAAAATAAATAATTTTTAAACTCTGATATTTAATTATAAATTACCGGGTAGAAATGGGGTGTTACACCTAGGATACCTTGGAATCTGATGTACTCATCGATTCCTAGGATCTTTGACTAACCCGATTGTACAACCGACTTAGTCCCCTACTTTTTGAAAGTAATTTTTTTGAGTTTTTTGAAAGAAATTGGTTTGATGTGAGGTGGGTTAGTTTTAGAATAGGTATTCTAGAACTCCTGAACTGTACAGCTCATTAGTTCTAGAACACTGACTAACCCGGTTGTACAACCGCTTAATCCCCTACTTTTTAGGAAAAATAATTTATTTACATTTTATTAAGTTTTTTAGGATTACTGAACTGTATAGCACATTGGTCCTAAAATAATGAAAAACCCGGTTGTACAACCGACTTAGCCGTGTATTTAACTTCGAGAGAAAAATTATTTACGTTTGAGTTAGAAAAGAATTAAAAATAAAAAACAGGGGGTGAGAATTGTAAATTGAGGTTTTATTAGTCATAGGGGGTTGTATAATTAATAGGAGGTGTTAAAAGGAAGCCCAGTTCGCATATGGGAGCCCAGTATGCGAAACTGGGCTTAAGTGAGGGAGGGATGCGCGCGTGAATAAAGGGGTGCAAATAGCGTTCTGATAGTTAAAATAAATAAAAAATAAAAGACACTATAAACCTAAACCTAAACAGAGAAACCCTAAAAATCAAATCAACTCCTTTCCTTCCTTCCAGTGGCGCGCGCGTGAGAGAGGGGAGAGATTTCAGTAGCGAAGTTTCGCGGGTTTTGTGGGAGGGAGAAACGGATCGGAGAGGGAAACCGGAGCTTGGAGGAAGCTCGCGATTCGGAGGAGGTCACGTCGGCCATGGCGTCCACGCCGGCCGGAGGTGCGACGGTGAAGCTTCACCGACGAGGAGAAGTGCGTGAGGCGACTTAAAAATGGTTTGGGTTCCTCTCGGTAGCGGTTCTCTACAGTGTTTTAGGAGCTTTGGGCTCGGTTATGGGGGACTCGCCGGAGCTCTCGCCGGAGAAGATGACCGTAGCTCCGGCGAGCTTAAGGTCAGTTTTTTATTCTGCTTTTTTTTATGCTTTCACTGGTCTGCTTTCTCTTCTACCCATTTTTATCTTCTACTTGTTTTTAATCTGTGGGTTTGGCTTGTTATACTCTTGTTTTTTTTTCAATAAAACAACACTCAAATTGAGCCTATTTGATATTCTGGAACTCTAAACACTATTTTGGATCATGGTTCTTGTCTATTGAATAAAATGAGTTCATAGAAGCCTAATTAAGTGCTAAGGTTGTTTATGAGATTTGCTTTGTTGACTGACAAACAGAATGTTTACAAATACATTTACCCTAAACTTCTTAAGTTCTAAGCTATTTTTAACCCAAACTTGTAATCTGATTTTATCTTGTTAAATCATGCTCTGTCTTTTCTATTCTCGGCTTGTCAAAAAAAACTATGTGATTCAATTCGATATAACAACATCAGTGTTCATGTTTCAAGTTCTAGTCTACTGTCAGTGTTATTTTAACAGATCATGCTCATATATTCTACATATTTAAATTTAATGATACAAGACCAACCTAATTCCAGCCTTCGTTATGCTCCTATTGCCTGCTCTGTTACTGTTGATTCTAGTTCCTGGCTGCCGCTGTTGATTGTCTTTGACTGTGACTGAACCACTGCTACTGTGTCTGCTTGACTAGTACTACTTCTTTCTTTAGATCTTAAAAACCTCAGAACCGTGTTTAGTGGATTAGGGTTTTGATGTGAAACTCTAATCCTATTTTTTGGTGATTTTAGCAGTAGTTTTCTACCTTGGTTTCTGTGTGTCTTTTACTGTGGACTGACTGCTTATTTATATTAAAAACTTAGGGTTAGCATTTAATTGGTTTTGACTGATTTGACGTGGGCTAGCTGAGAAGTCTTAGAGAGCAAGAACAGACCCAAAATTACTAATTGTTGCTGTTGTTTATCTATTATTTTTTTTTTTTCGTTTTTACATTTTTTTGTATTTTCTTGTATTATTATTTTTTGTATTTTTGGACACTTCGGACAATTAGACACTTTCAAAATGTAAATAAAATTAAACAAAATTTTTTGATATTTTTTTGGACTATATATATATATATATATATGTATATGCTCAAAATAAGGACAAAATAATAAAATAGAAAAGAAGTCGGAATGATGAGCCCAATTGCGAAAAAACAACTCGAATCAGCCGATTTGCAAGGAAACGACTCGGATAAACCCAATTAAGTTCGACTAGGCCCAAATACGAAGATTCAACTAAAGAATGTGCGAAAAGATCGATCATTCGCGCGCATTCTCAATTTAAACAACGACATTTCTACTTAGTTGAACAGGTTAGTTGAGATTGGCTTAGGTTAGTAAATGAGGCACTTTTTTTTTAATAATTCTCGTAATTGCGCGACTTCAGAACAAAAATAAACGACTAAAACCAGAAAAAGAATACAGACAAAATTGGGGTATAACAGCTGCCCCTCTTTATTAGTATTTTACTAGAAAGTGATGAGTTCTCGAAATTTCGTAGTAGAAATAGGAATAAAGATAAGATAGACGCTAATTTTGTCCGTTTAAGGGGGAAGTGGAAGGTTTGAGAGATAAGAGGGAGTGGTTAATACTTGGCGCATTAACCAAGAGTTGAATGAAGGGTCAACAAGGACCTGAAGGAGCACTAAGGCTCTGAAGGACCACTCAGGGTCTGGAAGGCTTCCTAGGCCTTAATTGAAGAACCATTGTGGTCTGAAGGAGCGCAACTAGCTACGGTACTAGTAAAACGGTCTGAGGGGGCCTTTATATTCGAGCGGCCATGATGGGTCAAGATCAGGTCTAGAACTGATATGTTTACCATGAAGGACGTCCACTGTGTCTTAGGCTGACACAACTAGTCTGAAAGACCACTCGGGGTCTGTGAAGGTCCGTAGGGCTCGATTCCGACGTTGCGACCTGGGCCACTTAGGGCACTGCTCTGAAGGACCACTTGGTGTCTATAGAGATCAACCTGGTGATCTGTGATATGATATGAGATCAACGCTTAAAGCGCTGCTATTAGAGGAACAAAATATAGGGATTGACACTTGTCGTGTTTTTAAAATGAAGAAGCAACCTACGCTTGGTGTATTTAACAATGCAATAAAAGGTATTTGCTTGTATCTGATGTGTGCACATGTAATGATTGATATGTGGTGGGATGATGAATGAAATGTGGGATGAATCATTCTTTTTATTTTTATTTTTATTTTTTTTGTCTTTGCTTATTTTGGCACTCTCTTTTTTTTTGACAATCTCTTTTTTTTACTGGTTTCATCAACTCGCGGGACTTCCAGTGTGAGATATGAAGCCATCTTGTGTATTTGTACTGCTGGATTGACATGCTGCTGATCGCGAATTGTCATAAGAGCTATTCGTTTTCTGCAATGACTGCTTTTTGTAGTAGATTATGTCATTTCTGTGATTAGCAAATTTTTGTAATGATCGTAATGCTTATGATTATGCCACATGTTTCACAATTCAGTATCATTTATCATAAAACATCATTTCAAAAAGAGTGAGAATAAAAGAGAAGGGAAAGTGTTTGACATTAATATTGAAGCCGAGTATGCAGAAGGCACACTGACTGAAAATTACATAAGTAACCGGGTTGAAAGAAACAGAAAAGCCAAAAATACTAAGCAGATTTGTAACGACGGTGAACGACGGTGTAAGCATTCACATGCGTTATGTTTGATTGGTGTGTGATTGCATTTGTCATGAAGTCACATGTTCATGTGCATATTACGACGGAGGAGGTTTCGGCCTCGATGTGGTAAGGACTTCGGTCTCCATATCAAATAACGACGGAGTTAACGACGGAGAGCCGATAGGCTAAATAACGACGGTGGAGGTACCTCATTGCATAATGCCCTGTGGTTGGGTTGCATACATGCATACATTTCATAATTTAATGTGTTTTTGAGTGATTGATAATTGTTGTAGGTTAATTGAACTATCTCAGAGTGGTTGTGTTAGTTTGAACCGAGGTGCTTTAGTGCTATCTCTAACCTTAAGCTTCTTCACATTATATTACTTGTGTTAAGAGACTCACCCTAGCTTGCTTTTATGTTGCTTCTCATGTCGGCAACTTGCGGTACACATGAGTGATGGTTGTGCCTAGCTCAAGTCGGTTGTGTCTGCTCTGGTCGTGTAACACTGGGTTGGGGCCGAGTAGATTTTAGTGCTTTTTATGCTGATCTTGTGTATTTTATGCTAGATAGCTTTTGAACTAAAACTATCACATTTTGTTGTAACTTTTACTAAGTATTATGACTTGATGTTTATCGGCGAGGTGCCTTATGTTATGGCCGAGGTGCCTTATGTTATGGGCTTAGACCCTTCTCGCGATGTGATGCGCATGATTACATGTTTAGTATAATCTTGTCATCAAATGTTTGAACTTAATTGAATTCTGTTTTCCTTTTAAATAATCAAATGTAGCCCTCCTTTGAGTGGAATTTTGAAACTCTGATTTTAATTTAGTAGATCGAATTGATTAGATAAGGGGGTGTTACATTGTTGGTATCGAGCATAAGTTCGGTCTTGTCCGACCAAGTATTGAGTCTAAGTGTCTTAAGCCTCGAGTCTTAGGCTCGTTCTAAACCGATTCTTGATTGGGTGATCGGTGAAGTAAGAATGGTCGGAAGAGTTGGAAGAAATGATCTTTGCTATATAGGCTTTCTTTGCGTTGGAGGCGATGGCAAATGCTATGGGAATCGACCTCGTGAGAATGCCGATGATCTTTGGAGCTCGTAGGCTCGCTTCTTTCCGGAGGAGAATCCTCCTACCTTCAAGGGGAGGTATGATCCTAATGGGGCTCTAGCATGGTTGAAAGAAATAGAGAGAATATTCAGAGTGATGGATTGCACCGATGAGCAAAAAATGAGGTTTGGGACTCATATGCTCGCTGAGGAAGCCGACGACTGGTGGCTTGGAGTTCTTCCAAGATTGGAAGCAGCAGAGGAGGAGATCACATGGGAGAATTTTAATAAAGAGTTCATGAGGAAGTACTACCCCAAGATGTGAGAGGAAAGAAAGAGATGGAATTCTTGGAGCTCAAACAAGGTAACATGACCGTGTCGGAGTATCTTTGCCAAGTTTTCCGAAATGATAAAGTTTTACCCCATTACAACGGACCGATTGCAGAGTTCTCCAAGTGTATCAAGTTTGAAACGGTTTGAAGCCCGAGATCAAGCGGCAATTGGGTATCAAAGGATAAGGGTGTATTCCGAGTTGGTGGGCAGTTGTAGAATCTATGAAGAAGATAGTGTGGCTACTAGCCGAAATGGGAAAGATAAGAAGACTTTTCAACCTCGATCAGTTGGAAACCTTACGACCATTACGGTGGTAGAGGAAGGGGAATTCCGCAGGAGAGGAAAGCCTAGTAGGGAGACGCTCCTGCTATTCTGACTTGTTACAAGTGTGGATTGTCTGGGCACAAGGCGAAGGAGTGCAAGGCTGAGGTGAAGAGGTGTTATAGATGTGGCAAGGAGGGCCACCTATCTGTTGAGTGTGGGCGAAAGGAGATAGTCTGTTTCAATTGTGGAGAGATGGGCACATCGGGTCCCAAGTGTCCAAAGCCGCAAGAGAGAGGCGTGGGGAAAGTGTTTGCATTAGTTGGGTCCGAGGTAGTGAACGAAATCACAGGTACGTGTTATATCAACGGTGTTCCTCTAGTTGCAATTATAGATACTGGCGCAACTCATTCCTTCATTTCTGCCATGTGTGCTAATAGACTGAGTTTAGTGTTGTCTTCATTGGTAAGGAGATGGTCATTGACACTCGGCTAAGGGTTCGATGACTACCTCTGGTATGTTCGAGTGCCCACCGATTGTATTCGCGGGGACTTCTCATTAACTTAATTTGTTTACCACTAGAGGAATGGACGTCATCCTTGGTATGGGTGGTTGGTAGACAACCATGTTCATATCAATTGTCTTTGAGAGATCGGTTAGTTTTTACTGCTGCGAGGTGGTGAAGGAATCGACTTTACTTCCCCGCTAGACAAGTGCGCAAGTTGTTAGGAGAAGGGGTTACTCTGTTTGCATTATGGGCGCTGTTAACAGAGAGAATCAAGTCAAGATTGAAGATCCGCCATGGTTAGAGAGTTTGCTTGAGGTGTTTCTGAAGAAATTCTGATGTGCCACCCGAGAGAGAGATCGAGTTCACCATAGAATTGATTCTGGAACAAGACCTGGTGTATGGCACCTTATAGGATGTTTGCATCCGAGCTGAAGAAACAGTTGGAAGAATTGCTAGAAAGGAAATTTGTGAGACCGAGCGTGTCACCGTGGGGAGCACCTGTGTTGCTAGTGAAGAAGAAAGATGGAAGCATGAGGTTGTGCGTGGACTACAAACAATTGAACAAGGTTACAATTAAGAACAAGTATCCACTACCAAGAATTGACGATTTGATGGATCAATTAGTGGGTGCTCAGGTATTTTCCAAGATTAATTTGAGGTCGGGCTACCATCAAATCAAAGTAAAGGACGAAGACGTACCAAAGACGGATTTTAGAACTCGGTATGGACACTACGAGTACTTAGTAATGCCATTCGGTGTCACTAATGCTCTAGGGGTATTCATGGAGTATATGAATCGTATTTTCCATGAGTACTTAGATCGGTTTGTGGTAGTGTTCATAGACGATATCTTGGTCTACTCCAAGTCGGCAGAAGAGCATGCCGAGCACTTTAGGGTAGTGCTGAAGGTTCTGAAGGAGTAGAAGCTGTATCCGAAGCTATCCAAGTGAGAGTTTTGGTTGAGGGAAGTGAGTTTCCTAGGCCATGTGATTTCCAGCAATGGGATTGCAGTGGACCCTTCAAAGATTGAAGCCGTGTTGAAGTGGGAGGCACCCAGTCACCACCAAGTGAGGAGCTTCTTGGGGTTAGCCACATTACTCTGAGAAGATTCATTGAGGGTTTCTCCAAATTGGCGTTGCCATTAACCCAATTGACATGTAAAGATAGGGCTTTCGTATGGGATGACCGATGCGAAGAGAGTTTCAAGAGTTGAAGAGGAGATTGACAACGTCGCCGATCTTGACGTTGCCTAATCCAAAGGATCCTTTTGTGATCTATTGTGATGCATCTAAGTTAGGTTGGGTGTGTCTTTGATGCAAAAGGTAAAGTAGTGGCGTGCGCTTCAAGGCAATCAAGACTCATGAGAAGAATTACCCCACTCATGATTTAGAGCTAGTCGTAGTAGTGTTTGCATTAAAGATATGGAGGCATTACCTTTATGGTTCGAGGTTCGAGGTGTTTAGTGATCACAAGAGTTTCACATACTTGTTTGATCGGAAGGAATTGAATATGAGGCGAGAGAGATGGTTGGAGTTATTAAAGGACTATGACTTCGGTCTGAACTATCACCCAGGGAAGGCCAATGTTGTAGCTGATGCGCTGAGTAGGAAATCTCTGCATATGTCATTGATGATGGTAAAGGAGCTGGAATTGATTGAACAGTTTAGAGATTTGAGCCTAGTATGTGAAGTAACACCTCGGAGTGTTAAGTTGGGGATGCTGAAGGTCACCAATGAGTTCATGGTTAGTATAAGGGAAGCACAAAAGGTTGATGTGAAGTTGGTTGATATGTTTGTGAGCGTTGGCCGAGCTGATAACAAAGATTTTGAGTTGGATGCGCAAGGATTGTTGAGGTTTAGAGGTCGGATATGTATACCTGATGATGAAGAGATCAAGAAGGCAATTCTGGAGGAGTGTCACAGAAGTCGGTTGAGTATCCATCCAGGAGCTACGAAGATGTATCAAGATTTGAAGAAATTATTCTGGTGGCAAGGAATGAAGAAGGATGTAGCTTGTTTCGTCTATGCTTGTTTGACTTGCCAGAAGTCAAAGGTGGAGCACCAGAAGCCGGCAGGGTTGATGCAACCGTTGCATATTCCTGAATGGAAGTGGGACAGCATTTCCATGGACTTTGTAACCGGATTGCCGAGGACAACAAGAGGGTTTGACACCATTTGGGTGATTGTTGATAGGCTGACAAAGTCATCACACTTTATTCCTATTAACATCACATACCCAGTGCCGAGGTTAGCAGAAATTTATATCAATGTCATTGTGAAGCTTCATGGAATCCCTTTGAGTATTTTATCAGACAGAGATCCAAGGTTTACTTCGGAATTTTGGAAAAGTTTGCAAGAGGCGTTGGGTTCCAAGTTGCGTTTGAGCTCGGCATACCATCCTCAGACTGATGGTCAATCCGAGAGGACTATCCAATCCTTAGAAGATTTATTAAGAGCTTGTGTGCTTGAGCAAGGAGGTGTGTGGGATTCGTATCTACCATTGATAGAATTCACTTACAACAACAGTCATCATTCAAGTATTGGAATGGCACCATTTGAAGCATTGTATGGCCGTAGGTGTAGGACTCCACTATGTTGGCATGAAACAGAGAGAGGGTTGTGTTAGGACCCGAGTTGGTTAGTTAGAGACTACCGAGAAGGTTAAGATGATCGAGAGAGAAGATGAGTGCGTCACAAAGCGCATGAAGAGTTACCATGACAAAAGGAGGAAAGACTTAGAATTTCAAGCCACGACCATGTATTCCTTAGAGTCACCCCCTGTGATCGGAGTTGAGCGAGCTCGAGGTCCAAGAAACTATCACCTCGTTTCATTGGACCCTATCAAATCTTGGAGAGAGTTGGGAAGGTGGCATACCAGAATTGCATTGCCACCCAATCACAAATTTGCACGATGTGTTCCATGTATCTCAACCGAGGAAGTATGTTCTGACCGAGTCCATGTCATTCAAATGGATGATGTGCAAGTGAGAGACGACCTCACTTTGTGGAGACAATGCCGATCAGAATTGAAGACCGAGAAGTAAAGACCCTTAGGGGAAAAGAAATCAAGTTGGTGAAGGTGGTTTGGGTAGGAGCTGCTGGTGAGCATGCTACTTGGGAGCTAGAGAGCAAGATGAAAGAAGCCTATTCCGAGCTGTTTGATTGAGGTAAGATTCCGAGGACGTAATCTCCTAAGTAGGGGAGAGTTGTAACACCCAAAAATAATTCAATTAATTAACCTAGTTGAGTTATTAAGGGTTTGCAACATTTTACTTTTAAGTCAAGTAATTCATTAAGTGAAGGTTACGCATATGTTACATTTTAGGAAAATGTCTAAGTTAGGAAAGGGTGTGGGTAGAGGAAGCCCATGGCCTAATAAGGCCAAGGCCTCATTTAAGTCCCTTAGGACATGTTAAATGGTTGCCTTCGTAGAGACCATTCTCATTGTTCTAAAAATAGTCAAGTTACCAAATTGAGAAAGTAGAGAGAGAAGTGAGACTTAGAGAGAAGGAAGAGAAACCGAAGTGGAGAACCAAGAGGAAAAGGGAAGAGTGAGCTGAATCTTGAAGGATTCCTAGAAGTGCTAGTGAAGAGGGTGTGTCTACAGTTATAATCAGGTTAGGGGGCTCTTTTAATCCTTGTAATGTTTTGTGTTTGATAGTATTTTGGTGTGAGTGGTTCTGATCACCTTGCATGTGTGTTTTATGTGTTGTTCATAGCATGTTTTGCTGTGTTTTTGCTCTTACTGTGATTTGTGGTGAAGTACAATGGTAGATCGGTTGGGAAAGAGAGGACTGTAACACTCTCTGTTCTGTGTGGTACGAAGGGAGCATTGCATGGTGAGGCATTAGAGAGTGAATCAGTGTAGTGTGAAGAAAATGAGTTGCATGTAGAGTTAGGGAGAGGATCGGAGCCAAGGGAGTGAGTATCCGAGTGTGCATGAGTGTGGTGATGCTGGAAATGGGTTGCATGTTGGGTTTTAAGTAAAGAGACAGAGTGAAAGAAGTAAAATGGGAGTTAAGCGCCTTATTACGCGCGTAAACCGAGTACCCTTCAGCTTGGAGTGAGAGAAACCGAGTTGAGGGAAGTCAACGCCTAGAGTGTCTTAGTGTTGAGAGTCTGTTGGTGAGTTTGAGGGAGAGTATGTGTCTAAACACCATTAGCGAGGGGTAGGGACGCATAAACCGAAGTGTAGGTGTTTCGCCTTAAGGTTACCGAGGTGTAGAGGAGTGAACCGAGGTCCTCGGCCGAGGTAGCGTCACCGAGGTGAAACGCCCAAATGCCTAAGTGTAGGTGGTGAACCGAACCGGGAATGCGGAGAAGTGAATCCCCATGAGTTAGACGATTTTAGTGTAAGGGAGCGCGTAATTTTGAGTATGTCACCGAGGTGAGGGTTTGAGTGTAACATGCCGAGGTGCCAAAGCTGAGCTAGGTGCCGAGGTGATGTAGAATGACGAGTTGGAGTAGTTAGCCGAGGTACACACATAGTGTGCCGAGGTGATGTTAGATGCCAATGTTGCCTAGCACATTGTGGGACGCCACTGTGAGTGCTATTTTAGCACCAAGTGTGCCAAGTACGGGAGCGATTAAGTCCATTTTGGTCCTCAGGTGACATTTTGGTCCCTAAGTGTCGTTGCGGTCCTCGGTGTGACAATTAGTCCACCATGGAGTGCCGAGGTGATTAAATGGAGTGCCGAGGTGATTGAGAGGTCGGCTGTAGGTCCTAGGGTGATTCTACCGGTGTAGTAGGGTCGACCTTAGCACTGGGATGATGTCTAGATGGTGTAGACGTCAGTGTGAGCGACTGAGTAACGACGGAGTAGAACGACGGAGTAACGACGGTGAACGACGGTGTAAGCATTCACATGCGTTATGTTTGATTGGTGTGTGATTCCATTTGTCAAGAAGTCACCTGTTCATGTGCATATTACGACGGAGGAGGTTTCGGCCTGGATGTGGTAAGGACTTCGGTCTCCATATCAAATAACGACGGAGTTAACGACGGAGAGCCGATAGGCTAAATAACGACGGTGGAGGTACCTCATTGCATAATGCCCTGTGGTTGGGTTGCATACATGCATACATTTCATAATTTAATGTGTTTTAGAGCTGATTGATAATTGTTGTGGTTAATTGAACTATCTGTGAGTGGTTGTGTTAGCTGAACCGAGGTGCTTTAGTGCTATCTCTAACCTTAAGCTTCTTCACATTATATTACTTGTGTTAAGAGAATCACCCTAGCTGCTTTTATGTTGCTTCTCATGTCGGCAACTTGCAGGTACACATGGGTGATGGTTGTGCCTAGCTCAAGTCGATTGTGTCTGCTCTGGTCGTGTAACACTGGGTTGGGGCCGAGTAGATTTTAGTGCTTTTTATGCTGATCTTGTGTATTTTATGCTAGATAGCTTTTGAACTAAAACTATCACATTTTGTTGTAACTTTTTACTAAGTATTATGACTTGATGTTTACTGGCCGAGGTGCCTTATGTTATGGCCGAGGTGCCTTAAGTTATGGGCTTAGACCCTTCTGCCGATGTGATGCGCATGATTACATGTTTAGTATAATGCTGTGCAGCTGTTTGAACTTAATTGAATTCTGTTTTCCTTTTTAAATCATCAAATGTAGCCCTCCTTTGAGTGGAATTTTGAAACTCTGATTTTAATTTAGTAGATCGAATTGATTAGATAAGGGGGTGTTACATAAACCACAATCTAGCCATAGTCAATTAGCACACTAGTAGTATAACATTTCACCGAGACTCATTTATATAAACATAGCATCACAATTTTTTGTTAAGAAACGTCACGTTTCAATTCGGGAAAACACCTCATCTTTAAGCTTAGACACCCATATTGGAAAAAGAGGAACATCACATTTTTAATTTGTATAAACGGCAACACAAAACAGTTTATTTTGCCTTAAAAATAGACTATTCAGTTAGGTCTCTGAATAAGCTTTCCAACGCATCTTAGAACACCTCAATCGGGTTCCCGGTTCGCAAGATATCAATTTTTCAAAAACGTGACAGCACTTTAAGGAAAACAGTGAGAAAACAGTGAAAAACAGTGACTCGCGCTCCGGAGCCGCGAGTCGAGCGCGATCAGGCGCGATTGGACAGGAACGCACAATAGCTGTGCATCTCACCTGCGCTTGGGGCGTGATCAGCAGCGCGCGCAATCAGGTAATCGCAGTAAAAGCGTAACGTGCAAAAAATGCAGAAATTTAGTATCTTACCCAACTATGTTCACATCATGAATTCTCCCCAATCACCCTTTTCATTTATTTTAATGCCCATCAGGGACTTCATCATTTATTACTCCACTACTCGTAGCCATAAGGCCAACAACACACATACGTCATTTTCGGTGCTAAGGCCGACGTCTCTACATCGGCCAACAGCTCTAAGGCTGTCGCCCTCAGCTCACCAAACACCTCGGCACCTAGTAGTGGACCAAACAGTCACATACGAAGTCTACCATGTCACTTAGGACTAAAACTGTCGCTTAAAACGACACTATCAGTTGCGTCCAGCAACAACCTGCGCTCCACTAGCGTTAAAACAACACCTCGGCACCTATAGCACCTCGGCGCATTTGGCACCTCGGCACGCTTGGAACCTCGGCATACCTACACTCTACTCCACTCATAGTCACTTCACTTCGCACGAAACGTACTTCACTTCCTCTATAATACCACCTGGTTACTCTACGCTTGAACACACCGCACTTAAACGCAACATCTCACCTCGGCAAGTACACCTAGGTATGATATACTCTACATCTCGGCCATAACACCTCGATTACTACACGCTATACGTTTATCAACGGCACTTCAGCACTACGCCTAAGTACTTTATCTCGGCCTAAGCATCTCGGCCTACTTACCCTACACCTCGGCAAGTACAAACCGATACCTATACCTAGTCTCAGGTACTCATACACTTAGTCACTTGTGCTCTAGCACTCACCTCGGTTCTTATGTTATCGTTATTACGTTTTGACTTACGATCATCACTTAAGTTTCGTTACACTGGTGGTAGGTAGATACACCTCGACAAATCCCAAGTCACCCCCTTCGCTAAGCCCGGACACACGCTTTCTCTTCGTTATGATCACTCAACTCCAAATCTACACCTCGGTAGTCCAACGTTTTACTTCTTAAGAACTTCACACTCTCATGTCTCTCACTTTAGCTCACTAGGATCGAGAGTTTTATCACTCCCATTTCACTCATTAGTCTCTCGTATGACCAACACCTCAACATCTCAACACAACCTCACCAAACGAGCTAAAACATAACATCAAGCACAATCGTAACACACAAAACATGCAACACAAATTTCGAAAAAACACAACTACAAAATACTCACACATAACACTCATCATACTACAAGATTATACGTGAGAAGAGAGCCCCCAACCTTGATCGGTTGAGTAGAACACACTCTCTTCACCGAAATCCTCCGCTTAACACTCGCAAAGAACTCTTCTCCCTTGATTCCGAGCTCCTTCCACTCCAACGTTCTCCTTCTTCTCTCTAGAAAGTGATCTCACCTACCAACTTCTCTCTCTTACTTCTCCTTTGACTTTTCTTGATAATTTTGGTAATGAATGCTCCCTCTCCTTCGACACTCTTCTATGAGTCAACAATTGGGCTTCTAATGGCTCATGGGCCTCTCATGGCTCATGGGCCTCTACGCCCACCTTCCACATTCACCTAAACATCTCCTAGTATGATGAGTGTTATGTGTGAGTAGTTTGTAGTTGTGTTTTTTTGAGCTGTGTTGCAGGTTTTGTGTGTTCTGATTGTGCTTGATGTTATGTTTTAGCTCGTTTCAGTGAGGTTGTGTTGAGATGTTGAGGTGTTGGTCATACGAGAGACTAATGAGTGAAATGGGAGCTGATAAAACTCTCAGTCCTAGTGAGCTAAAGTGAGAGACGTGAGAGTGTGAAGTTCTTAAGAAGTAAAACGTTGGACTACCGAGGTGTAGATTTGGAGTTGAGTGATCATAACGAAGAGAACGTGTGTCTGGGCTTAACCGAAGGGGTTGACTTGGGATTTGTCGAGGTGTATCTACCTACCACTAGTGTAACGAAACTTAAGTGATGATCGTAAGTCAAAACGTAATAACGATAACATAAGAACCGAGGTGAGTGCTAGAGCACAAGTGACTAAGTGTATGAGTACCGATACTAGGTATAGGTATCGGTTTGTACTTGCCGAGGTGTAGGTAAAGTAGGCCGAGATGCTTAGGCCGAGATAAAGTACTTAGGCGTAGGCTCTTTGAAAGTCGCCGCTGATAACGTATAGCGTGTAGTAACCGAGGTGTTATGGCCGAGATGTAGAGTATATCATACCTAGGTGTACTTGCCGAGGTGAGATGTTGCGCTTTAAGTGCGGTGTGTTCAAGCGTAGAGTAACCAGTGGTATTATAGAGGAAGTGAAGTGCGCTTTACGTGCGAGTGAAGTGACTATGAGAGAGGAGTAGAGTGTAGGTGTGCCGAGGTTCCAAGCGTCGAGGTGCCAAACTACCGAGGTGCTATAGGTGCCGAGGTGTTGTTTTAACGCTAGTGGAGAGCAAGCGGTTGTTCTTTGACGCAATCGAGAGTGTCGTTTTAAGCGACAGTTACGTGAGTGGCTGAATGGTGTAGTCAGTTTTAGTCCTAAGTGACATGGTAGACTTCGTATGTGACTGCTTTTGTCCACTACTAGGTGCCGAGGTGTTTGGTGAGTCGAGGCTTACGACATTTCCTTAGAGCCGCTGGCGATGTAGAGACGTCGGCCTTAGCACCGAAAATGACGTATGTGTGCTGTTGGCCTTATGGCTACGAGTAGTGGAGTAATAAATGATGAAGTCCCTGATGGGCATTAAAATAAAAGAAAAGGGTGAATGCAGAGGACTTGGTCCTAGAGGTGAGCAGGGACTTAGGTCCTATTTATGAAACGTAAGGCGTGCGGTCTAATTGGTGAGTTCTTGAGATTGTGTTATGATTTAATTGAATGATGTATATGTCTTGTGTGTTATGCATTGTTCATGGTGTCGCATAAATCATAAACATAATGGTGAAAGCAGAGGACTTCGGTCCTATGGTGAAAGCAGAGGACTTCTGGTCCTAAGGTGTGCTGGCGAAGACTTCGGTCTTAATGGATCCATCATGCATATGCCCTTGGTGTTTTGGGTCTGCATCATGCATATAACTCATGCACTAAATAATTGTGTTATTTGTGTGTTGTGCCGAGGTGTTTATATGTGTTTTGCTTAGCATAATGCTTGTCATAAACCTTATTATATGTGTTTAGAGACTCACCCTACTGCTTTTATGTTGCTTCTCATGTTGGCAACTTGCAGGTATCCCCGAGTAGAGGTGTCCTGTAACACCCCGAAAAATAAAATAAAATAAAATAATTCAATTAGTTTAATTAATTTGATTAGTTGAATTATTAATTTAGTTGAAGCGTGAGTTAATTAAATTAAAGGGGAATATCATGTGTTGTGTAGGAGTGGGATCGAGTAGTAGTGGGGGGTGTAGCTGTGAGCCCAATGCGTGAAAGGCCCACAGCTTAACCCCAAGGGTTATGCGAAACCCTCACTCCCATTTTCATTCAGGAAAGAAAAAAACGAAATTTAGAGAGAGCAAGGGAGGAGAAGGGTTGCGCGGCGCTAGGAGAGGGAAGAAGAAGAAGAATTTCGCAGGTCCTCAAAGATTTGGTTCGTGTGTGCTGGGGTTACGTGTGATGCCTTCAATCGTCTTCTTCGGAGCTTACGTTTAAGAGGTAAGGGTGAGCGTTTCGGTTTAACATAATTGGGTATGTGGTGGGTTTGTGGGGTTTTGAGGTCATTGTAATGTGATTTGATGAATTATTGATGTTGTTTGGTGAATTTTGACGTTATTGTGATGTGATTTGATGATTTTGATTGTTTTGAGATGATTGAGTGTGTGATGATATCAATTGATGATCTTGATTGTCTTTGAGATGATTGAGTAGGTGATGAACCTGGATGATGTTGATGAATTTTGATGATGTTTGTAATGCATGATTGCTGTGTGTTTTGTTGTAAAGCGTAAGGTTGCTGCTGTGTGTGTCTTAGGAATCGATTGTTTGCTTTTAAAACATAATAGAAGGAATCGATTTCTTGCTTTCAAAACATATAGAAGGAATCGATTGCTTGCTTTTAAAACCATATAGAAGGAATCGATTGTTTGCTTTTAAAACATAATGGAAGGAATCGATTTCTTGCTTTCAAAACATATAGAAGGAATCGATTGCTTGCTTTTAAAACATATAGAAGGAATCGATTGCTTGCTTTCAAATTATAGAGGAATCGATTGCTTGCTTTCAAATATAGAGTCCAAATCGATTTCCTACTTTCAAATATGGAGCCAAGAATCGATTGTTTGCTTCCAAAATATAGAGTCCATAATCGATTACTTGCTTTCAAAAGGCAGAGTCAATAATCAATTACTTGCTTTCATAATCGATCACTGTTTCTTCACGTTTTTGAAAAATTCATATCTTGAGAACCGGGAACCCGATTGAGGTGTTCTAAGATGCGTTGGAAAGCTTATTCAGAGGCCTAACTGAATATTCTATTTTTAAGGCAAAATAAACCGTTTACTGTAGCTGTATTTATTAAGTAAAAGGTGCTGTTTGTGAAAATTGTGATACTATGTTTATATAAGTGATTTACTGTGAAATGTTATACTACTAGTGTGCTAGTTGACTATGGCTAGACTGTGGTTTACCACTAAGGTCAGAATTTCTTTCGCTGGCGTATTTACAAGGGCATTACTGAGAGCCTTGCAAAGGTGGCCAATGCCTGTTGCCAGTAGTATCAGTTACCTGAGTAATCCCATAGTCAATCAGTGCACTATTTTATAACACCCTAAGCTAAAAGACAACTAAAATATATATATATATGCTCAATGATGATGTGGTAGTATGAATTGTGTGAAATGTGACGAGTTCACTCTATGAGTGATTATGATGTTGTGATATGACTTGTGATGTTTTGCGACGAATATACTCTAAGAGTATGACTATAATGATGAGGTAACACGAGTTATGATGAATTGTGAAGAATATACTCTATGAGTATAGTTTTAATAATGTTGTGGTGTGATTGTGATGTGAATGATTTAATACACTCTCACGAGTGTTTTATGATGACATGCCTTGAGTGGTTATTTCTTTTATGATGATGATGATGAGTACTCCGAGTGAGTGTTGATTGAGTTGCACATGTGTTATAGAGTCTCATGGCATGTGCATACTATGACTAATATTGATGATGTTATGCCTTGAGTGGTTTTTCTTCTATGATGAAGATATGCCTTGAGAGGTTTTTAAAGATGATATGGTACCATCATGCATATGCCCGCGTGTGGGTTGCACTTTCATACATAATTATAACTGTGAATTGTGCTGTTTGTGATTGGAGCTGTTGTTGTGTGACCATGAATTGGTGATGTTGATGATGCTATGTGATTGCCTGCTCTCATTTCTCTATTATGTATCCGATTGTGTTTTATTGAAATTCTCACCCTTCGCTTGGAATGTTGCTCTATTGTGGCAACGCTGCAGTGTCAGCGAGTGAAGGTCTAGTTGCCTTATTGTTAGTTGTCGGAAGTCTGCTTTGTGTCGCTCTCTA
This sequence comes from Oxytropis ochrocephala, assembly GCA_020916435.1. Classification (NCBI taxonomy): domain Eukaryota; kingdom Viridiplantae; phylum Streptophyta; class Magnoliopsida; order Fabales; family Fabaceae; genus Oxytropis; species Oxytropis ochrocephala. Next base: position 30,713,246 of record CM037094.1, on the reverse strand, counting down.
CGTCTTTGTAGCACCTAGGGGCGTAGTTTAAGTTTGTTAATTTATTAATTAAGCGCTTAATGATTTTATGGTTGATGTGAGACGATGTGCGAGTGGTTTTTGGCGGCGATGATTTTTATTCCGCCGTGACGTAAAATTCCTTTTGTTTTGGAGTTTAATTCTTATGACGATGGTTTCTTTGCACAAACGCGTTAATAAGTGCAAATGATGAGTTTTTATGACGAGGTAGCATTTCTTTTCTACCAATTAAATTAATATTTTTGAAAAGGAAATTACTCGATAATGACGTGTAAATTGAGGGTAGAAAAGGGTGTTACATTAGTGGTATCGAGAGCGATTCGATCTGTCAGACCAAGTTGTCCGATCGTAGAGTCTTTTAGTCCTAACCGTTGTTATGCTGTAGTGCAGGTCGGTCCTAACCGGACTGTTGTATTGTCTATTGTGTTTCTGATTGGTGAACTCTGAGTAGAGTTTCATGCTTTGCTTGTTTGATTGTTGATAGTGTGAGACCACCAGCAGTTAGTTGGTTACGTTCTCGAGGTAATAGGGCCGAATGATAGGTACTCGTGGTAGGCGGGATCATCAATATTACCGTTGTTAGTGAGGGTTAAAATCCAAGTGACTTTCATAGAGCTCAATATTCCCTTTAGACCGTGTGTTGTGGGCCAATCGAGTGTTTTCTGTGTGAACCTTGTATTTAGGCCCTATTTTGTGACTTTGTCGTTTAAGTGATCTTTGAATTCATACAATCTGTGATTTTTGTTTAGTAACTGTTCTATGAATTCTAACTTTACTAGTCTGTGCTTCTATGACTTGGCTTTGTTGTGGTTGGTTTCATTATGTTGTTTTGGAGAGTGAAAATTAAAATGTTTATTGACTCTGCGGGTACTCTTGTGTTTAACCACTATTTTATGGAATACTCAAAAATGTGTTTATCTTGTCTAAGTAAACATTACTATGTCTTATTCAAAGTTTTTATAACGTGTTTCTTTTATTTGCTTATGATGCTCTACACTAAGTGCTTACGAATTGCTTGGTTATCTATATAAGGTTTTCACTGGACAACTAGCGTGTTGTGATATTCTGATTACTATAAGTATAATTTTTCCCCGTAATTGCTATAGTTGTTGATTCCTTTGAGCGAGATTGTAGATGAAAAGATTTTAATGATAACGACATTTTTACAATATTTAATTATTTATTTCGTTTCTCTCAATTGCTCGATTTTTCTAAATGTGGGATGTTGTGAAGCCACCGGCAGATGAAATGACATTTACTTAATTGCATTGTGTTATCTAATTTCTTTCTTTTATAGGAGCCTAGAGATGTTCTAGTACTTTTACTGAAACACAACTTCATGTATGAAACTCTAAAGTTAAACTGTTGATGTTAGTGCTCGTGTTTAATTATATATTAACGATGTGCAAAATTGATCGGTGATGTAGTATTGTATGCTCTATTTTCTCTCCTACGAAGCATGTCACTAACTCTTTATGACCCCAAGAGAAAATATTTTTGAGTTGCCATTTCACAAACGAATCGACCTCTAATGCCTTGATTACCATGAGAAATATTTTCTTTACAAGTGCTAGACTTACCGAATTCTTTTATTTTCGGGGGTATAGATAAATGTCATGATTTCAAATATTGACTATATTCTATGTTTCTAGTTTATTCTTGCTTTTACTTTGTGTTTAATTGTTCGCAATGTGTGACAGTGTGAAATCTATCTTTTATGTATTGATTTGTAACCTTCATACTTTTGTGAATTTAAAATTGGTGCCATCTTGTGTTTTCGTGATCTATTTTTGGTACCTTCGTTCTTCTATGATTTGCGTTACATGGTTTTATGATTTACGAGTAAAATTTGTGTTGAGTACCTAGAAATCGAATTGAGATATGATGTATGATATGTTCTAGTTTTAATTGAATGTTGAGTTGTATGTGGGGATTGAAATATGTGTTTAGATGGTAAACGAAATTGAGAATAAATTGAGAAAATGCTATGTGTGGTGACTTAAATTGTACGCTGTTGCTGTTTTGAAAAGAATACAAATGCTGCTGTTTTGTCAACTTAAAGTGCCGTTGTTTGCCAACTAAAGGAGTTGTTGTCTTGATGTTTTTCAAAACAAAATGCTGTTGTCTGCTACATAAAAATGCTGCTGTTTGCTTAAAAATGAGTTGCTGTGTTGCGGTTTATGTTTAGAAAATGAGGCGCTGTTTTTATGTTGTAAACGTTTTGTTTTCACTGCTGTTGCGCGCTAAAAGGAAGCATTATTTTCACTCTGTGTTTTGCTGTTGCTGCGCACTAGAAGACCATTGTTCACACCTTATTAATGTTCTTTGTTTTCACAATTTGCTTTCTTTGTTGTTTTTGATGTGGTTTTGCGCCAAGAGTCATTGCTTTATTTTTTTTTTCTTCTTCGTCTTGTTGTCGTTTTCGAATTAAGTTTTCTGATGTTTTCTAAATAAAAAGGGTGTGATTATTGTTGTTATTATAAATAAAAAGGATACGGTTTTGTCATCGTTCTTACAAATTAAATGTATTGTATACTCGATTTTAAGCACACTGTTTACCCAAAATCTTACGAGGATGTTTACTAAAGGTGGACGTACGTTTTCCCAAAAATTAAAGTGTTGGTTTTATGTTTCTTGAGTTGCTATTGTCGTGCTGTAGATGTGCAGTTTATTTATTGGTGTCGCGTTGTGTCCTTGAATTGAGTATGCCGTTATATTAAACTTTATAGGCACTGTTTCTATATTTTTCAAGCGGTCGTTATGTTGAGAATAAGAGTAAGTGGATGTGGCTGTCCTTTGCCTTAGAGACGATGTTTTAGTATTTGATGAGTGGTGGACGAGTGAGTGATACGAGGTAGCTGTGATGCTACAACACGTGATATTTTGTGTAATAATTTATAATGAGACACGGCGGTATAATATTCATTAATTGCACTTAAAAGTGTATATGAGTGACTGTTGTTCTTTTCTAATGAGAGCCTAAAACTGTTCTTGGGTTTGGTGTTCTTATTGGAGTTTGGTAGTTTTGTGCATGGACTAAAAGTACATAGTCTGGTGAGGTAAGAGATGAGGATACATACCTTAAGTTGAGACTAGGGAGCGGTAGTAAGCCATGCCTTGCTGAGAACATTCAGAAATATTGCTGCTATAAGCCTACTATAGTATGATTAGTAATTGTGAAAAGTAGATTAATTATTTGTATGGGATACAACTTGGCTTTCGAGCTTATAAAGTGAGCTTTAAGATATGGGGGTTTCATTGAAGAAACCCATAGTGATTGTCACTGAGACTATCTTATTTGATTGGGTTGGGTAGTCGAGTTAAACTTGGTGACTTCGAGATAATAGTGTTAGTACAGAGTTTGTAACGCCCCAAAAATAATTCGAGTGTTTATTTAATTAATTTAATTAAGTGGTGTTTGGTGGGTTGTATTAAAATAATAATAGGGTGTTTGATTTAAATGAGGAATAGTGGATAGTAAAGAAGTGAGTGGCAATTAATTAAAAGAGGGGGTGGTGTTAATAATTAATTTAGTGATAGAAAGAGGCCCAGGACCCAGGGCCCAAGGTTAGCGCATGAGTGATGGGGTTTTGCCTAGGGGTTGGCTCATTTTATGCATTTGAGAGAAAAAGAAGAGAAAAAGAAAGAAGGGTGCTTGTGAGAAAGAGAGAAGCGCAAGGAAAGAAAGAAGAAAAGGGAAGGAGATCGCGAAGAGAAGAGGGAAGGAAGAAGAGAAGCTGGGTTCGGGGGGTGGTGTGGGTTTGTAACGTGCTTTCATTCGCCCTCTTCGAGCTTATGTTTAAGAGGTAAGGGTGAGCGTTTCGTTTAACATAATCGGGTGTAGTTAGGGTTTATGGGGTTTTGTGGGATTAGAGATCGTTGGTGAGTTTGATGATATATTGTTGTTGTATGTGATATCTTGATGATCCTAAAATTGTTGATGTTATGTGAATCGTTGATATTTTGCTTGATGAGTAGTTGGTGTTTTTCCTTGAGATGATTGAATGGAGATAATTGATAATTGTTGATGATATTGTTTGAGCATGAGATGATTGAGAATTGCATTGTTCTTTGTGTTGATCGTGTGATGGTATCTCGTATTTGTTAGAAGCCAAGAATCGATTCACTCTTATGTTTTTAAAGTCAAGAATCGATTCACTCTTATGTTTTTGAAGCCCGAATCGATTCACTCTTATGTTTTTGAAGCCAAGAATCGATTCCCTTTGTGTTATTTAGGTCAAGAATCGATTTCCCTTGTATTTTAAGAGAGGAAATCGATTGCCGCCCTCCAACAATCGATCGTTTCATTTCAAAATGCCCTTTGTTATGTTTTCGCTATATCTTTCGAACCGAACCCGATTGAGGTGTTCTAAGATTCGTTGGAAAGCTTATTCAGATGCCTAACTGAATATTCTATTTTTAAGGCAGAGTAAACTGTTTTGTGTTGCCGTTTATACAAATAAAAATTCTGCTGTTTTGGGCGCGTAAGAGGTTGCGGTTTTGGCGTATAAACCCTACTTGTGTTATGTTGTTCTTCTTTGTGGTTTAATTGTCATTTCAAGTGAGTTGTTTCCACAATTAAACGTGATGTTTTCTAACCTTACAAATGTGGTGTTTTCCTTAATTTAAAATGTGACGCTTCCTAAACTAAATACGGGATGTTTTTCTAAACTCTAAGTGTTATACTACTAGTGTACTCTTTGACTATGGCTAGCCTTTGTTCAGGCCGGTTCGTGCAATTTCAAGGACATCTCTGGGAGCCTCACAAATGTTCTCATTGTGAGCGATGCAGGATATCCGAGAAATCCCATAGTCAATTAGTTTACTATTTTATAACCCCGAATATAAATAAAGGGCAATTGTATGTTGTTGAATATTTCCAAAAGTGGTCGTGAATGATTAGGGGATATTGGGTATATAACTAAGTGCGCGGAATTTCCGGGAGTCTTATATGTATGATGTTGGTGATGATGAGGTCTTTGTGCTTCGATTATGACGTTTATGATGATGATGATGTGACATGTATATGAATTGTGTGAAATGTGACGAGTTCACTCTATGAGTGATTATGATGATGTGTAGTATGAATTGTGTGGAGTGAGATGAGTTCACTCTATGAGTGATTATGATGTTGTGATATGACTTGTGATGTTTTGTGAAGAATATACTCTATGAGTATAGTTTTAATAATCTTTGTTGTGTGATTGTGATGAATTACATTTAATACACTCTACGAGTGTTTTGTGATGACATGCCTTGAGTGGTTATTTCTTTCATGATGATGATGATGGGTACTCCGAGTGAGTGTTGATTGAGTTGCACATGTGTTATAGAGTCTCATGGCATGTGCATACTATGACTAATATTGATGATGTTATGCCTTGAGTGGTTATGCCTTGAGTGGTTTTTCTCCTATGACGAGATATGCCTTGAGTGGTTTTTAAAGATGATATGGTACCATCATGCATATGCCCGAGTGTGGGTTGCATTTTCATACATAATCATAACTGTGAATTGTTGCTGTTTGTGATTGGAGCTGGTGTTGTGTGATTATGATGTGGTGAAGATGTTGATACTGTGTGATTGCCTGCTCTTATTTCTCTATTATGTATCTGATTATGTTTTATTGAAATTCTCACCCTTACGCTTGGAATGTTGCTCTATTGTGGCAACGCTGCAGGTAACCGCGAGTGAAGGTCTTGCTGCCTTCTTTATTTGCTGTTGGGATGTTGTTGAGTCGCTCTCTGATACTGTAACACCTAGGGGCGTGGGTAGAGTTGGATAATTTGTTTAAGAGTTGTATACTGATTTCTATTGTTACATTGAGACGTGTTTGAGAGTATTTGGTGAGTCGGTGTTTATGCCGCTGCGATTGTGTTTTATGAGGATGGGATTTTCCATAACTGATGTTTGATTGCACAAATTTGAAGAGTGCATATTCGATGAGTTTTAAGGAAGTCAGAGCATTTCTTTTCTATCAATTAAAACAATTTTTATTTTTGAAAAAGAATTACTCTGATAAATGACACGTAATATAAGGGTAGAAAAGGGGTGTTACTCTGAGACTATCTTATTTGATTGGGTTGGGTAGTCGAGTTAAACTTGGTGACTTCGAGATAATAGTGTTAGTACAGAGTTAGGGTGTAGAGATGTGTGCATTGCTCTAGGGAACTCTAGTTGAATTCGGAGAATTCGAGACAGAATATAGAATAACGGATAACAACCCTTAGAACAACAAGGACTTCTAGTAGAGGAATACTTTTTGTTGTCGGCTTGGAATCGTTGGAATTTCGAGGACGAAATTCTTTTAAGGGGGGAGAGTTGTAACACCCCGAAAAATAAAATAAAATAAAATAATTCAATTAGTTTAATTAATTTGATTAGTTGAATTATTAATTTAGTTGAAGCGTGAGTTAATTAAATTAAAGGGGAATATCATGTGTTGTGTAGGAGTGGGATCGAGTAGTAGTGGGGGGTGTAGCTGTGAGCCCAATGCGTGAAAGGCCCACAGCTTAACCCCAAGGGTTATGCGAAACCCTAACTCCCATTTTCATTCAGGAAAGAAAAAAACGAAATTTAGAGAGAGCAAGGGAGGAGAAGGGTTGCGCGGCTAGGAGAGGGAAGAAGAAGAAGAATTTCTGCAGTCCTCAAAGATTTGGTTCGTGTGTGTCAAGGTTACGTGTGATGCCTTCAATCGTCTTCTTCTGAGCTTACGTTTAAGAGGTAAGGGTGAGCGTTTCGGTTTAACATAATTGGGTATGTGGTGGGTTTGTGGGGTTTTGAGGTCATTGTAATGTGATTTGATGAATTATTGATGTTGTTTGGTGAATTTTGACGTTATTGTGATGTGATTTGATGATTTTGATTGTTTTGAGATGATTGAGTGTGTGATGATATCAATTGATGATCTTGATTGTCTTTGAGATGATTGAGTAGGTGATGAACCTGGATGATGTTGATGAATTTTGATGATGTTTGTAATGCATGATTGCTGTGTGTTTTGTTGTAAAGCGTAAGGTTGCTGCTGTGTGTGTCTTAGGAATCGATTGTTTGCTTTTAAAACATAATAGAAGGAATCGATTTCTTGCTTTCAAAACATATAGAAGGAATCGATTGCTTGCTTTTAAAACCATATAGAAGGAATCGATTGTTTGCTTTTAAAACATAATGGAAGGAATCGATTTCTTGCTTTCAAAACATATAGAAGGAATCGATTGCTTGCTTTTAAAACATATAGAAGGAATCGATTGCTTGCTTTCAAATTATAGAGGAATCGATTGCTTGCTTTCAAATATAGAGTCCAAATCGATTTCCTACTTTCAAATATGGAGCCAAGAATCGATTGTTTGCTTCCAAAATATAGAGTCCATAATCAATTACTTGCTTTCATAATCGATCACTGTTTCTTCACGTTTTTGAAAAATTCATATCTTGAGAACCGGGAACCCGATTGAGGTGTTCTAAGATGCGTTGGAAAGCTTATTCAGAGGCCTAACTGAATATTCTATTTTTAAGGCAAAATAAACCGTTTACTGTTGCTGTATTTATTAAGTAAAAGGCGCTGTTTGTGAAAATTGTGATACTATGTTTATATAAGTGATTTACTGTGAAATGTTATACTACTAGTGTGCTAGTTGACTATGGCTAGACTGTGGTTTACCACTAAGGTCAGAATTTCTTTCGCTGGCGTATTTACAAGGGCATTCTTGTGAGCCTTGCAAAGGTGGCCAATGCACATTGCCGAGTAGTATCGATTACTCCGAGTAATCCCATAGTCAATCAGTGCACTATTTTATAACACCCTAAGCTAAAAGACAACTAAAATATATATATATATGCTCAATGATGATGTGGTAGTATGAATTGTGTGAAATGTGACGAGTTCACTCTATGAGTGATTATGATGTTGTGATATGACTTGTGATGTTTTGCGACGAATATACTCTAAGAGTATGACTATAATGATGAGGTAACACGAGTTATGATGAATTGTGAAGAATATACTCTATGAGTATAGTTTTAATAATGTTGTGGTGTGATTGTGATGTGAATGACGAATACACTCTACGAGTGTTTTATGATGACATGCCTTGAGTGGTTATTTCTTTTATGATGATGATGATGAGTACTCCGAGTGAGTGTTGATTGAGTTGCACATGTGTTATAGAGTCTCATGGCATGTGCATACTATGACTAATATTGATGATGTTATGCCTTGAGTGGTTTTTCTTCTATGATGAAGATATGCCTTGAGTGGTTTTTAAAGATGATATGGTACCATCATGCATATGCCCGCGTGTGGGTTGCACTTTCATACATAATTATAACTGTGAATTGTGCTGTTTGTGATTGGAGCTGTTGTTGTGTGACCATGAATTGGTGATGTTGATGATGCTATGTGATTGCCTGCTCTCATTTCTCTATTATGTATCTGATTGTGTTTTATTGAAATTCTTACCCCTTCTGCTTGGAATGTTGCTCTATTGTGGCAACGCTGCAGGTAATCGCGAGTGAAGGTCTAGCTGCCTTATTGTTAGCTGTCGGGAAGTCTGTTTGTGTCGCTCTCTGATACTGTAGCACCTAGGTGGCGTAGTTTAAGTTTGTTAATTTATTAATTAACTGCTTAATGATTTTATGGTTGATGTGAGACGTGTCTGAGTGGTTTTGGCGAGCGATGATTTTTATTCCGCTGTGACGTAAAATTCCTTTTGTTTTGGAGTTTAATTCTTATGACGATGGTTTTGCTGCACAAACGTTAATAAGTGCAAATGATGAGTTTTTATGACGAGGTAGCATTTCTTTTCTACCAATTAAATTAATATTTTTGAAAAGGAAATTACTCTGATGACGTGTAAATTGAGGGTAGAAAAGGGGTGTTACATGTCCTCACTCAGTGTCGTTTGGCGTCATTTTGCTCTGGTAGTGTAACATTGGGGGCCGAGTAGTGTAGTGGTCTGTTGTGTAGGTTTTGAGTTGTTAACCTATGTCTTTTTGGAAACATGTATTATTCTGATTGTGTTGTAACTAATAACATGTTACTGTGAGCTCGGTTCATTCTTGGCCGAGGTGCTGTATGTGCGTCACACTACAACTGTTTAGCTGCGCAATTATTTTATTGTTTTGTTTGGTTGAATTCATGTAGAAAAATGTAGCACTCCTTGAGTGGTTTTTGAAAACTCTGATTTAATTCGCTAAGTAGTATTAAAAGTAAGGGGGTGTTACAATTGGAAACACCGAAGGGTAACTACAGCAACACACGATCACAGCCTTGAGAACTTGCGAAATTCCCCTTCTCCCTCCCTCTCTTAGCGCCGCCCTATCCTTCCTTCTCACTCTCTCTCAATTCCATTTTTCTTCTCTGAATGAGTTGGGAATGAGGGTTTCGCATAACCCTTGGGGTTTATGTAACACCCCCTTACTCTTAATACTTTAATTTATAAAATCAGAGTTCAAAATCGTTTTTCTTTTTCTTTTTAAAGATACATTCTCAAGGGAATGCTACGTTTCTCAAACATCGCTCTCACTTAGCCAATAATACTTTTCATTTATAAAATATAATTGCGTGATACATAGCACGACTTAAATGGGACGAACCTCAAATTCTAATACATCAATCTATTACAGCCAACACTAAACTTAAACAACTAATAGACTACCCGGCTTCCCGCTTGACGTCACAGAGCAAGACGCCACAACTAGGTGAGGAAGAAAGGACCTTCACTCGGGAGGATCACTCGCACATCACCTGCTTGTCGCCACGAGAGCGGATACAACATAAAAGTAGTAGGGTGAGTCTCTAAACACAAATAGCAATGTTTATAACAAACCTCATGCTAAAACAAACATAAACAAACCTCAACTCACTCAAAACAAATCATCTCAAAGAGCTATGACACCTCGGTTCCTACCACAAAATAATACTACAATCGATTGCATGATTTATATGAATGATGCAGCCCATACTTCCAGGCATATGCATGATGGATCCATTAAGACCAAAGTCTTCTGCTATCACCTTCGGACCAAGTCCTTAGGACCAAAGTCCTCTACTATCACCTTAGGATCAAGTCCAAGACCAAGTCTTCTGCTATCACCTTATGCTTATGATTTATGCGACGCCATGAACAATGCATAACACACAACATATACATTATTCAATTAAATCATAACACAATTCCAATAACTCACCAATTAGACCGCACCTTTTATTCATAAATAGGACCTAAGTCCTCTGCTTTCACCTCTAGGACCAAGTCCTCTCGTGCATTCACCATTTTCATTTATTTAATGCCCTCGTGGACTTCTTCATCATTTATTACTCCTCTACTCGTAGCCATAGGGCCAACAAATACACATAAATCATTACGGCACTAAGGCTAACAACATCCCCGACACCATCAATCAAGCACTAAGGTGACATTCCTACCTCGACCAACAACTCCATAGTCGTCGCCCACTTTCAACGAGCACCTCGACACTCAAGCATTTGACTAACACCAATCCGATTACTCGAACATCACTTAGGACCAAAGCGACACCTAAGGACCAAAACGACACCCATCGCTCCATCGTTTGGACTTACCGCTATTACCGCCGCACTCACTTTGTCACCTCTCGCAGTGAAATACGCTAAACATAGCTCATACGCAGCACCTCTGTACCCCATTTGGCACCTCGGCAGAAGACACAAGACCTCGACACCTCGACCGTACCTCGGCTCACTACTATTTCGACACCTCTGCTTTCGTCATACTCAAACTACGATTACGCTAAGGTCGACATTTCCTAACGTGAACCTACGCATTACTTCGCCTATTTACCGACTCCAACTACGCTAGATTCGAATACACTCGCTCGGAATTGCGCCTAAGTTCGACCACACTAGTCTCGCCTATACTGACTTCGACTATGTTGATCTCTGAATAAGCCTAACTTCGACTGTACTAGTTTATAGCAACTCCACCTAAGTACATACACCACCCAACTCGGCATATACACCTCGGCTTACCTACTCTGTACACCGGAAACCACAAAGCGGCTTACGCTTGGCTTCAAATTCACTGATGTCATCACTTAGCTTACTTACGCACTACCTCATCTCCCAACCCTCACTCACGCTTCATTTGATTACGTTACCTGTCAATACTTAGGATTACACCGACCTCAGCCTATATTCGCCTCAACTACACCGATTCCAACACTCTTTTGGTTAGCCAATAGCACTTCAACCCTTAAGTCTCTCTGTGCGCCTAGTCTTTCTCCTAATCTTTCTCCTTAGTTCTCAGTCTATGATCAAACCTACGCATCACTATTACACAAGTTCTTCGACGTAGCTAATCCAATAAACTCATCACCGACCTCAACGAAGGTGATACAAAGAAGCCTAGCTCACTTCGGGATGAGAGTTCTCGACTTCCCCTGTCTCTCCTTGCCTCTCACGATGATCAACTCATCACAACATCACCAAAATGAATGACACAGTCAACGCAAGCATCAAACAACACACATACAACTCAGAATACAAACACATGCTTGCTCACACACAAAGTCTATCATACATACAGAACTATAAATGAATAGAGAGCCCCCTTACCTCAAAAGACCAAGAAGTAGCACTCTCTCCACCAAGCCTTCCCGATCTACCAAGAATCACCAACCTCACCAACAATCCAGCTCCTCCTCCTTAGCATTGAGCTCTTCCACGACAAGCTTCCTCTTCCTCTTATTCTTCTCTCTAAAAGCTAATCTCACCTACCACCTTCTCTCTTACTCTCCCTTTGACTTTCTTAGATTTTTATTGGTGTTAATGTCTCCTCTCCTTCGACACACTCCCTTTAAGACATGCCTATGGGCTTCCAATGGGCAATGGGCCTAACTCTCATGGGCCTCTAATTACACTCCTCCATCACTTGCTTACTCCTCTTTTAATTAAATTACCACTCCCTTTTCACTAACCACCACTCCTCATTTAAATCAAATACCTCCTAAATACCTTAAAACTCCAATTAATCTTTTGACTTAACCAAATGTTGTAAGCCTTAAAGAACACACTAAATAAATAATTGAATTATATTTGGGGCGTACAACTCTCCCCACTTAGAATATTTTCGTCCTCGAAAATTTAGCTAATATAAGCTTAGTTATGCTCTATCTAGTTCATACCCGAGGTTACATCCGACCTACTCAATGACAATAAGCATAATTCACGCTAGAAGGTCCCCGTCGAATTGACAAGAGACACGAAAGCACACCAAGCAATACAAGACTCAAAGTTCACAGCATTTCGACCTTAATAAGACAAGGAATAGCATCGGTATTGACAATAAATTCTACCAGATTACCCTTAACGAAACGCTTTACGTTTTGTCACGTCTAAACGACGACACTTAAACTCCAATACCTCCACATCTCAACCCATACACCTCGGTTCATCTTAGGGACAAGACCTTATCACTATTCAACTCGGCCACTACTCCTTGGTCACTCATGAACGACATCACCTCGCCACAACCCATCTCGCTACTACCTCGCTTACTCTAGGAAACCACATTTTCTTTGTCATTCACCTCTCCCATTTCACCTTCGATTGCTGGCTACAACTGACACCACTCTTCTATGTACAGCGCCTTTGCGCCTAGGGTTTTCTCAAACACCTTTTGGATCCTCAAAATCCCACCTAATTTATCCAAACACCCTTACCCTACCATTAGGAAACCACACTATAGCAATTACTTAATGTACAAATGTTCATCTCTTACATTAATCTATATCCAAGCTACAAATAATATCCTCCTCATCCCTTCATCCTATATCTCATACTGAATTTTAATCCTTTAATCATCCAAAGTTACACTTAAGTATCTATACTTCATCACATACTTACAAACTTCTATAACCATCTACTCTCCTTGGCACATAGCCACGACACTCGCCTCGGCACTAAAAAGCAGATTTGGCGCAAAGAAATGGGCTCCACCAGACGCAACACAGCAGCGACTTGGGCGCGGCATGGCGCCCGCTCTCGCGCCAAGACTTCACTAGCACACACGCACGGCTACCCAACTCGGCACTCCGGTACAAAGTGCGCGCAACACGCCACTATAAACAAAACGCAAGGGGCATGCCATACTCGGCGCCCATTGCCTTACACGCCACGAGACACACACCACACCGAGCACACACTCACTCCTCTCCACCTCACCTCGGTATCCTCTTACCTACTTCTCGACGACATTAACTGTCCATACATACACTTCACATCAATACATCCATATCTCTACAACACTAGATTCGACATGCTTAAACTACACATACTGACAGTTCAACTCACTTATAGTTTCATCATCCTTAATACCTCTTAACCTCGACAGTACATACCTCGACCAGCATACACTTCACTTAGATAACTACAAGTCGACTGTACGCTTAAACTCATACACCCTTACACTATGTCAGTCACTATCTCTATGTCTATTCACAACTCACCGAGCTCATCGCCACCAACGGTGGTGGACTTCAATGCCACTTAAATCAACGGCACTACGGCCAAACTAAAACTCACCTACACTTAGGGACCCATGCGTCACGTAAGGGCCAAACGACTTCGCCTAAGGATCAACCATTTTCCTTGAAGGCTACCCCCACTTCTCGGCACAACACCTAAACAGACCGAAGCCTTCTCACTACAGAAATGCCTAGAAGGCAACCCCAAACAACACGAGTACAACAACAGAAAAACGAGGTCATAGACCCCAACACTCAACGCCGGTCCCTTCGGAACCTCACCACTTAAACACATCATCGCTCACAGCTCTAAAGCTGACTTCGCACCTCGGACAAAGCCCCGTGGTTATCGTCCAACCCTCCACTCAATACTTTCACAATCGTAGTTCTCACGCTATCTCAACGCCCTCACACTAAACGTAGTGGACTAAACAGTCACTACGAGGACTACAACGTTACCTAGGACTAAAACGGACTATCCTATTTCAACCACTTAAGCTTTCTCAACACCCAACAAAGACTCCCGATTCGCTGGCGGCGCGCTTGCGGATCGTGGTTTCGAATCGGAACCTCGGCACCATCCTCCGCACCTCGGCATACGCATCACTCACCTCCGCACACGTGCACTAGGCCTCCTCTCTCGCACCATAATCATCTCTGTATCTATACTTATACCACAACTACCTTACTTATTTCACCTTAGTCTTAACACAACCGGGTTACACTACTTGATCCACCCTCAATCACCCCACCACCACCCTGCCACGCCTCCACTTAGCGCGCACTACACTTTCAATGGCGCCTTTGAACCTGACCTCGGTTTCCTAGTTACTTCACTTAGGCAACCTATCCTTCCTCACTTCTTTGCCACTTGCCTCAGTTCACTGAGGAACAAACCCATCTTCATCCACCTCGGTATACCTACGCTAAACGCAAACAAGAATTTTTGCTAACTTCACTTCGGCAACTACGAGTCGACTCTCATATGGGGTCTAAGCCACACCTACACCTCATCGTCATTTACCTCAATTTCTACCTCGCTTTGCCTCGGCTATACCACAACGCCTCGGCATACACACCTTACCCTTCGTTTCCCACTACACGGCACCTTGGCGCACCATATTGCACCTCGGCAACTAGCTTAGACGTCCATGCACTATACCTCCTTAACTACACATAGGCTTATTCACAACTCACTTCATCATCTACACTTAGTCACTTCACGCCTAACCACACAATTTCACCTTGATTTACTACTCTTAGGCACAATACGTTTAAGCACTCACCACGGCTCTACTTATACGACACAATACCTCTGCCTCTACCCTCGCGACAAGTTAAGCTTCACTACACTTACTATTCAACGCACCTAAACCTCGTGATACTAAGTACTAGGACATCAATATATTACATCTTAAAACTAAGTCAAAGACTACTACTCTACATCAGCCCCCCAGTGTTACACTACCATACTTTTAAGAACAATTTTCTACCTTAGGCTTCCGAAACCATATCTCTAAACTTTTTCCAAAAAGGCATGCTCTATTTTCCTTGCATGAACTTCAAACACAAAGTGTCAATCAAACTTGCACACACCACTCAATCAATCAAGTTGAAATTAGTACATATTCAAAATTTATAATACCTACGAGTTATTGTCACCTCTTTCATTGGGAATGAGTTATCAGGGTGATCACCCCTCCTACTCACGCATCCAATTTAGTTAAGGTCACAAAACTACGTCCTTTCAAAAGTTACACCTTTCATATTGAAGGACTTTTAACGCATCGTAGTACTGGCGTCGTCACGACTCCTACTCCTTTGACGTCGTTAAAATGCTCTTCTAATCTCACATACCTCACTTAATACAAACAAACAATACACAAGCAACTACAAGCAATGCTACAATCAACAAATGCAAACAACCAAACAAAATCTACAACAAGGTCTCTCGTTGGAGATCGACAAGTGATCTCTCGAGACACTACGATTGGACAAACTTGGCTTGACAGACCGAACTTTTGCTCGATACCAACTTGTAACACCCCTTACTCTTAATACTTTAATTTATAAAATCGAGTTCAAAATTGTTTTTCTTTTTCTTTTTAAAGATACATTCTCAAGGGAATGCTACGCTTTCTCAAACATCGCTCTCACTTAGCCAATAATACTTTTCATTTATAAAATATAATTGCGTGATACATAGCACGACTTAAATGGGACGAACCCTCAAATTCTAATACATCAATCTATTACAGCTTCAACACTAAACTTAAACAACTAATAGACTACCCGCTTTCCCGTTTGACGTCACAGAGCAAGACGCCACAACTAGGGCCGAGGAAGAAAGGACCTTCACTCAGATCACCCGCACATCACCCGCTTGTCGCCACGAGAGCAGCAACATAAAAGTAGTAGGGTGAGTCTCTAAACACAAATAGCAATGTTTATAACAAACCTCATGCTAAAACAAACATAAACAAAGACCTCAACTCACTCAAAACAAATCATCTCGTGAGCTATGACACCTCGGTTCCTACCACAAAATAATACTACAATCAGTGCATGATTTATATGAATGATGCAGGCCCATACTTCCAGGGCATATGCATGATGGATCCATTAAGACCGAAGTCTTCTGCTATCACCTTCTGACCAAGTCCTTAGGACCAAGTCCTCTGCTATCACCTTAGGACCAAGTCCAAGACCAAAGTCTTCTGCTATCACCTTATGCTTATGATTTATGCGACGCCATGAACAATGCATAACACACAACATATACATTATTCAATTAAATCATAACACAATTCCAATAACTCACCAATTAGACCGCATGACCTTTTATTCATAAATAGGACCTAAGTCCTCTGCTCACCTCTCTAGGACCAAGTCCTCTGCATTCACCATTTTCATTTATTTAATGCCCTCGTGGACTTCATCATTTATTACTCCTCCGCTCAGTAGCCATAGGGCCAACAAACACACATAAATCATTACGGCACTAAGGCTAACAACATCCTGACACCATCAATCAAGCACTAAGGCTGACATTCCTACCTCGGCCAACAGCTCCATAGCTGTCGCCCAGCTCAACGAGCACCACGACACTCAAGCATTTGACTAACAGTCAATCCGAGTACTCCAACGTCACTTAGGACCAAAGCGACACCTAAGGACCAAAACGACAAGTACACCAGAAGTACAGTCAAATCCAATACACCATTAGTTTATGAACACCCAAATCAGTCACCAGAAAAATGAATGTGATGCATGCGTTGCAACCCAAAACTCCACGGGCATATGCATGTGGATCCATCACCAAAATAGCCTTGAGGGCATTCACCAATAATTTATGAGGCCGAGGCCTATTCACCAAAATATGCATATGAATATGTGACACCATGACTATGCACCATAACGCCAAAACACCAATTAATGCATTCACATGCTCACCAACAAGTATATATATTCACCAATCACCAAAGAGAGTCATAGACCTCTCATCACCACAATATACTCACCATGTAATATATAACACCACAAATAATAACCCTACAGGGACTAAAAGGGCACCAAGAACTAATTCTACACCCAAGGACTAAAGCCACTCCAAGGACTAAAGTCAACGCTAGGGAGTAAACCCACACCTAGGGACCCAACTACCTCCTAGGGACTAATGTGACGCCTAGGGACCAATTTAGCACCAAAGGACCAATCTGACACCATAAGGACCATTTTGACACCTAAGGACTACATTGACACCTTGGGGACCAATCTGACACCTAGGGACTAGTTTGACACCATAAGGACTAAACGCACCAAGGATTGAACCCACACCTAGACACAGGCGCCAAGTTGGCGCCCATCACTTAGACACAGGCGCCAGGTTGCGCCTTGGGCTACCAAAGTTGGCGCCCATCACTTAGACACAGGCGCCAGGTTGCGCCTTGGGCTGCCAAAGTTGGCGCCCATCACCTGAACAACAAACACACCAAAGAACACATGGCGACCACATTGGCGCCTCATCACTGAGACACCGCACTGGCAAAGGCATCTGGGCGCCCAAATGGCGCTCTGCACTAAGACACAGCACCGCAGTGCACTTGGCACCAAAATTGGCGCCGCACTAGAACACCAGCGCAAGACACAGCGCATTTTGGGCAGCCAAATGGCGCCTCAGCAACCCAACACGCACACACGCCCACACCAAAGACTACCCAGCGCGCGCAGGCACGCCAATTTGGCACCTGGCACGCAACACAACCTCGCGACGCACACAAACAAGCAGCACTAGCGCACCGGGCATGCCAAAATGGCGCCCGATCTTGCGCCACACCCCAACCTGCACTTTCCCGGCAAGATGCCCAAAACACACACGGTAGCGCGCGGGCAGGCACGCCAATTTGGCGCCTGCTGCGCATCATCACACCGCACAAAGACCAAACCGAGACACAGCGCTACTGGGCACGCGCGAATCGCGCGCCTGCATCGCGCCAAGTCCCACGCACCCACGCCAAAGAAACCCAAAGAAATGATACTTTGCTCACACAGGCGCCAATTCTCTGCACAATTGGCGCCTTTACCCCTGTTCATACCCAAACCAGATGGCACCAACACCCTATACAACACCATTACACAACCCATTCAAGCAAATCACCAAGCACCTAATAAGCATCATAAACACCGCACTTAATTATATTGAATTAATCATAAATCTCCTTAAATACAATTTATCATTCATCAACAATTTCAAATTCCATTCACATGTAATAACAACACCATACAATCATGGAACAATGGCATATTCATTCAATTCAACACAAATCATTTAAACACACCATAAATCAATCTAAGAATTCTTCCTAACACCTAATCCCTATGGTTTCATGTTCTATAAATTATTAACTACGAAAGAGAGCCCCCATACCTTGTAAATCGAAGGAAGACACCCAAATAATCAAGAAGAACCCTCCAAGGCACCAACACTCCAAGCTTTTCCTCCTCTCCTTGAGTTTCACGCAACTCTCTCTCTTTTCTCCCTCTCTTTGTCGTCGCAACCCCTCTCTCACTCTTCTCACTTTCTAATTTTTGATTTCTTGCTCAAATGAGGGTTTCTCATAGGTCTCAAGGGTTTTACTAATTGGGTTTGGGCCACTTAACACTAATGGGCCCTAATTGCACACCCTTAATTACTTTCTCATATCCCTCCCTATTTAACTAAAATACTCCCCATTTATTTACTACACCCCACTCCTTATTTAAATTAATTACCTTATTATTATTTTAATATGGCCAACTAAAATATTACTTAATCTCGATTGATTTTGGGGCGTTACAATTCTCCCCCACTTAGGACATTTTCGTCCTCGAAAATTTAACTATCATGGACAATGCACAACTTAAACACTCACCACAGTAGATAATAGATTCTAGCAGTACCCTTAACGAAACACGTACCTCTAAATGCGACCATCATTCTTCCGTAGGCTCCGTACCCGCCAGGACAAACACCCTCCCGCTAGACCTCTCCTTCTTCGGCTTTTGACACTTGGTACTAATGTGCCCCAATTCTCCACAGTTGTAGCAGACCACATCATTCTTCTCACACTTAGCAGCTATATGACCTTCTTTACCACACATGAAGCATTTGTTGACCATGCAATCCGGACTCTTATGTCCCGACTTACCACACTTGTGGCACACGATGTTCGCAGGAACATCTCCCCCACTTGGCTTCTTGCCCGAACTCTCTTCTCCTTTGCCCTTTCCACCGGAAACATCATAGGGCTTCCCACGAAACTGAGAACCTCTCTTCTCCTTCACTATCTTGTATGAACGATTGCTATCTTCCTCGAAAATCCTGCAGCTATCCACTAGGTCATTAAACACCCTTATCTTCTGGTAACCAATCGCCTTCCTGATGTCATGCCTTAGCCTGTTCTCAAACTTGATACACTTCGTGTGACACCCCCTTTCTACCCTGTAACTTACACTTCAATATCAGAGTAATCACATCTTCAAAACTGTTATTTTAATTAGTAGAAAGGAAATGCCACTTCATCACTGATAAAAACTCATCATTTGCACTATCAAAGTTTGTGCACAACACACTCGTCATAAAATTTAAGCTTCCAAAATAATAATTTTGAACTTCAAAACAATCTCATCACAGCGGAATAAATAGTCGCTCACAGTACCACTCAAACACGTCTTAGGATCATCAATATAAATCATCATACAGCCAATTATTTAAATATAATATCCACTACGCCCCCTAGGTGTCACGGTATCAGAGAGCGACTCAAGACATCCCCACGCCTAAACAAAGGCGGCGGGACCTTCACTCGCGCATTTACTGCAGCGTTGCCACAATAGAGCAACATTCCAAGCGAAGGGTGAGAATTTCAATAAAACATAATCAAGCACATAATAGAGCGGTGAAAACAACACTCATATAATATCAAATCATCACCACATCATCGTCACCAAAACACCAACTCAAAACACAATTTGACAACCAGTCACAGTCATGAATATGCATGTGAATGCAACCCACACAAGGGCATATGCATGATGGTACCATCTCGTCATAAAACCACTCAAGGCATATCATCAAATACAATAACCACTCAAGGCATATCATCATCAATAAGGCCGAAGCACATTCATTCATAGTATGCACATGCCATGAGACTCTATGAACACATGTGCAAAATTTCATTAAACACTCACCGGAATACTCGTCATCATCATCATAAAAAAAAGCAACCACTCAAGGCACATCATCAAAAGGCAACCACTCAAGGCATAACATCATAAAACACTCATAGAGTGTATTCAACAAAACCATCAAAATCGTATTGCTACGTCATCACTAAGTATACACATATATCTCGGTTGTCTTATAGTTTTGGGGTGTTATAGAATAGTATCCTCGATTGACTATGGGATTTCTCTCGGACCAGTTACAACTCACCACGTGCATTGGCCACTCCAAAGAGAAATTATTCTCTCGAAAGTTGGTGAGGTTCACGTGGTAGCCAAACAGAGAAAATACACCAAATGAAAGAAATTGACCTTAGTGGTAAACCACAGTCTAGCCATAGTCAATTAGTACACTAGTAGTATAACACTTAGAGTACATCGAGATCCTATACACTCCCACGGGTCTATTGAAAAACATATTTTCATAGTGGAATCCTATACACCCCACTGGTCTATTGAAAAACATATTTTCACAAAGGAATCCTATACACCCCCACGGGTCTATATTCAAAACATTTTCACATAGGAAAACCTATACACCCCACGGGTCTATTTTCAAAACATTTTCACACATAAAAACCTATACACCCCCACGGGTCTATTTTCAAAACATTTTCACACATAAAAACCTATACACCCCCACGGGTCTATTTTCAAAACATTTTCACATAGGAAAACCTATACACCCCCACGGGTCTATTTTCAAAACATTTTCACACATAAAAACCTATACACCCCCATGGGTCTATTTTCAAAACATTTTCACATAGGAAAACCTATACACCCCACTGGTCTATTTTCAAAACATTTTCACACATAAAAACCTATACACCCCACTGGTCTATTTTCAAAACATTTTCACATAGGAAAACCTATACACCCCCACTGTCTATTTTCAAAACATGAAATCATCCCAATTCATCAAGAACTACATCAATTTTCATCAAGTGAAATCGTCACAATTTATCAAGAACAACATCAATTTTCATAAAGTGAAATCATCACAATTCATCAAGACATCATCAAAATTTCATCAACAACCCAAAAATTCATCAATAGCATCAATTTCACCAACAGCCCAAAATAACATCAAATTCATCAACAATTTCGATTCCCACCAAAACCCCACTATATACCTAATCATGTTAAACCGAAACGCTCACCCTTACCTCGAATTTGTAGATTCCGGAAACAACGGCGAAGGAGTCACGTACAAAACTCGGCAACGCAACGAACGAAGCTTCTCCTTCTCCCTTTGAAATCGTAGCAGCACCCACTTCTTTGATCAATGAGGAATCAACAAGATAAAGATTAGGAATTGAAGACTAGTGGAAGCTCACTTGCTTCTATCCCCTCCATCGTCAATGAATAATAAAATCCATGTCAAAATGCAACGGTATACAAATTCATGGTTTAAAATTTCTTCAACGCCAATCTACTTGTTGGGTTTGTTTTGAAAGAAACACGCTAATCTAGGTTGATATATATTTTTCTCATTGTAAGTCTGTATTTGGTACTTTTATGTTGTAAACCGACATGATGTATATTATGAGAATTCCTGGCAATAAAGTTGTTCCTTAATATTGGGTTCTACTTTTTTATTACTTGCAATGTTCTTCTTTTTATAATTTACTAGGAGTATACCCATGCATAAGTGTAACGCCCCAAAAATGATTAAGTAAATAATTAGATAATTCATTTAAGTGATAATTTAGTTGGCCTTATTTAAAATAAATATAAGGAAATTAATTCAAGTAAGGAGTGGGGTGTAGTAAATAAATAGAGAGTATTTAATTAAAATAGGGAGGATGTGAGAAAATAATTAGGGGGTGTGCATTTAGGGCCCATTGGAGTTAAGTGGCCCAAACCCAATTAATAAAAACATTAGGGTCTTAGGAGAAACCCTCACTAGAAGCAAAATATCAAAATTAGAAAGGAGAGAAGAGTGAGGAGAGGCGACTAGGGGCAAGGAAAGGAGAGAGAGTTGCGTGTGAAGCTCAAGGAGGGAGGAAAAGCTTGGAGTGTTGCTGTCTTGGGAGGATCCTTCTTGATTTCTTGAGTGTCTTCTTCAATTAACAAGGTATGGAGGCTCTCTAGCATATTTAATAATTTATAAATCTTGAAACATAGGAGTTAGCGATTAGGAGTAATTAGGAGGCTAGTTTGTAATGTATATTAATGATTGGTGAAATATATGATTGATTTTCATGATGATATGGTGTTGTGGTACATGTGAATATGTTTCTTGATGAATCTTGATTGGCTTGGTGTGTGTGAATTGTAATGGGGTGATTAAATGTTTATTTAACATAATTTGAGTAGGAGAAAGTAGGCACTTAATAGGTGTTTGGGTGATTGGTTGAATAGGAGAAATTTTAGAAGTGTGGTGAATGGGGTGAGGTGCCGAGGTGAACGGGGTGAGGTGCCGAGGTGAATGAGGTGAGGTGACCTAGGTGAGTGAGGTGAGGTGAGGTGCCGAGGTGAATGAGGTGAGGTGAGGTGAGGTGCCGAGGTGAATGAGGTGAGGTGACCTAGGTGAGTGAGGTGAGGTGAGGTGCCGAGGTGAATGGGGGTGATGTGCCGAGGTGAAGGAGGTTGGTGACCTAGGTGAGTGAGGCGAGATGAGGTGCCGAGGTGAATGGGGGTGAGGTGCCGAAGGTGTGTGTCTGTGTTTG
The DNA here is from genome assembly GCA_020916435.1 of Oxytropis ochrocephala. Classification (NCBI taxonomy): domain Eukaryota; kingdom Viridiplantae; phylum Streptophyta; class Magnoliopsida; order Fabales; family Fabaceae; genus Oxytropis; species Oxytropis ochrocephala. The sequence continues at coordinate 30,690,285 of CM037094.1, read as the reverse complement.
AGTGTGGTGCGCCAATTGTGGCTGTGCGCATGGGCTGTGTGAGTGTGTGCCGAGGTGTGTGTCTGTGTTTGAGTGTGGTGCGCCAATTTTGGCTGTGCGCGTGAGCTGTGTGAGTGATGTGCCGAGGTGAATGAGGTTGGTGACCGAGGTGAGTGAGGCGAGATGAGGTGCCGAGGTGAGTGGGTGAGGTGCCGAGGTGTGAGAGTGTACCGAGGTGTATTTTGTGTGTGCCGAGGTTAATTTAGTGTGTGCCGAGGTGAAGTGTGTGTGTGTTGCGCTGGGGGGCGCCATTTGGCTGCCCCCAGTGTGCCTGGTGTTGCTAGTGTGCGTGGGTCTATGGGATGGGCGCCAATCTTGGCAGCCCAAGGCGCAACTTGGCGCCATGTCTGTGTGTGGGTTCAAAATAGCCCTAGGTGTCTGATTGGTCCCCAAGTGTCAATTTAGTCCTTAGGTGTTAAAATGGTTCTTTTGGTGTCAAACTAGTCCCTAGGTGTGGGTTTAGTCCCGGGTGTTGACTTTAGTCATTTGGCGTGAAATTAATTATTGGTGATCTTTTAGTCCCTAAAGAAGTACTATTTGTGGTGTGGTGTATTATTGGTGATTAAATAATGGTGAGTTGGGGTCTATGACCTTTCTTTGGTGTTGGTGAGCCCACAAGGCTATTGGTGAGTATATTATTGCTTTCTTTTGGTGATTTGGTGTTTTCTGGTGCATAGTCATGGCGTCGCATAAATCATATGCATTTTGGTGGAATAGGCTTCGGCCTCTAAATTATTTGGTGTTTGGTGAATGCCCACAAGGCAATTTTTGGTGATGGATCCACATGCATATGCCCGATGGAGTTTTGGGTTGCATTGCATACATGTTCGTGTGATTGCAAATGGTGTAATCTGTTTTTGTGATGTGTTGTAGTTAGTGTAACTACCTTTGGTGTATGCTTGTCTTAATAATGTATTTAAATTTGTTGTTCTCTGGTGTGCCTGCTTCTCTGTGTTCCTCGCTTTATTTATTATTATCTATGCATTGAGACTCACCCTACCGCGTCGTGTTGCCTCGTATGTCGGCAACCTGCAGGTGACGGTGACTGAAGGTGACTAGAGATCCTTCATCTAGTATGGTCGAGTCGCTCTGATACGTAGCACCGGGGGGATGTTTATTTGTTATGTCTTTTACTTTTGAACTATTATTTAAGTTGTTATTTTTTCCACGGCTGTAATGTTATTCCCGACTATTATTTTGGTGCTATGTACCCTCTAAACTGGTGTTTGGTTTTAAATGTGACACCCTCGAGTGGTCGCACCGAAAAGTTTTTCAACTACTCTGATTTTCCAAATTATTTAAATAGTAGTTTATGTAGAAGGGGGGTGTTACAATAAGCACGGGTGTTATCGCGTTATTTTTATTAATAGACTTAGACAAAATTGTAATAAAGTTTCAAAATTTCCAAATTGTAATATTTCCCGTAGAGATTAAATAAAACTTTTTAGAGAAAAATGATATATTAAAATGAAATTACAGTATATATATTGTGAAAAATAGAAAAATGAGATAGAGCTAGTGAAAGAAAAAGAGGAGAGAGTGAAAAAGTACGTGAGAGAGTTAGAAAGTTTGAAAAATTTTAAAAAATTGAAATTACATAAATATCCTAAAATTGTTTAGTTGGAAAAAAGGTCAAATTGGTATTTTGGTAGTAAGATAGTAGATAAAAAAGTGCGGTAGAAAAAAAAAGTTAGTTTAAGAGAATGGTAGTTTAGTAAATTTGGTAGTTGGTTTTTTTGATAAAAGATATTAGTTTATAGTTTAAGAGAAGGGTAGTTTGGTATTTTTGATAGTGGATGTTTTGATAAAAGATATAGTTGATTGATAAAAAGTGAGACAGAAAAAATTAGTTTAAGAGTATGGTTGTTTGGTATTTATGGTATGGGTGTTTTTTAATAGATTAGTTTAAGAGAAGGGTAGAATGGTAGTTTGTGATGGGTGTTTTGATAAAAGATATAGTTGATAAAAAGTGAGATAGGAAAAAAGATTACTTTAAGAGATGAGTAGTTTGGTATTTTTGGTAGTGGGTGTTTTGATAAAAGATATATTAGTTTAAGAGAAGGGTAGTTTGGTATTTTTGGTAGTGAGTGTTTTGATAAAAGATATAGTTGATGTGTATGCTTTAGATTCTAAAATTGTTGTTGAATTGGGAAACTAAAAACATATTATTTATAAAAATAAAAAAGAAACATTTTACTGCTGGTTTTCATAAATAACCAACTTATAAACCATATTATTGTGAGTTTTTTAAGCATTAAAAACAACAAATTTATGTTGTTTGTTAAACAAACTGACATTAAAAGTCTAACTTACTAAACTCTTGGAAACCACACCTCTCTAAAACTAGTGTGGAAAGTACGATATAACCGGTGTTGCATCTATTTCCTATACTAGTGATTGAATGTGCACGACGGCCGATTATCTCTTGCAATAGCGATAAACATCTTAATCTATTACATTTTCAGTTTTCTCTTTTAATTTCACTAAGAGAATATTTTGCTTTTGTTTAACATTTTTAACACATCTTTTCAATCTCTTAAAAGTTATCATTCTTTTATCATTTGGAAAAGTCACCTAAACTATTATGTTATGTTATCACTTTAAGAGCAATAGCAGTCGAATTTTTAAGAATACCATATCAATTAACGTAATTGTCATAGTCAAAACCATTACTACATATAATTGAATGTGCATTGGCAGCCCATTATCTCTTGCAATAGCCACAAACATCTTGAACTATTAGTTGATTTGTTTTATCATTTGGAGCTATTAGCACTAGATCCAATTAATGTCATTTGCATAGTCTAAAGTCCTTAATATAGATAACTGAATATACATGGCATTCCATTATCTCTTACAATAGCCATAAACATCTTGAACTATTTAATTGATTGGTTTTCGCTGTATGCATAGTCTACATATGTTAATATAGATAACTGAATGCAGATGGAAACCCATTATCTCTTGCAATAGCCATATACATTTTTGAACTATTAATTCATTGGATTTCTCTTTTTTTTTAATCAAAAAATTAAATTTATTAGAAAAGAAAAAAGGAAAACTAAGACAAAAAAGAAACCAATGGGGGACTAGACCAAAACCCAAGGCAAGAGAGCAAAACAGCCAAACAAAAATAAAAAGAATAAAAACACAGCTAAAAAAACAAAACCATTTCAAAGGGATTCAGAAACATAATTAGCTTTTGAATGAGTATTGTATCCAACGACCAACTTCTTTTGATGTTGCCGTAATTCTTATTTTGAGTCTTGGACACAACCAAATCAAAGTAAGCATGTCGCGCAGCTGCTCCATGGAAATCAGAAGTCACAGGATCACCAACATCGTCTGAAGACTCACCCAAAATCTTTCTTAAAATTTTCATGTCAGATTCAACTACCGGGTTCTATGTAGCAACGGATTCTGAGGAAGCGGGCACATCCTCGTCACCTGAGACATCCCCCCAATTCTTCCCTAAAATTTTCATGTTAGTTGCATCCACTTTGTTAGAAGAGGAGGCATCTATCCGAGTCGTGGGAGATTGGGTGGAAGAAGAATGGACCTCCTCCAAAGAGTTATTTGATGAAGAAGGGACCACCAACACCTCTAAAGAGATTTCACAATGAGGAGCCGACAAATATCTGCCATAGTATTTTAAGCCTCTTGAAGCTTATAGCATGATGATTCTAATGATCTTGATGGTGAAATTTTATTTGAATAATTGAAAGTCATGATACAAACAAGTAAATCTTGACTGAGCACATAAGCTCGAAGTCAATTAAGTCTTGCAGAGCATTTAAGCTCAGAATCAAGAAGGTCCTGACAGAGCATTTAAGCTCGGAATCAAGAGAGGTGAAGTCGCTGTGAACTTCTTCCTTCGGTCCCGAATTTGAACGTTGAAGTTCGCAGTACGGGAGAAGGCGGTGCTCGTGAGAGCACGGGTCGAAGCCGCACTTGGCCTTCTTCCTCCGGTCTTTGACTTGACATTCAAGGCAAGCCAAAGAGGAGGCTGGTTTCGCTCCGCCATTCCCCGCCTCGGGAGCTAGTGTCTATGCGCATCCTATTTGTCAGAAAACAATGTTATTTGGAACAAGAGTTATTTCATTCTATGTCGGAAACATCATGAACTATTACATTCGGGAATCAAATGTACAACTAGCTGTAATAGATTCTAAGTTTTGCTGCGTTCCACGTCCTGGGAATTGGTTCCCTGGAGAGCGTCTCCAGCTGATATGCTCCTCTACCGGTTTTGGATATGATTTGGTTGGGGCCTTCCCAGTTTGGGGCCAATTTTCCCTCACGGGCGTTCTTGTTCCCTACGTCGGCACGCCGGAGGACAAGGTCTCCAATGTTGAAGTCTCTTGTGATGACTTGCTGGTTGTAGCGCCGAGTTATCCGATCCTTGACTGCGGCCTAGCCCAGCCGAGCCTTGTCTTGGACTTCTTGAACCAGGTCAAGCTCTTTTCTGATGACTTTGTTGTTTTCTTCCTTGTTGAGAGGGTACAATGTCCTCCAGGTGGATTAACTAATGTTATACCCCAATTTTGTCCGTATTCTTTTTCTGGTTTTAGTCGTTTATTTTTGTTCTGAAGTCGCGCAATTAAGAGAATTATTAAAAAAAAAGAGTGCCTCATTTACTAACCTAAGCCAATCTCAACTAACCTATTCAACTAAGTCGAAATGTCGTTGTTTAAATTGAGAATGCGCGTGAATGGTCGATCTTTTCGCACATTCTTTAGTTGAATCTTCGTATTTGGGCCTAGTCAAACTTAATTGGGTTTATCCGAGTCGTTTCCTTGCAAATGGGCTGATTCGAGTTGTTTTTTCGCAATTGGGCTCATCATTCCGACTTCTTTTCTATTTTATTACTTTGTCCTTATTTTGAGCATATACATATATATATAGTCCAAAAAGATATTAAAAAATTGTGTTTAATTTTATTTACATTTTGAAAGTGTCTAATTGTCCGAAGTGTCCAAAAAAACAAAAAATAATAATACAAGAAAATACAAAAAAAATGTAAAAACGAAAATAAATAAATAATAGATAAACAACAAAGAACAATTAGTAATTGTGGGTCTGTTTCTGCTCTAAGACTTCTCACCTAGCCCAGTTATCGTAACACGCAAAAGCTAAGTCAAATCGATTAAAACCAAAATGCTAACCCTAAGTTTTTAATATAAATAAGCGATCGACCCACGATAAAAAGACACACGTAGAAACCAAGGCGTAAAAATTACTGCTAAAATCACCCAAAAATAGGATTAGAGTTTCACATCAAAACCCTAATCCACTAAACACGGTTCTGAGGTTTTTAAGATCTAAAGAAAGAAGCAGTAGCAATCAAGCAGACACAGTAGCAGTGGTTCAATCACAGTCAAAGACAATCAACAGCGGCAGCCAGGAACTAGAATCAACAGTAACAGAGCAGGCAATAGGAGCATAACGAAGGCTGGAATTAGGTTTGTAACACCCCCCATCCAAAGTTAATAATAACCATGAGTTATTGTCGCCTCTTTCATTGGGGATGAGTTATTGGGGTGATCAGTCCCTCCTACTCATGCAACCAATTAATTAAGGCCAAAAAAACTACTTTTTTTCAAATTTATAACTACTACATTAAAAGACTTTTAACGCAGTCTGGAGTGCGGAGGCGTCGTCATGACTCTCACTCCTTTGACGTCGTTAGAATTCTTTTAATCACACATATCTTAATGATACCAACAACAGTCGCAACCAACCAAAATCAATGCTACAACCAACATTTACATATTTCAATCACACATATCTCAATAAACAGTATAGCTTTCAATCGTTATCCATCAAATAAATTACAAGGCATATCAATGACAGAACAAAATCAACAAGGTAACTGTAATGAACAACAACATAATTATTAATTTAGAACGAGTACCAAGACTCGAGGGTTAACAGACTCGACAACTTGGCCGGACAGACCGAACTGCTTTGATACCACTATTGTAACACCCCCTTTCCAAATACTACTAATTAGTCAATTTTCAAATTAGAGTTTTCAAAAACATTTCCACGCACCACAAAGAGAGTGCTACATTTCTTCAAAAACATGAAACAACACGTTGAAATTTCATAACACAACTAGTGCGTGATATATAGCACATTAAAATGGGGCGAACCCTCAAAACACCGGTTTAAGTTATTTACAACATCCTGATTATAAATCACCAGCACAGCAGAACATAGACCAGTCTCAAAGTATTCAATACAACATCCTATATCAGACTGAATACATCAAAATAAATGACTAAATATCTAAGACTTCCTGCCCCCGGTGCTACATATCAGAGCATGACCATCACTAGACTACTTCATTTGCTATCACCGCGGTTCTTGACATACATACGAAGCAACACGACGCAGTAGGGGGAGTCTCTTTACATAAATAATAGCAAATAGGATAAGCATTATATTAGGGAAGGCAACTAACATAAATCACATTTAGCATATAGCATTAAGTATGGCACATCAACTCACAATCATCATCAAGGCAACACCAACATATGAATGTATGCATGAGTGCAAGTATGCATGTGGTACCATTCATCGTCCTTAATTTTGCCAATTGGGCACATCGTCATTAATTGAGCCTTATTCATCGTCAATAGCTCGAGGCCGAAACGTTACATCGTCCTTAAATATGCACATGTATGCATGTGACTTCATGAACAATCAACAATCATGATTTACACATCATCAACATCATCTATAACATCATCGTCACTTTGGCTTTACGCCCATCGTCAATAACATCATCATTTTAATTTGGTCAATAGACCCTTCGTCAATAACATCATCATCATTTTTAATTTTGGTCAATAGACCCATCGTCAATATCATCATCGTCTATTCATACATAACCAACAATCATCATTCATGCATCATCAACATTACATCCCACATTATCATCAATTTTAGTTTGGTCAATAGACCCATCGTCAATAACATCATCATCATTTTTAGTTTTGGTCAATAGACCCATCGTCAATATCATCATCGTCTATTCATACATCATCAACTTCGTCATTATAAAATATGTCACAAGGACTAAACACCCCTAGAGGACCAAAACATCACTCAAGGACCAATTCCACACATAGGGACCAACTTGTCACATAAGGACCAAATAACACTTTTAAGGACTAAAAAGGTTCAAGGGATTAAAATTTCGTTTTTGAGGATTAAAAGTTCAGAGGGACCACAACAGTATTTTTGACACTTGGGCAACATTGGCAACACCCGCACAGAGTGCTGGATTCCTACAGCATTACTCCTACTTCGGCGAATTATTTAAAATAGCAAACAACATCGAAAAATTACAAAAGACCACTCATTAGAAAGCCCTCTGAGTGTAGTTCATACCTATGATTTTAGTTTTTCAAAATAAGTGTCCAGTTGGTACAGTTTTCCAAAACACTACACTGAGGTACCAAAATCGGACAGAACGCTTTACCCAACTTGCAACCAAATTTTCTTTCTCATTTCTTAATGAAATTCAGTGAAGTCAGTGCCTATTTCGTAGAGAATTAAGTCTATTTTTCAATGAAACAAGAATCACTCAAAACAGAGTTCAATTGAGTACACAAAACCTGCAAAACCTGAACCTACTCCCAGTTTGACTCCAGAAATTTGACCCAACTTTAGAGACTCATAATTTGAGCTACACAACTCCGAATTGAACGAAACCAGTGCCAAAACGACCGTCCTTAAGTCTATTTTCAAAAACAATTAGCCACACAATTTTTGGATCAACCAAACAGTACCAGTTGAGAAAAACTGAAACAGTGTCCAGAAAACACACAAAAACCATTTAATCCAACAATACATGAGCATCAATTTGACTCAAACAACATATAATCAACAATTCATTCAACAACACATAAGCAACAATTAATTACCCTAAACACCTAACCCACACATAACCACTCATCCTATAGTCTATTATGTATGAAAGAGAGCCCCCTTACCTCAAAATTGAAGAACCCAAGTAGCCCCTCCTTCAACAACACAAACACCACCAAAAATAGCTTCCCCAACAATTTGAGCTCCAAAACCCCATCCATGGTAAAAGGAAAATGGGAAGGAATTAGTGTATGAAACTTACACTAAAAGATAGAGCATGAAAAATGAAGAAGATTGGTACCAAATACCACTTACCCCAAGCCAAGAAAGAAAAATGCTCCTTCCCCTCCTTAGACCAGTGCAAGTTCAGCCCTCTCTCTCTCTCTACCTCTCCTTTTCTTTTCTTTCTTCCAAATGGAGAAGGGAACCCTACCCCTAAGCTTAATTCTTTTGATATGGGCCTACTAGTGGGCTTGGGCCCCTTATTTACACCCCCTAGCTACTTCAACCACTCCCTATTTTAAATAATTCACCACTCCCTTATTTACTACCCAACACCTCTTAGTTATATTAAACACCCTATTTTTAATATAACTAATCACTATAACACCTCCTAAATAAAATAAAACTCTAAATTAATTATTTGACTTAAATAAATGTTGCAAGCCTTTAAAAACTTAATTAAATAAATTATTAAATTACTTTGGGGCGTTACAAGGTTGGTCTTGTATCATTAAATTTAAATATGTAGAATATATGAGCATGATCTGTTAAAATAACACTGACAGTAGACTAGAACTTGAAACATGAACACTGATGTTGTTATATCGTTTTGAATCACATAGTTTTTTTTGACAAACCGAGAATAGAAAAGACAGAGCATGATTTAACAAGATAAAATCAGATTTACAAGTTTGGGTTAAAAATAGCTTAGAACTTAAGAAGTTTAGGGTAAATGTATTTGTAAACATTCTGTTTGTCAGTCAACAAAGCAAAATAGCTATGAACTCATTTTATTCAGTAGACAAGAACCATCATCCAAAATAGTGTTTAGAGTTTCAGAATATCAAACAGGCTCAATTTGAGTGTTATTTTCTTGAAAAAAAAACAAGAGTATAACAAGCCAAACCTACAGATTAAAAACAAGTAGAAGATAAAAATGGGTAGAAGAGAAAGGCACTGGTGAAAGCATAAAAACAAGCGAGAATAAAAAGCCGACCTTAAGCTCGCGGGACCTCCCGTCATCTTCTCCGTGAGCTCTCAGCGAGTTCCCCATAACCGAGCCCAATGCTCCTAGAAACACCTGCAGAGAAACCGCTACCGAGAGGAACCCAAACCGTTTTTAAGTCGCCTCACACACTTCTTGTGGTCGGTGGAGCTTCACTGTCGCATCTCCGGGCCGGCGTGGACACCATGGCCGACGTGACCTCCTCCCAATCGCGAGCTTCTTCCAAGCTCCGGTTCCCTCTCCGATCCGCTTTCTCCTCCCACGAAAAACCGTGAAACTTCGCGCTGTGAAATCTCTCCCCCTCTCTCACGGCACCGCGCAGCTGGAAGGAAGGAAAGGAGTTGATTTGATTTTTAGGGTTTTTCTGTTTAGGTTTAGGTTTATAGTGTCTTTTATTTTTTATTTATTTTAATTATCAGAACGCTATTTGCACCCCCTTATTCACGCGCCCATCCCTCCCTCACTTAAGCCCAGTTTCGCATACAGGGCTCCCATATGCGAACTGTGCTTCCTTTTAACACCTCCTATTAATTATACAACCCCATGCGACTAATAAAACCTCAATTTACAAATCTCACCCCCTGTTTTTTCTTTTTAATTCTTTTCTAACTCAAACGTAAATAATTTTTCTCTCGAAGTTAAATAAACGGCTAAGTCGGTTGTACAACCGGGTTATTCATTATTTTAGGACCAATGAGCTGTACAGTTCAGTAATCCTAAAAAACTTAATAAAATGTAAATAAATTATTTTTCCTAAAAAATAGGGGATTAAGTCGGTTGTACAACCGGGTTAGTCAGTGTTCTAGAACTAATGAGTTGTACAGTTCAGGAGTTCTAGAATACCTATTCTAAAACTAACCCACCTCACATCAAACCAATTTCTTTCAAAAAACTCAAAAAAATTACTTTCAAAAAGTAGGGGACTAAGTCGGTTGTACAATCGGGTTAGTCAAAGATCCTAGGAATCGAGTGAGTCATGCAGTTCAAGGAATCCTAGGACCTCTGCACTAAAAAATACCAACCCACAAACTTTTTCAGGAAGAACTACGTAGCTTTGATTCCTCCATTGCATCTGGAGGTACGTAGGAGCAAGAGTCCACTCTTGTCAAGCACTAAAAACTAAAAATTTAAATAAGTCTTTTCCTCTATAAATAAAAGGGTAATTATTAATAGATCTTAATTAATTAGACAATGGATGTCGTGGGGTGCTTATACCTTCCCCACGCATAACGACTCCCGAACCCTAACAATGCTTTGTCCTAAACCAAAAGGGATTTTTCAATATTTGCCCTTAAACTAAAATTTGGTGGCGGCTTCCTTTTGACCTTCGAAGAATCCTTTCCCGGATTTTTCGGTCGCTACAGCTGGCGACTTCACTAGGGACTTAATTTTCTTTAGAGAGTCAAAACCTAGTTTAATTATTTAGGATTAATTTAATTTTTACCCTTCCTTTATTTATTTTTTGCATCTTATACTTTTATGTGATTTATGAACCCTAGGATAGAAGACGATATTTGTATATATGTTTGTTTGTCTGTTTGCAGCTTTTGGGTTGTTTTTAAATTGCTCCTACACACACTTCACAATTACACTTCTTCACACACATGTGAGAAAAGTCCTCTAACCGGACTTGAGTGCAAACCTAAGTTAGAACGAAATTGTATAGTGATGGCCTGCGGGACGTACGTTGTAACGCCCCAAAATCAATCGAGTAATTATTTAACTAATTTAATTAAGTAATATTTTAGTTGGCCATATTAAAATAATAATAAGGTAATTAATTTAAATAAGGAGTGGGGTGTAGTAAATAAGTGGGGAGTATTTTAGTTAAATAGGGAGGGATATGAGAAAGTAATTAAGGGTGTGCAATAAGGGCCCATTAGTGTTAAGTGGCCCAAACCCAATTAGTAAAACCCTTGAGACCTAGGAGAAACCCTCATTGAGCAAGAAATCAAAAATTAGAAAGTGAGAAGAGTGAGAGAGGGGTTGCGACGGCAAGGAGAGGGAGAAAAGAGAGAGAGTTGCGTGAAACTCAAGGAGAGGAGGAAAAGCTTGGAGTGTTGGTGCCTTTGAGGGTTCTTCTTGATTTGGGTGTCTTCCTTCGATTTACAAGGTATGGGGGCTCTCTTTCGTAATTAATAATTTATAGAACATGAAACCATAGGGATTAGGTGTTAGGAAGAATTCTTAGATTGATTTATGGTGTGTTTAAATGATTTGTGTTGAATTGAATGAATATGCCATTGTTCCATGATTGAATGGTGTTGTTATTAGGTGCTTGGTGATTTGCTTGAATGGGTTGTGTAATGGTGTTGTATAGGGTGTTGGTGCCATCGGGTTTGGGTATAACAGGGGTAAGGGCGACAATTGTGCAGTGAATTGGCGCCTGTGTGCGCAAAGTATTGCTGCTGGGTTTTGCTAGGCGTGGGTGCGTGGGACTTGGCGCATGCAGGGGCGCCATTCTGGCGTGCCCAGCGCGCCTGTGTCTTAGTTTGGTGCTGTGCAGGTGTGATTCGCAGCAGGGCGCCAAATTGGCGTGCCCTGCGCGCCTGGTGTGTGTTTTGGGCATGCTGGAAATTCTGGGTTGGGGTGTGGCGCAAGACTGGGCGCCATATTGGCATGCCCAGTGCGCCTAGTGCACTGTTTGTGTGCGTGCAGGGTTGTGTTGCGCAGCAGGGCGCCAAATTGGCGTGCCCTGCGCGCCTGGTGGTGCTGGTGTGGGCGTGTTGGGTTGCACAGGGCGCCATTTGGCTGCCCAAAATGCGCCTGTGTGCGCTGGTGTTCTAGTGCAGGGCGCCAATTTTGGCTGCCCAAGTGCTGTGTGGTCTTGTGTCTGCAGGCGCCATTTGGCGCCCAAGTTGCACCGCTTGTGTTTGGTGTCTAGTGACGAGGCGCCAATGTGGCTGCCTGCAATGTTCTTTGGTGTCTTTGTTGTCTAGGTGATGGGCGCCAACTTTGGCAGCCCATGGCGCAACCTGGCGCCTGTGTCTAAGTGATGGGCGCCAACTTTGGCAGCCCAAGGCGCAACTTGGCGTCTGTGTCTAGGTGTGGGTTCAATCCTTGGTGCGTTTAGTCCTTATGGTGTCAAACTAGTCCCTAGGTGTCAGATTGGTCCCCGAGGTGTCAATGTAGTCCTTAGGTGTCAAAATGGTCCTTATGGTGTCAGATTGGTCCTTAGGTGCTAAATTGGTCCCTAGGCGTCACATTAGTCCCTAGGAGGTGGTTGGGTCCCTAGGTGTGGGTTTACTCATTGGCGTTGACTTTAGTCCTTGGGTGTAGAATTGGTTCTTGGTGCCCTTTTAGTCCCTGTAGGGTTATTATTTATGGTGTTATATATTACATGGTGAGTATATTGTGGTGATGAGAGGTCTATGACTCTCTTTGGTGATTGGTGAATATATATACTTGTTGGTGAGCATGTGAATGCATTAATTGGTGTTTTGGCGTTATGGTGCATAGTCATGGTGTCGCATATTCATATGCATATTTTGGTGAATAGGCCTCGGCCTCATAAATTATTGGTGAATGCCCTCAAGGCTATTTTGGTGATGGATCCACATGCATATGCCCGTGGAGTTTTGGGTTGCATCGCATGCATCACATTCATTTTTCTGGTGACCGATTTGGGTGTTCATAAACTAATGGTGTATTGGATTTGATCAGCATTTCCGTGTACTTGACGTAACCGTATTTCTGGTGTACTTGACTTAACCGTATTTATGGTGTATTTGACTTGACTGTATGTGGTGTGCTAGCTTGCCTGTTCTACAGTGTTTTCTTGTTTTATTTATTATTACCTATGCAAAGAGACTCACCCTACTACATTATGTTGCTTCTATGTCTAAGCTGCGGTGTGATGTTGGATCAAGGTGACTAGAGTACCTTCTTCTAGTGTGGTCGAGTCTTCTCTGATACGTAGCACCGGGGGGAATGTTTAGTCTTTGTTATGTCCTTTATGTTTTTGAACTATTATGTTAAGTTGGTTATTTTCCACTGCTGTAGTACTTTATCCTCGGACTAATTGCTGCTATGTATCTTATATTGGAGTTTATTTTGATTAATTAACTTGGAGTTGAATATGGTTGTTTAAATGTGGCACCCTCGAGTGGTCGCACTAAAAATTTTTATAGACTCTGATTTTCAATTAATTAAATAGTAGTTTATGTTTAGAAGGGGGTGTTACATTAGTGGTATCAGAGCAAAAGTTCAGTCTGTCCGCCAAGTCTGTCTGTCATAGTGTTTATGACAACTAGGTAGTGTTAGACTGGTTCTGAAATGTTGTTAATGCTGCAGTGCTAGGTTGAAATGGCTAGGAGAGTTGATGCTGCTCTTGCTGATGCTTTGCAAGCTATAGCTCAAGCTATGGGGAACCAGCAGAATGTTGGTGAGAATGCTGGGACTCGTAATTTGGCCACGTTCCAAAGGGAGAATCCGCCCACTTTCAAAGGTCGGTATGATCCGGATGGAGCTTTGGCATGGTTGAGGCAGATCGAGAGGATTTTCCGGGTTATGGATTGTACGCCTGCGCAAAAGGTAAGGTTTGGTACGCATATGCTAGCTGAGGAGGCCGACGATTGGTGGCTGGGAACTCTGGAGAGGCTGGAAGCTGCTGGTGGAGAGATCTCTTGGGAAGTGTTTAAGGGTGAGTTCATGAGGAAGTACTACCCAGAGGATGTGAGAGGAAAGGAGGAGCTGGAGTTTCTGGAGCTGAAATAAGGGGATAAGTCTGTGGCGGAGTATGCGGCAAAGTTTGTGGAATTGTCCAAGTTCTATCTTCATTACACTAATGATGCTACCTCGGAATTTTCGAAGTGTAACGCCCCGGGCCCACTCTCATGGCCCGTGCGCTACCTCAAAGAACTTCTCTACCTCATGTAGAGTTTTTGCCTTCCGTGGGAATCGAACCTCGTACCTCTTGTACATTTCCAACGCATTCTCGGTTTGTCAAAAAAAACTATGTGATTCAAAACGATATAACAACATCAGTGTTCATGTTTCAAGTTCTAGTCTACTGTCAGTGTTATTTTAACAGATCATGCTCATATATTCTACATATTTAAATTTAATGATACAAGACCAACCTTGTAACGCCCCAAAATAATTTAATAATTTATTTAATTAAGTTTTTAAAGGCTTGCAACATTTATTTAAGTCAAATAATTAATTTAGAGTTTTATTTTATTTAGGAGGTGTTATAGTGATTAGTTATATTAAAAATAGGGTGTTTAATATAACTAAGAGGTGTTGGGTAGTAAATAAGGGAGTGGTGAATTATTTAAAATAGGGAGTGGTTGAAGTAGCTAGGGGGTGTAAATAAGGGGCCCAAGCCCACTAGTAGGCCCATATCAAAAGAATTAAGCTTAGGGGTAGGGTTCCCTTCTCCATTTGGAAGAAAGAAAAGAAAAGGAGAGGTAGAGAGAAGAGAGAGGGTCAACGCAAATGGTCTAAGGAGGGGAAGGAGCATTTTTCTTTCTTGGCTTGGGGTAAGTGGTATTTGGTACCAATCTTCTTCATTTTCATGCTCTATCTTTTAGTGTAAGTTTCATACACTAATTCCTTCCCATTTTCCTTTTACCATGGATGGGGTTTTGGAGCTCAAATTGTTGGGGAAGCTATTTTTGGTGGTGTTTGTGTTGTTGAAGGAGGGGCTACTTGGGTTCTTCAATTTTGAGGTAAGGGGGCTCTCTTTCATACATAATAGACTATAGGATGAGTGGTTATGTGTGGGTTAGGTGTTTAGGTAATTAATTGTTGCTTATGTGTTGTTGAATGAATTGTTGATTATATGTTGTTTGAGTCAAATTGATGCTCATGTATTGTTGGATTAAATGGTTTTTGTGTGTTTTCTGGACACTGTTTCAGTTTTTCTCAACTGGTACTGTTTGGTTGATCCAAAAATTGTGTGGCTAATTGTTTTTGAAAATAGACTTAAGGACGGTCGTTTTGGCACTGGTTTCGTTCAATTCGGAGTTGTGTAGCTCAAATTATGAGTCTCTAAAGTTGGGTCAAATTTCTGGAGTCAAACTGGGAGTAGGTTCAGGTTTTGCAGGTTTTGTGTACTCAATTGAACTCTGTTTTGAGTGATTCTTGTTTCATTGAAAAATAGACTTAATTCTCTACGAAATAGGCACTGACTTCACTGAATTTCATTAAGAAATGAGAAAGAAAATTTGGTTGCAAGTTGGGTAAAGCGTTCTGTCCGATTTTGGTACCTCAGTGTAGTGTTTTGGAAAACTGTACCAACTGGACACTTATTTTGAAAAACTAAAATCATAGGTATGAACTACACTCAGAGGGCTTTCTAATGAGTGGTCTTTTGTAATTTTTCGATGTTGTTTGCTATTTTAAATAATTCGCCAAGTAGGAGTAATGCTGTAGGAATCCAAAGACTCTGTGCGGGTGTTGCCAATGTTGCCCAAGTGTCAAAAATCTTTGTTGTGGTCCCTCCGAACTTTTAATCCTCAAAAACGAAATTTTAATCCCTTGAACCTTTTTAGTCCTTAAAAGTGTTATTTGGTCCTTATGTGACAAGTTGGTCCCTATGTGTGGAATTGGTCCTTGAGTGATGTTTTGGTCCTCTAGGGGTGTTTAGTCCTTGTGACATATTTTATAATGACGGTTGATGATGTATGAATAGACGATGATGATATTGACGATGGGTCTATTGACCAAAACTAAAAATGATGATGATGTTATTGACGATGGGTCTATTGACCAAACTAAAATTGATGATAATGTGGGATGTAATGTTGATGATGCATGAATGATGATTGTTGGTTATGTATGAATAGACGCTGATGATATTGACGATGGGTCTATTGACCAAAATTAAAAATGATGATGATGTTATTGACGAAGGGTCTATTGACCAAATTAAAATGATGATGTTATAGATGATGTTGATGATGTGTAAATCATGATTGTTGATTGTTCATGAAGTCACATGCATACATGTGCATATTTAAGGACGATGTAACGTTTCGGCCTCGAGCTATTGACGATGAATAAGGCTCAATTAATGACGATGTGCCCAATTGGCAAAATTAAGGACGATGAATGGTACCACATGCATACTTGCACTCATGCATACATTCATATGTTGGTGTTGCCTTGATGATGATTGTGAGTTGATGTGCCATACTTAATGCTATATGCTAAATGTGATTTATGTTAGTTGCCTTCCCTAATATAATGCTTATCCTATTTGCTATTATTTATGTAAAGAGACTCACCCTCATCAAGTCGTGTTGCTTCGTATGTCGGCAACTGCGCAGTGATAGCAAATGAAGTAGTCTAGTGATGGTCATGCTCTGATATGTAGCACCGGGGGCGGGAAGTCTTAGATATTTAGTCATTTATTTTGATGTATTCAGTCTGATATAGGATGTTGTATTGAATACTTTGAGACTGGTCTATGTTCTGCTGTGCTGGTGATTTATAATCAGGATGTTGTAAATAACTTAAACCGGTGTTTTGAGGGTTCGCCCCATTTTAATGTGCTATATATCACGCACTAGTTGTGTTATGAAATTTCAACGTGTTGTTTCATGTTTTTGAAGAAATGTAGCACTCTCTTTGTGGTGCGTGGAAATGTTTTTGAAAACTCTAATTTGAAAATTGACTAATTAGTAGTATTTGGAAAGGGGGTGTTACAATAGTGGTATCAAAGCGCTTCGGTGCAATTCGCCAAGTTGTCGAGTCTGTTAACCCTCGAGTCTTGGTACTCGTTCTAAATTAATAATTATGTTGTTGTTCATTACAGTTACCTTGTTGATTTTGTTCTGTCATTGATATGCCTTGTAATTTATTTGATGGATAACGATTGAAAGCTATACTGTTTATTGGATGGGGGGTGTTACAAACCTAATTCCAGCCTTCGTTATGCTCCTATTGCCTGCTCTGTTACTGTTGATTCTAGTTCCTGGCTGCCGCTGTTGATTGTCTTTGACTGTGATTGAACCATCGCTGCTATCGTGGTTCGCTTGATTGCTACTGCTTCTTTCTTTAGATCTTAAAAACCTCAGAACCGTGTTTAGTGGATTAGGGTTTTGATGTGAAACTCTAATCCTATTTTTGGGTGATTTTAGCAGTAATTTTCTGCCTTGGTTTCTTGTGTGTCTTTTCGTGGACTTGACTGCTTATTTATATTAAAAACTTAGGGTTAGCATTTAATTGGTTTTAACTGATTTGACTTAGCTTTTGCGTGTTCGATAACTGGCTAGCAATGAGAAGTCTTAGAGAGCAAGAACAGACCCACAATTACTAATTGTTGCTGTTGTTTATCTATTATTTATTTATTTTCGTTTTTACATTTTTTTTGTATTTTCTTGTATTATTATTTTTTGTTTTTTTGGACACTTCGGACAATTAGACACTTTCAAAATGTAAATAAAATTAAACACAATTTTTTAATATCTTTTTGGACTATATATATATGTATATGCTCAAAATAAGGACAAAGTAATAAAATAGAAAAGAAGTCGGAATGATGAGCCCAATTGCGAAAAAACAACTCGAATCAGCCCATTTGCAAGGAAACGACTCGGATAAACCCAATTAAGTTTGACTAGGCCCAAATACGAAGATTCAACTAAAGAATGTGCGAAAAGATCGATCATTCACGCGCATTCTCAATTTAAACAACGACATTTCGACTTAGTTGAATAGGTTAGTTGAGATTGGCTTAGGTTAGTAAATGAGGCACTCTTTTTTTTTAATAATTCTCTTAATTGCGCGACTTCAGAACAAAAATAAACGACTAAAACCAGAAAAAGAATACGGACAAAATTGGGGTATAACATTAGTTAATCCACCTGGAGGACATTGTACCCTCTCAACAAGGAAGAAAACAACAAAGTCATCAGAAAAGAGCTTGACCTGGTTCAAGAAGTCCAAGACAAGGCTCGGCTGGGCTAGGCCGCAGTCAAGGATCGGATAACTCGGCGCTACAACCAGCAAGTCATCACAAGAGACTTCAACATTGGAGACCTTGTCCTCCGGCGTGCCGACGTAGGGAACAAGAACGCCCGTGAGGGAAAATTGGCCCCAAACTGGGAAGGCCCCAACCAAATCATATCCAAAACCGGTAGAGGAGCATATCAGCTGGAGACGCTCTCCAGGGAACCAATTCCCAGGACGTGGAACGCAGCAAAACTTAGAATCTATTACAGCTAGTTGTACATTTGATTCCCGAATGTAATAGTTCATGATGTTTCCGACATAGAATGAAATAACTCTTGTTCCAAATAACATTGTTTTCTGACAAATAGGATGCGCATAGACACTAGCTCCCGAGACGGGGGAATGGCGGAGCGAACCAGCCTCCTCTTTGGCTTGCCTTGAATGTCAAGTCAAAGACCGGAGGAAGAAGGCCAAGTGCGGCTTCGACCCGTGCTCTCACGAGCACCGCCTTCTCCCGTACTGCGAACTTCAACGTTCAAATTCGGGACCGAAGGAAGAAGTTCACAGCGACTTCACCTCTCTTGATTCCGAGCTTAAATGCTCTGTCAGGACCTTCTTGATTCTGAGCTTAAATGCTCTGCAAGACTTAATTGACTTCGAGCTTATGTGCTCAGTCAAGATTTACTTGTTTGTATCATGACTTTCAATTATTCAAATAAAATTTCACCATCAAGATCATTAGAATCATCATGCTATAAGCTTCAAGAGGCTTAAAATACTATGGCAGATATTTGTCGGCTCCTCATTGTGAAATCTCTTTAGAGGTGTTGGTGGTCCCTTCTTCATCAAATAACTCTTTGGAGGAGGTCCATTCTTCTTCCACCCAATCTCCCACGACTCGGATAGATGCCTCCTCTTCTAACAAAGTGGATGCAACTAACATGAAAATTTTAGGGAAGAATTGGGGGATGTCTCGGTGGCGAGGATGTGCCCGCTTCCTCGTAATCCGTTGCTACATAGAACCCTGTAGTTGAATCGACATGAAAATTTTAAGAAAGATTTTGGGTGAGTCTTCGACGATGTTGGTGATCCCGTGACTTCGATTTCCATGGAGCAACCAAGCGCGACATGCTTACTTTGATTTGGTTGTGTCCAAGACTCAAAATAAGAATTACGGCAACATCAAAAGAAGTTGGTCGTTGGATACAATACTCATTCAAAAGCTAATTATGTTTCTGAATCCCTTTGAAATGGTTTTGTTTTTTTAGTCATGTTTTTTATTCTTTTTATTTTTGTTTGGTTGTTTTGCTCTCTTGCCTTGGGTTTTGGTCTAGTCCCCCATTGGTTTCTTTTTGTCTTAGTTTTCCTTTTTTCTTTTCTAATAAATTTAATTTTTTGATTAAAAAAAGAGAAATCCAATGAATTAATAGTTCAAAATGTATATGGCTATTGCAAGAGATAATGGGTTTCCATCTCGCATTCGATTATCTATATTAACATATGTAGACTATGCATACAAATAAACCAATCAATTAAATAGTTCAAGATGTTTATGGCTATTGTAAGAGATAATGGAATGCCATGTATATTCAGTTAATCTATATTAAGGACTTTAGACTATGCAAATGACATTAATTGGATCTAGTGCTAATAGCTCCAAATGATAAAACAAATCAACTAATAGTTCAAGATGTTTGTGGCTATTGCAAGAGATAATGGGCTGCCAATGCACATTCAATTATATGTAGTAATGGTTTTGACTATGACAATTACGTTAATTGATATGGTATTCTTAAAAATTCGACTGCTATTGCTCTTAAAGTGATAACATAACATAATAGTTTAGGTGACTTTTCCAAATGATAAAAGAATGATAACTTTTAAGAGATTGAAAAGATGTGTTAAAAATGTTAAACAAAAGCAAAATATTCTCTTAGTGAAATTAAAAGAGAAAACTGAAAATGTAATAGATTAAGATGTTTATCGCTATTGCAAGAGATAATCGGCCGTCGTGCACATTCAATCACTAGTATAGGAAATAGATGCAACACCGGTTATATCGTACTTTCCACACTAGTTTTAGAGAGGTGTGGTTTCCAAGAGTTTAGTAAGTTAGACTTTTAATGTCAGTTTGTTTAACAAACAACATAAATTTGTTGTTTTTAATGCTTAAAAAACTCACAATAATATGGTTTATAAGTTGGTTATTTATGAAAAACCAGCAGTAAAATGTTTCTTTTTTTATTTTTTATAAATAATATGTTTTTTAGTTTCCCAATTCAACAACAATTTTAGAATCTAAAGCATACACATCAACTATATATTTTATCAAAACACTCACTACCAAAAATACCAAACTACCCTTCTCTTAAACTAATATATCTTTTATCAAAACACCCACTACCAAAAATACCAAACTACTCATCTCTTAAAGTAATCTTTTTTCCTATCTCACTTTTTATCAACTATATCTTTTATCAAAACACCCATCACAAACTACCATTCTACCCTTCTCTTAAACTAATCTATTAAAAAAACACCCATACCATAAATACCAAACAACCATACTCTTAAACTAATTTTTTTTTCTGTCTCACTTTTTATCAATCAACTATATCTTTTATCAAAACATCCACTATCAAAAATACCAAACTACCCTTCTCTTAAACTATAAACTAATATCTTTTATCAAAAAAACCAACTACCAAATTTACTAAACTACCATTCTCTTAAACTAACTTTTTTTTTCTACCGCACTTTTTTATCTACTATCTTACTACCAAAATACCAATTTGACCTTTTTTCCAACTAAACAATTTTAGGATATTTATGTAATTTCAATTTTTTAAAATTTTTCAAACTTTCTAACTCTCTCACGAACTTTTTCACTCTCTCCTCTTTTTCTTTCACTAGCTCTATCTCATTTTTCTATTTTTCACAATATATATACTGTAATTTCATTTTAATATATCATTTTTCTCTAAAAAGTTTTATTTAATCTCTACGGGAAATATTACAATTTGGAAATTTTGAAACTTTATTACAATTTTGTCTAAGTCTATTAATAAAAATAACGCGATAACACCCGTGCTTATTGTAACACCCCCCTTCTACATAAACTACTATTTAAATAATTTGGAAAATCAGAGTAGTTGAAAAACTTTTCGGTGCGACCACTCGAGGGTGTCACATTTAAAACCAAACACCAGTTTAGAGGGTACATAGCACCAAAATAATAGTCGGGAATAACATTACAGCCGTGGAAAAAATAACAACTTAAATAATAGTTCAAAAGTAAAAGACATAACAAATAAACATGCCCCGGTGCTACGTGATCGAGCGACTTCGACCATACTAGATGAAGGATCTCTAGTCACCTTCGATCATCACACTGCAGTTGCCGACATACGAGGCAACACGACGCAGTAGGGTGAGTCTCAATGCATAGATAATAATAAATAAAGCGAGGAACACAGAGAAGCAGGCACACCAGAGAACAACAAATTTAAATACATTATTAAGACAGTTACACCAAAGGCAGTTACACTAACTACAGTCACACCAGAAAACAGTTACACCATTTGCAATCACACCAGAACATGTATGCAATGCAACCCAAAACTCCACTGGGCATATGCATGTGGATCCATCACCAAAAATTGCCTTGTGGGCATTCACCAAACACCAAATAATTTAGAGGCCGAAGCCTATTCCACCAAAATGCATATGATTTATGCGACGCCATGACTATGCACCAGAAAACACCAAATCACCAAAAGAAAGCAATAATATACTCACCAATAGCCTTGTGGGCTCACCAACACCAAAGAAAGGTCATAGACCCCAACTCACCATTATTTAATCACCAATAATACACCACACCACAAATAGTACTTCTTTAGGGACTAAAAGATCACCAATAATTAATTTCACGCCAAATGACTAAAGTCAACACCCGGGACTAAACCCACACCTAGTGACTAGTTTGACACCAAAAGAACCATTTTAACACCTAAGGACTAAATTGACACTTCGGGGACCAATCCGACACCTAGGGCTATTTTGAACCCACACCTAGACATGGCGCCAAGTTGCGCCTTGGGCTGCCAAGATTGGCGCCCATCCCATAGACCCACGCACACTAGCAACACCAGGCACACTGGGGGCAGCCAAATGGCGCCCCCCAGCGCAACACACACACACTTCACCTCGGCACACACTAAATTAACCTCGGCACACACAAAATACACCTCGGTACACTCTCACACCTCGGCACCTCACCCACTCACCTCGGCACCTCATCTCGCCTCACTCACCTCGGTCACCAACCTCATTCACCTCGGCACATCACTCACACAGCTCACGCGCACAGCCAAAATTGGCGCACCACACTCAAACACGCACACACACCCTCGGCACACACTCACACACACCCATGCGCACACCACAATTGGCGCACCACACTCAAACACGGACACACACCTTCTCAGACCTCACCCCATTCACCTCGGCACCTCATCTCGCCTCACTCACCTAGGTCACCAACCTCCTTCACCTCGGCACATCACCCCCATTCACCTCGGCACCTCACCTCACCTCACTCACCTAGGTCACCTCACCTCATTCACCTCGGCACCTCACCTCACCTCACTCACCTCACCTCATTCACCTCGGCACCTCACCTCACCTCACTCACCTAGGTCACCTCACCTCATTCACCTCGGCACCTCACCCCGTTCACCTCGGCACCTCACCCCATTCACCTCGGCACCTCACCTATTTCCAGCACAACCCGAACCCCACCTTAAAACACCACACTTCTAAAATTTCTCCTATTCAACCAATCACCCAAACACCTATTAAGTGCCTACTTTCTCCTACTCAAATTATGTTAAATAAACATTTAATCACCCCATTACAATTCACACACACCAAGCCAATCAAGATTCATCAAGAAACATATTCACATGTACCACAACACCATATCATCATGAAAATCAATCATATATTTCACCAATCATTAATATACATTACAAACTAGCCTCCTAATTACTCCTAATCGCTAACTCCTATGTTTCAAGATTTATAAATTATTAAATATGCTAGAGAGCCCCCATACCTTGTTAATTGAAGAAGACACTCAAGAAATCAAGAAGGATCCTCCCAAGACAAAGAACACTCCAAGCTTTTCCTCCCCTCCTCGAGCTTCACGCAACTCTCTCCTTTCCTTGCCCACTAGCCGTCGCCTCTCCTCACTCTTCTCTCCTTTCTAATTTTGATATTTTGCTTCTAGTGAGGGTTTCTCCTAAGACCCTAATGTTTTTATTAATTGGGTTTGGGCCACTTAACTCCAATGGGCCCTAAATGCACACCCCTAATTATTTTCTCACATCCTCCCTATTTTAATTAAATACTCTCTATTTATTTACTACACCCCACTCCTTACTTGAATTAATTTCCTTATATTTATTTTAAATAAGGCCAACTAAATTATCACTTAAATGAATTATCTAATTATTTACTTAATCATTTTTGGGGCGTTACACTTATGCATGGGTATACTCCTAGTAAATTATAAAAAGAAGAACATTGCAAGTAATAAAAAAGTAGAACCCAATATTAAGGAACAACTTTATTGCCAGGAATTCTCATAATATACATCATGTCGGTTTACAACATAAAAGTACCAAATACAGACTTACAATGAGAAAAATATATATCAACCTAGATTAGCGTGTTTCTTTCAAAACAAACCCAACAAGTAGATTGGCGTTGAAGAAATTTTAAACCATGAATTTGTATACCGTTGCATTTTGACATGGATTTTATTATTCATTGACGATGGAGGGGATAGAAGCAAGTGAGCTTCCACTAGTCTAACTAGGTTGATTGGCGGGTAGTAAGCGTATTGGGTTTATTAATTCTAGCAAGGATGAAAGATTGTGCAACCCTTAGAAAATGCTCAAGCACCTTAAGCGGCGAGATTGGGCAGAATTTGAAGAACTGCACAACT
The DNA here is from genome assembly GCA_020916435.1 of Oxytropis ochrocephala. Classification (NCBI taxonomy): domain Eukaryota; kingdom Viridiplantae; phylum Streptophyta; class Magnoliopsida; order Fabales; family Fabaceae; genus Oxytropis; species Oxytropis ochrocephala. Next base: position 30,666,229 of record CM037094.1, on the reverse strand, counting down.
TGAGAAGAGCAGAGAGAAATTGACAACAATATTTGCAAACTAGGCTTGCAAGAGGTCGGACAAACATTGGAACTCTAAATTAAAAACTAACTTGCAAAGATGAATGCAACACAATAGAGCATAATATGGCATATAAATGCATCTTTATATTCCTGTAAATGGGAAGATGAAGCATATAAAAGAACGCATTTTTGTACCATGTTAGTGTTCTTTGAGTCCTCAGTGTCACTTGTCCTGATTTGGTACATCGAGCAGAGCAAAACCAATTGATAACGAAATATGACACATAATTGCATTGCGATCGTAAAGATATTCAAAAATTAAAACTTAATATCCAATGGAAAAAACATAAAACATAAAACATAAATTGAATATATTAAATATAAAACATAAAAAACATATAGATCCATAAATCCTAAAATTTATATAGTTATTTATAAGTTATATGAACACATATAACACATAACATCACAAAATAATGTTTTCTTGTATGAAACGAATAGATAGAGACAATGAAAGGAAAGCCTCACTGATGCTTTAGGATATAGCACTACTCAACAGAAGAATATACAATGAGATCTAAATTTTTATGTTTTCAAACCTACATTGAATCAAAACAAAAAATTGTATGTATCGGGAAGAAGAACTAAGCAAACTAACCTTGCAAAGAAGAATCCAACACAAATCCACTGAAAAGTGAACCTTCGAATTTGGTAACCTTCATTGTCTCCCTCATAAACCATAGGTGGATGTGAGGAGACAACATCCACCGAGGTGCTACCGGTGACAACGAGCTCGCTCGAGAATGGCACCGTGACAATAGACAAAGAATCTACGAGAATGATGAAACGCAACGTCGAGAATAAAGAGCATGAAGGAGAGAGACAGAGATAACAAGAGAGACAAAGAGAAGGATGGCTAGGGTTTGAGAGTCTCGTCGAAAAAGAAGTGAGAAAATGGACTAATGAAATAAAAGGTAGGGTGGATTGATGTTAATATTTGTGTAAAGACTATACCAACCGATTGTTAAACGATAACATAATACATCAATAATCCTAGATAGCCAGACTCGCCATCCATTGAATCTGTCTTTGTTTGTGATTTATTGGCACAGGATTTATACGTCAATAATCTATCGTGCATATTGTATTACAATAAAATATATTACACAATGAAATTTGATAACGCGGGTGATCAAAACTTGAGAACCTTGGAGCAGAGTCCAGGCGAGGCAAATGTTAGAATTACCCTAGAACCAATAATGTTTTCATGGTTATTATTAGTATCAGGACATTTTTTTCACAAAATCTTTATATTTATTATTATTCATTTATATATTAATATGAGTCATTTTATTTGCTATGTGGTTTTATTTTGAGCAAAATAATGTCCTTAGAATAGTTAATCAGTTTAATTAATTATTATGTGTAACTTAATAGTCCTTAAAATAGTTAATTAGCTCATTTATTATTGCTAATTTGGACAACAGTAATGTATAAAAACTATTATGTGAGTGGACTCGTGACCTTATCTCACGGGTTATGGATACGAGATATCAAGTCTTCACATAAGTATAATATTTGGAGTAATATTTGTACCTGATCGGATGTAATACCCAATTTAGTCCCTAAATTTTCTAAAATATTCAATTTAGTCCCTGACTTTTCACATATATCAATTTAGTCATCAACATTTACAAATGTGTGTCAATTTGGTTCTTCTGTCAACCATGGTTAGTTAAAAGCTGATGTGGAAAATGTCAGGGACCAAATTAGTACTACCAAAAAAAATCCATGTCAGCATGCCATGTCACACAAATGTTGGGGACTAAATTGATACTTTTTTAAAAAAAAAAATTGTTTGTTACGAGGACCAATTTGATACTAAGTTATATAAGTCAGGGACCAAATTGATAATAAGTTACATAAGTCAGGGTCCTAATTGATATCTTGTAAAATAATATGCATTACATGAAACTTAGTATCAATTAGGTCCCCGACTTATGTAACTTAGTATCAATATTTTCCCTGCCTTATATAACTTAGTACCAATTTGGTCCACGTAACAAACTATTTTTTTAAAAAAAGTATCAATTTAGTCCACAACATTCTTGTGACGTGGCATGCTGACATGGATTTTTTATTTTCTTTGGTAGTGTCAATATTGTCCCTAACATTTGCCACGTCAGGTTTGTAACTAACCATGGTTGACAGAAAGACCAAATTGACATACATTTGTAAATTTTGAGGACTAAACTGACATATGTGAAAAGTCAGGGACCAAATTAAACAATTTTAAAAAGTCAGGGACTAAATTGGGTATTACCTCACTTGATTGACCATGAGAATGCTACATGTTAGTTATGCAAGTGTCGTTACTAATTCCCATGTGAACCATTGTGTGTAGTCCTTCAACTCGAAGTCATTACGATCCCTACATAGAAAGTTGCAGACATAAGGTCATCAAACGTGTTTGTAATAGGACAATTATAGTAGTGGACAGTGGGCATACATTTTACCAACTAGTGATCAGCGACTTTCTGCTAAAGTTGTCGTCACGTCGTCATCAACGACTGATCACGTCTCTCACTTGTTTCTGAATGATGTCTGCGACGGGCCAATCACAAAGAAATCGCTCATCGACGCTTTTTGCGGTGCCAACCGATCGAGAATGACGCCTCTGTCAGTGTCAACTCTGCTGCACCTCTTGCCTTTTCACAACGCAGTGCTGAATCGCCTCACAAGACCAATTTGATGCCACCTGCAGCGATTCCTGCCACTGCACTGACGGAATTGCAGAATTTGTTCTTCGATTTTATGCCTGTATCTGCGGAGACTGCCAATCAAGTGCCCCTAAGCGCGCAATGTCAAATCTTTTGCACAAGTTTTGATAGAGGCCGAAAACAATACTTGTGATATTCCTATTAGTCAACTCCCTCGCCTGTTTATTAAAGGAGGCGATTTATCAATCTCAAATCCTGAAGAGGAATATATGACAGGTTTGGCAGAATACAAAACACACCTTCATGGTAGAATTTTACTTTCAATGGGAGACACTCCAATCAAATTAGATGCTTTGAAATCCAAACTTCAAGCTCTCTGGAAACCAACAGGTAAGTGGGGACTGATCTCTTTAGGGAAAGAATATTATGAATTCTCTTTTTCTTGTGCCAGTGATTTAAAAAGAATTTAGTTGCAACCTCTCGTAGTTCAAGCCAGGTCTGCTTCATCTATTTGCCTGGAAGCTTGATTTTAATCCTTCCAATATCAAACATTCAAATGTTCAATTTTGGATTAGGATTACAGGATGGCCTAAGAATATTGGAGACCCGAAATTCTCTTTGCAATTGCTAGTTGTGTTGGAACTCCACTAAAACTAGATGATACAACAAGCAAAAGTTCTTTTGATAGATCTTTTGGTCATTTTGCTCGTGTCCTGGTTGATATTGACCTGATATCAGAACTTAGGGATCACATCCTAGTTAAGAGGCCGTGCTATGCTTTCTCTGTACTATTTGTCATACCACTAGTGCTTGCAAAGGAAGGACTCTTCGAGTTAGACCGGTTTATATCCCTAAGCGTAGCGTGCAGGGGATCCTGAGCAACCTTCCCCGATTAATGAGCAACCTCAACCGCAAGGGTTATCTTCTAATAATGAGCAACCCTCCCAGACTCATCAGCAGCAATGGAACTATTCTATTAATGAGAAACCTTCTCAGTTACATCAAAAACAAGGGGATTCTTCTCCGATTGAGACTAGAGAAAAGGCCACACATTCTACGAATGCATCAATTATCCTAGCCTCGGTTACTGCGGATGTTGGTAAGCCTTTGACCCGACAAATGGATGGGGTTGCTGTACTCAAGAAGTCGACTAGCACATCTAAAGCTAGCCGAATTGGTAGTGACTCTACTCAACTTCCCATTACCAGACTTGATTAACTTTTTGCATCAGAGTCTGATCCATCCGACATGAGCATTTCGGGGAAGCATTGGGGTGATGTGTCAGATTATGCATATGACCACAAGATACAGGAATCTGTTGCAGATAAGTCCAGTCAGGTGGTATCTACATCTAAAAAAAACAAGAAACACAAAAGGGTTCGGCCCAGAAAACAGTAGGGTATAACACTCGATCAAAGACTAATTCTATCTCTATTTCTTTTTGATCTGATTAGAGGATTATTGGATCGTCTGAGCATCTTCTTCTAGCCAGAGCTTGGTTGGGTGTTCTATTCTCTAGATTGTTTATCTATCTTTTGTTAGTTAGTTTGTTATTTTGGTTTTTTGTCTAGCCTGTAGGCTGCAGTGTTCTAGGGGCCCTTTTAAGGGCTCTCTATTATTGTTTGATTTTCTCTGATGGCAAGGGTTTCGGTCTAGTCCCCCCCTTCGCTTTTCTCTGTCTTTTTCCTTTTTTTAATAATAAATTCGGGCACTCTGCCTGTTTGTTTAAAAAAAACTATACTCGGCAATTAGGAAACAAATAATTTAACCTAGCAAGGAAAACACAAATTATGCCTTGTGTTCAATAAAGACATTTGAAATAAGTGAAAATTACAACAAAGTAAATGTGGTCGCGGTAAGGTTAAAATCAGATCACTGATTTTCTCATTTATTGAGCAACAATAATGTATTGCTAGATGCCGCTCATTTTACACCTTTTCTACAAGCAAGCACTTCCCTCCGGATAACATGCAATACATTGGGTTTCTTCTGTCTAGTTCTGGAGGTCGGTCAATGTCATGAGCTAGATAAATCCTCGCCTCACCTCAGTCGAGGTCAATTGGAAGGTCCTCGAGGATACTCGTGCTCCTGTGGGGGCTTGGGTGTTGGTTTGGAGGGACCTCAGTTGCTTCTAGAGCTCTCGTTCGTGGGCTTCCATGGCCCGTGTGCGAAGGAGATGCTTCTGGTGTCTGCGTTATTATTCTTCAATTTTCTATTCCAACACCTAAATAGCATCTTGCATCTAGTGCACCTCTGTTGCTGGGTTTTTAACTTTATTATCTGTCGTTTAATTTGAACGTCGTGTTCCCACCATAAATCACATAGAAGCAATTAGCTCTTCAACGTTGTGAAGCTGCCGGGAAAATATTTATTACCGACGCCCCCGCGGTGGGCACCAATATTCTTGTGTAAAATCGAACAAAGTTTATAGAAGATGGTGGCTTCGTTAATCTTTGATGTGGTGGTACCACCAATTGGGTTTACCTACAAGGACACTTCGATGCCAAAGTTAGGTCACCATAGTCTAATAGTGAGATAGGGTTTGAGAGGTTGTTTTACCTTAGGAAGGGGTCCTCCTTATATAACCAGTGTATGAGCCAATAGTGGGTCTTACCTTTAGGTCCGATTGCAATGGTGGGGATGGCAGCACCGGATGACATTGCTGGGGAGCTTAGACGATGGGGACGAGGATGAGGGCCACGACGTTAGGGATTTTTTATTTGTTTTTTGATGTATTATGTTGGCACTTTATTATTAACTTTTTTCGGATATTTTATTTATTTTACGAGTTTCCATGAATTTTTGATTTCATTGATTCGATAAAACAAAGTTACACAAGCGATACAACATAAACAGCTAGAATAAAATAGACAGATAAAATGAAAATACAATAGAAACTACTGAGTTGGTGGAGTTAATCGACGAAGGATCTCAGCGACGGTCCTTCTGGTTTCGACGTACAGATGAATGTAACTCTTCCATTTAAACATAATATGATTGGACATCATTTGTCGGAGGTCATCCTCAGTGTTGACATCCATGGCAGAAAAGTGAAGACCTCCATCAGTCCATTCCGGTTTCCGATAAACGATACGAATTATATCATGCTCGTCGTTCTCTGATTGAACCATCCGCAGTAGTTTCTGCTTAAGAGCAGCAAATGATATATCGTGTTTTAACCTACACGATACAACATCTCTCCCATCGAAACTTATACAATTATCTTTCAAGATGATGCCCTGATGATCAGCAAACCCCATATTAGAATGAACGAGAGGGAGGGAAGAAGGCTCGTAGTATGACATTAGCGATGCCTGCATCATCTTCACTTGTAATGTGTGAGAGAAGGAGGAAGTCGAATTTTTGGTGTGAAAATAGTGATGGTGGGAGTGAGTATTTATAGATGAGGTAAAATATTATCAACCGTTGATTTTGTTGTGCAATCTACACCGTTGATCAACTTTGAAAGTGAAATCATGACCGTTAAAAATTTTTTTACAAATAAAAAAAAAACAAATTTAAGGCTCATCGTATATATATCATTTGGCACATATATACGATGTGTAGTTTTAACACATCGTATATATGCCCTGAAGAAGTATATACAATTGGGGATTTCAGTGTGGGTGGGGGTTTAAGGGGAGAGGGTGGGGGTCCAAAAAAAAAACCCATGAATAAATTGATAATATAATATCAGTAACTCGCATCAGTAACAAACTAACAACAAATCTCTGTCTCTATTTGTTACTCGCAGGGAGCGTAGACTTATAATCAGTAACATCATATCACAGTATATTGATCTACTTATTTAACTAAGCAAACGAACGTAAACCTATAGATCTAAAAAAACAAACCTGATCTTCAATACAAAATGGCATGTCTGTTGATGTTCTGCTAAAGATATACTACCTCAATTCTTTATATATATGTTCGTTTCATGACTCTATTGAATTCTTTTCAGTAAGCAATTCAGTAAGTTTTTAGATGTTTTAAAACAATTGCATATCAATGTTCCCTTGATTGAAGCACTTCAACAAATGCCTAATTATGCTAAATTCATGAAAGATGTGCTTTCTAAAAGAAGAAGACTAGGGGAATTTGAAACTGTTGTTATGTCAAGAGAATGTAGGATGATTTTGCAAAATAAAATTCCAAGGAAGCTAAAAGATCCAAGTAGCTTTACAATTCCTTTTCTCAATAGGTAAATTCTATACAGGTAGAGCATTGTGTGATTTAGGTGCAAGCATCAATTTGATGCCTAAATCTATTTTTACAAAGCTAGGAATTGGAAATGCTAAACCTACCACTTTGACACTGTCTCTTGCAGATAGATCAATAGCATATCCAGAAGGAATCATTGAAGATATATTACAAATTTGTGTTTCCTGCAAATTTTGTTATCCTTGATTTCATTGCAGATGAGGAAGTACCTGTCATACTTGGAAGACCATTCTTGGCAACAGGAAAGACATTGATAGATGTGCAGAAAGGAGAACTAAATGATCAAGAGGTGTAGTTCAATGTATCAAGAGGTGAAGTTCAATGTATCAAGAGGTGAAGTTCAATGTATTGAATGCTTTGAAGTATCCTCACGAGAGGAGAGTGAAGAGTGTTCAAAGAATTTCTCTTGACCATTTGGTGGAGAAGCAATTCCAAAAGCAAGATGATCACCTTGCGGTCACAAGAGAGCACTGATGCACCAGCCGCTTGCTGCGAGAGAAATTTATTGAAGAAAGCATTCTGCCGAAGGAAGAAGATACACCTAAGGTATGAGCTAAAACTTATGAATCTCTTAATTTATAAGATCCCAATCTTAAGAAGAATCTACCTTCTGTAGAACAACCTCCTAAGCTAGAATTAAAAGAATTGCCTAAACACTTGAAATATGTCTTTCTAGGTGAAGATAATGAACTTCCTGTAATCATAGCTCCTGATCTATCACTAGTACAAGAGATAGATTTAATTAACACCTTGAAAAGACATAAAAGAGCTATAAAAGAGCTTCTGGTCAAACAAATACTTCAAACTCTTGTGGTCACTAAACACGATGAAATGTAACTCCATAGAGGTAGTTCTTACAAATCTTTAATGCAATTATAGAAGCCAATTTTAAGTCATGAGTGGGGTAATTACTCTCATGAACTTTTAACAACCTTGAAGCATAGGCAACCGCCTTCTTTTCTTGCATCAACACACAACCTAATATTCCCGGATAAGATGCATCAGAGAACACGTCAAATTGACCTAAGAAATTTGGAAAACAAACACTAGTCAATCTTGTCTTCAATTGCAAGAAACTAGCCTCACACTCTTATTCCCATTCAAATACCCTTCCTCGTTAATTATGTCATACGCAATGCAATATTCAAGAAACCTTTGATAAACCTCATGTAGTATCCTGCAAGTCCAAGAAACTATGAACCTCACAAACATTCTGTCGACTTACCCACTTTAACACCGCATCACATGTCCTCCTTGTTTAAAATTAATACTAGTATATTAAATACATAGTGTCATACCCCAATTTTGTCCGGCTTAGGTCAAAACCCTAATTTTCCCAAAAAATAATCAAATTAAAAAATAAAAAAGGCATCATGCATTGCATTTAGGTTTCTAAAGTCATTTCAAAGTTTCTAAAATCATTTTTGGAGTTGAAATGCACTTTTTAGACAAATTAGGGTTTTTCAATACAAAAGGGTATTTTGGTCATTTCACAAATAAGGGACAATTCCTCAAAACAAGTCATCCAACATGCATTTCAAGGTACTAGAGGTCACTACTAGGGAGAAAAATCAGTTTTGAAGTGGAAATGTGTTTGTGCAAAAACTAGGGTTTTTAGAGTGAAAGGGTATTTTGGTCATTTCACAATAAAAGCGGTTTTTTGGCCCAAATCCTTGGATAATCATCAATGATTTATTTAAAGGATATTTGTGCTCCATTGTGATTATTTTTGTGATCGACAATTAAACCTTTTGGTCTAAAAACCTAGTTTTTGGATAGATGGGTAAAATGGTCTTTTCCTTTGAGGTGGGCAAATAAATCAATTTTGGGATTGGTGAGATCATAAAATTCAGAGCCCAATCATTGAATCATGGGATATAGCCCAAAATGGCATGAAGTAGGAAGAATAATCTAGAAGGGAATATTATACACTCTTTTGAATTTTGAAAGGATAAGGATAGTACAATAGTACAATTTGCAATTCCACTCACTCTCCATTCCCTTAGCTGCGCATAAACAGCCATATACACCCCATTTTCATTTATTTTTATTGTTTGCAAATTGTGTTAAATCATGGCCATCCATTCAAGTGTGAAAATCAATCCTCACCCTTCATTTGAATCAAAATGGCACTTGTGTAATAAGCTTTATGGAAAATTACATTTTTGTAAATGAGTTTATCCTTCACCACCCTTCCTAAGCTGCGCCCTCAGCCCTTTCTCTCCTCACTTTATTGCCCTTAATCCATGTGATAATGCATCTTGACCATTGATTCAATTTCTTTCTCAAATCCTATTGATTTACAAGAGATACATTGTCACAAATACCCTTAAGTTTTCACTTCATATAAAAGCCCAAAAATAGGAGACCTCACACACACTCTCATTTTTACCCTAGCTAGCATTCTCTCCTCTCCTTCTCCTCTCTAGGCCGAACCCTCCCCTTCATTCCCTTCCATAGTTTTTTCAAGTTTCATCCACCAAATCACCTTAAACCTACTCCACATTCATATATCTTCTTCTCTTCACCTTTGATTCCATTTTTACACCATAAAGGAGCTTGCTTTCTTGAAGTTTGCGTGACATTTGTGGTAGATTTGTGAAGATTATTGTTGATTTGTTCTTGATCTCCATTTTCTACTTCTTTGCTAGTCAATTCTTGAGGTAAACATCATATCTCTTGCATTTTTAACTATTAGCATGTAAATCTCCTTCTACTCCTCTTTCCTCTCTCTAAAAGCTTAGAGGGTTCATTTCAAACACTATGTCAAGGACTTTGGGAGCCTTGGGTGTTTGAAGTGAACCCTTGGCCTTGAGGAGAGGCTTCTTGTGTTTTCAACCATGTTCTTGCATTTTTTTCATACTCATTTTGTCACCTTTTCATGAATAAGTGATTTCCACATGATATATGCATCTTATTGTTCATGTCATAACTTGCAAGTTTGAATTTTGTCTTGATCTTGAGGATTAGAGGGTTTCGGTTTTAGGCCTTAAAATTAGGGTTTGTTTGCCTTCTTTTTACCTTTTGATTTATGAAAATAAAATCTTTGATTTGTATATTTTGTTTCATGTGTTGATCATAAATTTAGGCATGAAATAACTTGATGTTTTGGTCATGCAAGGTTTCGCCTTAGAGTGTGTTTTAGGGTTCATTTCAATGCTTAAAATGTGTGTTTGATCTTGTGTAGAAATGTGTAATAGTGTTAATGTGTTTTTTCACCTTTTTACCACTTATTCTCATTTTTATCTTACCACTCACTAGCATTTTACCATAAGTAAAAAAAAAAATATTTTTAACTTTTTACTTTTACCATTTCATTAAATAATTACCCTTCACTTCATGCACATTCATTTACTCTTTACTAACTTTTCACTAAAAGTTTTTACCACTTTGCAAAAATACCCAAAAGTGTTTCCATATCTTGCATTTCATCATTTGCATTCGCATGCTCTATCATATGTTCATGCATCCCTCAATATTATGTCTTGTATCCATTGTTGCATAATCATGCATTCATTAATATTGTATCTTGCATTCTTCTTCACATGTTCATGCATTCACTAGCACTATGTCTTATTTGTTTATACATGCAATAATGATGTGCCTTGCATATTATAATTGTATATTCATGCACCCACATGTTAGCTCAATCATGTATTCAATTTGTTCATAACAATTTGTGAATATTCTTTATGATTGCTATGCTTGTGTTCTTATTGTTGCCTTGGTTTGGACTTGAAAAGATTTGAAATGTTCTATTTCTTTTTCAAACTTGGAATCACATGTTTTTCTAATAAAAAACCCTAAGGCATTTTTTTCATAAACAAATCATTGGCCATCACTCGAAAAATTTGTTGCTTGTTTGATCGTCAATGATGGAGTTACTAGTGATAGTCACTCGAATCCCTTGCTTGTTTGACTATCACGAAAACTCCCACACCTTAATCAAATACAAGTCAATTTAAAAACTCAAAAAAAAAACAATATGAGCCATTAGTGATAATCATCACTACGACTCATCCTTTTCCAAAACAATTTCAAAAAGATAATAAAAACGTTGCAACTTGTAATCACTTGAAGCAATTGCTCGATCGATTATCGGTTCCAACACTTTTCTTTCAAGTTAGTAATGAACGCCACTCGAAGCCATTGCTTGTTTGGTATTCATGAACGCTTGAGTCATATTTCCAAAACTCAAAAGATAAGATAAAGACAAAACACAGATTTTCTCAAGATTAAGAACCAAGAACTACGTAGCTTTGATCCTCATCTCATTGAGGGTGCGTAGGAGCGGTCACATCCCGTCAAGCACTCTTTTAAAAATCTTAGTTTAGTTTCACTTTTCAAAGATCCCAAAAAGATTTCTTTCTCCTTGTTTTCTAAAAACTCTTTCAAATAAAAAGGAAAAGAAAAGAAGTAGAACGATTTATTTCAAATCAAACAATCCAAACCACACATCGAAAAGAAGTAGAACGATTTCTTTTAGAAAAGTTGTAAACGAGGAAGGTTCTCCCTCGGGGACTTTTTCGGGCGCAACAGCTGGCGACTTCACTGGGGAAATTTTTTTTTTTCTTTTTTAAAAAAAATAAGTGGGTCAAACCTAATTAATCCGTTGTGTGGTTCAAAATGTTTGATTTGAATTATTTTTCGTTTTACTTCTTCATTTCCTTACCTTTTTCCTTTTCTTTCTTCATATGCTTGTAATTATGCATGCTTTCCCCCATCTATTATAATCCCTTCTTCTCTGCTCCTTTTCTTGAGGTAAGCTATATATGGTTGTTGATGACACCTTAGGTTAGTTCATTTGTTTTGAAGTGATGCTAAACCTTAGGGTAGACGACATGTTACTTTTGCTTCTATCCGACTGGTCCGGCTTTTTCTTTGCAGTGGGGAGGGTAGATTTTAGAAAGTATGTCCTCAATCACACACTTTCACACCTTACATTTTGTATGTTATGAGTGGGCTCCTATACCCTGATCCAACAAATACCTAGGAGAGTGGAGACGATTAGTGGATCGCTCATTCGAGACCTTTGTCTGTCTCGACACTCATGAAATTCTCAACCGTAGTACGCTTTCTCATGATGCTTCACACTTGGTAGTTCTCTACATTTGTGGATGTCGGCATGAGGATTCTATAGCTCGTAGCCATTGTGAGGGTGTGAATTAGAACTACATGGGAGGAACCTTTGAAGTTGCCCTAGAACTTAGGATTCCCACCTTTGTAGGACACGAGGACATACAAATTGTGTGTTGCATTGTAGTTTAGACATGTCTTTCCTAAAAAAAAAGGATTTTCAAAAAAAAAAAGAAAGGGTTGCTGTTGTAGCCTTTTCTTTTGTCGTTCGCACGTACAAGCGACATATGACCCACTTTATTTCAAAAAGGGAAGAAAGAGTTACTGATGTAGCTTTCCTCCTACCTGGTCTATATGAAGCGATTATACGGTCCGCACTTTCAAAAAAGGAAACCCGAGTTATCGCAAATAAAGTTTTTTTTCTAACCTTGCATTTGCATAAAGCATCATCGCCATTTGCATACATTCCTCATTGCATAAAGCTTAAGATTCTGCAACTCATGCATTCATAGAGCATCTCATTTGCATTTGCTTGTCAAGGACCACCGAATAATGCATCATCTTGTCATAGGTGTGTCAAAATGGAATCAAGTAGCAAAGCTTCACTTACTCCTCGCCTCCCGATTGTGAAGAAAGTGGATGTTGGTAGCTCGAGGCAATGTGCACTTTCTATGGGTCCAATTGAGAGGATTCCTTCGACTTAGCATATGGGAATATCTCAGAGGCTCTTGCAGCTTGAATGTTCAAGAAGATGCTCTTGTGGCTTTAAGCCAATTCTATGATTCTGATATGAGGTGCTTCTTCTTCAAAAACTTCCAGCTTTCGCCCACACTAGAAGAGTACGAGCAGCTTTTGGGATTCTCCAGGTCTCATGCTAGGCCCTATCAATTCCAGGGACTGTATTACATAGATGAGAGGTTAGCAACATTGTTGAGGATTGGTAAGGACCAGTTGAAGTTACAGAAACTAAAAAGAAATGGTGTAGCTGGGTATCCACAAGAGTACCTCGAACATCTGATGCAATCTTATGCTCGCCAAGAATCGGGTCCATTCAAGTTAGTATTAGCCCTTACCATATTTGGGGTCGTTCTTTTCCCTCAAATAGAGAAGTATATTGATGAAGATGCAATTGGTGCGTTCTTAGCCTTCAAAGACACCAAAAACCCTATCAATCCTGTGCCTGCTGTTCTTGCTAACACATATCATGCCTTCACTCGCCACAGTCAGTTCCATACAAAAAGATATGCCTTCTGCTCACGTCCTCTATGCCCGGCTTATTCTTCATGTGGTCCATAACCGCCTAGATGTCAAAGAGTTAATTTCCTATGCTCTAAGTTGTGAGGTGAAGGTCGAACTTCTCTAGAATGGGTTGAGTTTCAAAAAACCTTAATGATCTCCAAATCCGGTACACACCGCCGCATATTGGAGTGACGGACCTATGGTGGTTTTCACCGCGGAAGCTTTCAAAACGTGCCTCTCATGGGGACTCAAGGGTGTGTCAACTATAACCCTTCATTGACTCTAAGGCACTCTACATTCGATGAAGAACTCACCCTCCGAAAGCATGTTTGTCCGTGTTTACCTCTGTAAGGGGATGCCTAAATGCAGTTGATTTGCTTCAAGAGTTCAACGACCATGGGAATCTGTGAAGTAGTGCGAAAAGGAAGTGAGGAATTGTCAAAAAGAACCAAAGTGACATCACCTTCAATCAATGGCTTCAAGACAAGCTTCAAAGGGTGAGATCACCAAGTCAAGGAATTCTTACCCTTGAGGAGGAGATACTGTAACCCTATGTCCCTACCTATGAAGAGTTGAACGAAGCCAAACTCGCTTTAGCAAAGGTAGAAGAAGAGAAGAAGGCATTGCAGGCCAAGTTAGAAGAGACGGTTCTAGAGAAGGAAATGCTAGAGGAAGAAAATGTTATTAAGATGATGGTTGTGGAGGAAAGTGTTAAGCGATTCAAGAATGAAGAGCAAGACAAGATAGAGGCCCAGGGATTTCTGAAAAGAGCCAGAGAAGAACTCCAGAGGTACAAACAGAAAGCAAGGAAGGCGCTTGAGGAGGCCCAAGAGTGGAAGACACTAGCCCACCAGTCAGAGCAAGAATCACACCTGGTGAGGGAGTTGAAAGGTCAGCTGAGGAACCTCGAGAAGGAGAAAAATGCTTTTGAGGAGATCCTCAAGGAATATCAGCAAGCCTTGAGTTTTGAAAGAGAAATATTTGGTGAATTAAAAGGTAACCTTCGCAGTCTGGAGGAGGCCTACAGGCAGGTTCGAGTTGAGAGTCAGTATTGGGAAGAGCGCTTCCTAGAATTGATAGGGAAAATTGAGGAGCAAGAGATCATTAAGGAGCTTAGAGAGGAGATCCAGATGTGGAAGGGTAAATTCTCAAAGTTATCCGAGTTGGCTAGTCAAGCTATGGCAGGAGTTCCCAGAAATCTAAGGGCAGCCGAGGCCGAAATGTGTTTCTTCAACACCCCTCCAGAGGTGTACAAGTTTGTGAAGTATTGCCGGGCATTGGTCATGGAGTTCAAGGAACAATCTCAGGGAGCAAGAGTCAACAAGAAGAGGAAGAGAGCCGAGGAGTTTAAAGCCATTTGTAATTGAGTTGATTAGATGTACTTCTTTATCCAAAACATTTACTCCGAATATTGTATTCTGAAATATTGTACTCCTTTACTTTATTTCGTTATGAATATGGTACCACCTTTTCCCTTGGCAAAAGTCGTTGAAGCTCTTTGTCCTTGATGAATGAAGTGTTTGGTTTGCTACTTTGATTCCTCGTTCATTTGACTTTCTAAAAAAAAAAAAAGATAAAAAAAAGAGAAAAAAGAAGAATAATAAATAAAAAAATAATAATAAAAGGAAGGGAAGGAAAGTTGACGCGCCTAAGACAAGATGAGGCATTACGTGGTTCTTGACGTCGAGCAAACATTATGTATACATTCATGCATTCATTCATGCATTTTTCTTTTTCGCTTTTATGTAATAAAAGTCTAAATAAACGAGAAAAGGCAAGTCAAAAGTGCGACAACATCGGTATTGGACACGCTCACGGGCGGAGGATGGCAATCTTAGCGGATATCGATCCACCTCACCAAAGAAGAGAGAGATCGAATCCTCCTATTCCGGACTCAGCAAATGGAAGTGGAGCAAACCCGACCCACACGGTACAGAATCAGAACCAGTCAGCTCCTGGTAGCTCCAGTCAATCAGAGTGATCCTGAAATGAGGAATGAGATGAATGCTTTAAAAGCGCAGATGAGCGAGGTGATGAGGCTTTTGTTGTCCTTGAAAGATGGGAATGACTTTCATCGCCCAGTGGCCCACTTATGGCCTTCCTTTGGGATACACTCCCCCAAGTCAAGAAGCAAATCAGGAGGCTGGTCTTGTGTCGACAGTCGAGAATGTGCAGCCAACGTCTGTTGGACCAGAAGGAGTAACTGCTGAACCCCGGGTTCAAGTTCCCCATCCAATTGTTATACCTCAGTCCACTCCTCAGAATCTCACTACACCGCCAGCTGTTTTTCCGCAGACTCAGGGCTTCGTGTCTGGCAACTCTACTTATCCCCAGGTTCAATACTCAAGGCTGCCACCGCAATATGTTGTAAGCAATTCTCCCCCGGGTTATTCTGCTGAGCACCAACAGACCAAGGAACAGTTCCAAATGTTAGAAGAAAGGTTAAGGATGGTTGAAGGTTTTGGCTTCAGAGCTAAAGAGGCCAGAGATTTGTGCCTTATCCCCGATGTGGTGCTGCCCCCAAAGTTCAAGGTCCCCGACTTTGACAAATATAGAGGTGCTACTTGCCCAAAGAGTCATTTGACGATGTACTGCAGGAAAATGTCTACATACTCCCGTGATGACAAACTGTTAATCCATTGCTTCCAAGACAAACCTAGTCGGGCATCTCTTAATTGGTACATGAAGTTAGAGCCATCCCAAATTATTCTTTGGAAGGATTTGGCGGATGCTTTTCTCAAACAAGATATCAATACAATGCGAGATATGGCGCGGATCGGACACATTGCGCAGAACATGAGTAAGAAAGACAAATGAATCATTCAAGAGGTATGCCCAGAGATGGAGGGCTTTGGCTGCGCAAGTTACACCCCCTTTGCTGGACAAAGAGTTGGTTTCTATGTTCATGGAAACCTTGCCGTCGTTGTATTATGACCGCCTGATCAGTAGTGTCTCGTCCAACTTTTCAGATTTGGTGATTGTGGGAGAGAGGTTGGAAAGCGGATTGAGAAGTGGAAAGATTACACAAGGATTCACCAGTAATGCAAACCCCCAAAAAAAGTCATTCTCTGGCTTTCCCAAAAAGAAGGAAGGAGAAACCAATGCCATCACCATCAACCCACCATATCAGCCACCTAATATTCCAGTCCCCACTCCCGCACAAACAGCCCGTCCATTCCAAAACAACAGTCAAAGCAACTACCAAAAGACCTACCAAAACAGAACAACCTTTGACCCAATCCCCATGTCCTACACAGACCTTTTTAACTACCTCGTCACCAACAAGCTCATCAGCACAAGGCCCATGAAACCTGTCCAACCACCTTACTTCAAGGGGTACAATCCCAATAGCACCTGTGCTTTCCATGAAGGAGCAGTGGGGCATGTTGTGGAAGACTGCAGAGCCTTCAAGATAGTGGTACAAGATTTGATAGATGCAAAAGGCATAACTTTCAAGCAAGAGGATCCAAATGTTACCACTAACCCATTGCCGGGTCACCAGAGACCAGCTACCAACGCTATAGAAAGTTCTGGTGGGCGATTGATAAAGAAAGTGCACGAGATCAAGACTCCTCTAAGTGTCGTTTACGCTGAGTTATGTCGGGCTGAGGTTGTTAAAAAAGGGTGTTGCCATGAAAAAGGGTGTGCTGACTCTTTATGTGAGGGAGGTTTTGAAAGCTTCACAATGATCCTGCAGGACTTAATGGATGGATATATGGTCCAGGTAGGAACTCATGGTATGGAAGATGAAGTGTTGACTCTATATTCGATTTCGGTAGAGAGACCAAAAGCCGATTGAAATTCTCGCACAAATCTAATCCAAGAATGGTTCAAGTCGATGCTCGACCAAAGAATCATTAAAGACCAGTTCCTTTCTCATGCAAAGAAGAAACCATTAAGGACATAACAAAGAGTGCCTACAAAGGAAGGATGTTGGGATACTCTAGGAGAGCCCAAAGTGGAAAGTTTGATTACTTGGTCGATATGATGCTCTGCGAGCGCTCAAATCCGAATAGAAGATATCCAACCTACGGTGGTGGGATGAAGAAGATGAGCAAAGACAACCAAGTAGTTGTCCCCATGGCAAAGGAAGGATGTTGGGATACTCTAGGAGAGCCTAGTGGAAAGTTTGATTACTTAGTCGGTATGATGCTCCTCGTGCGCGCCAAATCCGAATAGAAGACATCCAAATTACGCGGATGGGGTGAGGAAGATGAACAATACAACCAGATAGCATTATCGTCGAGGAAGAGTTAGTGAAGAAGAAGAGGGTCGAGATATGGTTTGTCGCAGTTGTTGCGGGAGAAGAAGTTCGCAACCGGAAGATCGCCGATTTCCACTGTTGTTTTCATTTCAAAGTAATGATTTTTGTAATGCAAATCCTTTGGCTCTGCCAAGGCCTTAGGACATTTTCATAAGGGCATGCATGTTTTCTTTTAAAATACCATCTATCAATAAAATGTAGTTTTGAATTCTTAAATGAATAAAAATTTCTTTTTGTGTCTTCATTTTGTGTCTCTATTTTTGCTTGTTCATTGCTTTTCTATTCCCGCAAATGCAGGATCTAAAATGAATGTCTCTGAAATAATAGTGCCAATGGGTCATATGTTAATTTTGATTACCCCGTTAATCAAGTTGAGGAGGATGTTGAGGATGACCGAGACTCCTCCGTAATTGATGAGAATGGTTGAGCAAGAAGAAAAGGTTATTCTACCATGTGAGGAAACTGTTGAGACCGGCCAATTTAGGCACGCAGGTGAAAAGAAAGAAGTCAAGGTTGGCACTTCAATGAAAAAGGGGGAATATGAGAAGTTGGTCCAACTCCCGCGTGATTATGTTGACGTCTTTGCATGGTCGCATGCGAGGATATGCCCTGATTAGATACTCGATATAGTGGTGCACAAGTTGCCGCTTAAACTCAATGTCCTCCTGTTAAATGAGGTTAAGGAGGATGAAGCTCGAGATGTCTTTAAAGATCGAGAGATGAAGTGAAGAAACAGGTTTGACGCCTTCTTCCTAGCCGTAGCTAAATACCCACAGTGGGTTGCTAACATTGTGCGCATCCAAAAAGGATGGAAAAGTTAGAATGTGCGTTGATTACGAGAGATCCGAATCGGGCCAGTCCTAAAGATGACTTTCCCTTGCCTCATATTGATGTCCTAGTAGATAGCACATCACAACACTCCCTTTTCTCCTTCATGGACGGGTATTCGGGTTATAATCAGATTAAAATGGCTCCTGAGGATATGGAGAAGACGACTTTCACGACCGCTTTGGGGGACGTTCGCATTACAAAGTCATGCCTTCGGTTTGAAGAACGCCGGTGCCACCTATCAAAGGGCTACGGTCACATTGTTTCATGACATGATGCACAAAGAAATAGAGGTCTATGTGGATGATATGATTGCAAAGTCCAAAACTGATGAGGAACGTATTGTTAACTTGCAGAAGCTCTTTGAGCGGTTGAGAAAATTCAAGCTCAGGTTAAACCCGGCCAAGTGCACTTTCGGGGTAAGGTCAGGAAAACTATTGGGGTTTATCATCAGTCAAAAGGGGATAGAGGTGGACCCGCACAAAGTACGCGCAATTCTCGAAATGCTCGCTCCTAGAACAGAGAAAAGAAGTTCGGGTTTTCTTGGAAGATTGAATTATATTTCCGTGTTTATCTTCCGCTTAATCGCCACATGTGAGCCGATTTTTCAAACTGCATTGCAAGAATCAAGAGACTAAGTGGAATGATGATTGCCAAGAAGCTTTTGAGAAAATTAAGAAATACTTGCGAATCCACCTATTTTAATGCCTCCATTGCATGGCGGACCTTTGATCCTCAGTGTTCGATCGTGTTAGAAAATTCGATGGGTTGTGTGCTAGGCAACATGATGAAACCGGCAAGAAAGAGCATGCAATTTATTATCCGAGCAAGAAGTTCACCGATCGTGAGACAAGATACTCATTACTAGAAAAGACTTGTTGTGCCTTGGTTTGGGCCGCTCACCGCTTTAAGGCGGTACATGTTAAGTCATACCATTTGGTTAGTGTCAAAGATGGATCCTATCAAGTATATCTTCGAGAAGCTCGCTCACAGGAAGAATCGCCAGTGGCGAATGCGGTTGTCGAATATGATCTTCTTTATGTCACTCAAAAGGCCATAAAGGTAGTGCGTTGGCGAATACACACGCGATCGACCTATTGAAGATTATCACCAATGCAAGCAGTGATTTCCACGATGAGGACATTATGGCTCTGTTTGAAGAAGGAAAGTCCCCGAGAGAATGAAAGATGGAGAGTAGTGTTCGACTGCTTCCAACAGATTATGGGCACGAGTTGGGGCGTTGTTGATTTCCCACGACAATCGTTTCATACCAGTCACCACTAGACTAACTTTCTATGTCACAAACAATATTGCAGAGTACGAGGCATGTATTCGGGTATTCAGGCAGTTCTAGATTGGAAAGTCAAAAGACTAGATGTGTACGGAGACTCAGCTCTAGTCATTCATCAAATGAACGGAGATTGGGAGGCCAGAGATCCCGAGTTGATACTCTATAGGGATTATATCCGAGGATTGGTTGAACCGCTTGAAGAAATCACATTTCAAAGATCGCGCTCGCAGAGAATCACCGGCCGATGCACTAGCTACTTTGTCTTCAATGTTTAATGTCACCGTGATAAGAACTTGACCTGCATCGTAATTCAAAGATCGAAGTTTGCCAAAGACATTATCACCACTCCTGCACAAAGAATTGAAGATGAAGAAGATGATAAGCCTTGGTATCATGACATCGCCAGCACATCCTAATGCAGAGTATCCTCCAGGGGCATCAGAAAATGATAAAAGAACACTTAGAAGGTTGTCGATGAGTTTCCTTTTGAACGGTGAAGTGCTCTACAAAAGGAACCATGATAAAGTACTCCTTAGGTGTGTGGTAAAGGAGGAGGCAGAAAGGATCATGAGGGAGGTGCATGAAGGCACATTCGGGACTCATTCCAAAGGGGCATACTATGGCAAGAAAGATATTAAGGGCTGGCTATTACTGGTTGCAGATGGAAGGTGACTGCTACAGTTTTGTGAGAAAGTGCCACAAATGTCAGATTTATGCTGATCATATTCATGTTCCACCGGCTTCGTTAAATGTCTTGACCGCATCTTGGCCATTTTCAATGTGGGGCATGGATGTCATTGGTCCCATAGAGCCCAAGGCGTCAAACAGGCACCGCTTCATCCTAGTTGCAATTGATTACTTCACTAAATGGGTTGAAGCCGCCTCATATCCCAAAGATAACTAGTTCCGTGGTTGCCAAGTTTGTAAAGAAAGACTCGTGTGTCGCTATGGTCTCCCGTATAAAATCATCACAGATAAATGGTAGCAATCTGAATAGTAAAATGATGAAAGAGTTGTGCCACGAGTTTAAGATTAAGCATCACAATTCTCTCCTACCATCCAAAGATGAATGGAGCAGATTGAAGCGGCCAACAAGAATATCAAGAGAATTGTGCGTAAAATGGTAGTGACCTACAAGGACTAGCACGAAATGCTTCCCTTTGCTTTGCACGGTATCGTGATTGATGCGCACTTCGACGGGCAACCCCTTTCTCTCTAGTGTATGGGTCGAAGCGCTTCTTCCTATTGAGGTTGAGATAGCATCTCTCCGAGTGCTCATGGAAGCCAAGTTAGAAGAGGCTGAATGGGTTCAAACTCGTCTAGATCGGTTGAACCTCATTGAAGAGAAGAGAGTTGCAGCTACGTGTCATGGTCGGTTGTACCAAAGAAAGGATGAAAACAACATTTGACAAGAAAGTTCGTCACCGAGAATTCAAATTGTGGGAGACCTTGTGCTCAAAAAGATTCTCGCTTATTCAAAGTGACCCCGTGGGAAATGGACTCCTACCTATGACAGACCATATGTGGTAAAGAAAGCCTTTTACGGAGGAGCATTAATACTCACCAAATGGATGGTGAAGAACTTCGAAAACCCAGTCAATTCAGATTCACCAAGAAATATTATGCCCGAGAAAAATAAAAGAAAAAAGAGAAAGATGAGCCAAGCAAGAATTAGCTCGCTAGGTTGAAAACCCGAGAGGGCGGCCTAGGCAAAATTGAGCGACCCGGTGGGTTGAAAACCCAAAAGGGCAATCCAGGCAAAAATTAGGGTCAGAAAATTGGACATAAAAAGGAAAAAGAAAAGGGGCAAGCGGCACCTCCAAAAGCTTGGTTAAAAAGGTGATCAAAGTTGCAAGTATGAGTAGTTGGCATCAATGCTCCAGAGGCAAAGAATATTCATAAGATCTACTGCGTCCATTTCTTTTGTTTTTTTAGTTTCAGAAAAGTTTCCAATGTACTCCTTTCAGTCAGCGTGACATTCTGCATGTCTGAGTTCCATATGAATAAAAGTCCAAATTTTTCACTCTATCAGTTTGTTGTATTATCATTGCCTTCTTTTCATTTCTGCTTTAAAACTACGTTTTATGGTAGATGATAGATAAATCATGGAAATGTGCATAAGTTAGAGCATTAAGATCATTGCGAA
This sequence comes from Oxytropis ochrocephala, assembly GCA_020916435.1. Classification (NCBI taxonomy): domain Eukaryota; kingdom Viridiplantae; phylum Streptophyta; class Magnoliopsida; order Fabales; family Fabaceae; genus Oxytropis; species Oxytropis ochrocephala. Next base: position 30,644,442 of record CM037094.1, on the reverse strand, counting down.
ATTTTTGAAAATAACAGCAAAAAGAGACGATCCTTCAGTCAAGTAAACTCGCAGAAATCAAATAAGAAGCGATTGCGTTAGAACAAGAGGACGGCTCGGCTCTCGAATCGTTATCATAGATGGTTGTGGTGTCCCATGATACAAATTCTGAGTTGGTTGGGCCAGCAAAAGAAAAGCCAAAAGAGAAAAAGAGCAAAAATATATATTAAAAAAAAAAAAAAACAAAAGACAATGAACAAACAAAGTCATGCATTGCATCCATCAAGCATAAAATCATGCACTCATCAGTCATACACTATGAAGTAAATTTAGGCATTTGCATTACACCATAAGGAAAAGAAAAAGAAAATAGCAATCATGGCATTTGCATTGCATGCGTTTGTTTATCTTACTTGCAGGTACAAGGATGGATAGGTACTTCGGTGTTAATGTTCGACTCCAGGTTCCAGAAGGAACTCCATCAGTGGAGAGATCAGAAAGAAAGAAAGAGAAAAGAGAAAAAGAAAAGAGAGCGCCTAGGCGCGCAAAAGAGGAAAAGAGAGCGCCTAGGCGCGCAAAAGAGGAAAAGAGAGCGCCCAAGCGCGCAAAAGAGGAAAAGAGAGCGCCCAAGTGTGCAAAGGAGAGGTCTCACATCGTATACGAGCAACGCGATGGACCGCAGCCCCATGCGAGGCGCACCAGCCATATATCCCCTCCTTGTTGATCACATGTCCTAAAAACTGAACTTCTTCCAACGAGAACTCACATTTTGAAAACTTTGCATAAAGTTTTCGGTCTTTCACGATCTGCAAAAATTTTCTTTGATGTTCTTTATGTATTTCATTACTAGAAGAATAAAGGATAATATCATCTATGAACACCACAACAAACTGATCAAGGTAAGGTCTAAAGATCATATTCATGTAATCCATAAACACAGTCGGCGCATTAGTCACATCAAAAGGCATAATCAAATACTCATAATGGCCATGACTGGATCTAAAAGCTGTTTTTGGAATATCTTTCTTATTTACTCTAATCCATTGATAACCAGATCTCAAATCAATCTATGAAAAGATTGAAGCTCCTTTCAATTGGTCCATCAGATAATCTATTATTGGAAAATGGTATTTATTCTTAGTGATAACTATATTTCAATTTCCTATAATCTTTTAAATTCTTATTTGAACCAAACACTTCATGGTCTTACACTAGGTTGGCTTTTCATTTTGGTTAATTCTACTAAGATCATCCTATAAGATGCTACAAATATAGGCCAACTTCTTTAAACCTATGGTGAATCCATCTTTCCCTCAGTGTGGTAGTCCAGTACAAAATAACATCTAGGTAATCAGTAGATGTAGGATTTCAAACCGCAGTATATAGCGTTGGTATGTTATTGGAAATAGAATCTATTAGTTGATGTTGGAATTCAAACATGGGCATCACAAATAATCCACACTTCTATGAATATATATAGAAAAATGTATAACTTCTGAATCAAACAACAAAGATAGGAGACTATCTAAAACTACCCACATACCTTGCACTAGATCTACTGATGCTACTACACTTAATGCTCAATATCCAAGAGGATATATAGTACTTAGCCATATGAGTTGTGCACATGACAGTGAAAGTACAAACTTTTACCCTTGTGGTGTGAGTAAACTTCTAGTCATGCGAGTTTCTTTACAATGACAACAATCCATCTGTCTCTCGTATATTGGGACAATCTCTCGCTAGGTGGCCTGCATAACCACACTAATAACATAACCCTACAATCTTCTCGAGGACAAATCCTAGCCAAATGGATTCCCCAATAATAATAATAGCATCTCAAGACTAATCGCTTACCACCACCTTCTACTCTAGTGATAGTAGGGGTGATGTGCCGGTCTAGTTTAAGGTCCACTCTACTCGAGATTTCCTATCGTAAATCATAATTCACCTTGAAAAAATAATGGTTCAACAGTGATAAGACATAAGAAAAATCACATAATGGGGATATATCTTATGAATGACACAAACAAAGAATAGCCCACTTAAAGGCTCACTTAGACACTCTACCCATTGCTATACATGGTTACCATCCGATGTGGATCTAACTCGCCTCAACAATATGACCCTAACTCACAGTTCGACCTGAATCGAACTGCTCTGATACTACTAAATGAGACGACCCTCCTCATCATCATAGTAACCCTTTACGCTTAGTTTCTTAATCTCAAAAATTGTTAAATTTAAAACTTGACCTAAGCATATAACTTAACATGCATCAAGTAGATACAGACATAATTTTAGAGTTTTAAAAAATATGTGGAAATTCAAAAGACACTAAAACACATATCAGAGTATTAGAAAACAGCGGAACATAAAATAAGCCAGTTAAATAAATACTATAATGAGACTCAAAAGACTGACACACTGGCTAAACAAAACCCAGGTTCTCTAATTGAGACACCTAAGTTCGCCATCACATTGCACTGGTATCCTTGGTGCCTTCAACATCCATATATAGCTGATCCCTTCGCTACAAGTGTCTCCTCGACTGGATCTAAACGATACAATAAATATACAAAAGAAAAACACACAGGGCTACTATACATGCATGTACAAGTCACAAAAATGGGACAATAAGGTAAAGTTCAATATAATAATATCACAAGCACATCAAATCAAATTATTTCTTATCTTCTGTTCTTTAATAGTGTCTTATTTTCCAGACTCTATCTATGAGTATGTGTAATTACTATATGTTGACTCTAGCCATACCCTGATACCAGTGGCGTCCCTACTATACTTCGCAGACGCCACTAGACTGTCACAATGGAGTCCGAGTGTCTTAAGTCATTCCCTGCCTACAATTGATTAGAGTAATCTAAACCTAACATTAGCCTATCCGGCTGATAAGTATAGTTATGTCCTACTAAGGACCAGGCCCGATAGTTGACCTCGTGTGTGCCATACCACACGACAATGGACTTACAAGAGACAAGCAAGGTATATGTCTCTCATTCATTATGACACTTTATATTAATCCATAAGTCTGTGAATATTTTTATCTGATCAGTACATTGTACTATCATCACTTCATAATTAAAAGCTCTTTCTACTTCACTTTGTTTCTTTTATTTTAATGTTTTATATATATCACACTAAATTCATTATGCATATCTTAAGTTTATTTTCTTCATAATTTGAGTCTTGTCATATTATAAAAAATCATTCTTTCAGTATTGATAAATAAATAAGGCATTTAAGTTGTTCTGACCTGGGTTGCAAACCCCATCGAGCATTTTGGCCTGAACCATTATCCAGTAGGAGACTCGGGCCAATAAGCCAGTCCAACAGCGAGTCACCTAAACCACACATCATAGAGGACCGACGACCCAGATTCACTGCGTAGATCCGATGGCTTGCACCGAGCGCCCTCGTCTATAAAAAGAGCACCCAGCCTCCATTTCCAGGTACGTCCTCATTCTTGCACATTCCGCCTATTCTCTCACTAACTTAGGCATCAAAGTGTTTGCAGATACAACCCCCCGACGCGGGACGCAGATCTGCTCGGACGACCGAAGACATCTCTCCTGTTTCGACATCAACTAGTGAGTCCAAAGAAGCGGAACAACTAGCTCCTCGGACGAGGTAATCCTAAAGTTCAGGATCGAAATTTGGCGACCACAGTGGGAGTGTTTCAACACATTCTCACTTGGACCGCTTCCACGGGTGCGCCAAAGATGAAACTAGGCGGAGTATGCCCATTTCCGTCCAGCATGTCGAGGCGCGCCATTAAACGTAAATGGCGCGAGATTTCCCAGATGGCGGTGTTTCCTCGAGGGGCTCTCCCACCAAGGAGACCATTGTGCTTCTCCGAAGAAGATTATCTACTCGGGGAACCCAACAAGTACATCCCCTTGATCATCTCGGCCTCGATCTCCGAAGTGGAAATAGAGCGAATCCTGGTCGATCAATGGAGTACAACAGACATTATGTTCCAAGAACTTCTCCCCGCATTCGGACTCTCACCCAAGGGTTTAATTCCCTACTTGGGTCCCGGCCCTACCGTCCTCGGCGAAAGGATCCCTAAACCATTGGGATACTTCAAGATGTTCGTCACCTACGGGGAAAAAAGGCTAGCCCGAGCGATAAAAACTCTCTTCGTGGTGGTTCCCATGATCTCCCCGTACCGATGCATTGTCGGGAGGCCGACATTGGCAAAGCTAGGAGCTGTAGCCTCCGCGGTCCACCTCAAGCTGAAGTTTCATTCTCTCGATGGAGATGTAGTAACAATGCCAGCCGACTTGAATGCAGCCAAACAATGCCATCTGCTCACATTCCTTGGGGCTCGACCTAGACCACTCGAGCTGCCAAATCCTCAGCACATGGCCCTTGAAGTAAACCTCGCTGAAGTGGACGCGCGTTACGACCTTGACAGCCTCGAGGAAGAGTCTGACGATGAGTTGGCCCGAGAACTTAAGAAGAAGAACAAACGCCCAGAACCACAAGGCACATTCATCGAAATTCAACTCGAGAGTGATCCGAGCAAGACTGTCAAGATAGGGGCCGACCTCAGCCCTGAAGTAAAAGAAGCCTTAATCGCCTGCCTCAAGCGCAATGCTGATTTGTTCGCGTGGTCCGCCTCAGAGATGCCCGGTATCCCACTCGAAGTAGCTTGCCACCACCTGGCGGTTAACCCGAGCGCTAAGTCGTAGCCCAACGCCGACGGGGTTCAAAGCGAAGAAAAGCGCGAAGCGACATCAAAGGTCGCGTGGGCGATCTCATCGCAATTGGATTTATTAAGGAAGTCAAGTACACAACCTGGCTGCCAAACGTCGTCCTGGTGAAAAAGGCCAATGGAAAATGGAGAATGTGTGTCGACTACACCGATCTTAACAGGGCCTGTCCCAAAGACGTTTGTCCTGTGCCGAGTATCGACAAATTGGTGGATAACGCTTCAGGGTTCCAACTGCTTTCCTTCCTTGATGCGTTCTCCGGCTACAATCAGATAGCAATGAATCCGGCCGATTGACCGATTGGGGAAATTACTGCTATAGGGTAACGCCTTTCGGTCTCAAAAACGCCGGCGCCACCCATCAACGCACGATGAACAAGGTCTTCTGAAACCAGATCAGGCGCGTTGTAGAGGTCTACCTGGACGACATGATTGTCAAAAGAAAAGTCAACGATGCTCATATTGCCGACCTTGAGGAGATCTTCGCCAAGGCGAGAAAGAACAGCCTCTGTTTCAATCCCGGTGTGTACTTTCGGGTCGTCCGAAGTTCCTCGGATTCGCGCCAGATGCAGCGGGAATCTAGGCCAATCCGACAAGTGTTGGGCCGTGGATCGGTATCGCCCACCAACGACCAAGAATGTGGTGCGGAACCGAGCGAGATTGATCGCACTCTGTCGAGTTCGTCTCGAAGGCCGCAAATGATGCCTTCCATTCTTCAAAATCCTTAAAAGGGAGTGGAGTTCCAAAGGACATCGGATCGCGAAAATACCCTTCTGCGATCTCAAAAGATCCTATCCGAGCCCTCGATCATCGATGAAACCCGAGGAAGGGGAAGTAATATACCTCTACCTCATGGTGGCCGAGGATACGGTCAGTGCAGTCTTAATCAGCGAAACCGAAGACGGATAGAGATCCGTGTACTTCGTGAGCAAGGTCTTACAGTGGCCGACTCTCGATCGAGAGAAAGAAAAGGTCGCCCTCGCATTGGTAATTGCCGCCAGGAGATTGAGGCCCTACTTCGTCGCACACCAGATAGTGGTACGAACTGACCAACCCATTCGCCAGCTGCTACGTCGCCCCGACTTGGCAGGGAGGATGATTAAATGGGCAGTCAAACTATCCGAATTCGGCATAAAGTACGAAGCTCGGACTTCACTTAAGGCCCAAGTCCTGGCAGACTTCATAGCGGAAATGACACCCATTCCACAACACTCGAATTTACGGTGGACCCTCCACGTCGATGGTTCCTCCAATTTGAAGGGGAGTGGAGCCCTTCGACCCTTGAACCGCAGTAGCAATCCTGAAGAGAGCGCCTCTTTCAAAGTAATAGATGGCAAGCTTTTCCGACGGGGTTTCTCCTCCCCATTGTTGAGATGCGTAGAAGGAGAGGAAGCCGAGTACGTACTCAAAGAAACTCACGAAGGGATCTGCGACAGCATCTGGGGGCCCGAGCGCTATCTAAGAAGGCCTCTCGCCGGGATACTTCGGCCCACCATGGTCAAAGATTCGTTCGACTTGGCCAAAAAATTTGACGTCTACCAGAGATATGCCGATGTTCATAACGCTCCCTCGGCAGACTTGACGTCCCTGTCGGTCCCATGGCCATTCACACAGTTGAGGATCGACCTGCTCGGTCCATTTCCCGAAGCCAAAGGGGGAGTAAAGTTCCTCATTGTTGCCATCGATTACTTACTAACTAGATTGAAGCCGAGCCCCTAGCCTAGATAATCGTCAAAAAGAATATCCTGGCAAAGTTGGCATCCCGACCACTGGTGTGAGGAAAGCATGTGCAAGTATACACAGTCCTTAACAAGTAATATAGTGTAAAGAACAGGTCAAACCCACAGGGATTGATGAACTCTCTTTTAAATTCAATACAAAGTAATATAGTGTAAAAGTAACCAAATAACAATTTATAGTGGAGTTGATGTGATCACAACTAAGTTAGATAAGAAAGTAAAGTAAAGTATAAGTGTTTATAATGCAAATGATAAAAGCTAGTTGGAATGTTTTTACCAAGTAATTTACCTTTAAGTGTTTAATGCAGTATGTGATGCAGTTGCACTGAATGTTGTTGCATTAGCTATGTGCCTTTCAGTCACTTTCTTCAAAGTTTCATTACAAGCTTCCTAGGTCTTCTTTGAATGATTTAACACGAGATCACTCTTGCATCTTAAGTACCCACAGATTCACCCTATGGACTATACTATCCTATGTCTAGGTCTTAGCATGGTTTTCACAAAGTTTCCTTTATGTAAAACACTTATCCATATTATTTCTTGAGTTCTTAATTGTAATTCATGTCCGCTCTTACAAATCTACTTATCTAAGTGATCAATCTTAAAATAAGTGTTGAAAGTATTATTAAACAAGAACTAAAGTGCAAACATCACATACATGCATCATACTTACTTAAAAGCTCATTAAATGATTAGAACATTCCAACTAAGAGAGATTTAGCTCAACATAGACATTGCAAGGCAAATATAAACTGAATAGAACATGTTTATATAATTGAAATCACAAAAGAGAGACAACAAGAGAGAAATTACACGAGTTGAAGCTCTTTGTATGAAGGCTCCTAGTAATGCACTAGCTTTACTCCTTAGCACGATGTAAACACTATGAAATCGAAGTAAGGAGGATTTGTTAATTCCTTCCTTTCCCTCTTACAAAATAGAAACTAACTATATATATTGAAATTTTAATCTAACTTATGGATTGTGATATATTTCAAAATAAAGATGTGAGGTCCTTTTATAGTCTTCATGAGAGGTGCTTCCTTCCTTCATGTTGAAGTAATCTTGCGAGGATTGAGCTGTAGTTACTTTTCAGAGGTTGTTCCCCAAGTTGAGATCTTTGATCAAGTTTATAGGGCACTAAAGGCGCATGGCCCGACGAACTTCCCCACATCCTATGGGCTTACCATACCACTCCACATTCAACCACAGGCGAAACCCCATTCAGACTCACCTACGGCACCGAAGTTGTCATTCCAGTTGAACTCGGAGAGTCAACCTGAAGAACCCTCTATCCCCTCACTAGGGAGGAAAACGACAGGGCTATCAGAGAGGAATTAGACACTGTCCAGAAAATCAGAGAACAGGCAATACTGGCAGAAGCTATCGTCAAAGCCCAAGTAGCGCGGCGGTAAAATCAGCACGTCATCCCCCGGGAGTTCGACATCGGTGACCTGGTTCTTAGAAGGGCCGATGTCGAAAATAAGAATGCTCAGGATGGGAAACTGGCGCCTAACTGGGAAGGCCCATACCGAATCACATCAAAAACTAGCAAAGGTGCCTACCAGCTGGAAATGCTCTCCAAAGAACAAATTCAAAGAACCTGGAATGCCGCCAAGCTGAGAATCTACTACAGCTAGTTGTAGAAAGCAATGATTGTACAAAACGAATTTACTGATTCAATAAACCATTCTTTTAAACAAAAGCGATACATTTCTCCTGTCTGCTTTTCAGGACCAATTGCGCCCCCTCTCCCCTGATTTTGACACCAAGTGCCACTCGGCGATGATGGGACGGATGGCGAGGTGACACGAGGATGCCCTCCGCGATCCCGGATTCTTACATCCCATCGCGGGGCGCAGGCGAGGCCCACAGCGACTCAGGTCCTCAACGACCCAAAAACGCTTCTCGTCGTCGGCCACTCTTGACTCGCCGAGAATATCCGAGACGAGTGACTGGCGGCACGAACCAACCCCCCATTGGTTTACCCTCGCGAGCACACCAACAGCCGGGGGAAGAAGTCCAAGGGCGATTTCGACCCGTGCTCTACTCGGCACAGCCTTCTCACGTACTGAGGACTCCGTGTCCAAATACACGCCCGAAGGAAGAAGCTCTCAGCGGCTTCGCCCCTCTCGATTCCGAGCTTGATTGCTCTGACGAGACCTCGATTTTGAGCTTAAGTGCTCTTTCGGGGGACAAATGGCTCCGAGCTTTAATGCTCAGTCAAGATTTACTTGACTTCGAGCTTAAATGCTCTGTCAAGCTTTTTCAGGTACGAGCCGTGCAACCTCCGCGAAGTCCTATTCGAATATCAACAAGCGCAACCTACCGAATCAAGAACTCGCGTTTTCCTACCTGCTAATCGACAAGCCGATGCCGCGCTCTTCGCTCGCTCGTCCCCGACTTGGGGGGCCACTGTTCCGACCTGGGTTGCAAACCCCATAGAGCATTTGGTCCTGGCCCATTATCCAGTAGGAGACTCGATCCCATAAGTCAGTCCAACGGCGAGGCGCCTAAGCCACGTGTAACACCCCAATTCTACCCATTCGTTTTATTAAACATCAGAGTGCAGAATTTACAACTAAGCATGCATTGGAGTATCACAATTCGACATTTTAAAATTCAAACAACGTATGATCAAATAGAACATTCAAAAGTCAATAACGTAGTTCTTCATTTAATGATAATGAGATACGTAGCACGTCATAAAATCTATCACTACGCAGCGGAATAAGGTAACTCTCATAATATCATCTCAACGTCTCCGGTAATACAATACAGAAAACCAACAATATAATAGAAACAACAGTCTATAATAAAACAGCTAATAACTAGTGTTCGTTTCCCCCAGGTGCTACGTATTAGAGCAAAACGACACAGACTCGATAGGTGAAGGAAGAGAAGTCCTTCACACGCATGTACCTACACGTTACCACATAGGGGTAACATTCAAACAGAAGGGGTGAGTCCAACAGTATAAAAGAAGGGATTGATAAGTAGTATGCTAGAAATTCAGACAGCTACATTTACCATAAAACAAACACAACAGGATACAACCAACAGTAAACATCAATCATAAGGAACCACATCACTCAACGACGACATCATGATATGGACAATGGATGAGATGCGACCCATACCGACTGGTAAATGCATGTGGTACCAATCAACGTGAATAGCCTTTGTGGCTTCATAATCAACGTAATAATGCATTTTGCCATGTATGAGACACCATGTACAACGCATCAGAAACAATCAACAACACAGTTCTACGTTATGCACAACAACATCATCAACATCATCATCTGGTCATTTGTTTTTGACCCAATAGCAACAACATCAAATTTTAGTCTTGGTTGACTCACAACAGCAACCTAAACAGTTTAGTCTTATGGTCTCACAACACAACATCAACAGTCTTGGTCTTATTTTCTCACAACAACATCAGCAATTATTTAGTCATTATTTGACACCACAAGACGTCACAACACCAGGCAGCACGGTATGGCGCCCCTCAGCAACACAATCAGCAACATAGACACACTTGGGCGCCAAACAACACCAAATTGGCGCCTGGCAGCAACCTGCGCCACTCTGGGCGCAACCCAGCACAACAATTGGCGCCTGGGGGCAACCTGCACCACACTAGGCGCCAAACAAAGATGCAAATCGGCTCCTCAGGCAACTGCGCCACTCTGGCGCCACATCGACAAAGAATTTGGCGCCTGCAGGGCAACTCGTGCCACATCAGGGCAACTCGCGCCACACCGCCGCACTTCGGAGCCCGACATTTTGGCGCCTGAGCAACCTGCGCCACCCTGGGCGCCAAACAGACAACAACATGGCGCCCAACAGCAACCTGGGTTGCGTCAAGGCGCCAAAACAGCAGCAACATGGCGCCCAACAGCAACATGCTGCCTATGGGCGCCAGACACAGTGACATATGGTTCCTAGTGGCGCCTAAAATGGATATTCCTTGATTTTTCAACAATTCTAACATCAAACAACCTTTGAATTCAGCAACACATTTCGTCACACAACAAGTGGGCATTCAATCAACATGTTGACATTTTGTCAAACACCTAGCATGCGTTCTAAACTTCATTTACTCATTCTATCAAACACCCTATGTGCAACGTTTTACCAACAATTCATTCAAGCCTTCAACACTCAAACGACACCAAAAACATACATATAATCATAATTCGATCAAACATAAAGTCAAACAGGTTATAGACATGGTAGGTCCTAATTCCCACATACAATCCATCATGCATCCCCTTATACAATTTAACCCACCCTTACCTTAACAATTTCCGAAGATGAGAACTCCTTCCACGAAACACCAAAAACGCAGCAACGATGGTCTTCTCTCCCTCAATTCGCGATCCATTCTTCTCTCTTCTCACGGTGCGCGCTCCCTTTCTTTCTTCTCCCTTCTTTTTTTTCTTCTTTTGTTTCTAATTGAATGAGACACTAAACCTAACTTTAAGTAATTGGGCTCTAGTGTCTCGGGCCCCTTTTACACCTCCTTCATTTACTTCCACTACTCCCTAACATAATAAAATACATATTATCAACTTTAATATGATTAACCCACGAAATACTTAAATAATTAATTAAATTATTTTTGGGGCGTTACAACACTCCCCCACTTAGAATATTTCGTCCTCGAAATTGTTACCTGATTCGAACAGCTCGGGGTAGGATTCCCGCATCTTGCTCTCCAATTCCCACGTCATGCTTTCCCCAATAGCTCCCAACCAAACTACTTTCACCAAGTTTATCTCCTTACCCCTTAAAGTTTTCACCTCACGATCTTCAATTGCATCAGGCATTGTCTCCACAAAGAGATTATCCTCACTCGCACATCGTCCATGTGAATCACATGGGATGGGTGTGGGACATACTTCCGAAGTTGCGACACGTGAAACACGTCATGCAAGTTCGAAAGGTTAGGCGGCAAGGCCACCCTATAAGCAACATTTCCAACCCTCTCCGAAATCTGATACGAACCAATGAAACGAGGAGTGAGCTTCTTTGACTTCAAGACACGACCAACACCGGTCACCGGAGTGACCCTCAAGAACACATGCTCCCCCGCTTGGAACTCTAAATCCTTTCTCCGCTTATCATGGTAACTCTTCTGTCGACTCTGCGACGCTTTCATCTTCTCACGAATCAACCTCACCTTCTCAGTTGTTTCGCGAACAATTTCCGGTCCAAGCACCTTACTCTCTCCAGATTCATACCAACACAACGGGGTTCTACACTTCCGACCATACAATGCTTCAAAAGGTGCCATCCCAATACTGGAATTCTAACTGTTGTTGTATGTGAACTCAATCAGTAGAAGGTAGGAATCCCACGAACCTCCCTGTTCCAAAACACAAGCCCTCAACAGATCCTCCAATGACTAAATAGTCCTCTCTGACTGACCATCCGTCTGAGGGTGATAAGCTGAACTCAACCTCAACTTCGATCCCAACTCTCCATGCAGAGTCTTCCAGAATTCTGAAATGAACCTTGGATCTCTATCCGAAACGATACTCTTAGGAACACCGTGGAGCTTCACAATCTCTCGGATATAAATCTCCGCCAATCTAGATACTGGATACGTGATGTTAATAGGAACAAAATGAGACGACTTTGTTAACCTGTCAACAACCACCCAAATTGCATCATGCCCTTTCACTGTATTAGGCAAACCCGTCACAAAGTCCATGGAAATGCTGTCCCATTTCCACTCTGGAATGTCCAACGGTTGCATCAACCCTACTGGCTTCTGATGTTCAACCTTTGACTTCTGGAAAGTCAAACACGCATACACGAACTGTGCCACATCCCGCTTCATTCCCGGCCACCAAAACAACTTCTTCAAGTCTTGATATATTTTTGTAGCTCCCGGATGGATACTCAACTTACTTCTGTGGCTCTCCTCAAGAATTGTCTTCTTCATCTCTTCGTCATCAAGAAAACAAATTCTATCATGAAACCTCAACACACCTTGGGAATCCAACCTGAAGTCTCCGTCCTCAGATTGATCATTCCCAACCATCAAGTCTACTAGCTTAACGTCTGACTTCTGGGCCTCTCTGATACTATTCAGAAAGTCGTTATCAATCTTTAACATCCCTAACCTAACACTTTGAGGTGTTACTTCGCAGACCAAACTCATATCTCGGAACTGCTCAATCAACTCCAACTCCTTAATCATCATTGCCGACATATGCAAGGTCTTTCGACTTAAGGCATCAACCACGACATTAGCTTTGCCTGAGTGATAATTCAAGCAGAAATCATAATCCTTCAACAACTACAACCACCGTCGCTGCCTCATATTCAACTCCTTCTGATCAAACAGATACCTCAAACTCTTATGGTCACTGAATACCTCAAATCTAGAACCATAGAGATAGTGCCTCCAGATTTTCAACACAAAGACAATTGCAGCAAACTCTAAATCATGCGTAGGATAGTTCTTCTCATGGGTCCTCAACTGTCTAGACGCATAAGCGACTACCTTACCATTCTGCATAAGTACATCTCCTAAGACCATCTTGGAAGCATCACAATACACCACTAAAGATTCACCCGAATTGGGCAACGTCAAAACAGGAGACGTCGTCAATCGCCTCTTCAGTTCAGCGAAACTCTCTTCACATCGAGTGTAACACCCCAAAATAATTCAATTAATTAACTTAGTTGAGTTATTAAGGGTTTGCAACATTTTACTTTTAAGTCAAGTAATTCATTAAGTGAAGGTTAAGCATGTGTTGCATTTTAGGAAAATGTCTAAGTTAGGAAAGGGTGTGGGTAGAAGAAGCCCACGGCCTAGTAAGGCCAAGGCCTCATTTAAGTCCCTTAGGACATGTTAAATGGTTGCCTTCGTAGAGACCATTTCATTGTTCCAAAAATAGTCTAAGTTACCAAATTTAGAAAGTAGAGAGAAGTGAGACTTAGAGAGAAGGAAGAGAACCGGCGGGAGAAGGAAGAGAACCAAGAAGGGAAGAGTGAGTCAATCTTGAAGGATTCCTAGAAGTGCTAGTGAAGAGGGTGTGTCTACGGTTATAATCAGGTTAGGGGGCTCTTTTAATCCTTGTAATGTTTTGTGTTTGGTAGTATTTTGGTGTGAGTGGTTCTGATCACCTTGCATGTGTGTTTTATGTGTTGTTCATAACATGTTTTGCTGTGTTTTTGCTCTTTGTTGTGATTTGTGGTGAGGTACGATGGTGGATCGGTTGGGAAAGAGAGAGGAGTGTAACACTCTCTCTGTTCTGTGAGGTACGAAGAGAGCATTGCATGGTGAGACATCAGAGTATGAATCGGTGTAGTGTGAAGAAAATGAGTTTGCATGTAGAGTTAGGGAGAGGATCGGAGCCAATGGAGTGAGTATCCGAGTGTGCATGAGTGTGGTATGCTCGAAATGGGTTGCATGTTGGGTTTAAGTAAAGAAACAGAGTGAAAGAAGTAAAATGGGAGTTAAGCGCCTTATTACGCGCGTAAACCGAAGTGCCTTTCAGCTTAGAGTGAGAGAAACCGAGTTGAGGGAAGTCAACGCCTAGAGTGTCTTAGTGTTGAGGGTCTGTTGGTGAGTTTGAGGGAGAGTATGTGTCTAAACACCATTAGCGAGGGGTAGGGACGCATAAACCGAGGTGTAGGTGTTTCTCCTTAAGGTTACCGAGGTGTAGAGGGAGTGAACCGAGGTCCTCAGGCCGAGGTAGCGTCACCGAGGTGAAACGCCCAAATGCCTAAGTGTAGGTGAACTGAACCAGGGAATGCCGAGATGTGAATCCCCATGAGTTAGACGATTTTAGTGTAAGGGAGTGCGTAATTGTGAGTATGTCACCGAGGTGAGGGTTTGAGTGTAACATGCCGAGGTGCCAAAGCCGAGCTAGGTGCCGAGGTGATGTAGAATGCCGAGTTGGAGTAGTTATAGGGAGGTACACACATAGTGTGCCGAGGTGATGTTAGGCGCCAATGTTGCCTAGCACATTGTGGGACGCCACTGTGAGTGCTATTTTAGCACCAAGTGTGCCAAGTACGGGAGCGATTAAGTCCATTTTGGTCCTTAGGTGACATTTTGGTCCCTAAGTGTCGTTGCATGGGTCTCGGTGTGACAATTAGTCCACCATGGAGTGCCGAGGTGATTGAGAGGTCGGTTGTAGGTCCTAGGGTGATTCTACCGGTGTAGTAGGGTCGACCTTAGCACTGTGATGATGTCTAGATGGTGTGGACGTCAGTGTGAGCGACGGAGTAACGACGGAGTAGAACGACGGAGTAACGACGGAGTAGAACGACGGAGTAACGACGGTGTAAGCATTCACATGCGTTTTGTTTGATTGGTGTGTGATTGCATTTGTCATGAAGTCACATGTTCATGTGCATATTACGACGGAGGAGGTTTCGGCCTCGATGTGGTAGGACTTCGGTCTCCATATCAAATAATGACGGAGTTAATGACGGAGAGCCGATAGGCTAAATAACGACGGTGGAGGTACCTCATTGCATAATGCCCTGTGGTTGGGTTGCATACATGCATACATTTCATAATTTAATGTGTTTTTGAGCTGATTGATAATTGTTGTGGTTATTTGAACTATCGGTGAGTGGCTGTATTAGCTGAACCGAGGTGCTTTAGTGCTATCTCTAACCTTAAGCTTCTTCACATTATATTACTTGTGTTAAGTGACTCACACTAGCTGCTTTATGTTGCTTCTCATGTCGGCAACTTGCAGGTACACACGAGTGATGGTTGTGCCTAGCTCAAGTCGGTTGTGTCTGCTCTGTTCGTGTAACACTGGGTTGGGGCCGAGTAGATTTTAGTGCTTTTATGCCGAACTTGTGTATTTTCTGCTAGATAGTCTTTGGAACTAAAAACTATCACATTTTGTGTAACTTCTTTATTATGTATTATGACTTGATGTCTTACTGGCCGAGGTGCCTTATATGTCTTACTGGTCGAGGTGCCTTATATGTCTTACTGGCCGAGGTGCCTTATGTTATGGGCTTAGACCCTTTTGCCGATGTGATGTGCATGATTACATGCTTAGTATAATGTTGTGCAACTGTTTGAACTTAATTGAATTTCTGTTTTCCTTTTTAAATCATCAAATGTATCCCTCCTTTGAGTGGGATTTTGAAACTCTGATTTTAATTTAGTAGATCGAATTGATTAGATAAGGGGGTGTTACATTGTTGGTATCAGAGCATAAGTTCGGTCTTGTCCGACCAAGTATTGAGTCTATGTGTCTTAAGCCTCGAGTCTTAGGCTCGTTCTAAACCAGTTCTTGATTGTGTGATCAGTGAAGTAAGAATGGCTGGAAGAGCTGGAAGAAATGATGCTGCTATAATTGCTGCGTTGGAGCGATGGCAAATGCTATGGGAATCGACCTCGGAGAATGCCGATGATGCCGGAGCTCGTAGGCTCGCTACTTTCCGTAGGAGAATCCTCCTACCTTCAGGGAGAGTATGATCCTGATGGGGCTCTAGCATGGTTGAAAGAAATAGAGAGAATTTTCAGAGTGATGGATTGCACCGATGAGCAAAAAGTGAGGTTTGAGACTCATATGCTCGCTGAGGAAGCCGACGACTGGTGGCTTGGAGTTCTTCCAAGACTGAAGCTGCAGAGGAGGAGATCACATGGGAGAATTTTAAGAAAGAGTTCATGAGGAAGTACTACCTCAAGATGTGAGAGGAAAGAAAGAGATGGAATTCTTGGAGCTCAAACAAGGTAACATGACCGTGTCGGAGTATGCTGCCAAGTTTTCCGAAATGATAAAGTTTTACCCCCATTACACTGGACCAACTGCAGAGTTCTCCAAGTGTATCAAGTTTGAGAACGGTTTGAAGCCTGAGGTCAAGCAGGCAATTGGGTATCAAAGGATAAAGGTGTATTCCGAGTTGGTGGACAGTTGTAGAATTTATGAAGAAGATAGTGTGGCTACTAGCCGAGCTGGGAAATATAAGAAGACTTTTCAACCTCAGTACCGTTGGAAACCTTACGACCATTCCGGTGGTAGAGGAAGGGAATTCATTGGGAGAGGAAAGCCTAGTAGGGGAGCGCCCGCTATCTTGACTGTTACAAGTGTGGATTGCCTGGGCACAAGGCGAAGGAGTGCAAGGCTGAGGTGAAGTGTAACACCCCAAAGTAATTCAATTAGTTATTTAATTGGGTTACTTAAGGTTTACAACATTATTAATTAAGCTAAGTGATCAATGTAGAGTGTTTATTTTATTAGGAGGCGTTTAAGTAAATAGAGAAAGGTGAGATTAGAGGCCCATGAGTGATTAAGAGGCCCAATGTTCCTTGAAAGCCCATACGCATGGCTTAAAGAGAGTGACCGTAGGATGAGATATTCATTTCAAAGAAAATATCAAGAAAGGTAAAGGGGAAGTTAGAGAGGAAAAGGGTAGGTGGAATAGTGCTTCTAGAGAGAAAGAGGAGAATCGGGCGTGGAAGAGCCGGAATTGACTGGAAGAAGAGTCATTTTGCGTGAGTCGATCATTGTGTTGAAGTGTCGAGAGTGATCTTCTGCAACTAGTTGAGGTGTGGGGCTCTCTTTCACTTATAATTTTGAGTATATGATGAGTGTTGTGTGTGAATGGACTTAGAGTTGTTTCTCGAGTTGCGTTTTTGTTTTTAATGAATGTTTTAGTTGTGTTTACTTCACTTTAGTGAAGATTGTGATGGTTGTTGGTGAGTTGGTTGGGTGAGAAACCAAGGGGAGAAAAATGGGAACTGAGGATACTCTCAGTCCCGGTGAGTATTGTGGGAGTAAAGAGCGTTTTTAAGTTTAATCTTAGGGAGAAGTACCCAAAGGAAGGAAGAGGAAGGTTAGGCGCATGAGAGCGTAGAGAAACCGAGGGGTAGTTGCCTGAGTAGGCTAATCTGTGAAGAACTTAAGTGTCACAGCGTAGGTTGTAGGCTGGAAGAGGACGAGGTGAGTGGTGCAGCATAGACGATGGTGCGTAAGGGTAGTTAAGACCCAATGTGAGTGTCGACTTGTGGTTGCCGAGGTGTAGCATAGGTATACCGAGGTGATTACGGGAGTATGGAGTGTATTTACACACATGAGGGTAGTTGCTGAACTGAGGTTGCCGAGATGGTATGGCAACCGAGGTGAACGAATAGAGGCTTGTTCCTAAGTGAACTGAGATGGGTGATGTAGAGGTGAGGGAGGATAGCAATCCTAAGTGTAGTAACCAAGGTGAGGCACAAGGACGCCATTGAAAGTGAAGTGCGTACCCAAGTGTAAGTATAGCCGAGGTAATTAATGATGAGCCGAGGTAGTGTAAACCAGCTGAGTCATGATTGAGGTGGAATAGGTATGGTAGTTGTGGTATATGTGTAGATACCGAGATGATTTATGGTGCAGAATAGGTAAACCGAGGTGTATATGCCGAGTTGGGTGGTGTACGTACTTAGGTGGAGTTGCTATAAACTAGTACAGTCGAAATTAGGCTTATCCGAGATCAACATAGTCGAAGTCAGTATAGGCGAGACTAGTGTGGTCGAACTTAGGCGAGACTAAGTGGGGGAGAGTTGTAACACCCCGATTTTCGTGTGTCAGTTCTTTTAATATGTATTTGTTTTATGAACTATTTTATATTGATAAGATTAAACTATCATTATATATATATTTATTTATTTTATTTTTATAAAATATTAGTGTTTGAGATATTATTTCTTTAGAAAATTATTTTTGGTCTATTGAGGTGGTGTTAAAATAATAGTAATAGTGATATTGGGATTTAAAAGTGTTTAAAATGAGTTTTTGGTTATTTTTACTCGCATACACCCCCTCCTGGCGGCTAAGCGCACCCCACCACTGAGTCACTTAAGCCCAGCGCATCTCCTAGCCCACGAACGCGTGATCCAGCCAAGAACCCGACCCAGCTTCGTCCCTGGCTTCTTCTTCTTTGCAGAGAAGCTGCGCAAAACGGCAGCCCCAAAAATAAAATTCAGTTTCTTTTACCTTCTCCTATGCAAGCAATTCTCGTACATTCTCTCCATATGAGAGTTCCCATGTCTTTCTCTCAGGATTCACAGTATTCACGTGTAGCATCAGATAACTCAATCATTTGTTTGTCTTTTATTTCAATTCCAAAGTCCTAATATGAAGACTCCATCCACGTATTGCATAAGGACAAGGATTTGAATCCTTAGAATTTTATATTATCATCCCAAGATTTACTATTTTATATATTAAACCTTCATGTGCTAGTTAAGTCTTGTTCCTCTCTTTTGCGTGATTCATCATTCAACTTTCAATTGCCATCTCCGATAAATCAAGTTCACACTTTCGTGGCTTTTGGATTTCACATATTCACCACTTTCGTTTTACATTAACCAATCATAGGCTTCATTCTACATCCTTATATCAATTTCATATGGATAGTTGAATGTCGTACTACAACCAATTCTACAGTTGCTACCAAACATTAGTTTGTGGGGAAATAACAACTGGTTAGTGGCTCATCGAGTTTTCAAGAGTCAATTTATTTGTTGGGTTTGGCTATTCATCTCTCGATTAGTTGTCTTTTGGAACCTATCGCGCTACTATTTTGCATTGGGTCAAAAGAAAGGAGAGAAGAGAAAGTTGCAAAGAGAAGAGAGAAGAGGAAATCAGCGCAAGGAAAGGAGAAGGGAGGGAGAGCTGTTGCTGTGGTTCTGTTGGTGACTCCGTAGAGAGAGCTCTGTTTTCGGTTTATTCGAGGTATGGGGGCTCTTTCTATACATATAATACTCTTTAGGATTTGTGTTGTATGTGGGCTAGGTGTTGAGGGTGTTGAATGATTGATTGTATTTGTGAAACCTATCCTTGTTGTCGTGTTTGATGCCTAATTGGAATGCTATGTGCTGCTGATGATTGGAAGTGGGTATGTGATTAAATTGTGCATGTAAATTGTTTGTGAGAACTCCTCAATAGAGTGAAGTGTGTGAACATGTTAGTTGTAGACTAATCAAAGAAATGTTTGATGATTGTTGGTAGTATGGTGTGGATTAAGTATGAAAATTGTTGGGTAATTGGTGTTGTTGAAGTGTTAAAAGAATTATGCAAGTGGGAAGAGTTGGCTACGGCCTAGGCGCCAATTGCCTAGCAACCGCGCGCCATGACAAAGGCGTGCGTGTGTCTTTGGGTGTGCGTTGTGCGAGCCGCACGTGGCGCCAAATGGGCAGCCCTGATGCGCCTGTGTTCGTTTTAGGTGTGCTGTGTGGTTGTGCAGTGGGTGTGTGTGGCACAGGGCGCCAAAATGGCGTGCAACCTGCGCCTAGTGCAGAGTTTTGGTTGCGTGCTAGGTGGGGCGCCAAAGTGGCTGCCCCGTGGCGCCAAGTGGCGCCTAGTGCGGTTCCTAGGTGTCTTGTGGTCCCTAGGGCGTTAGTTGGTCCAACTCTTGTGTTGTGGAGTAATTGTGAGCTAAAATATTAACGTAAGAGTATAAATTAAATTGTAATTAAGTGGAGTGTGAAAGCGGCGTGGGACTTCGGTTCAAAAGCGATGGGAAGCCCTCAAGGCTAATTTGTTGGTGAGATGGAGTTGAGGAAATAAATAGAGAGGTGTGCATAATAAAATATTGTGGCATAGGTGTTGTTTGTGGTGCATTTGTAACACCCCATTTCTACCCGGTAATTTAAATCAAAAATCAGAGTGTACAAAAATCTTTTCTGATCATTTTCTAGTTTAGTGTGTTATAAAATAGTGGACTGGTGACTATGGGATTACTCGGAGTAATCGATACTACTTGCAATGAGCATTGGCCACTTTTGCAAGGCTCTCGATGATGCCCTCGTAAATACACCAAATAAAGAAATTCTAGCCTTAGTGGCGAACCACGCTTTAGCCATAGTCATTCAAAGACACTAATAGTATAACATAAAGTAATACTCAATGAAATGGAGCGTCACAACTCTTTCTCTTAAACCAAAAACCAAATACGTAACACGTAAGATAACTCATAGAAATATAGTTTCACATAATGCAATGGAAAACAATCATTATCTCAACAAAGATAATCCAAAGAATATCAAAACAAATACATAAAGGCTCAACAAGGAGCAAACAGTAACAACAGTCTAAACCCCGACCCCTAGGTGCTACGTGATCGAGCGGAGCCGACTCGGGGGTAGTGAAGGTGGAAAGCCCTCACTCCCGACTACCCTGGGTAAATAACAACGAAAGGGTGAGTCTCGAACTATATAATAAAGGTGATAATAAGCAATATATAAGCATAGTGTACAAAGACTCAAACACACCAATCATTAATCAATAATATTCATGCACTAATGAGAATGTATGCAATGTCATCATGCATGTGGTACCATTGGCCCACCGCCGCCTCGAGCTTCACAATCATCATACAAGGCCCCCGGCGCGCGAGCTTCATAATCACTTTATAAGGCCCCTACGCCTCTCAGCTTCACAAATCATATTATAAACACTACGACCGCAGCCAATGTATGCATGAGACTCCATGTACATCACAAACATCATTTCACACAATTCAATACACCCAATTACTCTTACCTCGGTGTCAATCTCATTTTATAGCCCTCCCGGCTTGGCCCACCGCCCATGCCCCCATGGCATGCTCAATCACCTCATTATAAACCCTCAACACCAATTATGTCCCACCGGGCTGTCCTCCTCTAGGGTACTCAACCTTACTCAGAGACCTAAACCACCATCTAGGACCAAAACAATC
The DNA here is from genome assembly GCA_020916435.1 of Oxytropis ochrocephala. Lineage (NCBI taxonomy): Eukaryota > Viridiplantae > Streptophyta > Magnoliopsida > Fabales > Fabaceae > Oxytropis > Oxytropis ochrocephala. Next base: position 30,623,283 of record CM037094.1, on the reverse strand, counting down.
ATCTAGGGACCAAATCATCACCTAGGGACCAAAACAAGACTCTCTTAGGCACTTGGCAAACCGAGCGCCATTTTCCCCACATTCTCGCCCCCGGTGCAACACAAAGACTAGGCGCCGTAAACTCAAAGATTTTGGCGCCCCTGTGGCAACACACCCACCGGGCGCCACTTTCCTAGCAATCTGGCGCCCCACAGGCAACACAGACCTAGACACAAACTCGCATACGCCTCGCACACAAACTAAGACACAGGCAGCACAGTTGGCGCCCCCCTGCTGACCCAGCTCACCCAACACCTTCAAACCAAAAACCACCCGAGCCAAAATGTTTAAAAATGAATTTGGGCAGGTAAACACAAAATTTGGCACAGTGAAATATGCCTAGAAAAGTAAGTTTCACTCCCCGGGCTCCAAAACACACCCAAAACGAGCCCTACCGGGACATTTTCAAAAATACACTTGCAATCAGAAAACCACCCGAGCCAAAACACTTAAAATTGAAAGTTGGCAGGTGAATACAAAAGTTGGCACGAGAAAATATGTTTAGAAATATAAGTTGCACTCCCCGGGCCCCAAAACGCACACAAAACGAGCCCCACCGGGACATTTTCAAAAATACACCTGCAACCAGAAAACCACTCGAGCCAAAACATTTAAAATTGAAAGTTGGCAGGTGAATACAAAAGTTGGCACGAGAAAATGTGTCCAGAAATGCAAGTTTCACTCACCGGGCTCCAAAATACCCACATTCTGGCGCCCAGACAGCAACTCACTCACCCAGGCACTGCTACAGTGACACAGGCGCCATTCTGGGCACCCTGGGGCAGCATTTGGCGCCCCTGTCACTGGCACACACGCACCCAACACACAAACAGTGCACAGGGCGCCACTTTCCCAGCAACTTGGCGCCCTGGCAGAACAACCCTGCACAAAACATATTCCAAAGACATGAATAAAGGTGCAGGGCGCCATTTTCCCAGCAATGTGGCGCCCTGGCAGTAGCATTCCTGCACAAACTCTAAACTTAGCCAGTGAACAGTACACAGGGCGCCAGAATCCTAGCATCTTGGCGCCCCAAACCCCAAAACCCCAATTTTTCCAAATTCTTCCAAACCAATTCACCCAATAATCCTTCTAACACTCCTAATTGCATAATCAAACAACCAATTGCATACTCAAATCATCAATTAACATCAAAATCACCAATTCATATATTACAAAACCCTAACTCACGCCTAAATCAATTTTTACCAACAATTTCATCAAATTCAAGAAACCAATCAACATGTGATCATCAAATAACATCAAAACAAAATTTCTATGACACATATAATACCCATTATCTCCTCTATTATAGAGTGAGACTCCCCTTACCTCAAAATAACCGTAGAGAAGAACCTAACGCAGTCACGAACAAAACCACCGCAACAATCCAAGCTTCAAGCCACGAAATTGCTCTTCTCCTCCTCTTCTCCTAGGGTTTGCGCGCAGTGAGCTCTCTCTTTTCTCTCCTCTCCTTCGCAACTTTCTTTCTTTCTTTCACAAATGAAAGAAAATTCCACTTTGGGTATATGTATATTGGGCCAAGTGCACCTTGGGCCCTTTTTACACCCCAGCCCATTTCTTCCACCACTCCCTTCAATTAAAATAAAATACTAAATTATGAACACCATATTATAATTTAATATAATTAAAAATTAGTGCAACACCTAAACAATTTAATCAATTTCTTAATTAAATTATTTGGGGTGTTACAACTCTCCCCACTTAGGAGATTTCGTCCTCGAAATTGCACTGAGTCAAATAACTCTGGATAGGACTCCCGCATCTTGCCTTCCACCCCCAAGTCATACTCTCACCAAGCGGCTCCCAACCACACTACCTTGACCAAGGCAATGTCTTTCCTCTCAACACCTTCACTTCTCTATCCTCAATCCTCACCGGCATAGTCTCCACAAAGTGAGGTTCTCACGCACTCTACATCATCCATGTGAATCACATGAGACGGTTCGGAATATACTTAGGCTGCGTGACACGTGGAAGACATCGTGCAAGTTCGAAAGATTGGGTGGCAAGGCCACCCTATAAGCAACCTTTCCAACCCTCTCGGTGATTTGGTGCGGTCCAATAAACCTTGGAGTTAACTTCTTTGCCTTCGAGCACGCCCAACACCGGTCCATAGGCGTGACCTCAAGAACACATGCTCACCAAACAAACTCCAAGTCCTTCCTCCTCTTATCATGATAACTTTTCTCGCCGACTCAGAGACTTTTTCATCTTCTCTCTCGATCATTTTCACCTTCTCGCAGTCTCCTAACCAACTCGGGTCCAAGGACAACACTCTCCCTGACTCATGCCAACACAAAGGAGTTACGCACCTCCGCCCATCTGATTGCCTCAAAAGGAGCCATCCCGATGCTCGAATGATAGCCATTATTGTCACGTGAACTCAATCAATGGAAGATGTGTATCCCACGCACCTCCCTGCTCTAGTACACAAGCTCTCAAAAGATCCTCCAAAGACTGGATGGTTCTCTCCGTCTGACCATCAGTCTGAGGATGATAAGCTGAACTCAACCTCAGCTTGGACCCCAAAGCCTCCTGCAAGCTACCCCAAAACTCGGATGTAAACCGCGGATCTCTATCCGACACAATACTCTTCGGGACCCCATGAAGCTTCACAATCACCTGAATGTAAATTCTAGCCAACTTTGGCACAGGAAAGGTGATGTTGATAGGGATGAAATGGGCAGACTTGGTCAACCTATCCACAATCACCCAAATAGTGTCAGACCCTCTCTCACGATTTGGCAACCCATCCACAAAGTCCATGGAAATGTCATCCCACTTCCATTCCTGAATCTCCAAAGGTTGCATCAACCCCGCAGGTTTCACGGTGCTCAATCTTTGACTTCGCAAGTCAAACATGCATATACAAACTGCGCCACATCTCTCTTCATACTGTGCCACCAAAATAGTTTCTTCGATCATGGTACATCTTAGTGGCACTGGATGAATGCTCAACTTACTCCTATGACTCTCCTCAAGTATCATCTTCTTCAACTCAAAGATCATCCGGAACACAGTTCTGTCCCCCGAACCTCAACACACCACAGGAATCCAACCTCGTAATCCCCATCGCCAGCTTGCTCACCAAACCCACCAAATCTACCAACTTCACATCTAACTTCACGGGCGTCTCGATACTAACCAAGAAGTCGCTCCCATTCTCGGATCCCCAATCGACACTGCTGGGTGTCACCTCACGAACTAAACTCAAGTCACTGGATCTGCTCAATCAATTCCATCTCCTCACCATCATAGCCGACATATGCAAAGTCTTCCGACTCAAAGCATCGACCACGACATTAGCTTTGCCGGGTGATAGTTCAAGCCGAAATCATAGTCCTTCAACAACTCTCTAACCAACGCCTCTGTCTCATATTCACTCCTTCGGTCAAACAAGTACTTGGACTCTTGTGGTCACCGAACACTTCGAATCTAGTACCATAGAGATAGTGTCTCCAAATTTTCAACACAAACACAATCGCAGACCAACTCTAAGTCATGAGTAGGGTAGTTCTTCTCATGGGTCCTCAACTGCCGGGACGCATAAGCAACCACCTTCCCATCCTCGCATCAAAACACCTCCCAAACCCATCTTGGAAGCATCACAAGACACAACAAATGGTCGCCTGCACAGTAACACCAACACCGGGGGCGTGGTCAACCTTCTCTTTAGCTCTTGGAAGCTCTCTTCACACTTTGCATCCCACACAAATGCCTTTCCTTTACAGGTCAGGCGAGTCAATGGAAGGGCTAGCTTAGAGAACCCTTCAATGAACCTCCTGTAATAACCAGCCAACCCCAAGAAACTCCTGATCTCAGTCGCAGACTTTGGGCTCTCCCACTGTAACACTGCATCTACCTTGGCTGGATCCACCGCTATACCATCACCAGAAATAATATGACCCAAGAAGCTCACCTCATGCAACCAGAATTCACACTTTGACAACTTAGCATACAACTTCCTCTCTTTCAAGACCTCTAGCACCAACCTCAAGTGCTCTGCATGCTCTTCCTCTGATTTGGAGTACACCAAAATATCATCAATGAAGACCACCACAAACCGATCCAGATAACTATGGAAAATTCGGTTCATGTACTCCATAAACACCCTCGGTGCATTTGTGACACCAAACGGCATTACAGTACTCATAATGCCCATACCTTGTCCCGAATCTTTGTCTTACGGATATCCTCATCCTTCACCTTAACTGGTGATACCCTGACCTCAAGTCAATCTTGCTAAACACTTTAGCACCCACCACCGATCCATTAGATCATCTATCCTCGGGAGAGGATACTTATTCTTGATAGTCACTTTATTCAACTGTCGTAGTCTACGCACGCACGCATACTTCCATCCTTCTTCTTCACCAACAAAACCGGAGCTCCCCATGGTGATACACTAGGCCTCACAAACTTCTTCTCAAGAAGCTCCTCCAACCGCTTCTTCAATTCACCCAACTCGGGAAGCCGACATCCGTGCGGTGCATATGACACGTGCCTAGTACTGTGCACAAGTTCAATCCCGAACTCAACTTCCTCTCTGGGGCACACTAGGAATCTCATCCGGAACACTTCAGGGGAACTCACACACCACCTGTAACTCATCAATCACACTGCTTCTCGCGGACATAGACGCCCATCAAAGCAAACAACCGACCACCTCTTTTTCATTACCTTGCGCAATTGCTCGTGAGACAAAGAAAGCGCACTCTTCCTCTTCGTGAAGGAGAAAACTAATAGATTTATCGTAGCGGTTGATGTGCACGTGGTTATCTACTAACCACCCATGCCCGTAATCACATCTAACCCACCCAAAGGCAAACAAATCGAATCAACTGTAAAAATCCCCGCCAAGACCGACGAGAGGACACCTAGCACATCGTGAGAAGTTCTGGGACCCTTAGCCGGAGTGTCGATAACCATCCTCTCTCCATAGTAGACATTACTAAATTTAACTTTTCAGCACAAACAGATGAAATAAAAGAGTGCGTAGCACCCGTGTCAACAATAGCAACTAAAGGTGTACCAGAGATGAAACATGTACCTCGGATATCATTAGGTCCCTCTGAACCTGCCAATGCAAACACCCTCCCAGTAGCTCTTTCCTTCTTAGGCTTGGGGCACTTGAAGCTAATGTGACCAAATTTCACCACATTTGAAACATACAGTTCCTTGCGATCACACTCAGATGCCATGTGACCACTCTTCCCACACCTAAAACATCTCCTCACTTCCACCTTACAGTCAAAACTCTTGTGACCTGGCTTGTCACACTTGAAACACACAATGTCAGATGGGGCGTCTCCCCCACTTGGCTTCTTGCCCTCATGGTGCCTCCTACCCTCGCCAGACTGCTTCCACCATTGTACTGTTACCACCCGAATACCTTTGCTTCCCTTTGTCAAGTGAGACTTCTCATAAGGTTTTCCTCCGTGATGAAATTTCCCCTCTCGGTCTCTCATGACCCTAGAGCGGGCATTGTTGCTCTTCCTCATATATCCTGCAAAGAATCTACGGATCAAGAAATACTCTAATTTTCGATACCCCACACCGCTTGATATCGGCTCTCGACCCATTCTCAAACTTGATGCACTTTGAGAATTCAAATTTCACTCAAAGATAGTGGGGATAGAACTTGCCAACTCAGTGAACTTGGCGGCATATTCGATGAATACCATACTCCCCGCCTCGGTTCAAGAAATTCCACTCTTTCTTACCTCTCACGTCCTCCGGAAATACTTTCTCAAGAATTCCTTCGAACCACGACCCAAGTGATCTCTTCACGTGCAAGACCCAATCTCTCACTGGTCTCTAGCCACGGTCCATCACCTCTTCAGATAATGTATGAGTACTGCACTGCGACTTTCGCGCTCATCCGTGCGGCCCAATCACCTGAAGATCCTCTCAATCTCCTTCACCAAGTCAAGGCACCATCCGGGTTGTACCTCCCCCCAAGGTAGGGGTTCTCTCTCTCGAACGTTGCGGTGCCGCGTCTCATTATTCTCATTGGTACCCACAATCTGCGCTATAGCTGCGCAAGGCCTCAAGAAGAGCGATGATCGATCCTTCCGGCCATATCAACCTAACACCTGCAAAGATAAACAACCGGGCCTGAATTACTTTAAGACACCTAGTTGTCATACACACTATGACTCGACACACTTGGGCGGACAGACCGAACTTTTGCTCGATACCACTAATGTAACACCCCATTTCTACCCTGTAATTTAAATCAAAAATCGAGTGTACAAAAATCTTTTCTCGATCATTTTCTAGTTTAGTGTGTTATAAAATAGTGGACTGGTGACTATGGGATTACTCGTAATCGATACTACTTGCAATGAGCATTGGCCACTTTTGCAAGGCTCTCAATGATGCCCTCGTAAATACACCAAATAAAGAAATTCTAGCCTTAGTGGCGAACCACGGTTTAGCCATAGTCATTCAAAGACACTAATAGTATAACATAAAGTAATACTCAATGAAATGGAGCGTCACAACTCTTTCTCTTAAACCAAAAACCAAATACGTAACACCAGAAGATAACTCATAGAAATATAGTTTCACATAATGCAGCGGAAAACAATCATTATCTCAACAGCATAATCCAGCAATATCAAAACAAATACATAAAGGCTCAACAAGGAGCAAAACAGTAACAACGAGTAAACCCCGGCCCCTAGGTGCTACGTATCAGAGCAGACCGACTCGAGGAGTAGTGAAGGTGGAAAGCCCTCACTCCTGACTACCTGTGGTAAATAACAACAGAAAGGGGTGAGTCTCGAACTATATAATAAAGGTGATAATAAGCAATATATAAGCATAGTGTACAGCACTCAAACACACCAATCATTAATCAATAATATTCATGCACTAATGAGAATGTATGCAATGTCATCATGCATGTGGTACCATTGGCCCACCGCCCTCGAAGCTTCACAATCATCATACAAGGCCCCCGTACGCCGCGCAGCTTCATAATCACTTTATAAGGCCCCCTACGCCTCGAAGCTTCACAAATCATATTATAAACACTACGATCATGAGCCCAATGTATGCATGAGACTCCATGTACATCACAAACATCATTTCACACAATTCAATACACCCAATTACTCTTACCTCGGTGTCAATCTCATTTTATAGCCCTCCTGGCTTGGCCCACCGGCCCATGCCCCCATGGCATGCTCAATCACCTCATTATAAACCCTCAACACCAATTATGTCCCACCGGCCGTCCTCCTCTCTAGGTACTCAACCTTACTCGTGAGACCTAAACCACCATCTAGGACCAAAACAATCATCTAGGGACCAAATCATCACCTAGGGACCAAAACAAAGACCCTCTTAGGCACTTGGCGGCACCAGCGCCATTTTCCCCACATTCAGCGCGCCCGGTGCAACACGGCACTAGGCGCCGTAAACTCAAAGATTTTGGCGCCCGTGGCAACACACCCACCGGGCGCCACTTTCCTAGCAACTGGCGCCCCACAGGCAACACAGACCTAGACACAAACTCGATACGCCTCCACACAAAACTAAGACACAGCAAGGCCACGATTGGCGCCCCACACTGACACCACCCAACACCTTCAAACCAAAAACCACCCGAGCCAAAATGTTTAAAAATGAATTTGGGCAGGTAAACACAAAATTTGGCACAGATGAAATATGCCTAGAAAAGTAAGTTTCACTCCCGCTCCAAAACACACCCAAAACGAGCCCTACCGGGACATTTTCAAAAATACACTTGCAATCAAGAAAACCACCCGAGCCAAAACACTTAAAATTGAAAGTTGGCAGGTGAATACAAAAGTTGGCACGAGAAAATATGTTTAGAAATATAAGTTGCACTCCCCGGGCCCCAAAACGCACACAAAACGAGCCCCACCGGGACATTTTCAAAAATACACCGCAACTGAGAAAACCACTCGAGCCAAAACATTTAAAATTGAAAGTTGGCAGGTGAATACAAAAGTTGGCACGAGAAAATGTGTCCAGAAATGCAAGTTTCACTCACCGGGCTCCAAAATACCCACATTCTGGCGCCCAGACGGCAACTCACTCACCCGCACCAAGCATAAAGGACACAGCGCCCATTCTGGGCACCACAGGGCAGCATTTGGCGCCCACATCGCACACACGCACGCCAACACACAAACGATGGCACAGTGGCGCCACTTTCCCAAAGAATTTGGCGCGCCTGGCGAAACAACCACCGCACAAAACATATTCCAAAGACATGAACAATTGCAGTGGCGCCATTTTCCCAAAAATGTGGCGCCACGGCAGCGAGCATTCTGCACAAACTCTAAACTTAGCGATGAAACGATTACGAGCGCTGAATCCTAGCATCTTGGCGCCCCAAACCCCAAAACCCCAATTTTTCCAAATTCTTCCAAACCAATTCACCCAATAATCCTTCTAACACTCCTAATTGCATAATCAAACAACCAATTGCATACTCAAATCATCAATTAACATCAAAATCACCAATTCATATATTACAAAACCCTAACTCACGCCTAAATCAATTTTTACCAACAATTTCATCAAATTCAAGAAACCAATCAACATGTGATCATCAAATAACATCAAAACAGCCCCTATGACACATATAATACCCATTATCTCCTCTATTATAGAGTGAGACTCCCTTACCTCAAAATAACCGTAGAGAAGAACCTAAGCAGTCACGAACAAAACCACCGCAACAATCCAAGCTTGAAGCCACGAAATTGCTCTTCTCCTCCTCTTCTCCTAGGGTTTGCGCCGTGAGCTCTCTCTTTTCTCTCCTCTCCTTCGCAACTTTCTTTCTTTCTTTCACAAATGAAAGAAAATTCCACTTTTGGGTATATGTATATTGGGCCAAGTGCACCTTGGGCCCTTTTTACACCCCTGGCCCATTTCTTCCACCACTCCCTTCAATTAAAATAAAATACTAAATTATGAACACCATATTATAATTTAATATAATTAAAAATTAGTGCAACACCTAAACAATTTAATCAATTTCTTAATTAAATTATTTGGGGTGTTACCAGGGGAGGGGCGTAGTCATATTTTATTTATTATTTGATGCTTTAGACTTTTATTGATGATGTACTAAGTATAATGTTAAACTTAGTGATTCTTCCGCTGTGTTGGAGACGTTATTTATATTTTGGTGCTGTAAACTAAAACAGGTGTTGTGGGTCGTCCCTAAACTAATGTGCTGCGTATCGTATTAATGTTTTATTGACTTCGTGTTATTTGACTATAAATTGGATGTTTTTGTAAGCGTTGGAATGTGACATTCCCGTTCAATGATTTTATTTTGAAAACTCTGATAATATAAATATTAAATAGTAGTTGTTTAGAAAGGGGGTGTTACATTAGTGGTATCAGAGCTGAAGTTTGGTCTGTCCGGCCAAGTTGTCCTGTGTTGAGTCTAGTTACCTCTCGAGTCTTGGTACTCGTTCTAACTATGATTTTGTGTTTGTTGACTCTCAAATTCCAAAAATGTTATGTGTTTAAAGGATGCTTGACTGCTTGATGTGTTTTCTCTAGGGTGATAGTTGATCCTAGACCCTATTTTTGTCTAAATTTTGGTTTTAGGTATATTTGGCTACGAAATTACGTATGCCCTATGTATTATTTGATTTATGTGTAATATCTGTTGACAGTAATTTATCTAATTGAGTGTATTGTATTGAATTGATTTGATGTATTTTAATTGATTGCTATATTGTATTTAAGATTTATGATTTATGATACCTTGAGATGGAAAAATAATGTGGAATAGAGGTTTAGGTTCAAATATAATAAGTAGATAGTCTATAATTATAGTTGTCTCATTTTGTGTAGAACTTAGTATTATAAAGGTGATAGGTATAAAGTTGTCGTATAGGGAATATTAATACTTGTAAATTGAATTCGAGATTTGTTAGAGAGACTTCATGGAACTTAATCACTAGTAATTTAGGAAGACTTTGTAGAGTTTGAATTGTGTGTTTAGATGATAAACAAAATTGGGAATAAATTGAGAGGATGCTATGTGAGGTGGCTTAAATTGTCTTCTTTGTTTTATGAAAATGAAGCCAATTGTTTTTATGTTGTAAACGTGTTGTTTTCACCGTCGCTGCGCACTAAAAAGAAGTGTTATTTTCACTCTGTGTTTTCTTTGTTGTTTTGATGATGTTTTGCGCTAAAGGGCTGTTGTTTTTCACTCTGTCTTGATGCCGTTTTCGAATGAAATTTTCTGTTGTTTTATAAATAAAAAGGGTATGGTTTGCTGTTGTGTCATAAGTAAGAAGATTTCGGTTGCCACTGTTCTTGCAACTCGAATGTACTGTATACTCGATTTTAAGCACACGGTTTATCCAAAATTTTATGAGGATGTTTACAAAAAAAAAAAAAATATTTAAGTGTTGGTTATATGTTGCTTGAGTCGCTATTGTTGTGCAATTGCGTAAATAGATTGAATTGTAATTCTGTTACCTTCACTAATTGGTTACGTGAGTGGGAGGGACTTATCACCCCAAGTACTCACCACCGATGAAAGAGGCGACGAGAACTAATGGTTTTGTTTTGAGTACTATTTGATTTGGATGTGTTAAGGGGCATCTTCACCCTATGTTGTTTCATTTATTTCACTTGTCCAAAATTTTCTCTATATATATACAATGTGGTGAACGTGTTTCGCTGTGAAGATGCATATGTTTTCTAAACAAGTAATATGATTGGAAGTTATTTTATCTATGTGTCTTGAATTGTGCTAAGTGTGTGCTAACAAGGTTTAAGATAATTGTCTAATGTTGTAAGTTTTTCTAAATGAGTTTACGAACTTAAGAATTGAATCTATAAGTACATATGTGAATTGTGCTTGTATCTTCTAACGAGTCTAGAACTCTTATAGGGGCTTACTAGAAATAAACTTGATATATAGGACTGAAGTAAGCTTACTTGTGTCTTGATTTTACACTACGATGTGCGATAACTTGTCTGGTAGGAGTATATGTTTCATTTAACTTCCGTGAAGAATAGTCAAACCACATGCTAACTCATCGCCTTTCGATAAATAGATTAAAACGATGCCCGAGTATTTAATTAATTTTTTTATTATGTGATTATTGTTTTGAGGTTTCATTGTTTAATATGATTAGATCATTGGGTTTCGTGACTATGTGTTGTTTAGCGAGATACCCTAATTTAATTATGATATGTTAAAAAGATTGTTCTCTTGAATTGCACGATGATGCGAGAGTTGATTATCAAATTCTAGATCTTGGTGTGTGTTGCAAATGCGTATGTGTTATTCTATGTGTTATTCTATGTGTAGTCCTAGAGGGTAGGAATTCATCTCATACCTTATTTTAGTTGGTGTGTCGTTCTTGAACCTGTGGTGGCGATTTACGCTTAGAATGAAGATGCACAGTTATGTGACCTAAGAGGTGGAGTCAATATATTAGGTTGAGACCCATGATGAGAAGTAGACGATACGTTAGTGTTTCACAATCCAAAGAATAGGGCGTTGAAAGGATTGCAGGTGGGTGTACCGAGGTTAACATTAGGATTTAAATCGTGCAAATTTTCGAAGAGATTAAGTGCGAACTAGATTCATCTCGTTGTTGGGATTAGCGTGATTTTCGAGGACGAAAATATTCTAAGTGGGGGAGAGTTGTAACACCCGATTTTAGGTGTGTCGATTCTTTTAATATGTATTTGTTTTATGAACTATTTTATATTGATAAGATTAAACTATTTTAAGTTATAGGGGTTTGAGTTTGAAATTTAGTTGAAATCACGTTAAATTATATCTTAATACGCTATTGGTAATATATGATTATTATCATTATATATATATTTATTTATTTTATTTTTATAAAATATTAGTGTTTGAGATATTATTTCTTTAGAAAATTATTTTTGGTCTATTGAGGTGGTGTTAAAATAATAGTAATAGTGATATTGGGATTTAAAAGTGTTTAAAATGAGTTTTTGGTTATTTTTACTCGCATACACCCCCTCCTGGCGGCTAAGCGCACCCCACCACTGAGTCACTTAAGCCCAGCGCATCTCCCAGCCCACGAACGCGTGATCCAGCCAAGAACCCGACCCAGCTTCGTCCCTGGCTTCTTCTTCTTTGCAGAGAAGCTGCGCAAAACGGCAGCCCCAAAAATAAAATTCAGTTTCTTTTACCTTCTCCTATGCAAGCAATTCTCGTACATTCTCTCCATATGAGAGTTCCCATGTCTTTCTCTCAGGATTCACAGTATTCACGTGTAGCATCAGATAACTCAATCATTTGTTTGTCTTTTATTTCAATTCCAAAGTCCTAATATGAAGCCTCCATCCACGTATTGCATAAGGACAAGGATTTGAATCCTTAGAATTTTATATTATCATCCCAAGATTTACTATTTTATATATTAAACCTTCGTGTGCTAGTTAAGTCTTGTTCCTCTCTTTTGCGTGATTCATCATTCAACTTTCAATTGCCATCTCCGATAAAACAAGTTCACACTTTCGTGGCTTTTGGATTTCAGATATTCACCACTTTCGTTTTACATTAACCAATCATAGGCTTCATTCTACATCCTTATATCAATTTCATATGGATAGTTGAATGTCGTACTACAACCAATTCTACAGTTGCTACCAAACATTAGTTTGTGGGGAAATAACAACTGGTTAGTGGCTCATCGAGTTTTCAAGAGTCAATTTATTTGTTGGGTTTGGCTATTCATCTCTCGATTAGTTGCCGTTTGGAACCTATCGCGCTACTATTTTGCATTGGGTCAAAAGAAAGGAGAGAAGAGAAAGTTGCAAAGAGAAGAGAGAGAAGAGGAAAATCAGCCAAAAGCAAAGGAAAGGAGAAGGGAGGAGAGGCACATTCTTTGTGGTTACATTGGTGACTCAGTAGAGAGAGCTCTGCTTTCGGTTTTATTCGAGGTATGGGGCTCTTTCTATACATATAATACTCTTTAGGATTTGTGTTGTATGTGGGCTAGGTGTTGAGGGTGTTGAATGATTGATTGTATTTGTGAAACCTATCCTTGTTGTCGTGTTTGATGCCTAATTGGAATGCTATGTCTTTGATGATTGGAAGTGGGTATGTGATTAAATTGTGCATGTAAATTGTTTGTGAGAACTCCTCAATAGAGTGAAGTGTGTGAACATGTTAGTTGTAGACTAATCAAAGAAATGTTTGATGATTGTTGGTAGTATGGTGTGGATTAAGTATGAAAATTGTTGGGTAATTGGTGTTGTTGAAGTGTTAAAAGAATTATGCAAGTGGGAAGAGTTGGCTCTGGCCTGGCGCCAATTGCCTAGTCTGGCGCCCCATGACGATGCGTGTGTCTTTGGGTGTGCGTTGTGCAGAGGCACGAGGCGCCAAATGGGCAGCCACGATGCGCTGTGTTCGTTTAGGTGTCTTTGTGTGGTTGTGCGGTGGGTGTGTGTGCACAGGCGCCAAAATGGCGTGCAACTGCGCTAGTGCGAGTTTTGGTTGCGTGCTAGGTGGGGCGCCAAAGTGGGTGCTCCGTGGTGGCGCCAAGTGGCGCTAGTGCGGTTCCTAGGTGTCTTGTGGTCCCTAGGGCGTTAGTTGGTCCAACTCTTGTGTTGTGGAGTAATTGTGAGCTAAAATATTAACGTAAGAGTATAAATTAAATTGTAATTAAGTGGAGTGTGAAAGCGGCGTGGGACTTGGTCCAAAAGCGATGGGAAGCCCTCAAGGCTAATTTGTTGGTGAGATGGAGTTGAGGAAATAAATAGAGAGGTGTGCATAATAAAATATTGTGGCATAGGTGTTGTTTGTGGTGCATTGACATAGAGTCACATATTGCATGTGCATAAAGCGGTGTGTAGGCTTCGCCCAAAGCGGTGTGGGACTCCAGGTCCAAAGCGGTGGGTGCTCTCCGAGCAAATTTGCGGTGATGAAGGATCCTCATGCATGTTGCACTCATGCATGTACCCATACATATGTTATTGATGTTTCCTTTGGTGGTTATACCTTGTGAATGCATTATAATTATGATGATGTGTTGATAATGTGGTGAACTAGTAGTGTTTGTTGCCTTGCCAATATGTAATGCCTATCCTATCTATTATTATTTGTATGAAAGACTCACCTCTTTGCGTCGTGTTGCTTCTTATGTCGGCAACTGCGGTACCATGAGTGAGGGCATCCTTATGCCTGTCTACTAGTAGTCGTGTCTCAGCTCTGATATGTAGCACCAGGGGAGGGGCGTAGTATTCTTTTATTTATTATTTAATGCTTTAGACTTTTATTGATGATGTACTAAGTATAATGTTAAACTTAGTGATTCTTCCGCTGTGTTGGAGACGTTATTTATATTTTGGTGCTGTAAACTAAAACAGGTGTTGTGGGTCGTCCCTAAACTAATGTGTAAGCGTTGGAATGTGACATTCCCCTTCAATGATTTTATTTTGAAAACTCTGATAATATAAATATTAAATAGTAGTTGTTTAGAAAGGGGGTGTTACAGGTTTCATGTTAGGAAATGTCGACCATAGCGTAATCGTAGTTTGAGTGTGATGAAGGCAGAGGTGTCGAAATATTAGTGAGCCGAGGTACGATCGGTCTTGTAGGGTGTTGTGTCTTTGCCGAGGTGCCAAATGGGAGTGCCGAGGTGCTGCGTGTGAGGTACGTTTAGTGTATTTCACTGCGAGAGGCGACGGTGAGTGCGACGGTAGTAACGTTAAGTCCAAACGATGGAGCGATAGGTGTCGTTTTGGTCCTTAGGTGTCGTTTTGGTCCTAAGTGACGTTGGAGTACTCGGATTGACTGTTAGTCAAATGCTTGTGTGTCGAGGTGCTTGTTGAGCTGGGCGACAACCTTAGAGTTGTAGGCCGATGCAGAGACGTCGGCCTTAGTGCCGTAATGATGTATGTGAGTTGTTTTGGCCGTAGGGCTACGAGTAGAGGATTAAATAAACGTTGAAGTCCCTGAGGGGCATTGAATAAATGAAAATGGTGAATGCAGAGGACTTCGGTCCTAGAGATGAGCAGAGGACTTAGGTCCTATTTATGAATAAAAGGTCAGCGGTCTAATTGGTGAGTTACTGAAATGGTGTTATGATTTAATTGAATAATGTATATGTTGTGTGTTATGCATTGTTCATGGCGTCGCATAAATCATAAGCATAAGGTGATAGCAGAGGACTTCGGTCCTAAAGACTTCGGTCCTAAGGTGATAGCAGAGGACTTCGGTCCTAAGGACTTGATCGAGAAGGTGATAGCGAGAAGACTTCGGTCTTAATGGATCCATCATGCATATGCCACGAAGTATGGGCTCTGCATCATTCATATAAATCATGCACTGATTGTAGTATTATTTTGTGCTATGAACTGAGGTGTCATAGCCTGCTGAGCTAATTTGCTTTGTGTGAGTTGATGAGCTGAGTTGTATCTGTTACATGAGTCGAGGTGTTTTAGTGCTTTCTTAGCATTACATTTATCATAAACCTCTATTATATGTGTTTAGAGACTCACCCTACTGCTTTTGTGTTGCTTCTCATGTCGACAACCTGCAGGTGATAGCTGGCGAAGGTTCTTCCTTCTTCTGTTGAGTTGTGGCGTCTGCTCTGGTAGTGTGACATCAAATGAGTAGGATAGTAGTTTTTGTTGTTTTGTTTTCAGCTGTTGTATTGTAACATATTGATTTTTAAATGAAACGTGTTTTTATTTCCGCTGTGTATAAACTTGATAGTTTGGTTTGGTTTCTTAAAGTGAAATGTAATGCTCCCTTGAGAGTGAGGTTCTTGAAAACTCTGATTTTAATTAATTAATTAGTAGAATATAAGGGGGTGTTACATTAGTGGTATCAGAGCAGTTCGGTCTGTCCGGCCAAGTTGTCCAGTCGTAGAGTTTCAGAGTCCCTTGTCGATCTTCGACAGAGACTTTGTTGTAGAATTTGTTTGGTTATTTACAACTGTGGATGGTCTCATTGAGATAGGTGTAATTAGATTATATGACTGATGGATGTAGTATTGCTTGTAGTTGTTGGTGACTGTTGTTTGTGACATTGGGGTATGTGTAATTAGAGGGATTTTAACGACGTCAAAAGAATGGGAGTCGTGACGACGCCTTCGCACTATAGACTGCGTTAAAAATTTCTGAGTTGTGTAATTTTGAAAAGACGTAGTTTTGTGACCTTAAGTAATTGGTTGAGTGAGTAGGAGGGACTGATCACCCCAAATACTCATCCCCGATGAAAGAGGCGACAATAACTCGTGGTTATTATAAAATTTTGAAAATGTATTAATTTCAACTTGAATAATTGAGTGGTGAGTGTAAGCTTGTTTGACTCTTAATGTATAGATAATTAGGTGTCTTAGAAGAATAAGATGCGGAGATGAGGAGGGTATTATCTGTAGCTTGAACATAGGATGAAGTAAGAGATGAGCATTAGTACTTTAAGTAATTGATATAGTGTAGCTCCATGACGGTAGATTAATGGTGTTGGGATAATGGAGTGAGATTGTGGAGACCCTGAGAATAGAGTTTCGGTATAAGGTAAGAGCGTTGTAGGTAGAAGTGTGGTGTCAGCTGTAGCCATCAACCAAAAGTGAAATGGGAGGCTGAGAGACGAAGAAATGTGGTTTCCTAGAGTAACTGAGGTAGTAGCCGAGATGAATGATAATAGGGTGTTGTTTTTTTTTAAGTGTTACCGAGTTGAAGTGTAGTGTAAGTATGTTGAGGTGGAGTTGTCAAGGAGTAGATTATGTAAGTTGGAGTGAAGTTTGTTGAAATGTAGTGAGACGTATATAAGCTTAAGTGTAGAGGAGGAGGTGTAACGTATGTAAGTCTAAACTAGCATTGTCGAGAGATGTGTGTGTGTCGAAGTATGTATATGTCGAGAGAGAGGTGAGTGTCGAAGTATGTAAGTGTCGAGAGAGAGGTGTGTGTCGACATATACATGAGTCGAAGGAGCGTAAGTAGGAGTATAAGGGTGTAGTTGTGTGGTTAGGTGTGAGTATAACCGAGGCAAAGCGAGGTAGTTGTAGAGATGAGGTATTGTTCTTAAGTGTAACCATAGATAGTAGCTATGGTGAATGATGACGAGGCGTAGCTGCCTAAGTGTGGCTGCTGTAGTGCCGGGGATGTTCGTTGAAGTCAGCATGGCCGAGATGTAGGAAGGTCGTAGTTATATTGAAGTGTTGTATACGTTGTGTACTTAAGTATATTAATCAAGATGAGTTGTTGTGCTTAAGTGTAGTGTGCCTAGGTGAAGTAGCCGAGGCGAGGTGTTGCGTTTAAGTGTGGGTGTGTACTGTGGTGCGTTGCGTATTGTTGACATGGTGTGCCGAGTGGCTTGGTGTGTGTCTCGGATGTGGGCGCCAAATCGGCAAGCCCGTGCGTAGCGTGTGTGCTGGACGTAGGGTGCCGAAGTGTGGCATGCCGTGCTGCCTCCTGCGCGTGTGTGCAGGGTGTGCGGCGCCAGAAAGGTGCGTGCCCCTTGCGCCTGGGTTGTGGCGTGCTCCGTGCGCCTTTCGCTGGGTATCGAGTTGGGCAGCCTGTGCGCGTGTGCTGGTGAAGTCTTGGCGCAGGGCAGGGCGCCATGCCCGTGCCCATGCTGCCTGTGTTGCTTGAAATATTTCACCTGAATCTTATTGAGGTTGTCGTGTCTTGAAAATCATGTTGGTTTTGTGGTGAAATTCTGGTATTCTCTGTTGATTGTTTAAATTGTGAGTGATAGGATCATTTAAAAAAAATTTTGATTGAGTGCCTTGAAATGTTAATAGTGATTTATGTTTAAGTTTATAGATTACGGTTTTGCCAAAGGAGTAGAATAATTCTTGGTCTGCAAGAAAACAGCACAATATAGTGACGAGATTGAGAAATAATCCAAAGCAAGCTATGGTTAACAAGAAAGACTAGAGGAGGGGTTAGTACCATGTTTTCCCCAATTTTGTAAATCGATGTAAAGGTTGTAGGAGTATATTAATCCTAGTTGAGATATGCTAGTATAGTAACATATAATAACAGGTGTAGTAAGTGTGAATACAATGATTACTCAATCTTGGGGGCGATACCTAAATGAAGTAGGGTGTATGAATTAAAAGGTGAATAGTAGGAAGAGACATTTTTTTAGAAGCCGGTATGTTTGTGGTTGCAATTAATTATAGTAATTGTTATCTAGTGAGACCTTATGCAGTGGGGACTTAATTATTGAAGGGATTTGTTGGAAATTGACCTTAGTCATTCGGTGTGAATCGTAAGCTGAATTTTGTTAGCGGCGAACGTAATGTTGGTGTCTCGGATAAGCGAGATTGGGTTAAATAGAGCAAGGGAAAGTTTATAGATATATGAGTTTAAGTTTGGCTGGTTCCGTGAGCAGGAAGTGATCTGTCAAAATTAAATGATTAGCTTTCCTCACTTTCTGAGTTTTATGTCGGAATTAAACTTGAGTTAATAAGTAATTGTTATGTGGTTGCATGCTCAGTGATAGTAAGGTTAGGATGTTGAGTTGAAGTGAGCACCGAGATTGGAACTTAAATGGGTAGGCTAATAGTAAATCGTCGTTGAGAGTATAGTATCCCTATATCGGATAGATGGTGTTTGAGTAGTCGAACAGGATCTTGATAACCTACAGGTTAGAATAACTATTTAGGAGTAAGAGTGTAGGGTGTGTGGTCTGTTACTTAGTGTACGATAGATTATGGATGAGGACAGATAGAGGTGGTTTATGAGAGAAGAGGTACATGTTTATTAATGATATTCCTTACAACTTGATTAATTGAGGGGTGTCTTTGGTTTGTGTGTCTTTAATTTGGGGGTTAATAGTGGGGAGATGTAAAGATAAGGATTGGCACCTAGAGTTTGAAGTTCATGCAAATTGATAAAGCATGCCTTTTTTGGAATTAGTTTGGGAGAGATCAAGCAAAGTGAAAGTAATTGTTATTAAGAGTATGATATGTCGAATAGTATCTATATGGTAACAGGGTAGTCGTGTGTAACTCTAGGGTTCATGAAATTGATGAGATTTCGAGGACGAAATGTTCTAAGTGGGGGTGAGTTGTAACACCCCAAAGTAATTCAATTAGTTATTTAATTGGGTTACTTAAGGTTTACAACATTATTAATTAAGCTAAGTGATCAATGTAGAGTGCTTATTTTATTAGGAGGCGTTTAAGTAAATAGAGAAAGGTGAGATTAGAGGCCCATGAGTGATTAAGAGGCCCAATGTTCCTTGAAAGCCCATACGCATGGCTTAAAGAGAGTGACCGTAGGATGAGATATTCATTTCCAGCAAAATATCAAGAAAGGTAAAGGGAAAGTAAGAGAGGGAAAAGGGTAGGTGGAATAGTGCTTCTAGAGAGAAGGAGGAGAACTGGGCGTGGAAGAGCTGGAATTGACGGAAGAAGAGGCAAGCCATGTGAGTGATCATTGTGTTGAAGTGTCGAGTGATCTTCTGCAACTAGTTGAGGTAAGGGGGCTCTCTTTCACTTATAATTTTGAGTATATGATGAGTGTTGTGTGTGAATGGACTTAGAGTTGTTTCCTGAGTTGCGTTTTGTGTTTAATGAATGTTTTAGTTGTGTTTACTTCACTTTAGTGAAGATTGTAATGGTTGTTGGTGAGTTGGTTGGGTGAGAAACCAAGGGGAGAAAAATGGGAACTGAGGATACTCTCGATCCGGTGAGTATTGTGGGAGTAAAGAGCGTTTTTAAGTTTAATCTTAGGGAGAAGTACCCAAAGGAAGGAAGAGGAAGGTTAGGCGCATGAGAGCGTAGAGAAACCGAGGTGTAGTTGCCTGAGTAGGCTAATCTGTGAAGAACGTAAGTGTCACGGCGTAGGTTGTAGGTTTGGAAGAGGGCGAGGTGAGTGGTGCGGCATAGGCGATGGTGCGTAAGGGTAGTTAAGACCCAATGTGAGTGTCGACTTGTGGTTGCCGAGGTGTAGCATGGGTATACCGAGGTGATTACTGAGAGTATGGAGTGTATTTACACACATGAGGGTAGTTGCTGAACTGAGGTTGCCGAGATGGTATGGCAACCGAGGTGAACGAATAGAGGCTTGTTCCTAAGTGAACTGAGATGGGTGATGTAGAGGTGAGGGAGGATAGCAATCCTAAGTGAAGTAACCAAGGTGAGGCGCAAGGACGCCATTGAAAGTGAAGTCGTGCCCCAAGTGTATGTATAGCCGAGGTAATTAATGATGAGCCGAGGTAGTGTAAACCAGCTGAGTCATGATTGAGGTGGAATAGGTATGGTAGTTGTGGTATATGTGTAGATACCGAGATGATTTATGGTGCAGAGTAGGTAAACCGAGGTGTATATGCCGAGTTGGGTGGTGTACGTACTTAGGTGGAGTTGCTATAAACTAGTACAGTCGAAATTAGGCTTATCCGAGATCAACATAGTCGAAGTCAGTATAGGCGAGACTAGTGTGGTCGAACTTAGGCGCAATTCCAAGCGAGTGTAGTCGAACTGGCGTAGCCGAAGTCTTGCGCATTCGAATCTAGCGTAGTTGGATTCGGTAAATAGGCAAAGTAATGCGTAGGTTTAATGTTAGGAAATGTCGACCATAGCGTAATCGTAGTTTGAGTGTGATGAAGGCAGAGGTGTCGAAATAGTAGTGAGCCGAGGTACGATCGGTCTTGGCGCGAGGTGTTGTGTCTTTGCCGAGGTGCCAAATGGGTACCGAGGTGTGCTGCGTGTGAGCTACGTTTAGTGTATTTCACTGCGAGAGGCGACGGTGAGTGCGACGGTAGTAACGTTAAGTCCAAATGATGGAGCGATAGGTGTCGTTTTGGTCCTTAGGTGTCGTTTTGGTCCTAAGTGACGTTGGAGTACTCGGATTGACCGTTAGTCAAATGCTTGTGTGTTGAGGTGCTCGTTGAGCTAGGCGACGACCTTAGAGCCAGTATGGCCGATGCGAGACGCGTCGGCCTTGCCAGTAATGATGTATGTGAGTTGTTTTGGCCGTAGGGCTACGAGAGTAGAGGATTAAATAAACGTTGAAGTCCCCGAGGGGCATTGAATAAATGAAAATGGTGAATGCAGAGAGGACTTGGTCCCTAGAGATGAGCGAGAGGACTTAGGTCCTATTTATGAATAAAAGGTGCGCGATCCGATTGGTGAGTTCTTGAAATGGTGTTATGATTTAATTGAATAATGTATATGTTGTGTGTTATGCATTGTTCATGGCGTCGCATAAATCATAAGCATAAGGTGATAGCAGAGAGGACTTGGTCCCTAAGGACTTGGTCCTAAGGTGATAGCAGAGGACTTGGTCCAAAGGTGATAGCGAAGACTTGGTCTTAATGGATCCATCAAGCATATGCCCGGGAAGTATGGGCTGCATCATTCATATAAATCATGCAATCGATTGTAGTATTATTTTGTGCTATGAACCGAGGTGTCATAACTTTCTTGAGCTAATTTGATTTGTGTGAGTTGATGAGTGAGTTGTATCATTACATGAGCCGAGGTGTTTTAGTGCATTCTTAGCATTACATTTATCATAAACCTCTATTATATGTGTTTAGAGACTCGCCCTACTGCTTTTGTGTTGCTTCTCATGTCGGCAACATGCAGGTGATAGCTAGCGAAGGTTCTTCCTTCTTCATTGAGTTGTGGCGTGCACTCTCTGGTAGTGTGACACTTTGGGGGCCGAGTAGGATAGTAGTTGTTGTTGTTTTGTTTTCAGCTGTTGTATTGTAACATATTGATTTTTAAATGAAACGTGTTTTTATTTCCGCTGTGTATAAACTTGATAGTTTGGTTTGGTTTCTTAAAGTGAAATGTAATGCTCCCTTGAGAGTGAGGTTCTTGAAAACTCTGATTTTAATTAATTAATTAGTAGAATATAAGGGGGTGTTACATGAAGAGGTGTTATAGATGTGGCAAGGAGGGCCACCTATCTGCTGGGTGTGGGCGAAAGGAGATAGTCTGTTTCAATTGTGGAGAGATGGGGCACATCAGTCCCAAGTGTCCAAAGCCGAAGCAAGAGAGAGGCGTGGGGAAAGTGTTTGCATTAGCTGGGTCCGAGGTAGTGAACGAAATTATAGGTACGTGTTATATCAACGATGTTCCTCTAGTTGCAATTATAGATACTAGTGTTGTCTTCATTGGTAAGGGAGATGGTCATTGACACTCCGGCTAAGGGTTCAGTGACTACCTCTCTGGTATGTTCGAAGTGCCCACTGACTGTATTCGGCAGGGACTTCTCTGTTAACTTAATTTGTTTACCACTAGAGGGAATGGACGTCATCTTTGGTATGGGCTGGTTGGTAGACAACCATGTTCATATCAATTCTTATTGAGAGATCGGTTAGTTTTTCTAGCTGCCGGGTGAAGGAATCGGCTTTACTTCTGCTAGACAAGTGCGCAAGTTGTTAGGAGAAGGGGTTACTCTGTTTGCATTATGGGCGTCATTAACAGTAGAGAACCAAGTCAAGATTGAAGATCTGCCAGTGGTTAGAGAGTTTGCCGAGGTGTTTCCTGAAGAAATTCCTGATGTGCCACCTGAGAGAGAGATCGAGTTCACCATAGAATTGATTCTTTGGAACAAGATCGGTGTCTATGGCACCTTATAGGATGTCTGCATCCGAAGCTGTCATTGAAGAAACAGTTGGAAGAATTGCTAGAAAGGAAATTCGTGAGACCAAGCGTGTCACCGTGGGGAGCACCTGTGTTGCTAGTGAAGAAGAAAGATGGAAGCATGAGGTTGTGCGTGGACTACAGACAATTGAACAAGGTTACAATTAACAACAAGTATCCACTACCAAGAATTGACGATTTGATGGTTCAATTAGTGGGTGCTCAGGTATTTTCCAAGATTGGTTTGAGGTCGAGCTACCATCAAATCGGTATGGACACTACGAGTACTTAGTAATGCCATTCGGTGTCACTAATGCTCCAGGGGTATTCATGGAGTATATGAATCGTATTTTCCATGAGTACTTAGATCGGTTTGTGGTAGTGTTCATAGGCGTTATCTTGGTCTACTCCAAGTCGGCGAGAAGAGCATGCCGAGCACTTAAGGGGTAGTCTTTGAAGGTTACGAAGGAGAAGAAGGCGTATGCGAAGGCATCCCAAGTGTGAGTTTTGGTTGAGGAAGTGAGTTTCCTAGGCCATGTGATTTCCGAAGAATGGGATTGCGGTGGACCCTTCAAAGATTGAAGGCGTGTGTTGAAGTGGGAGGCACCCAAGTCGACCACCGAAGTGAGGAGCTTCTTGGGGTTAGCCGGTTACTTACGAGAGAAGATTCATTGAGGTTTCTCCAAATTGGCATTGCCATTAACCCAATTGACATGTAAAGATAGGGCTTTCGTTTGGGATGACCGTGCGAAGAGAGTTTCCAAGAGTTGAAGAGAGATTGACAACGTCGCCGATCTTGACGTTGCCTAATCCAAAGGATCCTTTTGTGATCTATTGTGATGCATCTAAGTTAGGTTTGGGCCGTGTCTTTGATGCAAGAAGGTAAAGTAGTGGCGTGCGCTTCAAGGCAATCAAGACTCATGAGAAGAATTATCCCACTCATGATTTAGAGCTAGTCACCGTAGTGTTTGCATTAAAGATATGGAGGCATTACCTTTATGGTTCGAGGTTCGAGGTGTTTAGTGATCACAAGAGTTTGCGGTACTTGTTTGATCGGAAGGAATTGAATATGAGGCGAGAGAGATGGTTGGAGTTATTGAAGGACAATGACTTGATGCGAACTATCACCCGGGGAAGGCCAATGTTGTAGCCGATGCTACCGAGTAGGAAATCTCTGCATATGTCATCGATGATGGTAAAGGAGCTGGAATTGATTGAGCAGTTTAGAGATTTGAGCCTAGTATGTGAAGTAACACCTCGTGAGTGTTAAGTTGGGGATCTTTGAAGATCACCAATGAGTTCATGGTTAGTATAAGGGAAGCCTGAAAGGTTGATGTGAAGGTGGTTGACATGTTTGTGAGAGTTGGCGAAATGATAACAAAGATTTTGAGTTGGATGCGCAAGGATTGTTGAGGTTCGGAGGTCCGATATGTATACACGATGATGAAGAGATCAAGAAGGCAGTGCGGAGGAGTGTCACGAAGTCGGTTGAGTATCCATCCGGGAGCTACGAAGATGTATCAAGACTTGAAGAAATTATTCTCGTGGCAAGGAATGAAGAAGGATGTAGCTCGTTTCGTCTATGCTTGTTTGACTTGCCGAGAAGTCAAAAGTGGAGCACCGTGGCCGCGGCAGGTTGATGCAACCGCTGCATATTCTGAATGGAAGTGGGACAAACATTCCCATGGACTTTGTAACCGGGATTGCGAGGACAACAAGAGGTTTGACACCATTTGGGTGATTGTTGATAGGTGACAAAGTCATCACACTTTATTCCTATTAACATCACATACCCAAAGGCCGAGGTTAGCGAGAAATTTATATCAATGTCATTGTGTAGCTTCATGGAATCCTTGAGTATTGTATCGATGCAGAGATCCAAGGTTTACTTGAATTTTGGAAAAGTTTGCAAGAGGCGTTGGGTTCCAAGTTGCGTTTGAGCTCGGCATACCATCCTCGGGATGATGGTCAATCCGAGAGGACTATCCAATCCTTAGAAGACTTATTGAGAGCTTGTGTGCTTGAGCGAGGAGGTGCGTGGGATTCATATCTACCATTGATAGAATTCACTTACAACAACAGTCATCATTCAAGTATTGGAATGGCACCATTTGAAGCATTGTATGGCCGTAGGTGTAGGAGGACTCCACTATGTTGGCATGAAGCAGGAGAGAGGGTTGTGTTAGGACCCGAGTTGGTTAGAGAGACTACGAGAAGGTTAAGATGATCGAGAGAGAAGATGAGGGCGTCACAAAGCGCATGGAAGAGTTACCATGACAAAAGGAGGAAAGACTTAGAATTTCAAGCCGGCGACCATGTATTCCTTAGAGTCACCCCCGTGGATCGGAGTTGACGAGCTCACGAGGTCCAAGCAATCACCTCGTTTCATTGGACCCTATCAAATCTTGGAGAGAGTTGGGAAGGTGGCGTCTCGAATTGCATTGCCACCCAATCATCAAATTTGCACGATGTGTTCCATGTATCTCAAGCGAGGAAGTATGTTCTGACCCGTCCCATGTCATTCAAATGGATGATGTGCAAGTGAGAGACGACCTCACTGTGGAGACAATGCCGATCAGAATTGAAGACCGAGAAGTAAAGACCCTTAGGGGAAAGAAATCAAGTTGGTGAAGGTGGTTTGGGTAGGAGCTGCTTGGGAGCTAGAGAGCAAGATGAAGGAAGCCTATTCCGAGATGTTTGATTGAGGTAAGATTCCGAGGACGTAATCTCCTAAGTAGGGGAGGGTTGTAACACCCCAAAATAATTCAATTAATTAACTTAGTTGAGTTATTAAGGGTTTGCAACATTTTACTTTTAAGTCAAGTAATTCATTAAGTGAAGGTTAAGCATGTGTTGCATTTTTGGAAAATGTCTAAGTTAGGAAAGGGTGTGGGTAGAAGAAGCCCACGGCCTAGTAAGGCCAAGGCCTCATTTAAGTCCCTTAGGACATGTTAAATGGTTGCCTTCGTAGAGACCATTTCATTGTTCCAAAAATAGTCTAAGTTACCAAATTAAGAAAGTAGAGAGAAGTGAGACTTAGAGAGAAGGAAGAGAACCGAAGGGAGAAGGAAGAGAACCGAAGGGAAGAGTGAGCTGAATCTTGAAGGATTCCTAGAAGTGCTAGTGAAGAGGGTGTGTCTACGGTTATAATCAGGTTAGGGGGCTCTTTTAATCCTTGTAATGCATATTGCATACATGCATTTACTCATACCATCTTAGAATCCTTGATGATGCTTAGTCAATTTGTTGTGGTTGCTTCTTGGTATTATAATTGAATGGTAAATGACTTAATTGTTGTGGATTGATGTTACTAGATGCTTTCCTAATATAATGCTTATTTTACTTGTTATTATTTATGTAAAGAGACTCACCCTAGCGTTTTGATGTTGCCTGCTCTCGTGGCGACATGCAGGTGATTCTGAGTGAAGGTGCCTATGCCTTCCTGGGTTATTGTGTCAAGGTCTGATTAGTAACACCGGGGACGAGGGTTTATAGTATTATCATTTCTTTTAAGTACTAGACTGTTTTTGGATCATGTACTGAATCTACTAAACTTGTTTTATTTCCGCTGTGCTGTGAAAACTATTTCTGGATTATTGTTGTAAACTTTAAACAGGTTTGAGGGTTTACCCCATTTGGATATGTTATATATATCCACGCACTAGATGCGTTTGAGTTTTATTATTATTATATTTGTGATGTTGATGAAATGTAGCACTCTCTTTGAGGTGCGCAGAAAAGTTTTTGAAAACTCTGATTTCTATTTAGTAAAATAATAAATAATAGAAGGGGGTGTTACATTAGTGGTATCAGAGCAGTTCGGTCCGTCCGGCCAAGTTGTCGAGTCTGTTAACCCTCGAGTCTTAGTACTCGTTCTAAATCATAATTATGTTGTTGTTTATTACTGTTGCCTTTGTTGGTTTGTTCTTCCTTGACATGCCTTGCAATTTATTTGATGGATAGCGATTGAAAGATTATATTGATTTATTGAGGTAGGTGTGATTGAAATATGTGGTATTGATTGTGTCATTGATTTTGATTATTTGTATTTGTTGTTGTATCATTAAGATATGTGTGATTAAAAGAATTCTAACGATGTCAAAGGAGTGAAAGTCGTGACGACGCTTTCGCACTCCGGACTACGTTAAAAATCTTTTAATGTGGTAGATATAAATTTGAAAGAAGTAGTTTTTGTGACCTTAATTAGTTGGTTGTATGAGTAGGAGGGACCCATCACCCCAATCACTCATCCCCAATGAGCGAGGCGACAATAACTCATGGTTAATATTAAATTTGGATGCATGCACTAATTTTAATTTGATTGATTGCTTGATTAGCTTGCTAGAATATAGGGAGTACTTTTATATGACCTAACCGTGGTAAGTATACACCTTTGAACAATATTTGAAGATTGCTTGTTGAAAATTGTTGAATTGAATGACGTCCTTGCCATAAGTTGATTGTTTTGTGATGCATATGAGTTAAAATTGATTTGTGCTTAATTGTCTCGAAGTTAGTATGCTAAAATGAATGTTGTGTAAGGCTATATTTTCATTAACTCAATTAAGATTGCATAACTTGAAGTTTTGACATTTTCGATGTTCCAATTTGGTTTGTTTCGTGAGCATGATGTGATTTGTCAAAAATGAAATGATTAACTTTCTTACCTTCTGAGTTTATGTCGGAAACTAAATTTTGAACTAATAAGTAGTTGTTTATGTGGTTGCATGTACGTGTGATAGTAGGATTTGGGGTTTGCATATGTTTTCCCTTTTTGGGACAAAATTGTGAGTTCTATGATTTTCAAAAAGAAACGGTACTTGGAAAATTTTGTGCTATTGGGAATGAATGGGATGTCAAAATATTGTTGAATTTATTTCCAAGTGGTTCTAAGATTTTATTTCAAAATGAGACATGATTTCGGTTTTTGCACCAATTAGGTTGTGGTTAGGTGTTGTTTGAAAATGAGGAAGTCGTACACTAAATGCATGGTTAGAAAAAGTAGAATTTTTATGATACGTGAAGGTGAGTCCAATAATGACTATCAAAGTTTTGGAAGCAAACATATACAATTTTGAGTACCTTCTAACTAGGAATTACAATTGTGAAAATTTGTTTGATTTATGATTTAACTGTGGCCTTTGTTGTTGATATTAGTATTATTTTCCACTTCTTGGAAATTTTTCTGAGGGCTTATACATCTAATGATGGAAATCGTACCTTGAGACCTTTGTGCATTTTTATTACTTGAATAGTTTTCCGTGCTAAATGTTGACAAGAGTATTTAATTTCATTTGGTTAAATTAATATCAAGTCTTGAATCAAGCAATTGTATTATAATGCATGTGGGTTATATTCTTTTGTGATGTAAAATCGATCCAATTTGGTAGAATTATATGAGCCGTGCTATTTTCTAGGGAAGTTGTAAAAATTGCATGTTAGCCAACTCCTAGGAATAAAGAGATTGAAGATGATGCCTACGTGTTTAAATCTTTTCGGATTTGAGTGTTTAAATCGTTTGCATGATTGGTTATGCTTAGTTGGTGCTTGATGAAATGCATAAGTATGTGATGATTATAATTGGTTTGGTGATTGAGCATGATGAGTTTTACTTGTTTACGATTTCGTGCGTGTCTGGACACTGTTTCAGTCTTTTGAAAACTGGTACTGTTTGGTTGAGTCAAAAATTATGTGGCTGAGTGTTTTTGAAAATAGACTTAAAGCCGGTCGTTTTGGCACTAGTTTCGTTAAATTCGAAGTTATGTAGCTCTAGTTATAAATCTCCAAAGTCGAGTCAGATTTCTAGAGTCCAACTGTGAGTAGGTTCGGTTTTTGCAAGTTTTATGTCTTCAAATGAACTCCGTTTTGAACAATTCTTTTTCCGTTAGAAACTATACTCAAATTGCTTTTGTTCGGGCTAAAGTTTTTCCCCATTTGGTCAAGTTTTTGTTAGTTTAGCGTGAAATGAAGTAGGAGGACAGAATCTGTCCAGTCTGGGAACTGTTTGGGTTGTTTCTAAAAACTGTACTATTTGGCTCATTTTTTTGAAACTTTAAAGATATATTCAGAAACTACACATCCGTGGCTTTCCAACAAGTATTTATTTGTCGAGATCCGAGGTCGTTTACTACTTTAATTAATTCGCCAAAGTAGGCGCAAAAGTCTGAGAATTTTACGCACTCGAGTTTAGGTGGACTAATTCGAGCGTTGAATAAAATGATTAATTGTGGAATAGGTCGAACTTGAATTTTGTTGTTATGACCGTGTTAATTGTTGATGTGAATGATGTTGGATCTATGATAAATTGTTGAAATTGGCATTGTCGTGTAATTACGGTTGTTAGGCTTGTTGGGCCTCTGGCCATAATTGCTGTTGTCTCTTGTGTTGGGTAGTCGGGTAGGATTTTGACAACCTACAGGTTAGAATACCTAATTGGGGAATAAGAGTGTAGGGAAGAGTGTTTGATCTGTTGTGTGTACGATAGGACTTAGATGATAGCCGTTAGTGGAGATAAGAAGAGTGGATGTTGATTTCATGAGTTTAGCGTAGATTCGAGGGGGATAGCAATCGTTAATACAAGATAGTGGAAGGGAAGAGGAGTTCTCAGTTTCGTGGGAAGCCCTATGATGTGTCAGGTGGTAAGGGCAAGGGAGAGGAGAGTCCGGGCAAGAAGCCAAGTGGGGGAGACGCTACAGAGGGTGTTGTGTGTCACGAGTGTGGGAAGCCGGGGCATAAGGGTCCAGATTGCATGGTCAGCAAATGTTTCAAGTGTGGTAAGGGAGGTCAGATAGCTGCTAAGTGCGAGAAGAAGGATGTGGTCTGCTACAACTGTGGGGAAGTGGGGCACATTAGTACTTAGTGTCCAAAGCCGAAGGAGGGGAAGTATAGCGGGAGAGTGGTTGTCCTATGCGTGTTCGGAGCGTGCGGAGGAGTGATGGTTACATTTAGAGATACGAGTTTCATTTAGGGTGCTTTGCTAGAGGCTAATGTTTGTGTGGTGAGTGTTTAAGCCTACATGTCCATGATAGTTAGATTTTCGAGGACGAAAATATTCTAAGTGGGGGAGAGTTGTAACGCCCAAAATTAATTAGGTGAATTATTTAATTTATTTGATTAGGTGGTTAATTAATTAATTTAATTAAGTAATTATTTGACGAAATTAATTAAGTAGTATTTTAGTTGGCTATAATAAAAATAAATATAGGGTAACTAATTAAATTAAGGAGTGAGGTGTGGTAAATAAATGGGAGTATTTTAGTTAAGTGGGGAGTATTTTAATTAGATTTGGGAGGATGTGAGAAAGTACCTAGAGGGTGTAAATAAGGGGCCCAAGCCCACTATTAGGCCCAAGTTCAAGGGATTATCTAGGGGTAGGGTTTTATCCCATTAGAAGCAAAAGAAAAACAAAAGAAATAGAGAGAGGGATCGAGTAGTTGCCGTCGGAACAGCTAGGAGGAGGGGGAAGGAGAAGTGAGAAAAGAAATGAAAGAAGAAAGAAAAGTCAAACAAAGAATAAAAAAAAATTAAAAGGAGAGAAAAGGAGAATCGGGAATGAAAGAAAAGAAAATAGAGAGGAAAGGGAGTATGGAAGGCTACGGCCATTTGGGAAAGAAAGGGGGAGATGGCTTCTCTTCATTTTGTTTGGGTAAGTTGGTATTTGGTACCAATCTTCTTCATTTTTCTTTCTTCATCTTTTAGTATAAGTTTTACCCACTAAAATCCTTTCCATTTCCACTTTACCATGGATGGGGTTTTGAAGCTCAAAGTAGGAGAGCATCCATTTTTGGTGATTCTTGGGTTGTTGGTGGAGGTGGTTTTCTTGGGTTCTTCAATTTGGAGGTTAGGGGATTCTCATTTATATCTATAATAATTTGTATGATATGTGTTGTGTGTGGAATAGCTCTAGGATGATTTGTTTATGTGAATTTTGTGTTAATCATGTGTTTGTTGTTGTATTTGATGCTTAAATGGATGATGCCATGACACTTGATGTTGGAAATAAATGTGATGTGAGTTATGCATACCATGTGTTTGATTAAATGTTTCAATGTGAAGAAATATGAAAATGTGTGGATTTAATGAAGTTGATTAAATGCCTAAATGTGTGTTGTTTAAGTGGGAATTGAATTGTTGAGTAAAAGTATGTTTGAAATTGTTTGGTTGGAGTGTTAGAGGAGGGCGCCAAATTCATAGGAAAATGGCGCCTTGTTTTCTTTGCTTTAATTTGGTGAGGTGTTGTGCGGGGAAGGGCGCCATTTGCTAGGCAAATTGGCGCCCGGTATGTTGTGCGTGTGTTGGCCGTGTGTGCACATGCAAGGTGCAGTCTGAGAAGGCCAAAGAAGCCATACAGCTCATGGACATGGAAGTAACCATGAGGACCTGTTTATCAAAACACCAAACCTCAGTCGAGTTTGATGAACATGGATCACCCTTATTCCAATGGCTCATTTTGTTCATGGGATCAATCAAACTCTTTTGATCTCTATCGAGCTTTTCTGCAAAGATAACAAAAATAGACCAAGTAGTTTAAAATCTTCATATGCGTAACCAAATCACATCACATAAAAGCAACTGAGACAAAAGAGGAATATGAAATGATATGGAGAAGATGGCGAATTTTCACTCTACGCTTATCATTATCAAGGTAACAAAAAAAGACCTCCTTATTCATCCAACTTGAACTGAAATTCCAATCCAAAAAATCTCTTGTCTAAACCCTAGAATCACAAGGCAGAAAGAACAAAGCGAAACAGAATGATTCAAAATGCTATGAGGGGGGGCAAAACAAAAGAAAACAGCCAAGCCATATCCCTAAACTCTCAGAGCCCGCATGAGAGTATATCCTATAAAGCAACCACATAAGGCATAAAATTTAAAAAGCATTGAAACATTGTAAGAAACAACTTTCATTTATTTATATATCATACAATGCACAACAAAAAAAAATGAATAGATTATTGACATAAAATATCTTGAGGCAAGGAAAATTGGGACTGAAAACATGTCATCATGTAATTTGCCAAGTTTCTCAGAAAACTCAACACAATGTTACAGAAATAATCAGGTATGAAAACTCAAATCAATAATAGCTTAAGTAAAATACACAAATATAAGAGAATATATATATGCCCGTAAACCATAGAAACCTGGATCAAACAACATGCCTTGGCATAGATGAACCAATTAAGTGGGACATTGTGTCTTGGCAGAAAAGGCCAATGACGATTGGAGGCTTTAAAAAGGAAAGAACACTCCACTATTTTTTGTAACCCTACAAAACACACAGAAACAACAATCAGGAGGCGAAAATATATTAGATTAATAAAATCAACCAATTGATAGCTACAAAATACACAACAAACAATGAAATAAGAATAGTAATCAAAGAACACCTCTATTACCCAACAATGTTTTGGGGAAGGACATCAAGAAGAGCACCTCTAGCTCTTGAGCCTCGCTGCTCCTCTGATACCACTTGGTGCCACTCCATTGATATACACGGTAAGATCTGAAAAGAGGAATTTAGGGTTTTTGATTCTACAAAAAATTGGGGGTTTTCTATCTAATAGAAGCAACAAACTTACCTTTAAGAAGAAGAACTGAGGAGGTGCTGAGAGAAGAAGAAGGGGAAGAGAAAAGAAACTCACCGTTTTCATGAGGCGAGAAGAAGAGGAAGAAGAAGGGAAGGGAGAAGAAGAAGGAGCGCACCGAGTGAGAGTGAGGAGAGGCGCGGTGGTGCAGTGGAGGTTGAGGAATGTGCAGTGGAGGTTGAGGGAGGGCGGAGGTGAGGAGAAAGGGAAGGGAGAAGAAGAAGGAACGACCGAGTGAGAGTGAGCGTGAAAGAAAGAGGAATCAACTAGACTCCCTTTAATTAATTCTGATTCAAACATTTGCCACGGGTTTGCCACGGAATTTCGGTGGCAAATTATCAAAGTCCGTGGCAAATTATCAAAGTCCATGGCAAATCCTTACCAAACTTACGAACACTTTTCTCATTCTGATTAAAATGGCAAATCATATAAAAACCCGTCGCAAATTGGCGGACGAAATCGTGTCAGGCAACACAGCAGTTTGTGGCAAATCAGGCTTATTCTTGTAGTGAAATCCATGTCAGCATGCCATGTCACACAAATGTTGGGGACAAAATTGATACTTTTTTTTAAAAAAAAAATTGTTTGTTACGAGGACCAATTTGATACTAAGTTATATAAGTCAGGGATCAAACTGATACTAAGTTACATAAGTAAGGGACCTAATTGATACTAAGTTACATAAGTCAGGGTCCTAATTGATATCTTGTAAAATAACGTGCATTGTGTAACATCCCAAATTTTAAGACATGGAATAATTAGACTTTGAAGCACAAGTTAGTAATTTACTAGCTTAGAATTGAATATATTATTATTCTTTACTAACCAAGATAACTTAAATAATAAAGAAATACTTTTGTATAAAAAAAAAAGAATATATATGTGCATGTGTAACACCTGCACCTACGGGTGCATGTTAGACGATTGAAGGGAATTAGTTGGGCCATAAGCCCAAAGCTCACATAGTATAAAAATAAAAGGTTAAATAGTATAGATTATGGAGATAACCTAATAATAGTAGATGAGAGATATTGGAGGTTCAGTAACGCAAGTATGCAGCGGCCATGGATCTCAACTTGTTTTGTGTGTATGATAGTAAACATGCTTCTTCACTTGCGCATGTCGATCCAATAAGTTACAAAATTGTGATCATATTAAAATGAAATAAGGAGGAGAGTAAATATTTGGAGAAATTCCATAGTTTTGTGGCTTTAAGAGATCTTTAAGAGGTGAGTAATCACACCCCTTAAAACCTTCAATGGTATTTTAATTTTGAGGATTTCTTTCTCCTTTACTAGTTCTTTTCTATTAATGAGATTTAGAAGATCAATATATCAACATGTGTTTTGAAGTGTGATGCTAATCTACTATCATGTGTTACTATCATATGCTTTCTAACCTTCTGTTGCTGCCACGCTAATACCCCACACCCTCTCATTACTATAATATTATTAATTAGAATTGTAAAGCTTCATGTGTGAATAGTCATGTTTGAATAGCTACTAGTGACTATTTATTCAAATTATGTGTTACTAATTCTTACAGTTATATTTGATATTGATAATGGTATTGTTGGTCCCCTTTGAGTTAATATGACTCAAACTTGTTGCTTGTATTATGATATATTATTTATTTCAAATTTATATAGGTATATGAACTACTTATTTTTATGTATCTAAGATGGGCTACGAGCCCCACACGGATGGGTTATGTACCCCATATTAGACGAGCTGGTGCTCCACATAGATGGGTCTTGTATCCCACATTGGACAAGCTTCGAGCTCCACACGGATGGGTCATGTACCCCACATTAGACGAGCCGGTGCTCCATACGATGAGATAACACACTTCGTGGAAGGGGTATATCTCCATATGATAGTGGGACGCCATTAAACTAACTTATTTATTTTCTGCTGGTTCTATGAGAATGATTGATTTATCATTATTATTATGAGAATTCTCTATTGTTGATTTTTAGCCAATGAACATGAGATGACTATGGTATTAAATTATTTTATAGTATGAGAGTATATGGATTGCTTGTATTATTATTATTATTACTATTACTATTACTTAAAACTAAATTTTGAAGAACGCAGTACCATGGTTGATTTTTCCTTCACACACCGGTGAGAACAATACTCATTTTAGAACTGTGTATTATTCACTAGGATTTCGTATCTCATTAGAGTGTTGTTTCCAGGACTAATACTGAGACTATTGAGGACGTGAAGAGTTTCTTTGACGCTAGAGGGTTTAATTATATTCGGGTTATTTAGAAGACGCCTATTTTTTGTAAACAATTGTATTATTCTTGAAATGTTTGAAACACGATTTGTATCCTTATTTTAATTTTTATGAAGGTTACTTTCAAATTATCAATTACAAGTTGCGAAATGTCTATTTTATTTGATAAAATTTTCTACTAGCTCTATTGTTTTCGACCCACAAAATCAAAGTGTTACACAATGCATAAACTTTCCAAATAAACAACACAAAGTGCAATTACTTAAATTCATTACATGAAACTTAGTATCAATTAGGTCCTCGACTTATGTAACTTAGTATCAAATTTGTCCCTAACTTATATAACTTAGTACTGATTTGGTCCACGTAACAAACTATTTTTTTTAAAAAAGTATCAATTTAGTCCCCAACATTCTTGTGACGTGGCATGCTGACATGGATTTTTTATTTTTTTGGTAGTGTCAATATGGTCCCTAACATTTGCCACGTCAGCATTGTAACTAACCATGGTTGACAGAAAGACCAAATTGACACATTTGTAAATTTTGAGGACTAAACAGACATATGTGAAAAGTCAGGAACCAAATTAAACATTTTTAAAAAGTCAGGGACTAAATTGGGTATTACCTCACCTGATTGACCATGAGAATGCTACATGTTAGTTATGCAAGTTTCATTACTAATTCTCATGTGAACCATTGTGTGTAGTCCTTCAACTCGAAGTCATTACGATCCCTACATAGAAAGTTGCAGACATAATGTAACACCCCGATTTTCGTGGGTTGTAACTTTTTAATATGTGCTTGCCTTATGAACTATTTTGGAGTATTATGATCAAATTATTTTAATTGTTGTGTGTTGGGGTATAAAAATTAGTTGAAAACTTTAAAATGTATTTTTATATACTATTGGTGATATACAATTATTAATATACATTTATTTTATTTTTATAAAATACTAGTGTTTGAGATATCATTTCCTTATAGAAATTATTTTAAGCTATTTAGATATTAAAATAAGAGTTGTAGTGAAATTGGGGGTTTTTAAAATGACTTAGAGGTGAATTTGTGCCCATTACTCGCATACACCCCCATTCCCTTGTTAGGCGCACCCCAACCACTAAACACAAACCAGCTTGCAGCCCAGTCCATGCGAGGCCCACACGGACTGACCCGACCCGCTGGCTTCTTCTTCTTCCTCAACGTGAAAACGCTGCAAACAAATTGGAAAAACCTAGCCAGCCTTCCTTCCTTCCTTCCACGCGTTCTCGCTCCCCTCACCACGGCTACCCTCGAAACCTTGCAGAACCACTCGAAATCCACCCCTAAGATCGTTTTTGGTGTCGTTTCAAGCCGTTGCATCCCCTAGCTCGTGTTTTGGAATTCGCACTTCTTGTGTAAAAACCCCATGGCCGATTGCTACTCACCACCTGGTTCCTTGACTTTCCAATACCACACTTTTTCCAATTGAAGAACTCGATGGCAATTAGTTTCGGTAGTAATGGACACAAATTCGTTATGCTTTGATAATTAAATAAATTGGAGTTGGAATTTGAAGCACCAAGGCCTTAGGTTTCCTTATGCATTCACTACGTCATCCTCCTTGCCTTTGGTGAAGGTATTTTGAAAGGTTTTCATTCATATATTTATATATTTGATTCATATATTTATAAGAGATTACCTAGGGTAATATTATTTATGTTTATGAAACCCAATCAATTTACGTTGAACCTAGTATGACTTAGTATTTTAGTTTCAAATTATTTAAAGTTTAACTTAGTTTAAGTTACAAATATTTTAGTACATCCTTCTTAAACTATTTTGACAATAAAAAGGGATTTTATAGTAATTCAATGGAATATCTTAATAGTCTTAGTATATGACTTTTGGACTATCTTTGTGGTTGTTACATAATTGCACATGTTTGAGTCAAATATTGTCCTGCTGGAATTGAAGTGTGCTCGGGAACTCGTGCTTGGTCTTCATCGATTCGCCATTGGAGTACACTCCGATATCAGTGTGTGAGAGTGAGGCGCGAACGGCAAGGAGAAAGGGAGAAGGGTGATCGCGAGAAGCTCAAGGAAGAAGGAAGCTTGGATCGTTGGTGACTTTGGGGGAATTGCTAGGAGCCTTGTTGTTCTCTTCAATTACCAAAGGTAAGGGGATTCTCTTTCCATAGCCAATAGTTTATAAACCTTGGAACCATAGGGTTGAGTGTTAGGAAATGTTTGATTGAATTCTTATATGTTAATTTGATTGATTTGGTGATGAATGTAACGAATATATAATTGAATTGAGTCCTTATGTGATAATTGGAGTGATGAGGTTATTTTGAGTGATCTTTGCATGAAGTTGTGTTTCATTATTGTGATTGTTTGCATGATGCTGTTATCGAATTGTATGAAAGAGGAATTGTTGTTGTGTATCCATGTTGTTGTCCTCGGCTGGTATGGGTGGTGCGTGCGTGTGTTCTTGCATGTTGCACTAGTGTGTCTTGCGCCAAGTGGTTGAGTGGGGTGTGGGAGAGTGGCACGGGCTGGGCGTAAGGCGCCTGTGCCCTGTGCGTGAGTGTATGCGTTGGGCGTTGCCGGTGAGTGGCGCGCCTCTTGGCGCTGCCGGTGAGGATGGGCGCCGATGTGTGCTGCCCAGTGCCGAGGTGAATGAGGTGAGGTGACCTAGGTGAGTGAAGTGAGGTAAGGAGCCGAGGTGAATGGGGTGATGTGTCGAGGTGAAGGAGGTTGGTGGCCGAGGTGAGTGAGGCGGGCGAGGTGCCGAGGTGAATGGGGTGAGAGTGCCGAGGTGTGTGAGAGCGTCTGAGGTGTGTGTTGTGTGTGCCGAGGTGTGTGAGTGGGAGCCGAGGTATGTGAGTGTGCAGCAGACATGTTCTTTCTTGTCTTTGTGTGCAGGTGTGGGATTCACCCACGATGCGATTTTAGCCTCGAGGTGTCAAATTGGTCCTTAGGTGTTAAATTGGTCCTTAGGTGTTAAATTGGTCCCTAGGTGGTGTTTTAATTCCTAGGTGTGACTTTAGTCCTTTGGGTGACTTCATCCTTGGTGTGGCTTAGTCCTTTGGTGTGTAATTAGTCCTTGGTGCTCCTTTAGTCCTTTTGGGTGTGGTTGTAGTCCTTATAGTACATTCTCTATGGTGATGCATCTTTGATGGCGAGTATATTTTGGGTGATTGAGGGTCTATGACCTCTCTTGATGATTGGTGAGTAAATAAACTAATGGTGAGCATTCTAATGCATAATTTGGTGTTTTGGTGTGATGGTGCATAGTCATGGTGTCGCATAATCATATGCATTTTTGGTGAATAGGCCTCGGCCTCATAAAATATTTTGGTGAATGCCTTCGGGCCTTTTGGTGAATGGTGAATGCCTTCGGGCCTTTTGGTGAATGGTGAATGCCCTCTGGGCCTTTTTGGTGATGGATCCACATGCATATACCCTTGGCGTTGGGTTGCATATCATGCACTTGCATACATTTTATGGTGGTTGTCTAGGTGTGCATAATTAAGCGGGTGAAAGTGATTGGATTGTCTTGCTTCTTTGGTATGCTAATGCTTGTCTTATTGTGTTGCTTGTTTTATTTACTATTTTCTATGAAATGAGACTCACCCTTTCTGCTTGGAATGTTGCTCTTATGTGACAACGCTGCGGTGACAGTGACTGAAGGTGACGTGAGTACCTTCTGCTAGTATTAGTCGAGTCAGCTCTGATACGTAGCACCGGGGGGGGATAGCTAGACTTTGTCGTTTATGTTATGATTTAACTTTTATTTGGATAAGCGTATACGTATTTCGGTTTGTTATTTCCATTTGCTACGATATCTATCCTCAGATCTTGATTTATGGTGCTATGTATCACCTTTTTGGGAGTTATTATAATTATTATTTTGGAGTTTAATGTGGTTGGTTGAATGTGGCACCTCACGTGGTCGCACTAAAAGTTTTTTCGTAGACTCGATTTTTTTGGATTTATTAAAATAATAGACTAGATAGAAGGGGTGTTACATTAGTGGTATCGAAGCGATTCGGTCCTAACCTGACCATTTGTATTGTCTATTGTGTCTTCCGATGTGTGAACTCGAGTAGAGTTGCACGCATTACTGTGTTGATGCTTGGTAATTAGGAGGGTGACCAACTTAGTTGGTCAAGTTCTCAAGATAATAGGGTGAGTAGTAGATATTCTTAGAAGAGTATCACAATCGAGTCGGGTATAATGTTAGAATCTAACCTAGACCCCGAATGACTCTTTTCCCTTAGAGAAATTTTTCATAGAGCACTGGTCTCTTACTTAGGCCATGTGTCGTGTTCGATATGTTTTCTTGGTGTGAAGTTTTATCGTAGTCATGTGGTTGTTGCTTAGTGTTTTGGAAACTCAATTTATATAAAATTTGAACTTCTATGATTCGAATTTTAGTTGTCACCTATACGCTATTTGTGATATGTGGTTTTATGACTAAAGAATGAAATTTGTATTGGGACTGTCTGTGAGATTCTATTAAAATAGGTTTAATTGGTTTATGCTCACAAATGCGTTAAATTTATTTTACTTAGGTATATAGGTGTTTGTGTAAGGGTATTTTTCCAGCGAATTGATGCTTTAGAGTAGATGCTCTGTGATTATTTTGAATTGTCTTATCACTTTGTAAGTTGCTATCACTTGTTGCAATGTGTTGATTAGTCTCATTTTTAAATGCTACAAGAACTATTGTTGTACTACCTTTGTAATTGCAATTAGACGTGATGATCTTAGTTGTTCACTGTCATTTCATGTTATTACTACCTTCATTGGTTTTATTTTAATCACAAATTGTTTCTCGAATCTTTGAGAATCAAGCTTAGTGACTTTCATGCCATTCAGTCGCTGACTATGAATTCTAAATGTGTAGAATCTCCAAGTTTTTTTTTTATGATTTAATTATGATTCTAATATTTTCTAAAGCATGATGTTACGTGGTTTTGTAATTTAAAAATAAATATATACTCAGGCTGCGTATTAATTTCAATTTAACTAGTTTCAATGTTGGATGCGTAAATATGTATTGAGTTTATTTTGATTGATAAATACTAAGCCTTATATAAGTTTTTATTGTTGTCTTCATATACGTGTTTTTAATTGTGTATTGATATTTTGAGTTGAGTGCCTTGTGGGTTGGTCTTGCTAGCTATTATAATTGCATTCTTGTTTAATGATCTGTGTAATTGTAGACTATATTCTTATGTTATTATTGTTGTGTTAATTTAGCTTATCTTGTTCTATTTGCTTAATTGCTCTCCGTGCACCACATTGCGAACCCCTCTAACTATAATATAACCTGTACTAGTGAACGGCTCATGTGTTATGTGGTTTCGAAATCTTAGAATGAGAATGTGTGCTGAGAATGCTTGTATTTTAAATTAGCTTTTAGTATTAGATGTTCACCTAAATATATAGGTTGACTTGGTTGAACTAATATCTGTTCTTCCGAAAAATCCATTGCTATAGCATGCTCTTATTTTTGTAGGATGATGCTACAGACAAAGTGTTTTGTGAAGTTGTTTTGCTAATGATTTTAAAGTACGATTCCTTTACTAACGTCAATGTCGTGTTATGGTGTTTGAACATATTATTTTTCTTATTTAAATCTTGCAATTAGTGTTTTCTGTTATTTTCACCACATGATTTCTATTTTCTTGAGTTGTGTAATTGTGGATATTCACGTGGAAGAATAACTTCGATAGAGTCTTGTTTGTAAGTTTGTGTTAGGCCGACACATCGTTTACAATCCGGAATATATTGAAGATATTTTGTACATTGAATGTCCACTATTTCTCGTCATAAGCTTTCACTGAGCGAGTTTCTAACTTTTCTTTCGTTGATGTCTTCCATTTCTTACCTTTGATATCATTGACTCATCTCTCTTGTCACTTTGACAAGGTTTATATTTTCTTCTACGTATGTTTGAACTTCCGAGTATTCCTTCTTTTATTACGTCTTGAGCTAGCTAACAAATTTCGAGGACGAAATTTCTTTTAAGGGGGGGGGTAGATTGTAACACCCCGATTTTCGTGGGTTGTAACTTTTTAATATGTGCTTGCCTTATGAACTATTTTGGAGTATTATGATTAAATTATTTTAATTGTTGTGTGTTGGGGTATAAAAATTAGTTGAAAACTTTAAAATGTATTTTTATATACTATTGGTGATATACAATTATTAATATACATTTATTTTATTTTTATAAAATACTAGTGTTTGAGATATCATTTCCTTATAGAAATTATTTTAAGCTATTTAGATATTAAAATAAGAGTTGTAGTGAAATTGGGGTTTTAAAATGACTTAGAGGTGAATTTGTGCCCATTACTCGCATACACCCCATTCCTTGTTAGGCGCACCCAACCACTAAACACAAACCGACTTGCAGCCCGGTCCATGCGAGGCCCACACGGATGACCGACCCGACCACCTTGCTTCTTCTTCTTCCTCAACGTGAAAACGCTGCAAACAAATTGGAAAAACCTAGCCAGCCTTCCTTCCTTCCTTCCACGCGTTCTCGCTCCCCTCACCACGGCTATACCCTCGAAACCTTGCAGAACCACTCGAAATCCACCCCTAAGATCGTTTTTGGTGTCGTTTCAAGCCGTTGCATCCCCTAGCTCGTGTTTTGGAATTCACACTTCTTGTGTAAAAACCCCATGGCCGATTGCTACTCACCACCTGGTTCCTTGACTTTCCAATACCACACTTTTTCCAATTGAAGAACTCGATGGCAATTAGTAATGGACACAAATTCGTTATGCTTTGATAATTAAATAACTTGGAGTTGGAATTTGAAGCACCAAGGCCTTAGGTTTCCTTATGCATTCACTACGTCATCCTCCTTGCCTTTGGTGAAGGTATTTTGAAAGGTTTTCATTCATATATTTATATATTTGATTCATATATTTATAAGAGATTACCTAGGGTAATATTATTTATGATTATGAAACCCAATCAATTTACGTTGAACCTAGTATGACTTAGTATTTTAGTTTCAAATTATTTAAAGTTTAACTTAGTTTAAGTTACAAATATTTTAGTACATCCTTCTTAAACTATTTTGACAATAAAAAGGGATTTTATAGTAATTCAATGAAATATCTTAATAGTCTTAGTATATGACTTTTGGACTATCTTTGTGGTTGTTACATAATTGCACGTGTTTGAGTCAAATATTGTCTATTTGGAATTGAAGTGTGCTCGGGAACTCGTGCTTGGTCTTCATCGATTCGCCATTGGAATACACTCGATATCGGTTGTGTGAGAGTGAGGCGCGAGCAGCAAGGAGAAAGGAGAAGGGTGATCGCGAGAAGCTCAAGGAAGAAGGAAGCTTGGATCGTTGGTGACTTTGGGGGAATTGCTAGGAGCCTTGTTGTTCTCTTCAATTACCAAAGGTAAGGGGATTCTCTTTCCATAGCC
Source organism: Oxytropis ochrocephala (assembly GCA_020916435.1). NCBI lineage: Eukaryota > Viridiplantae > Streptophyta > Magnoliopsida > Fabales > Fabaceae > Oxytropis > Oxytropis ochrocephala. The sequence goes on along the minus strand of CM037094.1, from coordinate 30,581,383 downwards.
AATAGTTTATAAACCTTGGAACCATAGGGTTGAGTGTTAGGAAATGTTTGATTGAATTCTTATATGTTAATTTGATTGATTTGGTGATGAATGTAACGAATATATAATTGAATTGAGTCCTTATGTGATAATTGGAGTGATGAGGTTATTTTGAGTGATCTTTGCATGAAGTTGTGTTTTCGTTATTGTGATTGTTTGCATGATCTCATTTATCGAATTGTATGAAAGAGGAATTGTTGTTGTGTATCCATGTTGTTGTCCTCTACCGGTATTTGGTATGGGTGGTGCGTGCGTGCGTTCTGCGTGCACAGCACTAGTGTGTGCGCGCCAAGTGGTTGCGTGGGGTGTGGGAGAGTGGCACGGCACAGGCGCAAGGCGCCTGTGCCCTGTGCGTGAGTGTATGCGTTGGGCGTTGCCGGTTGTGGCGCGCCCTTGTGCGTGTGTTCGGTGTGTGAGTGGCGCGCCTCTTGGCGCTGCCGGTGAGGATGGGCGCCGATGTGTGCTGCCCAGTGCCGAGGTGAATGAGGTGAGGTGACCTAGGTGAGTGAAGTGAGGTAAGGAGCCGAGGTGAATGGGGTGATGTGTCGAGGTGAAGGAGGTTGGTGACCGAGGTGAGTGAGGCGAGGCGAGGTGCCGAGGTGAATGGGGTGAGGTGCCGAGGTGTGTGAGAGCGTACCGAGGTGTGTTTTGTGTGTGCCGAGGTGTGTGAGTGGGAGCCGAGGTATGTGAGTGTCTTGCGACATGTTCTTTCTTGTCTTTGTGTCCAGGTGTGGGATTCACCCACGATGCGTTTTAGCCTTGAGGTGACAAATTGGTCCTTAGGTGTTAAATTGGTCCTTAGGTGTTAAATTGGTCCCTAGGTGGTGTTTTAATTCCTAGGTGTGACTTTAGTCCTTTGGGTGACTTCACCCTTGGTGTGGCTTAGTCCTTTGGTGTGTAATTAGTCCTTGGTGCTCCTTTAGTCCTTTTGGGTGTGGTTGTAGTCCTTATAGGGCTGTTCTCTATGGTGATGCATGCTGATGGTGAGTATATTTTGGGTGATTGAGGGTCTATGACCTCTCTTGATGATTAGTGAGTAAATAAACTAATGGTGAGCATTCTAATGCATAATTTGGTGTTTTGGTGTGATGGTGCATAGTCATGGTGTCGCATAATCATATGCATTTTTGTGAATAGGCCTCGGCGTCATAAAATATTTTGGTGAATGCCTTCGGGCCTTTTGGTGAATGGTGAATGCCTTCGGGCCTTTTGGTGAATGGTGAATGCCCTCCAGGCCTTTTTGGTGATGGATCCACATGCATATACCCTTTGGCGTTGGGTTGCATATCATGCACTTGCATACATTTTATGGTGGTTGTGCAGGTGTGCATAATTAATCGTGAAAGTGATTGGATTGTACTACCCGGTATGCTAATGCTTGTCTTATTGTGTTGCTTGTTTTATTTATCGCTTTCTATGAAATGAGACTCACCCTTTCTCTTGGAATGTTGCTCTTATGTGACAACGCCGCAGTGACAAAGTGATCGAAGGTGACGTGAGTACCTTCTCTGCTAGTATTAGTCGAGTCGGCTCGATCACGTAGCACCGGGGGATAGCTAGACTTTGTCGTTTATGTTATGATTTAACTTTTATTTGGATAACTGTACTTCTGTATTTCGGTTGTTATTTCCGCTGCTACGATATCTATCCTCGTACTGATTTATGGAGCTATGTATCACCTTTTTGGGAGTTATTATAATTATTATTTTGGAGTTTAATGTGGTTGGTTGAATGTGGCACCCTCACGTGGTCGCACTAAAAGTTTTTCGTAGACTCTGATTTTTTTTTGGATTTATTAAAATAATAGACTAGATAGAAGGGGGTGTTACACATAAGGTCATCAAACGTGTTTGTAATAGGACAATTATAGTAGTGGACAGTGGGCATACATTAACCATGTGGAGGGGTATGATCAATGTAGATATAATTCATCTCTCTTACATAAAGGTAGCTATGTCTTCAGCTTCCCAATAGAATCATATGTAAAATATGTGTGGTCATTCCAAAATGGACCAATATTAGATATTTTACCCACTAGTGATGCCTGTATCTGCGGAGACTGCCAATCTGTAACGCCCCAAAAATAATTCAAGTATGTATTTAATTAAGTGGTATATTGGTTGGTTAAATTAAAATAATAATAGGGAATTTGATGTAAATGAGGAGTTGTGATTAGTAAAAAGTGAGTGGTAATCTAATTAAAAGAGGGAGTAGTGCAAGTAATGGAGGACGTGTGAATAGAGGCCCGTGATAGTTAGGCCCATAACCATGATATAAGTTAGGTGTCGATGGTGAGAGAGTTCATTTCAACCAAAATCAAAGAAAAGACAAAGAGTAAAGTAAGAGAGTAGAGAGAGAGGTGCGATAGCCTTACGGAGAAGAGAGGATATTGGCGTGGAGAGCTCAAGTTCAAGGAAGAGGAGCTTGCTTGTTGGTGATGGTTGGTAATTCTTGGTGGAGAGAGTTCTGGTGTTCTTCATTAAGGTAAGGGGGCTCTCTTTCACCTATAATAGAGTATATGATGAGTGTTATGTGTGGGTTAGACTCTAGGATGATTGTTGAGTTGTTTGTGTTGCTTGTTGTGTGATTGATGTTGTGTTTTGGTGAATTTGTGATGGGTGTATGTGTTGTTGATGATTTGGTCAGATGAAAGACCTAGAAAAGAAAATGGGTTTGAGGAGCCCTAGGCGCAAGGGTGCCATTTTTGGTGTTGTCACCTTTGATCATAGTATGAGAATCAAAGAAAAGAGGGAAGATGAGGGTTAGGCGTCTAGGGCGCCATTCGAAGTGAAGTATTATTGTGTGCGGAGAAGGGTAGGTGTGTTGTAGGATGTGTGCGTCGAAGGATGTGTGCGTCAAAGGTGTGTGCGTCGAAGGATAGGGAGTCAAAGTATATATGTGCCGAAGTGTAGTACCAAGGTGAGTGATGGCGAAGTGAGGAAGTGTGGCAAGGTGAGTGGTGGTTAAGTGAGGAAGTGTAACCGAGGTAGAGTAACCGAGGTGAGTGATGGTGAAGTGAAGGAATATAACCGAGGTAGTGCAACCGAGGTGAGTGATGGTGAAGTGAGGAAGCGTGGCAAGGTAGTGTAATCGAGGTGTAGTGTATCTAAGTCGAAGTGAAGCTGTCGAGGTGTAGTGTGTCTAAGTCGAAGTGAAGCTGTCGAGGTGTAGTGTGTCGAAGTTGAAGTGAAGCTGTCGAGGTGTAGTGTATCTAAGTCGAAGTAAAGCTGTCGAGGTGTAGTGTATCTAAGTCGAAATGTAGTTGTCGAGGTATAGTGTATATATACCGAGGTGTATGTGTTGAGGTTTAGATGTATCGAAGTGTAAGTGTCGTCGTGTAGACGTGACGAAGTGTAAGTGTATGGGAGTCGACGTGTAGTTGCCGAAGTGTAGATTATGTATACCGAAGTGTAGTTGCCGAAGTGAGGTGTATATATGTCGAAGCTAGTGTTGTCAACGTGTATGAGTACCGAAGTGTAGTGTTGTAGTGGTGACGAAGTGTAGGTGTCGATGTGTAGGTGTCGAAGTGTGGATGTGAAGAAGTTTGGTGTGACGAAAGGTAGTGCATGTGTGCCGAGGTGCAGTGTGAGTGTGCCGAGGTGCTGTTTTGATGACATGGTAGCGCAAGTTGCTGCCAGGCCAATTTTGGGTGCTGTTTGGGTTCTGAGTACGTCTAAGTTGTTGAATTGTGAAGCCAGTTGGTCCTTAGGCGACGTTTGGTCCTTAGGTGACATTTTCGTCCCTATGTGACGGTGAGGTTGACGTTAGCCATAGAGCTATTTATTTTAGTGTCGATGAGTCCGATGAGTTTGAGGTTAGCCATAGAGCTACTGACCGACGGGTTTGACGTTAGCCATAGAGCTATTGATTATGGTGTTGATTTGTCTGATGTGTTGATGTTAGCCATAGAGCTATTGATTGAGGTTTGATGTTAGCCATAGAGCTACTGATTTTGGGTGTCGATGTGTCCGGTGAGATGGACGTTAGCCATAGAGCTATTGATTGAGGTTTGATGTTAGCCATAGAGCTACTGATTTTGGGTGTCGATGTGTCTGGTGAGATGGACGTTAGCCATAGAGCTATTGATTGAGGTTTGATGTTAGCCATAGAGCTATTGATATTGGTGTCGATGTGTCCGGTGAGATGGACGTTAGCCATAGAGCTATTGATGATGTCTAGGTGAATTAGACGACGGTGTAGTGACGATGGATTTAATGACGGTGATAAATCCAGTGCCGGGGTGAATTCATACATGATATGATTGTTGTGGTTGATGCATTGTTCATGGAGTCACATGCCTCATGTGCATCATAGGACGGATATAGGCTTCGGCCTCGATATTGTAGACTTCGGTCTTCATATCACACAGGACGGATATAGGCTTCGGCCTCGATATTGTAGACTTCGGTCTTCATATCATTAATGACGGATATAGGCTTCGGCCTCGATGGTACCACATGCATTATACACTTGGTGTTGGGTTGCATTCATGCATACACTCATGCAAATTGGTGGTGTCTTTTGATGATTATGAGTTGGTGTGTCATAGCTTGATGATGTGTGTTTGATGATTGAGACGTGGTGTTTCTAGTTGCCTTTCTCGTTAAACCCTAACACTCTCACTCTCCTCACCTCACCTCACCTCCGCGCCTCCCTCAACCTCCACTGCACGACCACTCAGTCGTTTTCCTTCTTCTCCTCCCTATCTCAGCGCATTAAACATCAAAACGAACCTGAGTTTCTTTCTCTCTTCCCTTCTTCTTTTCTCAGCGCCTCCTCAATACTTCTTCTTAAAGGTAGAATCAAAAACCCTAAGTTCCTCTTTTCATTAAAGTTTGTTGCTTCTATTTTACTTGTATTAGATAGAAAACCCCCAATTTTTGGTAGAATCAAAAACCCTAAGTTCCTCTTTTCATTGTTTGTGTTGCTAATTCCTAATTCCTAATCTTTGTCTCTTTTAGTTTCTTTAAAATCTTCTTTTTTGCTGACATTAAGTCTCCAAACATGGGTTTATAATGTAGGTTATTGGGATAATTAGTTTGTGAAGTTAATGGATTGAAGGAGAAGAGACAAAGCGATTTGTGTATGTTTTACTGTCACTAAGGATTGAAGAAGAGACAAAGCTAAGGTAAGGATTTTGCTGTCACTAAGTTTTTGATGGGTATAAGGTTGTATGTTTGTGTGTTTGGTTGTTTTGATTGTTATGGTGGATGGGGATGAAAACTAATGATGAATTTAGTTGCTGATATAAATCTAGTTTTTGTTTATGTGGTTGGGGATATTGATGAATTCAGATTGTCACTTGTCTAGTACACTTTAATCTTGATTCCCTTGGTGAAGTATGTTCTTGTTGTTCTGTTGGTCAACGATGATGGTGAAGGTATGGCCATTTTCTATTCTTTTTTTCCCTCTTGCATGTTCTGCCTTCAATTTTGTAGCTTTGAAAACAATGCAGGTGGTACATTTGCATTGTACTCTTTAATTTGTCGCAATGCCAAGGTGAATCTTCTTCCCAATCGATTGCCATCGGATGCGAATATCGGGCTTTAGGCTAAAAGTGCCATCCCCGAGCTCGAAAGGTCTTTAAAAATTAAGGAAAGGCTTGAGAGTTCACTGACTCTGAAGACGATTCTACTACTATTAGTTCTTGCTGGTACTTCTATGGTGATAGCTAATGGGGTTTACACCAGCAATGTCAGTTTACTTACTGCTCTTGTATCATGTATTCTCTAAGTTCTTTGGAATTGCTTATCCTAATGTGTTTGGATTGATGCCAATATAATACTTGTAGATTGTAGTGACATCTTGCTTTTGTGTTCATGGCCAATTGTTGTTTTCAATACGTAGTCATTACTGGCCATTACTTCATCGATTTTTGTTCCCGCAAAGATCGCCATCTATTGGAGGCTTGAAAGTTGGGGTCGATGCAATTAAGCAAGGTATGGTGTTAACCTATTGATAAACTCTCATAATTGTAATAGTTAGTAATACTTGCATTTGATATTATCTATGTACACATCTGGAGAGCCTATCTTTCTTTGTTATCTGGAAAAAATAGTTGTTGCTTTTCCTTTAATAATAATAGCTTTTAAGGTATTTTTTGGCATGTAAAGTTGTTTTGAGTTTTGATCCTATGATTTGAGCAAATTCAGTCATGTATTGATTGCATGGTGATCGTATAAGACCAATAGACGTGGTGCTGATGTAGTCCCTTAGCTCGGTCGCTGGATGTCTTGGTGTCAGAGTCTGGGTCGCGCCTGGGTGGTACCTGCGAAAGCACTCAACGCCAAGTCGGCGATGAATAGTGAATAGGACCACTAGTAATAAATGACGTACCTAATTCCTTGAGATTCGTGCCATATTTATAGCTACAGTATTGGGCCATATTGGGCCTATTGGACTGCATTGGGCCTTGAGCCCACTCCAGAACCGTTGCCCCCCAAGCCTGGGTCGCTGGTAGGCGGGCTAAGGCTTGATTTGTTGCCCCCGAATGGTGTTGAGAATAGCCGAGTTGTGAAAAATGAACGGCCTCGAAGTGCGGGTGCTGCCACACTGAACCACGACCCGTCACGCGACCTGCATGTTAAGTCTCTCGGGACCAAATCTGCCCTGGGGTCGCTGCCCTGCTGCGGCCGCTCTGACTACTTTCGAAGTGTGTTATAAGTGCTGAGGGGACAGATGATTTAATGATGTGATTTCTCATATTCCAAGGTGACGCTTGGCCTCTCCAAGGCGTGTCTTTTCGTTTCTCCCTGACTGAGTAATGATGGAATGTGAAAGGGTGTGCCTTTTCATTCTTGGGCCTGATGTGACGGTTGGCCCACTATATAAGGTGGTGGTGGGGTAAGAGGAACCCACTCCTCTCACTTCTTCACTCTGAATCGTGAAAACGACCTCGTTGGCTCGCTGTCTTCCATTCGTCGCTCGCTCCAAAAACAGCTCGCTGGTACCCCCCGCACCGGACTCAACTACCGACCTCTCAGGTAACACGAACGCCCTTCTTTTAATTTTGCTTTATTTCCTCGAAATTCCAACCAGTGGAGGGGGTAGCAGGTCGGGGGACGACCAGGTCGCCCCCTCTCATGGTATGTGCTCGAACCTGACCGCTTCCCCCTCTGCAGGTTTATTCTGGCCCAGACGAAGCAAACTTGCCGCATCTCCGACAGCCCGGCCGTCTCTATAGCTCAAGCAATGGCTCACCCGAGCTCTGCTCTAGTGGGTCGCCTTCCCCCTCTAGGAATGAGTCACCCAAAGCTTCGAGCCCAGACTGGTCGTCTTCTAAATCTCAAGATGGGTCGCCCGAAACTTCAAGTTCAACCTCACTGTCGTCCTCTGACACTTATCGACGGTCCAACCGAACTGAGAGGGATACAAACTCTAAGGATGGCGCAGAAGGTTCGACTCCCGTTCTCAACGAGGTTCAAGTCACCGATGTTCAAGGCGTTGAGAATCCAGTGCCTTTACAAAGCGTGCCAGATGCGGCCCAGGACACGGCTTTGGTGCCGGTACAAGATGATCCCGATGTAGCGGCCGAGAAAGATATGTCTTGGGTTTCTGCAACCCTTAGGAATCATAGAAGTAAGGTCCGCCGTCATACTTCGGATGAACGCGACTTGACCGCCCAGTTCTACGCTGAAGGCTGGCGAGTTGACGGCATGGAAAAAGATGAGAACATCTCGACTTGGCATGATGAGCTGAAGTTCACGATGTATAGAGTCGTCTTCGAGCGTATGGGAATCGTTCCTCCTTTCACGCGTTTCCAAAGGCAGGTCCTTCGCTACCTCAAGGTCACCCCATCACAATTGAACCCGAACGCTTGGGCGTTCCTGCAAGGCTACGAGGATATCCTGACAGCGCTGGAGCGGCCGATCTCGTTGAGGCTATTTTTTACTTTGATGGAGATGAGTTATCTCTATGAACCAGGGACAAAAGGAGCTCGCAAGGAGGCCGTCTCTCTGAAAAATAGGTCGCAATTTAATTTTTTCAAACCCTACATGGAGTCTCTGCCGACCGGGTGGAAGAACAATTTTTTCTGGGTCATTCCTTATACCAGGGAAGCGATGAACGGAATAGCCCAATTGATAAAAGGACAAAATGCCGGGACGCCCCTTGTGCCGACCATTTGGTCATACGACCACTTCTTGAAGAAACCAGGGGCGTATTCCTACAAGGAAGTGGAGCTCAATATTGCAGACCTTGATACAACTCATAGGCTTAGGAGGGTCGCCTCTCGTGTCCCTGGGGGTCGCATTAAAATCAACAAAATTGTAGACGCCCGAGGCATACAGGCCGTCAAAGCCGCCCTTGGTAGATAGTTGCTAAGAACGTTATTTGTTTTTGCATGATATTTTGTATTATTTCTAACTTGCATCTTGCTTCTTGCAGTTGATATGGCGGGCGTTGAAGATTTCGCCTTTTTTGCTCAGTGGGCGGCTGAAGACGGGAACGATTCTCCTCCTCGAGGAACGACCGCTGCGACTGTTGAGGGAGGCGCCTCTCAACAGGTGGTTGCTAACGAGCCGTTACTGATTGATCTGGACAACCCCGCGGCCAATATTGACAGAAACGTTCTCCCCTCAGCCCGCTTTCAATTGAGAAGACTAACAAAAGGGGGCGCCCAGATGACGGCGGCCCAAATGAGAAGAAAAAACACAAGGGCCACAAGAGTAAAGGTCATTTCAGTCGGTCGTCTATCCTTGACTTGCTCGGCCTTGGGGATGAAGACTGTGCCCGTTTCAAGGAAGAGCCGTTTCACAAAATATCAAGAGGGAGAGGCCGAACGTCTGGCAGGTAGGCGAGCCTTTTATAAAATTTCTTATCTTGAAGACGACCTGTCAGACAAAAATTTTAAACTACAATCTGCTTTGTCCAAATTGATAGATTTGGCCGAAGAGCGGGTTAAGCTGCTCAAGAAGATTGAGGAGCTCGAACCAAAAGCCCAGCAGGTCGCTACCTATGAGCAAAAACTTCAAGAGGCTGAGACTCAAATGGCTGCCTTGGTAATCGCTCAAATAGGAGCCGGCGCCGAGATAAAGCGATCGCGAGAAAAAGCGATCTTTGAGAAGGAGGTCGAACGCCTGAATGAGAAGAAGAAAGAACTGTTTGACCAGGTCACCTGTTTGAAGACCGGCTTGAGTTCCGTTGAACAACAGAGAGATAGGTACAAGGCTCTTTTAAAGGAGGCCTGTACCAAAGCTTTGGGAGCATCTAAATACCAGTTCAAAAATGCGGTCGATCAAATCAAGCTTGTCAACCCTTCTCTGGTCGTAGATGAGGCCGTGGTAAACTTTGAACACGGCGTGGTCGACCAAAAGATCGTTCGTCCCCAGAAGGTTGAGAAGGGGAAGGTTGTCCACGAGCGGGCAGTCGTTTACCGTGTTGGTCAATCTTAATCCTTGCTTTCTTCAAAATTACACGCCTGCGAGCGTTCTTTAACACTTTGCACTTTTGCCTTCCTGCGAGCGGCCTTACTTATTTTCCCCGCCTTCGAGCGGTTGACATTCAGGGTTGTCCCTATTTTGTAATCAACAGTAGTAAGCTCTTTGCTAGTTAATGAATGCTCATCGTTTCTATAGCTCGTTTCTGAGTTATTGCTATAACTGCACATGCGTGTTTCAACGAAACGATCGCCTAAGGGAGCAGGCCGCTACGCGCAGCGACTTGCTCTTTGCCATACGATGGCGTTCGTTTAAATTTGCAGGCCGCTACTCGGAGCTACTTGCATTTTGCCATACGATGGCACTCAATCGGGCCATACGATGGCGTTTGAATTGCAGGCCGCTACTCGGAGCGACTAGCACTTTCCCATACGATGGCACTCAATCGGGCCATACGATGGCGTTTGAATTGCAGGCCGCTACTCGGAGCAACTTGCACTTTGCCATACGATGGCGTTTGTTGTCATCTCGGTGACATCTCAGCCGCTCTATTGCTACTCGCACGACGAGCGACCGGTCATACAATTGTGCATGAAAAATAAAAGAATACAAGTCTTTTAAAGGTCAGGCCTCTGTAAAAAACCCCAGTGGGGAAAAAGAGCGCCCGCCTGCTCTTCCATTGATTTTTGGTCGGCCAATACATCTTTGTAATCATACATAGTATTTCCTTAGCTTCTCGGCGTTCCACGTTCTAGGTATGGTTGCACCGTTCATGGCTTCTAACTCGTAAGCTCCTTTGCCCGTCTTGTTGATGATGCGATACGGTCCTTCCCAGTTTGGTGCAAGTTTCCCTTGTCGAGCGTTCTTGTTTCCCTTGTGGATGTTCGACCGAGGTGAAACGTTGTTTCACCCCCAGGTCGGCCAACATCTCTCCAAATTTCCTGTCTGCAAATTGCGTCCCATTGTCCGTTATCAACTGCAGGGGAACGCCAAAACGGGCTAACACACTTCGACTGAAGAATTTGCTTACTTTGGCCGCAGTGATGGTCGCTAGTGGCTCGGCCTCTATCCATTTAGTGAAGTAGTCAACTGCTACAATCAAAAACTTGAATTGTACAGGGGCGGGTGAAAACGGCCCTAGAAGATCCATTCCCCACAAGGAAAACGACCAAGGTGACGTGAGGCTCTGCAGTTCAGAGGCAGGGGCAATGTTGACGTCCGCATGTATTTGGCACTTGTTGCACTTCTTGACCAGATCCTTAGCGTCCTCATCCATGGTCGGCCAGTAAAAACCGGCTCTCAAAGCTCGCTTGGCTATTGAGCGACCTCCTTGATGGCTTGCGCATAAACCTTCATGAATATCTCTTAAGACGTGGTCAGCTTCGGCGGGCGTCAAGCATCTCAACAGTGGAGACGAGAAGCCTCTTCTGTAAAGCTTTCCTTCAACGACGGAATACTTGGTCGCCCGCTTCCTTAAGAGTTTTGCTTCCTTCTGGTCGTCTGGTTCTTCACCGTTCAGGATATACCGTAGTATAGGAGCGATCCAGTCTTTTTCTGAGTCAATGCAGAGAATGGCAAGGGATTTGTCTGTCTTGGTCGTAACGCTCGGCCGAGTGAGTGTCTCCTGAATTAAGCTCCGGTGGTTCCCGGGCGCTTTGGTGCTGGCCAGTTTTGAAAGTATGTCAGCTCGCACGTTCTCCGTTCTTGGCACGTGCTTCACTTCTGCTCGGTCGAACTTATTGAGCAGTTCCCTTACCTTAGCCAGGTAATTTTTCAACACTTCATCTTTGGTTTCCTTGATTTGGGAAACGACCAAAAGAGAGTTAGAGTGTAGTTCTACTTGTTCAACGTTGAACTCCTTGGCGAGCAATAATCCTGCTATACAAGCCTCATACTCTTCCTGGTTGTTTGAAGTGTGGAAAGCAAACGTAAGTGATACTTCTACGACCAAACCAGAAGAATTTTCCAATTTCAAACCGGCCCCACTTCCCTTGGAGTTTGAAGAGCCATCAACGTGTAACGTCCAGGTGGTGACAGGACGGTCGTCTGGGACTGGGGTCATCTCAGCTATGAAGTCGGCCAAAATCTGCGCCTTGGCTGCCGACCTAGGTTCGAACTTGATTCCGAACTCACTTAGTTCCACTGCCCATTTGATCATGCGGCCTGCCAAGTCCAGTGCAGTGGAGAATCTGTCGTATAGGTTGATCAGTTCTTACCACTATTTGGTGTGCCACAAAATACGGCCTCAACCTGCGAGCGGCCACCAATAGTGCGAGCGTTAATTTTTCGATTCTTTGGTAACGGGCTTCTGGCCCCTACAAGACTTTGCTAATGAACTACACAGGATTCTGTTTCGTGTCGCTTTCCTTAATCAAGACGACACTCAAAGCTTCCTCCGTGCTTGCTAGATAAAGATAAAGAGTATCTCCTGGGAGCGGCTTGGTCATGACGGGCGGATTGGTTAAGGCTGCTTTCAAGTCGTCCAACGCTTGCTGACACTGATCAGTCCATTCAAAATCCACATTCTTCTTCAGAAGTTTAAACAAGGGAAGCGACTTGCAGGCTGATTGAGGTATGAACCTAGAAAGGGCGGCGACCATGTCGTTCAATTGTTGTATTTCTTTCTTTGTAGTCGGCGGCCCTTTCGTTCGCGATCGCCTGCACTTGTCAGGATTGGCTTCAATTCCCCTCTCCGTCAAGTGAAAACCTAGGAACTTTCCAGCTCGTACCCCAAATGTGCACTTCTCTGGATTCAGCCTAAGTGAATTCTTTATAATCATGTCATCAAGGTAGACCTCGGCCACCCGACCGATCTGCTTCTCAAAAATCTTGCTCATCATTCGCTGGTAAGTCACCCCAGCGTTTCTCTGGTGCATGAAAAAGAGATTCTGGTTTAAGTGCTTAACATCAATTGATTGTACTACTTGTCAGATAGTCTAGGTAACATGCTTGAATGATCATGGAAGGTTTCATTCCATACCTTTTTTGTTTTGAATCAAAAAACACCCCAGACTATATCATGAAACCTTTGCTTTATTTATTCTACAGGATGAGAAACTAGTGATAGATCCTTCAAATGCTAAAGAACTTGAGAAGTTCAACTCCAATACCAGATTAGATGATCTCGCACAAAATAGCTCTTCAAACAATCACGTAAAAGATTCTCACTACCCTAAATTAGATAGCAGCCCAAATCACTTTGAAAGTGCACCATCATTCGGAGAAGGTCAGAGTCTTTAGGTTTGAATTTGCTCTTATGCGGGCTATAAATCTCAGTAGCAGTAAAAATATAGATTTCATTTTGGCAAAAAGTTTTGTACTTTGCCACTGATATTTGCGACGGGCTTGCGACGGGCATATTTGCCACGGGGAATTCCGTGGCAAATGATTTGCGACGAGCGTTTTGCCACCATTTTTGGTCCGTGGCAAATCTGTGGCAAATGTTGGTTTGCCATGGAAATTTGTGCATTTGCGACAGAAATTGTCGTGGCAAATCAGCGATTTTCTTGTAGTGTCCATGTTGGGCATAGATGTCAAACGAATACTCGTAGACCAGGGTAACTTCGCCGATATCATGTTCCAAGATCTCCTCCCCTAACTCCAGCTATATATCTTCAGCCGACCTAAGCCCCTAACTCGACACGATATTGTCCGGTTTGGGGGGAGCGCAATCTCAACCATTGGGCTATCTCGATATATTGGTGACTTTTGGACAGCAGAAATTATCCAGAACAATCAAGACCCAGTTCCTGGTCTTGCCTTTGAAATCCCTCTACCAGTGCATCGTAGGAAGACCGACTTTTTCAAAACTCGGCACTATGGCATCGACAGTACACCTCAAGATGAAGTTTTATTTGTTAATGGATGAAATCATAACTCTATCCACCGACCTAGAGGCAGGTGAGAGATGCCACTACTCTCCATCAAAATAGTCCGACATTAACGCCAACATCTCCCTGACTTGCTAGTGTTGGCCAACAGAGTGAATCTCACGGACGTTGATGCCCGATACGACCCGGATAGTTCCGAAGATGAAGATGATGATCAGCTAGTGTCATACCCCAATTTTGTCCGGCTTAGGTCAAAACCCTAATTTTCCCCAAAAAAATAAATAAATAAAAGAAAAGCATCATGCATTGCATTTAGGGTCCTAAAAGTCATTTCAAAGTGTCCAAAATCATTTTTAAAGTTGAAATGCACTTTTTGGACAAATTAGGATTTTTAGGGTAAGGGGCATTTTGGTCATTTTTCGCATGAGATAATTTTCTCACAAAAGTATGCACATACCAAAATACATTTTCTCTTATCCAAGAGAATTTTTGTACAATTTTAGAGAGACTATTCTAGCCTAAAATAATTAAAATGCATTTTCCTGTTTTTATTGCATAAAAAATATTAAAAGATCATTAAATATTTCCCAATTATTAAGTGACAATTTTGGTTGTCTAAGAATAATTAGGGAGGCTATTTTGTGATGACCAAAAACATGTAACATTTTTTTAATAGGTGCATTCCCATTTACATGCCCAAAATTTCAAAATTCAAATTCAAAAATAAGGAAGTGTCCTCAATAAGACAAAACACCAAAAAATAAGCATTTTTTTTATTTTTCCTTCCCATTTCAGCTCACTCATGCGCAACCCTCTCCCACTCTCCCTCCTTCTAGAAGCTTCTACACACTTCATTTCTTATTCACTAAGATTTGATTTATTCTTATCCTTAACTTTGCCCTCTTTGGTAAATTACCTCACTCACTTACACTAATGCTTCCACCCAAAAATGCAAACTTACTTCTTTGGTAACATCCCATCACAAAAATACCCCTAACCCTATTTCATGAGACACTCCTTTCCCAAAATAAATAAAAGTTTATTTCCTTTTTCTTTTTTTCTATGGCTTGCATGCCCTCTCTCACACACTCACCTTCACTTGTGTTTTCTAAATACCCCTAATCCATGTGATGATCCATCCCAACCCTCCATTTAATTTTAAGACTCAATCCTAGAGGCTCATCAAAAACAAAAGACAATGATACCCCAAAACCTCAAAAATCTATAAATACCTCTTCCTTTTCACCCATGAGGACTTTTGCTTCTCATTTTTCCCTAAAAACACAAAAACAATTCTCCTCTCCTCTCCTCTCTCCAAGGCCAAGCCACTCTCCTCCTCCCTCTCCTCCATTTCTTTCAATCTCTTCTTTTCTCTCTTAGAAATAAGGTAAAACCCTTGATCCCTTTGCATCATCTTCAAGCATTATACATTAGAACCTATTTTCTTCTCTTCATCTTGCATTTTCTTCATCATTTAGCATATCTATCATATTCATTTTCATAATTTAGCTTGTTGTTGTGGGTGGGTGAGATTTGGCATCTCACCCTTAATAAATGGTTTATGATGCTTTATGTTAATTTTGTTGTCATTTCACTAAACAAAAAAATAGGCTCAAGTTAATTTTATGTTTCTTCATTGTGAGTATTTTATTTTAGTAGTAAGGTTGTTCTTGTTTAGTTGTTGATGATCTAGTCATATGATCCATCACTAGTGCTTAAGGCACTTTGATTTGAGTGATGGAGATGACTAGAAAGGATTCAAGTTCATTTCATAGCTTAACATTATGTTCATTTCGCATGCTCTAAATAAATTAGGTTTTGCTTGATTTTTAATTTGTTTTGTTGATGATCTTGCAAAAGGATTCACCACTAAGCACCTAGTTGCTTTTGATTTAAAGTGGTGAAGATTGCAAGAAGGGATTCAAGTTCATTTTCATAGTTTAATATCATACATATTTCGCATATTGTAAATAAATTAGGCTTTATTTAATTTTGATGTGTTTTTGGTTTAGTTTGTTGATGATCTTGCAAAGGGATTCACCACTAAGCACCTAGTTGCTTTTGATTTAAAGTGGTGAAGATTGCAAGAAGGGATTCAAGTTCATTTTCATAGTTTAATATCATACATATTTCGCATATTGTAAATAAATTAGGCTTTATTTAATTTTGATGTGTTTTTGGTTTAGTTTGTTGATGATCTTGCAAAGGGATTTACCACTAAGCACCTAGTTGCTTTTGATTTAAAGTGGTGAAGATTGTAAGAAAGGATTCAAGTTCATTTTTAGAGTTTAATA
Source organism: Oxytropis ochrocephala (assembly GCA_020916435.1). NCBI lineage: Eukaryota > Viridiplantae > Streptophyta > Magnoliopsida > Fabales > Fabaceae > Oxytropis > Oxytropis ochrocephala. The sequence goes on along the minus strand of CM037094.1, from coordinate 30,565,843 downwards.
CCATGTTCGTTTTGCATATGTTTAATAAATTAGGTTTCATTTGATTTTAATATGTTTCTTGGTTTAATTGTTGATGATCTTGCAAAAGGATTCACCACTAAGCACCTAGTTGCTTTTAATTTAAAGTGGTGAAGATTGCATGAAGGGATTCAAATTTATTTCATAGTTTAATGTCATGTTCATTTCGCATATGTTTAATAAATTAGGTTTCATTTGATTTTAATATGTTTCTTGGTTTAATTGTTGATGATCTTGCAAAAGGATTCACCACTAAGCACCTAGTTGCTTTTAATTTAAAGTGGTGAAGATTGCATGAAGGGATTCAAATTTATTTCATAGTTTAATGTCATGTTCATTTCGCATTGTGTGCAATAAATTAGGTTTAGTTTGATTTTTGATGATCTTGCAAAGGGATTCCCACTAAGTACCTAGTACTTTTGATTCCAAGTGGTGAAGATTGCAAGAAAGGATTCAAGTCTAGTTTAAATGTTAATGTTCTTGTGACTTAATTATATTGTTGTTATGTTGTTGATGATCTTGCTAAATGACTCCCACAAAGTGTTTAGAGTATTCAAATTCAAAGTGGTGAGGATGGCTAGAAAGGATTCATTTGATCTAATTTTGTATAAGTTGTCCTTTCATCCTTTACTTTATCTCCTATTAAGTCTTGTAAGATAACCATAGATTTTTGCTTAATGCTCAAAGTTTTCCTTGCATGTTTAGTTTTGGCTATTTCATTGAATAATATCTTTTATTGTTAGTCTATAATTAGGGTTTGATGTTAGGGTTTTAGGTTTCATCATGTATACCTTCGGTTTAGGGTTAAATTCTAGGGTTTAGATTGTTAATTTGTTCTTTTGAATTTTAGGTTGAATAAATGTATAAGTTCTTTGTTTTTTTTCATTTGTATTTGGTTTAGGATATAGAGTTGATTGAGGTGTTCTACTCGCTTTCAAATTCTTTCTCCAAACTAGATTTCTTTTCTAAAACCAATTTTCAAAAAAACAAAAATCAATCGCTTTTCTTAATAAAACCCTAAGGCGTTTTCATAAATAAAATCATTAACCATCACTCGAAGCTTCGCTTGTTTGATCGTTAATGATGGAGTTACTAGTGGTAGTCACTCGAAGCCATTGCTTGTTTGACTATCATGAAAGCTCCCACACCTTAATCAAAAACAAATTAATTAAAAAACTCAAAAACAATATGAGTCATTAGTGGTAATTATCACTAAGACTCATCCTTTTCCAAAACAATTTCAAAAAAGATAATAAAATGTTGCGACTAGTAATCACTTGAGTAGTAGCTCGACTGATTATCGGTCCCAACACCTTTCTTTCAAGTTAGTAATGAACGCCACTCGAAGCCATTGCTTGTTTGGTATTCATGAACGCTTGAGTCATATTTCCAAAACCCAAAAGATAAGATAAAGACAAAACACAGTTTTTTTCTCAAGATAAAGAATTAAGAACTACGTAGCTTTGATCCCTCAGTCATTGAGGGTACGTAGGACCGGGTCATATCCCGTCAAGCTCGCTTTCAAAAAAAATCAAAACAAAGAATTAAGAACTACGTAGCTTTGATCCCTCAGTCATTGAGGGTACGTAGGACCGGGTCATATCCCGTCAAGCACCCTTTTAAAAATCTAAGTTTAGTTTCGCTTTTCAAAGATTCCAAAAAATTCATTTTTCTCTTGTTTTTCTTAAAAACTCTTTCAAATAAAAAGGAAAAGAAAAGAAGTAGAACGATTATTTTCAAATCAAACGATCCAAACCACACATCGAATTAATGGTTCCTTTCGTAGAAAGGAGGTGTGGGTGCTAATACCTTCCCACACCTAACCGACCCCCGAACCTACATTTCTGCTTTGAAGACCACCCGCCTTTTTGTAAAAAGACCTTTTCTAATGTTTTGGTCTAAAAACTAAAATATTAGTGGCGGCTTCACAATTTTCACGTTGTACACTTCGAGAAATCCCAAACCAGATTTTTCAGTATAATGTGGCGACTTCACTTGGGACAAAAACTTTTTTAAGAGGTCAAACCTAATTAATCCGATGTGTGGTTCAAAGTGTTTGATTTGAATTAGTTTTCGTTTTACTTCTTCAATTCCTTACCTTTTTCTTTTCTTTCTTTATATGCTTATATGATTATGCATGCATTCCTCCAATCCCCATGTTCCCTCTTCTTTGCTCCTTTCTTAAGGTAAGACATGCATCTCCCAATTCTATCATAATCCCCTCTTCTCTCGCTCCCTTTCTTGAGGTAAGCTCTATATGATTGTTGATGACACCTTAGGTTAGTTCATTTGTTTTGAAGTGATAAAACCTTAGGGTAGAAGACATATTATTGTTTGCTTCATGCAGGTGATGCAGTTTTTTCTTTGCGGTGGGAGGGTAGTTTTTAGAAAAGTATGTCCTCAATCACACACTTTCACACCTTACTTTGTTTATATGTTATGAGTGGGCTTCTATACCCGATCCAACAAAACCTAGGAGAGTGGAGACGATTAGTGATCTGCCATTCGAGACTCATCTGCATGCGATACTCATGAAAGTCTCAACCAGTGCACGCTTTCTCATGGCGCTCACACTTGGTAGTTCGCTACATTTGTGGATGTCGCCATGAGGATTCTATAGCTCTGGTAGCCATTGTGAGGGTGTGAATTAGAACTACATGGAAGGAACCTTTGAAGTTGCCCTAGAGCTTAGGATCCCCACCTTTGTAGGACACGAGGACATACAAATTGTGTGTTGCATTGTAGTTTAGACATGTCTTTCTTAAAAAAAAAAAAAAAAATTTCAAAAAAAAAAAGAGAAAAGAAAAGAAAGGGGTTGCATTGTAGCCTTTTCTTTTGCTTGGTCCGTACAAAAGCGACATATAACCCACTTTTCAAAAAAAAAGAAGAAAGAGTTACTTCAGAGCTTTTTCCTACCTGGTCTATATGAAGCGATTATGCGGTCCGTATTTTCAAAAAGGGAAACCCGAGTTATTGCAAATAAATTTTTTCTAACCCTGCATTTGCATAAAGCATCATCGTCATTTGCATACATTCCCGCATTGCATAAAACTTAAGTTTCTCGCAACTCACGCATCCATAGTGCATCCCATTTGCATTTGCTTGTCGAGGACCACCGAATAATGCACCATCTTGTCATAGGTGTATCAAAATGGAATCAAGTAGCAAAGCTTCACTTACTTCTCGCTTCCCAATTATGAAGAAGGAAGTATGTCGATTTGCTATTTCGATTCCTCGTTTATCTCTTCCAAAATCAAAGAGAAAGTTTTTGCGCTTATGACAAGATAAGGCATCCCGTGGTTCCCGGCATCAAGCAAACATTGTACATGCATTCACATAATCATTCATGCATTCATCTTGATTCTTATACAATAAATGTCTAAATAAAAGGAAAAGGCGCTACCGGTTCTCTCATCACCGATATTACACCCGTCTACAAGCAAGACCGATGGCTAGCAATCGATCTCGAGAATGAAGACCCCGAGTCGAGATAAGAAAGTTGGGAAGGGCTCGATCTGAAAGCAGATTAGTTCAGGAAGATCAGGCTCTGAAGGCTGAAATGGAAGCACAAATGGTCGAAGAAATGAGTATGCTGCAGGATCAGAGGGGTGGGGCCGTTACTGGGGCTATCGCTGTTGTAAATCCCGAAGGAGTTGTCACTTCTGTTTCTTCTCAGATATCATTGAAAGTTACAACCATTCCCATTTCTCATGGGCAAGGAGACAGTTACTTCACCCATCATCCGTGGGGTGTAGACAGACGAGTTATCCCGAAGACTAAAGCGGTCCCCAGTGGGGTCAAGTCAACTTGCCACTGTTACACCTAGAGGAGTTACTCTTTGGACCACAAATTCATACTCCTGGTCCTGGTATTATGCTGCCAAGAAGTTCATCTAGTCCTACCCCGGGAATTGCTGTGAATCCCCAGAAAGTAGTTTATCACGTGGAAAACCCTACTCAGTATGGGGGGTGTTACCACAGTCAAGAGAAGCACCACTCCCCTTTCCCGAAGCAGAAGAAAGGGGAAACGAATGTAATCTCAGAAGAAAATCCGGCCTTTGGTACTCCTCCACAGCAAACGGTTCCATCCGCTATTCCTGTGCCGTCCCAGCAGGGCAATGACGGTCGAGGGGCTCGAGTTATCGATCTGAGGGCAAATTAACTTTGATCCAACATCGATGACATACAGTGAATTGTTCAATCACCTGGCTTCCAGAAACTTGATCAACACTCGGCCAATGAAAGCCCGTCAGCCGCCATTTCCCGGGTTACAACGCTAATGCCACTGCGAGCTTTCATGAAGGCGGGGTTGGTCATACTGTTGAAGAATGCAGAGTCTTCAAGCAGGTGGTGAAAGACCTGGTAGATGCTGGCTGGATCTCGAATGGTCCGAATACAACAATCAATTCACTGCCAGGCCACGAAAAGACAATCACTAAGGCAGCTGAGATCCCTGGTGGACAATTGGTAAGGAAGGTTGGGAAGGTTAAGACTCCCTTAGAGGTCATTCATGCAGAGATGTGCAAATTCGGAGTCATCAAGAGGGGTTGCACTCAGGAAGGGGTATGTGTTAATGTTAATTGCGCTGGGGCATGTGAGGCCTTCAAGACAGTCTTGCAAAACTTATTGGATCGTCAGGTAACCCAAGCAGGTGCAGAGTGCGGGGATAGGCGTGGGTTAGGATATCAGCCCGCCCAAGCTGATAGGAAGAGAATGGCTGAGGAAAAACAGGAAAAGAGGCTAGCTAAGCTTCAGAGGCGGGCACTAATCTGGAGGAGGGTCCCTATTCATGATCCTTCCCGAAACATCCTGTTTGTGATATCCGCCAAAGCTTTGTGGCGCTGGATTGTTTGATTACAATTCGGTTCTTTGTCATCAGGATGGATCCGAGGTTGAAGAGGATGGTGCAAGTCCAGTGCGTCGCTGCGATGTTGGTGAAAGAATTAAAGAACCGAAGGTCGCCAATTTTCCGTGACTTTTAGTTCAAAATAATGATTATAATGCAACCACGTGGTTCTCGCCCAGGCCATAGGACAAGTTGTTAGGGAACACGCATGTTTTTATTTTCAGAATCATCATCATCAATAAAAACGTTTGTTTTGAATTTCCATCAATAAAAATCATTTCTCCATATTTCATGTGTCCTCTTTCCTGTTTTATTATTGTTTGCTTGTTTGTTTCGTTTTTCATTCTCGCTTTTTAAGCCGGCAAAGCGCGATCCATAACAATAGTCTCTGAAAACAACAATCTTTGAAATGATCAGTATTTTGACTTTGATTACCCTATCAATCAAGCTGAGGGGGATGTTGAGGAAGACTGGGAAACTCCCCCGGAAATCATGAGGTTAATAAAACAAAAGAAAGAGTTATTCAGCCTCACGGGGAATATACTGAAGTGATCAACTTGGGTACAGCTGAGAGCAAGAAAGAGGTCCAAGTGAGTATCACCACGAGTGATGAAACTCGCATGAATTTGGTTCATCTGTTGCACGATTATGTGGATGTGTTTGCATGGTCCTACCAAGATATGCCTGGGTTGGACGCTGACATTGTGGTACACAAGTTGCCGGTCAAGTCTGAATGCCCGCCTGTCAAACGGAAGTTGAGAAGGATGAAGCTAGAGATGTCCCTCAAAATCAGAGATGAGGTGAAGGAGCGATGTGATGCAAGGCTCCTAGCGAAGGCCAAAATACCCGCATGGGTTGCCAATATCATCCCGGTTCCCGAAAAAGGATGGTAAAGTCGAATGTGCGTTGACTACAGTGCAGATGCAATCGTGCTAGTCCCAAAGATGATTTTCCCCTTCAAACAAAAAAGAAACACAAAAAAACAAATGACTAGAAAAAAGAAAGCTGGTCAGAAAACAAACAAAAAAAATAGAAATAAAAAGGGCAAATATATAGGAGTAAATAGATTATTGTCCTTGAGTTAATTTTTGAGAAAACGAGCAATCATGATTTGAAATAAAGTTTGACCATCTTCCCATATCCTCGAAAAAAAACCTTTCCTACCCACCTTAAGCCAAGAAAAAGCAAAATCCTAAAATCACCCTAGACAAGGATCACCTCAAATATCAAAAAAGGTGCATCACTTTTTATCAAGCTCACCCGAGTCAAAGGAAAAAATCAAAAAAAGAAAAAATCAAAGAAAAAAGATCAAAAAAGAAAAATAATAAGAAGAAAAAGGGATTTAAAAATGAAGATCCCAAAAATACAAAAGAAAGATAAGTGGTGAGCTGATACATGTTACCACAATATATAAGAGATCCTTGTCTCAATAAACCTTCAAATATTTCATCATTCCCATACACCCTCCTTCCATAAACCGCAAACACTTCCCTTTTACCTCGTGTACCTTGCCTGCACAAACCCCATAGCCAGAATAAAAATTCCAAACACCTCATCAAGCCAAATAACCGTCATAAACCATCAATCGTCACCCACACCAAATAAGACCCATTCTCCCCAACAACCCTAAGCACCTCATTAAGCCCAATCATCCTTCCTCCACAAAACACCACAATCCCAAAAAGTCCATTCCGATCAATGATGATTCTTGTTGTTTTCTCAAGATTTAAATCTTAGGACAACTAAGTTTATTTGTCTACAATGTGTTTGCTCAAAAAAAAAAAAAAAAAAAAAAAAAAAAAAAAAGAAAAACAAATGATCGAGAAAAAGAAAGGTGATCAAGAAAAAACAAACCCTCGGGAAAAGAAAGGAGGGAACAAAACAAATAGTCGAGAAAAAGAAAGTCGACAAAATAAAAAGAGGGACTTGCACTCAAAACCCATTCAAGCTGCATTAAAACAGGGATTAGTGATCACCAAGTAAAGATTCTTTCATTCCAAAGCTGAGGCATTCACAGAGAACCAAAGGTTTGCACTGGGAACACCGCTCAAAGTTGGGGCATTCTTTTCACCACCCACCCACCCTGGTCTTAGGAAAGTCTGTTCAGCTCCCATTTCATGTCACTCCAGTTGTCAATACCTCCAAACAGGGGCAAGTCGTTCATTCACAACTACCAGAAGCTAGAATTGGGGCAACTATGTTTCGTCAGGACTGGGGCAACCCCCCCTTCTCTCTGGTATATGGGTCGGAAGCAGCCCTCCTTATTAAGGTTGAGATACCCTCCCTGCGGGTCTTGATGGAAACCAAGTTAGAGGAAGCAGAATGGGTTCAAGCCTGTCTGGATCAGCTAAACCTCATTGAAGAAAAAAAGGGATTGCAGCTTTGTGTCAGGGGCAATTATATCAGCAGAGAATGAGAACGGCTTTCGACAAGAAAGTCCGACCCCGTGAATTCAAGCAAGGTGATCCGGTGCTTAAGAAGATCTTGCCTATCCAGACTGATCCCCGTGGGAAGTGTACTCCAAGCTACAATGGGCCATACGTTGTCAAAAAAGCCTTCTCTGGAGGAGCACTGATACTTACCAACATGAACGGCGAAGATCTCAAGGAACCCAGTCAATTCCGATCAAGTGAAGAAGTACTATGCCTAAAAAAAAATAGACAAAAAAAGAGAAAGACAAGCCAAGTAAGAATTAACTCGCTAGGTTGAAAACCCGAAAGAAGGCGGCCTAGGCAAAATCGAGCGACCCAGGTGGATTGAAAACCCGCAAAGGCGATCCAGCAAAAAATTAGGTCGAAAACTTGAGCATGAAAAGTAAAGAAAGGCATACAGCCTCCACGAAGACTTGGATGAGGAGTGATCAAGGTCAAGGACATAAATGTTGGCACCGCTCCACGAGAGACGGACGATCGAATCGATTTCTCTCTTGTTTTTCGTGTCTTTTTGTAGTTTAAAACTTTCAAATGTATTGAGCGATCGTCGTAACATTCTGCATGCGATCGCTTCTACATCAAAAAAAAAATATATAAAAAATAAAATAAAATAAAATTCAAACTTTTTCATGTCTCTTTTGTTGATTATTTTTTTGCTTCTTCGCTTTCAAAATAAACGTTTTATGATGATGGTGATCTTGAATCATGAAACATGTGCATACATCATATAGCATTGCAAATCATTATGAAGTTCTTAAAGGTCACGGAAGGAGGCAATTCCCAAAACCAGATTAGTCATGCAAGAGAAAGTGATCGAGCCCATGATTGCTTGAACGACAAAGCTAAAGCCCACTTGCACTGCCCAGAGCCCCACAAGTTCAATATATTCCTCGTCTCATGCCATGAATGTTGCGGATTGGCTGAACCAGCAAGAAGATAAGCCAACAGGGGCAAAAGAGCAAGAGAATAAAAAATATAAAAAAAAAAACAAACCGTCAGAAAAAAGAAAGCTGACCAAAGAAAATTAAAAATAGCATCTCATTGCATTCATCATTCCATTAAATCATCGCACCGCATACGCTCGCATAACATGCATTACATCCATCAAGCATAAAATCATGCACTCATTAATCATGCACTAGGAAGTAAAAAAAAAAAAGAAATTCAGGCGTTTGCATTACATTCACCATGAAGAAAAGAAAAAGAAAATAGCAATCATGGCATTTGCATTGCATGCGTTTGTTCATCTCACTTGCAGGTACAAAAATGGATAGGTACTTCGGTATTAATGTCCGACCTCAAGCTTCAGAAGGAACCCCCCAGTGGAGAGGAGAAAAAGAAAGAGAAACAGAAAAAAGGAGAAAAGAGAAACAGAAAAAAGGAAAAAAAAGAGAAAGAGTTTAGAGAAAAGGAAGGGAAAAAAGAGAGAAACAAAAAAGAAAGAGAAAGAGTTTAGAGAAAAGAAAAGAGAGAAAGAGTTTAGAGGAAAGAAAAGAAGAGAGAGAAGGAAAGAGAGAAAAGAAAAGAAAAGAAGGGAGAGAAGGAGAGAAAAGAAAAAAAGAGTCCAGAGAAAAAAGAGAGTCCAGAAAAGAAAAAAAGAGTCCAGAAAAGAAAGAAGAAAAGAAAGAAAAGAGTCTAGAGAAGAGAAAAAAAGAGAAAAAGAGAAAGAGAAGAAAAGAAAAGAGAGCGCCCAAGCGCGCAAAAGAAGAAAAGAGAGCGCCTAAGCGCGCAAAAGAAGAAGAGCGCCCAAGCGCGCAAGCAAAAGAGAAAGAGCGCCCAAGCGCGCAAAAGAAGAAAACAGAGCGCCCAAGCGCGCAAAAGAAGAAAAGAGAGCGTCCAAGCGCGCAAAAGAAGAAAAGAAAGCGTCCAAGAGCGCAAAAGAGAAAGGATCGAAAGGAGAAAGAAAAGAAAAAGAAAGAGCGCGCCCAAGCGCACAAAAAAAGAAAAGATAAGAAACGCCCAAGCGCACAAGAAAAAGAAAAGAGTGCGTCCAAGCACGCAAGAAAAGATAAGAAAGCGCCCAAGCGCACGCAAGAAAAGAACAGAGAGCGTCCAAGCGCGCAAGAGAAGAATAGAGAGCGTCCAAGCACGCAAGAAAAGAACAGAGAGCGTCCAAGCGCGCAAGAGAAGAATAGAGAGCGTCCAAGCACGCAAGAGAAGAACGGAGAGCGTCCCAAGTGCGCAAGAAAAGAAACGAGCGTCCAAGCACGCAAGAAAGAATGAGCGCCCAAGCGCGCAGAGAGAAAAAGGCGCCCAAGTGCGCAAAAAGAGAGGTCTCACATCGTTATCACGAGCAACGCGATGGACCGCAGCCCCATGCGAGGCATAGTGGAATAGTTGTATCAAGCCTAAGATACGATGGGCCGCCGCATTGATCTCAGATATCGATTCGGGCCGATAACGATCCCCGATCGCTCGAAGGCCGAGATTTCAGAAGCGTGCTCCTCCAAGCGCGTGCAAACTTCGGATTCGCCAAGAGTTCGTTTAAGGATTACGAGTTTTAGGCAACTTTGTGCATTTCTGACTTTTCAAGACGCCAAGTGCCCATTTACTGACTTTTCAAAGACGCCCGTACCCTTTATCTTTTACGATAGCACACCGTGTTTTCATTTATCGCTTTTTCAAAATATAGAAGGCTAAGTCGGATGTGCATTCGAAGTAGTCATCACAATAGGACGCTTGAATTGATCACTCAAGTATCCAAAAAAAGAAAAAATAAAAATAAAAATAAAAAAAAATGAAAAAATAATAAAAAATAATAATAAAGGAAATCCGAGTTTCCCCAAATGGACAAAATTGGCATGATTTCTGAATTCTTTATTTCTATTTTATCTTCAAAATATGTCTTATTGCGATTCATATTTCTTGATAAAATCCAAATAAAGAGAGGCAAATTGTCATACCCCAATTTTGTCCTAAACTAAATCAAAACCCTAATTTTCCCCAAAAAAATAAATAAATAAAAGAAAAGCATCATGCATTGCATTTAGGGTCCTAAAAGTCATTTCAAAGTGTCCAAAATCATTTTTAAAGTTGAAATGCACTTTTTGGACAAATTAGGATTTTTTAGGGTAAGGGGCATTTTGGTCATTTTTCGCATAGAGGATAATTTTCTCGTCAAAAGTATGCACATACCAAAAATACATTTTCTCTTATCCAAGAGAATTTTTGTACAATTTTTAGAGAGACTATTCTAGCCTAAAATAATTAAAATGCATTTTCCTGTTTTATTGCATAAAAAATATTAAAAGATCATTAAATATTTCCCAATTATTAAGTGACAATTTTGGTTGTCTAAGAATAATTAGGAGGCTATTTTGTGATGACCAAAAACATGTAACATTTTTTTAATAGGTGCATTCCCATTTCACTCACTCATGCAACCTCTCCCACTCTCCTCCTTCTGAAACTTCACACACTTCATTTCTTATTCACTAAGATTTGATTTATTCTTATCCTTAACTTTGCCCTCTTTGGTAAATTACCTCACTCACTTACACTAATGCTTCCACCCAAAAATGCAAACTTACTTCTTTGGTAACATCCCATCACAAAAATACCCCTAACCCTATTTCATGAGACACTCCTTTCCCAAAATAAATAAAAGTTTATTTCCTTTTTCTTTTTTTTTTCTATGGCTTGCGCCCCACTCTCTCACACACTCACCTTCACTTGTGTTTTCTAAATACCCCTAATCCATGTGATGATCCATCCCAACCCTCCATTTAATTTTAAGACTCAATCCTAGAGGCTCATCAAAAACAAAAAGACAATGATACCCCAAAACCTCAAAAAATCTATAAATACCTCTTCCTTTTCACCCATGAGGGACTTTTGCTTCTCATTTTTCCCTAAAAACACAAAAACAATTCTCCTCTCCTCTCCCTCTCTCCAAGGCCGAAGCCACTCTCCTCCTCCCTCTCCTCCATTTCTTTCAATCTCTTCTTTTCTCTCTTAGAAATAAGGTAAAAACCCTTGATCCCTTTGCATCATCTTCAAGCATTATACATTAGAACCTATTTTCTTCTCTTCATCTTGCATTTTCTTCATCATTTAGCATATCTATCATATTCATTTTCATAATGTAGCTTGTTGTTGTGGGTGGGTGAGATTTGGCATCTCACCCTTAATAAATGGTTTATGATGCTTTATGTTAATTTTGTTGTCATTTCACTAAACAAAAAAATAGGCTCAAGTTAATTTTATGTTTCTTCATTGTGAGTATTTTATTTTAGTAGTAAGGTTGTTCTTGTTTAGTTGTTGATGATCTAGTCATATGATCCATCACTAGTGCTTAAGGCACTTTGATTTGAGTGATGGAGATGACTAGAAAGGATTCAAGTTCATTTCATAGCTTAACATTATGTTCATTTCGCATGCTCTAAATAAATTAGGTTTTGCTTGATTTTTAATTTGTTTTGTTGATGATCTTGCAAAAGGATTCACCACTAAGCACCTAGTTGCTTTTGATTTAAAGTGGTGAAGATTGCAAGAAGGGATTCAAGTTCATTTTCATAGTTTAATATCATACATATTTCATATTGTAAATAAATTAGGCTTTATTTAATTTTGATGTGTTTTTGGTTTAGTTTGTTGATGATCTTGCAAAGGGATTCACCACTAAGCACCTAGTTGCTTTTGATTTAAAGTGGTGAAGATTGCAAGAAGGGATTCAAGTTCATTTTCATAGTTTAAAATCATACATATTTCGCATATTGTAAATAAATTAGGCTTTATTTAATTTTGATGTGTTTTTGGTTTAGTTTGTTGATGATCTTGCAAAGGGATTCACCACTAAGCACCTAGTTGCTTTTGATTTAAAGTGGTGAAGATTGTAAGAAAGGATTCAAGTTCATTTTTAGAGTTTAATACCATGTTCGTTTCGCATATGTTTAATAAATTAGGTTTCATTTGATTTTAATATGTTTCTTGGTTTAATTGTTGATGATCTTGCAAAAGGATTCACCACTAAGCACCTAGTTGCTTTTAATTTAAAGTGGTGAAGATTGCATGAAGGGATTCATATTTATTTCATAGTTTAATGTCATGTTCATTTCGCATATGTTTAATAAATTAGGTTTCATTTGATTTTAATATGTTTCTTGGTTTAATTGTTGATGATCTTGCAAAAGGATTCACCACTAAGCACCTAGTTGCTTTTAATTTAAAGTGGTGAAGATTGCATGAAGGGATTCAAATTTATTTCATAGTTTAATGTCATGTTCATTTCGCATTGTGTGCAATAAATTAGGTTTAGTTTGATTTTTGATGATCTTGCAAAGGGATTCCCACTAAGTACCTAGTACTTTTGATTCCAAGTGGTGAAGATTGCAAGAAAGGATTCAAGTCTAGTTTAAATGTTAATGTTCTTGTGACTTAATTATATTGTTGTTATGTTGTTATGATCTTGCTAAATGACTCCCACAAAGTGTTTAGAGTATTCAAATTCAAAGTGGCGAGGATGGCTAGAAAGGATTCATTTGATCTAATTTTGTATAAGTTGTCCTTTCATCCTTTACTTTATCTCCTATTAAGTCTTGTAAGATAACCATAGATTTTTGCTTAATGCTCAAAGTTTTCCTTGCATGTTTAGTTTTGGCTATTTCATTGAATAATATCTTTTATTGTTAGTCTATAATTAGGGTTTGATGTTAGGGTTTTAGGTTTCATCATGTATACCTTCGGTTTAGGGTTAAATTCTAGGGTTTAGATTGTTAATTTGTTCTTTTGAATTTTAGGTTGAATAAATGTATAAGTTCTTTGTTTTTTTTCATTTGTATTTGGTTTAGGATATAGAGTTGATTGAGGTGTTCTACTCGCTTTCAAATTCTTTCTCCAAACTAGATTTCTTTTCTAAAACCAATTTTCAAAAAAAAACAAAAATCAATCGTTTTCTTAATAAAACCCTAAGGCGTTTTCATAAATAAAATCATTAACCATCACTCGAAGCTTCGCTTGTTTGATCGTTAATGATGGAGTTACTAGTGGTAGTCACTCGAAGCCATTGCTTGTTTGACTATCATGAAAGCTCCCACACCTTAATCAAAAACAAATTAATTAAAAAACTCAAAAACAATATGAGTCATTAGTGGTAATTATCACTAAGACTCATCCTTTTCCAAAACAATTTCAAAAAAGATAATAAAATGTTGCGACTAGTAATCACTTGAGTAGTAGCTCGACTGATTATCGGTCCCAACACCTTTCTTTCAAGTTAGTAATGAACGCCACTCGAAGCCATTGCTTGTTTGGTATTCATGAACGCTTGAGTCATATTTCCAAAACCCAAAAGATAAGATAAAGACAAAACACAGTTTTTTTCTCAAGATAAAGAATTAAGAACTACGTAGCTTTGATCCTCGGTCATTGTGGAGTACGTGGGGCCGGGTCATATCCCGTCAAGCTCGCTTTCGCTTTCAAAAAAATCAAAACAAAGAATTAAGAACTACGTAGCTTTGATCCTCAGTCATTGAGGTGCGTAGGACCGGTCATATCCCGTCAAGCACCCTTTTAAAAATCTAAGTTTAGTTTCGCTTTTCAAAGATTCCAAAAAATTCATTTTTCTCTTGTTTTTCTTAAAAACTCTTTCAAATAAAAAGGAAAAGAAAAGAAGTAGAACGATTATTTTCAAATCAAACGATCCAAACCACACATCGAATTAATGGTTCCCTTTCGGTAGAAAGGAGGTGTGGGGTGCTAATACCTTCCCCACACCTAACCGACCCCCGAACCTACATTTCTGTTTTCGAAAGACCACCCGCCTTTTTGTAAAAAAGACCTTTTTCTAATGTTTTGGTCTAAAAACTAAAATATTAGTGGCGGCTTCACAATTTTCACGTTGTACACTGAGAAATCCCAAACCGGATTTTTCGGGGCGCAACAGCTAGCGAGAGAGCTCAAGAAGAAAATCAAACATCTCAAGCCCCACGGGGAGTTCCTCAAAATCCCCTTAGGAGATGACCCTGCAAATACGGTTAAATTAGGGGCCGACCTATGTGACAGTGTGAGGGAAAGTATGACAGCATTCCTGCGGCCGAATGCCGACTTGTTTGCTTGTTCCGTCGCCGATATGTTGGGGATCCCTCCCAAGGTCGCTTGTCACCACTTGTAGGTAAATCCCGAAGCAAAATATGCTTATTCTAAATCCAGGAGGGTTGGATCAAGAAAATACACAAAGCGAAGGATTCGTAAAAGAGGTTAAATACACCACATGGAAAATATCAGTCAAATACACCATATTGAATTATTCCTAATCTCTTCGAGTTGATAATGTTCTCCCCTTGCGCAGGAGGGTCCAAAGCGGAGGATTCGTAAAAGAGGTTAAATACACCACATGGTTGTCCAATATTGTGTTGGTAACGAAAAACAACTGAAAATGGAGGATGTGTGTGGATTACACGGATCTCAACAAGGCTTGTTCGAAAGATGCCTTAACGGTCCCTAGTGTTGATAGACTCGTCGACAATGCCAACGGTTTACGTCTCCTGTCCTTTCTGGATGTGTATTCCGGTTACAACCAGATTGCCATGAACCCGAAAGACCAAGAAATGACAGAATTCATGACAGACCGAGGTAACTATTGCTACAACGTCATGCCCTTCGGCCTCAAGAACACTGGGTCCACCTAACAACGAATGATGAATAAGGTATTTCAAAACCAAATTGGTAGGGTTGTTGAAGTATACCTTAACGACATGATTGTGAAAAGCAAAGTGGACGAGGGACACCTAGCCGGACTAACTGAGATATTCGCAAAGGCCAGGAAAGAACAACCTCAGGTTCAACCCGGAGAAATGCACTTTTGGTGTCAAAGCCGGAAAGTTCCTCGGATTCTGCCTCACAAAAAGGGGAATCGAGGCTAATACCTGGAAAAATGCATGGTCGTGACTGACATGCGTCCACCTACCACTAAGAAAGAGGTACAGAAATTGATGGGTATGATAGTAGCATTGTCGAGGTTCATGTCGAAGGCGTCTAATAGGTCACTCCCTTTCTTCAGAATCTTGAAAAAGGGCGTCGAATTCAGCCAGACACCAAAATGTGAGCTGCAAAGCCTAACCGGGAAGATTTATTTTTATATGAGTTTTATTTCTATTTTGATTGGAAAGACGAAGAGTTTTGCTCCTTTGTAATGGATCAAGATTTCTCAAGAGATGGTTTCACGGCCAAATAGCAGGAAGGACGAAGAGTTTTGCTCCTTTTTATATGAGGTGTTTCTTATCTTAATCATGAAGGGCAAAGTAATTTTTATATTAAGAAACTATGATAACAATGTGAGAAAAAATAACACGCTACTATAAGCTTGCACACGTCAGGAAAACACTTTAACTAGTGAAAAAAATCATACGAGCTAAGTGTGAAAGCTCACTTGCCAAATAACTCTCGTGGTTTCATAAAAGAGCTAGCAACCATTAATTAAATTCATTAAATTAATTTTTTATAATTGAATTAGCATATGATACTTTCTTAAATTATATAAGACCACTGAAAAAAGTTTACCTAGGGTTTAATTTTCACTTGCAGTATTATTTCTATAATTTTGAACTATGAAGATTGATTTAAATTAATACTAAAAATATAAAATGTTAATTGTTTTATTATTTTGGTGTAACGACTATTACTTTTTAAACCGCTACTTATTAGTTATTTAATTGACTAATTATTTTCATGATTGACTTGAATAGATCATCATATAAAACAAACAAGGAAGATTTATACTAGGATAAGTGAATTATAAAAATAGGAAATAGGAATTATGAATAAAAACTAATTTATTATAGTTTGACATAATTGTCAATTCTTCTAAGTACATTTTCTTAATTAAAGTCTCACTAGCATACAAATTACTTATTTTTGTTTGTTGTAAGCCTCCAAGCTAAAACCAATGTATGTCCGCACTATGTGAGGCCCTGTTAAGACAAAACCAACAAATTAATTTAATAGTAAAAAAATATTTAAGTTTGTTTTTTTACATAAAAATAATTAAAATTGTCACAAAAGACTAGATATAAGATGAGAAGAACCTTAAAAGGTTTCTTCAGCAAATGCTGGCAGTCCCTTCGACAATCGTTATATTTGTTCCAACCAACTTGATTTATTCCAGGACGTAGGTCGAGACACTTAGTCATACACCCCGTAAAAGGACTAGACCATTGAAGAACCTTAAAAGGTCTATTTGGCTTAACTTCTTGATATTGTTTGATATCCTTATGAGCTTGTGTTACAACTAGCATAATCATTAGCATGATCACAATACATTTTTTCACATCACTCACTGCCATAACTCTTCTCTATTGAGTTCTCAAGTTTGGGATGTCTTCTATTTTAATAGCTTTATTTATAGCTAGACATGCACAACCAATTCCTTTTTAAATATTTTCTAAATACTTAATAAAATGAATTAATAATATGATTTAGAAATACTTGTTTTTTCTAAAAAAATTGGGGAAGGGGAAATTTTTTAATAGTCAAAGTGGCACTAATGGCCATTTTACAACTATCCCCGAAGGAATTTGAACTCAGCACCTTGAGGAAACACGGCTAGCTCTTTCCACTGAGCTAGAACCCCAAGTGTAATTTAAAAAAACTTGTTTGAAACAAAAACAATAAGTAATTACAAATAATTTAAACAATAAGTAATTACATACGCAAATATTCTAAGATGTGTAATTATTAAAATTTCAAGAAAAGACAAATTATTTTACATTGTACGAAAAAAATCTATTTTAAGGAGATTATACATTTTTTCGTAAACAACATAAAGTGACTTCCCAAATTAATGAAAAAGATGATTATCTTTAAGAGGTTGAAAAGGCGTGTTTAAAATGTTAAAAAAACCAAATACACTAAAAGTTAAACTAAGAGTGAAAACTAATCCATTATTAGATTAATTAAAAGATTAAGATGTTTACGCAAGAGATAATGGACTGTCATGTACATTCGGTTTTAATTGCGTTAGACTATGCAAATGGGTTAAAACTAATAAATTAATAGTTCAAGATGTTTGTGGCTATTGGAAGAGATAACGAGCTACACTGTACATTCTTAATTAGTGGCTTTAGACTATGAAATCTAAATTAGTTGGTGTTTCAAAAAATATAGTGTTCATAAAATTTTTACTGATTTATTTTTAAAAGATTGAAAAGAGGTGTTAAGACATTGTTCCATGTGGCGAAGACATGGAAGGCGGCACCTCACAAGATAAAATTATAGAAGTGATTGGATTACTTTTGAGGTTATAGAAGTGATTGGATTACATCAAGATAAAATTATACTCTTAAATTAATAAATATAATTAATTCATGATTCAAAAATCATCAAGAGGGCACAAACTCAAATTTACTAGAGTAATTAGATACTCTAAGATTTGTAACTATATTAAAATTTCAATAAAAGACATTATTTTACATTGTTTATAAAAACCAATTTTAAGTACAGGTAATTTTTATTTGATTTTAATTATAAAATAATATTTATAATGTCATTTTCTTTTTTTTTTCATAAACATCTTAAAGTGAGTTGTCAAAATAATAAAAACTATGATTCTCGTTAAAAGGCTGAAAAGATGTGTTAAGACAATTAAAAAACCAAATATTCTATAAGTCAAAATAAGTTCAGAACCAATGCATTAATACATGAATTATTAGTTTAAGATGTTTATTGCTATTGTAAGAGATAACCATATACATTCATTATTAATGGCTTTAGAATATGCAATCGGCTTTAGAACAATCTTTTAATAGTACAAGTTGTTTATGGCTATAGCAAGAGAAATGGGGTGCCATGTACATTCAATTATTTTTATTAATTGTTTTAGACTATACAAATGACACTAGTTGGTGTTTCGAGAACACTACCCCAGAATTGTAAAAAGAGATCGCCACCATTAGTAGCGTTTATAAAAACGCTACCCATTTTAATAACACGCTACACCATTAGTAGCGTTTTAAAAATCAAAACACTACCCATTAGGTAACACGCTAGACGGATCCCTAGCGCTTTTACTCAAAAACGCTAGCCAATTAGAAAACACGCTAGACAGATCCCTAGCGCTTTTATTCAAAACGCTAGCCAATTATAAAACACGCTAGATAGATCCCTAGCATTTTTAGAAAGCGCTAGGTATTTAGAAAACACGCTAGAAAGATCCTAGCGCTTTTATTCAAAACGCTAGCCAATTAGAAAACACGCTAGATAGATCCTAGCATTTTTATAAAACGCTAGGTATTTAGTAAACACTCTAGACAGGATCCTAGCGCTTTTATTCAAAACGCTAGGTATTTAGAAAACACGCTAGATAGATCCTAAGCGTTTTAGAAAACGCTAGGTATGGTTAAATAATTTTTTTCGTTTCCCATTGAGCTACTTCCCTCTCTCATCTAACACTCTCACCCAGAAACGCAAAATCACTCACCTAGAAACGCAAAACCCTAACACCCTAACTCAAATTAACATCATCTCTCTCAACGAAAATCATCTCTCTCAGTGAACATCATCTTTCTCGAGTCTCTCACTCGGACAACATTGGTGAGTTTTACATTCTCCTTTCTCTGTTTCGGGTTCCTTTAATAATTTCGTTCCTTTCTCTAATTACAATAGTCTCTTGTTGCAATTTTTTCTTGTAAATTACAATTAGGAAATTTGTTAGATATTAATTGTGGGTTCTAGTTTAGAAATATATTAGTTTAGAAATAATAATGATTGTGGGTACTACGTTATGAGGTATATGAGAGAGATTATCACTCACGACGGAGTAGTAATCCCAATCAAGGTAACTACTTAGATTTCTTTTTAATATTGATATTATAATACTTACTCACATTTAATAAACATTTTATATGTGTTTAGAGACTCACCCTATGTGTTTTATAATACTTACACACAATGATACACTCTGGTAACTACTTAGATTTTATATGTGCCGAGGTGTTTATATGTGTTTTGCTTAGCATAATGCTTGTCATAAACCTTATTATATGTGTTTAGAGACTCACCCTACTTTGCTTTTATGTTGCATCTCATGTTGGCAACTTGCGGTATCCCCGAGTAGAGTGTCCTCACTCGGTGTCGTTTAGCGTCATTTTGCTCTGTCTTTGTAACACCAAAGGCCGAGTAGTGTAGTGGTCTGTT
The DNA here is from genome assembly GCA_020916435.1 of Oxytropis ochrocephala. NCBI lineage: Eukaryota > Viridiplantae > Streptophyta > Magnoliopsida > Fabales > Fabaceae > Oxytropis > Oxytropis ochrocephala. The sequence continues at coordinate 30,546,419 of CM037094.1, read as the reverse complement.
GTGTAGGTTTTTGAGTTGTTAACCTATGTCTTTTTGGAAACATGTATTATTCTGATTGTGTTGTAACTAATAACCTGTTACTGTGAGCTCGGTTCCTTCTTGGCTGAGGTGCTGTATGTGCGTCACATTACCACTGTTTAGCTGCGCAATTATTTTATTGTTTTGTTCGGTTGAATTCATGTAGGAAAATGTAGCACTCCTTGAGTGGTTTTTGAAAACTCTGATTTAATTCGCTAAGTAGTATTAAAAGTAAGGGGGTGTTACATAAGTGGTATCAGAGCAAAAGTCCGGTCTTGTCGGACCAAGTATTGAGTCTTGAGTTCCCAAAATTTCGAGTCTTATGGCTCGTTCTAAAGAGATTTTGTTTATATGTTTAGTGTAATGGCTGGAAGAGCTTTGGAGAGAATAATGACGCCATAGTTCTTTGCATTAGAAGCGATGGCGGCAAGCTATGGGAATCGACCTCGTGACGTGAGGATCTTTGGAGCGCGAAGGTTGGCTACGTTTCAGAGGGAGAATCCTCCTACTTTCAAAGGGAGGTATGATCCTGATGGAGCATTGGCATGGTTAAAGGAAATAGATGTTGGACTATATGATAACCTTAGAGGGGGGGTGAATAAGGTTATATTTTAAAAATGAAATCTTTTTTATTTTCGAAATATTAACGATGCAAGTTAAAATCACATGCGGAAAATAAGATTTAAACTATATGCAACACCTAAGCAAGCTATAACAATGGCGAAAACAATTCCATGATATTGAAGTTTAAGCGTGATAATATCAACTACAATGACAGTTAACAATTATAAAGAAAATGCAAAGTAAAGATAAGGGAAAGAAGTACACCGTGATTTTAGCGAGGTTTGGGATAAAAGCCCTACTCCTCGGCCTCCGGCTTTGCAACCTTTGGACTTTGGTAATCACCACTATATGAGAAGATACTTCTTCAATGTCTTACAAGCAAGCAACTTCCCTATAGCTACCACACCAATCTCAATTTTCCCCAAATTGAGAACCCAAGCTCCCCGCTAAGGATTTCGCTACAATTCAATCTCCCAGATTGAACTACCCAAAAAGCTTCCCGTGATTTCACAACAACCAATAAGTATAAAAGATTACAAGTATAAACTAGGATCCAATCACTCAAGCAATATAACAATATGTAGTTGAGAGAGATGAGAGATTTGAAACCCTAGATGAAGAACGTAAAAAGATGAATGTTCTTGTGAGAGTTCTCGTTCTTTTCTTTTCTTTTTTGATATGTGGGTTGTGTCTTTTTATCGTGAAAACCCTATGTCCTATTTATAGGGATTGAAAAAATATGACCGTTGAAACAAATCTTAACATCATGTTGTTATATGTGAGAAATCGATTGATTGCGTATAAAACATAAGTAACAAATCGATTGTTTTCTTAAAAAAGCGAGAGCAAGAAATCGATTTTCCTCTTTAAGGGAGGAAGCCCCAAATCGATTTCTAGCTCTAGAAAAGGAGTCAATAATCGATTTGCTTCTTTAATAACACAAGGTCATCAATCGATTGTTTTCTTTCCAAAACAAGTTCTTTTAAAAACAAGCAAGCTATGAATCGATTGTTGGATTTAGACTTACAAGGGAAATCGATTTCTAGCCTTTAAACAAGGGGAAATCGATTTCTAGCTTGAAAAGCAAGAGGAAATCGATTTGGCTCTTCAAATACACAAAGTCATCAATCGATTACTTTCTTTCCAAAACAAACTCTTTCAAAACCAATTAAGAAGTGGCAAATCGATTTCTTGCTTCCAAGGGAAGAGGGAAATCGATTCTTGACTTTAAAAAGCAAGAGGAAATCGATTTTTGGCTTTAGAAATAAGTGGAAATCGATTTCTAGCTTAATTTACCAAATCAAGAATCATTCTTTACTTCAAAAACAAATTCTTTTAAAACATTAAGCTATGAATCAAGTTTCTTTATAAAAAAACAACAAATCATGATTCAAAACTTTTCTTTAACATAGAAGATTTTTAACACAACAGTTCTATTTTAAAAGATCATCTCTCAACTACAAAAGTCATAAAGCTTAAGTGACGGGATCTTACACGCGTCTTATGCAAAAGCAATATAACACATAAGTCTTGAACGCATTAGTAGCTTCTCCTCTCTGATTGCTACACTTTAAGATATCATGTCAAGCGTCTTGGTTCATGTCCTGTACTTTGGTTCATGCCTGTGCTTTGGTTCAACTATAACCATTAGTAAACAAATTGTAATTTGTTATCATAAAAACAAAGAGTGTTTGACCTTGGTTCAACAATAGAGAGGATCTTTCGAGTGATGGAGTGTTCGACTGCTCAAAAGGTGAGGTTTGGTACTCACATGCTAGCCGAGGAGGTAGATGACTGGTGGCTTGAATCTCTTCAAAGGTTGGAGACCGCTGAAGGAGAAATCACCATGGATATTTTCAAGAGGGAGTTCCTGATGAAGTATTATCCTGAAGATGTTAAGGGAAAGAAAGAAATGGAATTTTTAGAGCTGAGTATGCGGCAAAGTTTACCGAGTTGGTGAAGTTCTACCCCCATTACACTGGAGCTACTGCTGAGTTCTCCAAGTGTATTAAGTTTGAGAATGGTTTAAGGCCTGACATCAAGCAGGCAATTGGGTATCAACGGATAAGGGTGTTTGCTCGGTGGTGAATAGGCTGCGAGAATCTTCGAGGAAGACAAGGTGGCGCGACTACCACCTATAAAGCGGAAGGGAGAAGCGAGAATTCTCAATATCGTGCTAAGCCTTACGAGGTTACGTGGAAAGGGTAAAGGAAAGTGGAAAGTTTGGTTGGGCCAAGGCGCCGAGAGTGGGGAGACGCTCCTCAGTATAGTAGTGTGTTTCAAGTGTGGAAAACCACAGTCACAAAAGTTTTGAGTGCCCAGTCATTAAGTGTTTTAAGTGTGGCAAGGAAGGCCACAAGGCTCCAGACTGTGAGAAGAAGGACATGGTTTGCTACAACTGTGGGGAGGCAGGGCATATTAGTTCGAGGTGTCCCAAGCCGAAGAAGGAGAAGAATGTTGGAAAGGTATTCGCTCTTGCTGGATCCGAGGTGGTGAATGAGATAAAAGGTACGTGTTTTATAAATGGCATTCCTTTGATTGCAATAGTGGATACCGGTGCCACGCATTCTTTCATTTCTGCTTTGTGTGTTAAGAAATTGGATTTAGTCTTGTCTTCTATGATGAGGGAGATGGTTATCGATACTCCAGCCAAGGGTTCGGTGACTACCTCTCTGGTGTGTGCGAAGTGCCCTCTGTCAGTCTTTGGCAGAGACTTCCTTGTTAATTTGATTTGCCTACCATTGGGGGATGGATGTCATCCTCGGTATGGGTAGTTAGTGGATAACCATGTCCATATCAATTGCTTTAAGAGGATCGTGAGTTTCCCTTCTTCCGAGGTGGAAGAATGCATTACGATGTCTGCGAAGCAAATGCGCAAGGTAATGAAGGAAGGAGCTGCATACCGCTTTCGTTGAGTGTGACAATGTCTGCAGAGAGCCGAGAGCTAAAATTGATGAAATACTCATAGTGAGAGAGTTCCCAGGTATTTCGGATGAAATTCCGATGTGCCACCGAGAGAGAAGTCGAGTTTACCATTGAGTTAGTGCACGTACTAGGCGGTGTCTATGGCACCTTATAGGATGTCCGCATCCGAGTTAGCCGAGTTGAAGAAGCGGCTTGAAGAATTGCTAGAGAAGAAGTTTATTAGGTAGAGTGTGTCACCTTGGCGGCTCCAAAGTGTTGCTAGTGAAAAGAAGGATGGGAGTATGAGACTCTGCGTTGACTATCGTCAAGCCGAATAAAGTAACAATTAAGAATAAGTATCCACTTCCAAGAATAGACGATTTGATGGACCAATTGGTGGGAGCGCAAGTGTTTTCTAAGATCGACTTGAGGCTCGTTATCATCAAATCAAAGTGAAGGATGAAGATGTTCCTAAGACAGCGTTTAGAACTCCGGTATGGACACTACGAGTATTCGGTGATGCCATTTGGTGTTACTAATGCTCCCGGAGTATTCATGGAGTATATGAATCGTATCTTTCATGAATATTTGGATCGGTTTGTGGTAGTGTTCATTGACGACATTTTGGTTTACTCTAAGTCCGAGGGGAGCATTCCGAGCACTTGAGGCTAGTCTTTGGAGGTCTTAAAGGATAGGAAGTCAGTATGCGAAGCTATCAAAGTGTGAGTTTTGGTTGGGAGAAGTAAATTTCCTTGGTCATGTAATTACCGGTGGTGGTATTGCGATAGATCCTTCAAGATTGAGGTCATTGCAATGGGATACGCCCAAGTCGATCCAACGAGATAAGAAGTTTTAGGTTTGGCGGTTACTCTGGGAGATTCATTGAAGGTTTCTCCAAGTTGGCGCTACCGTTGACTCGGTTGACTTGCAAGGGTAAGGCATTCGTGTGGGATGATAATTGTGAAGAAAGTTTCCAAGAGTTTGAAGAAGAGATTGACGACGTCTCCAATCTTGGCGTTGCTTAGAATCCAAATGAGTCTTTTGTAGTATATTGTGATGCGTCTAAGTTGGGTTTGGGCGTCGATCGATGCAAGACGGTAAGGTAGTTGCTTACGCTTCAAGGCAATTGAGAAATCACGAGAAGAACTACCCTACGCATGATTTGGAGCTTCTTTGCTTAGTGGTGTTTGCGTTGAAGATATGGAGGCATTATCTTTATGGTTCTCGGTTTGAAGTGTTCGGTGATCATAAGGGTCTCATGATGTTTGTTTGACCAGAAGGAGTTGAACATGAGGCAGAGGAGGTGGTTGGAGCTGTTGAAGGACTATGACTTCGGTCTGAACTATCACCCAGGAAAAGCTAATGTAGTAGCTGATGCTTTGAGAAAGAAGTCCTTGCATGTGTCGGCCATGATGGTTAAGGAGCAGGAATTAATTGAGCAATTCAGAGATTTAAGCTTGGTCTGTGAAGTAACTTCTTAGAGTGTTAAGTTGGGAATGCTGAAGATTACTAATGAGTTCTTGGTTAGCGTTAAGGAGGCTCAGAAGCTGGATGTCAAGCTTGTTGACATAGCAGTGGGAATTGGCCGAGCTGAAAATAAAGATTTTGAGTTGGATACGCGGGGTTTGTTGAGGTACCGAGGTCGGATTTGTGTTCCTAATGAAGAAGGCAATTCTGGAAGAATGTCATAGGAGTAAATTGAGTATTCACTCAGGAGCTACAAAGATGTATCAAGATTTGAAGAGGTTATTTTGGTGGCAAGGTATGAAAAGGGATGTAGCTCATTTCGTTTATGCTTGTCTGATTTGTCGAAGTCCAGGTAGAGCACCGTGCCGCGGCGGGGTTGATGCAACCATTACTGATTCCGGAGTGGAAATGGGACAAGATATTGCTATGGATTTAAATGAATCGGGTCTCCGAGAAATCTTGTGAAGAGGTATGATGCTATTTGGGTAGTTGTTGATAGGCTAACTAAGTCGGCACACCGTTCCTATTAACATCACGTATCCTGATCTTAGGTTAGCGAGAAATTTACATCAAAGAAATTGTGAAGCTTCATGGAGTCCCTTCAAGCATTGTTTGAGATAGGGATCCTAGGTTTACATCGACATTTTGGAAGAGTTTGCAAGAAGCGGCTGGGTCCAAGTTGCGTTTGAACTCGGCATACCATCCACGCAGGTGATGGATGGTCAGAGAGGACCATCCAGTCCTTAGAAGATTTGTTAAGGGCTTGTGTGCTCGAGCATGGTGGTGCGTGGGATTCGTATCTTCATTTAATCGAGTTCACTTACAATAATAGCTGTCATTCTAGCAGTGGGATGGCACCCTTTGAGGCGTTGTATGGGCGGAGGTGTAGGACTCCGTTGTCTTTGAGTATGAGTCCGGTGAGAATGTGGTGCTCGGACCCGAGGTCGTTCGAGAGACCACCGAGAAGGTGAAGCTAATTCAAGAGAAGATGAAAGCCTCACAGAGTAGGCAGAAGAGTTACCATGAAAAGAGGAGAAAAGATTTGGAGTTCTAGGTAGGTGAACATGTGTTTCTGAGAGTCAATCCGGTGACTGGTGTGGGTCGAGCTTTGAAGGCTAAGAAGTTGTCCCCTCGTTTTATTGGTCCATACCAGATCCTATAGAGAGTTGGGAAGGTGGCTTACCGAGTTGCTTTGCCACCTAACCTGTCAAATTTGCATAATGTGTTCCATGTGTCTCAGCTGAGGAAATATATTTCAGACCCGTCCCATGTAATTCAGATGGACGACGTGCAAGTAAGGGAGAACTTGACTGTGGAGACAGTGCCGATCATGATTGAAGGCCGAGAAGTGAAGACATTAAGAGGAAAAGAGATCAAGCTAGTGAAGGTGGTTTGGTTTGGAGTTGTTGGTGAGAATGCTACTTGGGAGCTGGAGAGCAAGATGAAGGAAGCCTATCCCGAGTTATTTGCTTCAGGTAAGATTTCGAGGACGAAATATTCTAAGTGGGGGAGAGTTGTAACACCCCAAAATAGTTCAATTAATTATTTGATTGAGTTATTTAAGGTTTACAACATTTTAGTTAAGTCAAGTATTAATTAGAAGTTTATTTCATTTAGGAGACGTTTAGGTGAATGTGGAAGGTGGGCGTAGAGGCCCATGAGCCATTAGAAGCCCAATTGTTGACTCATAGAAGAGTGTCGAAGGAGAGGGAGCATTCATTACCAAAATTATCAAGAAAAGTCAAAGGGAAAGTAAGAGAGAGAAGTTGGTGGGTGAGATCACTTTCTAGAGAGAAGAAGGAGAACGTTGGAGTGGAAGGAGCTAGGAATCAAGAGAGAAGAGTTGCTGCGAGTGTTAACTGGAGGATTTCAGTGAAGAGAGTGTGTTCTACTCAACTGATCAAGGTTAGGGGGCTCTCTTCTCACGTATAACTTTGTAGTATTATGTGTGTTATGTGTGAGTAGTTTGTAGTTGTGTTTTTCTGAGCTGTGTTGCATGTTTTGTGTGTTCTGATTGTGCTTGATGTTATGTTTTAGCTCGTTTCAGTGAGGTTGTGTTGAGATGTTGAGGTGTTGGTCATACGAGAGACTAATGAGTGAAATGGGAGCTGATAAAACTCTCAGTCCTAGTGAGCTAAAGTGAGAGACGTGAGAGTGTGAAGTTCTTAAGAAGTAAAACGTTGGACTACCGAGGTGTAGATTTGGAGTTGAGTGATCATAACGAAGAGAACGTGTGTCTGGGCTTAAGCGAAGGGGTTGACTTGGGATTGTCGAGGTGTATCTACCTACCACCGTGTAAACGAAACTTAAGTGATGATCGTAAGTCAAAACGTAATAACGATAACATAAGAACCGAGGTGAGTGATAGAGCACAAGTGACTAAGTGTATGAGTACACGAGACTAGGTATAGGTATCGGTTTGTACTTGCCGAGGTGGGTAAAGTAGTCGAGATACGATGCTTAGGCGTAGGCTCTTTGAAGTCTTAGTTGATAACGTATAGCGTGTAATAACCGAGGTGTTATGGCGAGATGTAGAGTATATCATACCTAGGTGTACTTGCCGAGGTGAGATGTTGCGTTTAAGCGCGGTGTGTTCAAGCGTGAGTAACCGGTGGTATTATAGAGGAAGTGAAGTGCGTTTCGTGCGAAGTGAAGTGACTATGAGTGGAGTAGAGTGTAGGCATGCCGAGGTGCCAAGCGTCTTGAGGTGCCAAACGCCCGAGGTGCTATAGGTGCGAGGTGTTGTTTTGACGCTAGTGTAGCGCAGTGGTGGTGGGCGACGCGGCGGGAGTGTCGTTATGTTTACGATTCGTGAGTGGGTGAATGGTGTAGTCGGTTTTAGTCCTAAGTGACACGGTAGACCTCGTAGTATTTGTTTGGTCCACTACTAGGTGCCGAGGTGTTTGGTGAGTGAGGGGCAACACCACTTCAGAGTCGTTGGCCGATGTAGACGCGTCGGCCTTAGCACGTAAAAATGACGTATGTGTGTTGTTGGCCTTATGGCTACGAATAGAGGAGTAATAAATGATGAAGTCCCGATGGGCATTAAAATAAATGAAAAGTGGTGAATGCAGAGGACTTGATCCTAGAGGTGAGCAGAGGACTTAGGTCCTATTTATGAAACAGAAGGTCATGCGTCTAATTTGTTGAGTTACTGAGATTGTGTTATGATTTAATTGAATGATGTATATCTTTGTGTGTTATGCATTGTTCATGGTGTCGCATAAATCATAAACATAATGGTGAAAGCAGAGGACTTGGTCCTATGGTGAAAGCAGAGGACTTCTGGTCCTATGGTGAAAGCAGAGGACTTGGTCCTAAGGTGTAAAGCGAGAAGACTTGGGCCTTAATGGATCCATCATGCATATGCCCTTGGTGTTTTGGGTCCGCATCATGCATATAACTCATGCACTAAATAATTGTGTTATTTGTGTGTTGTCTTAGAGGTGTTTATATGTGTTTTGCTTAGCATAATGCTTGTCATAAACCTTATTATATGTGTTTAGAGACTCACCCTCTTTGCTTTTATGTTGCTTCTCATGTTGGCAACTTGCAGGTATCCCCAGAGTGAGGTGTCCTCACTCAATTGTCGTTTAGCGTCATTTTGCTCTGGTAGTGTAACATTTGGGCCGAGTAGTGTAGTGAGTGTCATTGTGTGTAGGTTTTGAGTTGTTAACCTATGTCTTTTTGGAAACATGTATTATTCTCGATTGTGTTGTAACTAATAACTTTGTTACATCCTGTTCCTTCTTGCCGAGGAGTCTTTGTATGTGCGTCCACACTACCACCGCTTTAGCAGCCTTATGATTATTTTATTGTTTTGTTTGGTTGAATTCATGTAGGAAAATGTAGCACTCCTTGAGTGGTTTTTGAAAACTCGATTTAATTCGCTAAGTAGTATTAAAAGTAAGGGGGTGTTACACATCATACCACCCGCAGAGACGGATGGATGACGGAGAGGACTATTCAGTCGTTAGAAGACTTATTGAGGGCGTGTGTTCTTGAGCAAGGAGGTTCGTGGGATTCTCATCTACCCTTGATTGAGTTTACTTACAATAATAGTCATCATTCTAGTATTGGGATGGCACTGTTCGAGGCATTGTATGGTAGGAGGTGTAGGACTCCTCTGTGTTGGTATGAATCGAGGGAGAGTGTGGTACTTGGTCCTGAAATCGTTCGTGAGACTACAGAGAAAGTGAAAATGATCCGTGAGAAGATGAAAGCTTTGCAGAGTAGACAGAAGAGTTATCACGATAAGAGAAGGAAGGATTTGGAGTTTCAAGCTGGAGATCATGTATTCTTGAGGGTCACTCCTGTGACCGGGGTTGGTCATCCTCTGAAGTCTAAGAAGTTGACTCCTCGCTTCATCGGTTCGTATCAAATTTTGGAGAAAATTGGGAAAGTTGCTTATAGGGTGGCCCTGCCACCTAATCTTTCAAACCTGCATGATGTATTTCATGTATCTCAGTTGCGGAAGTATGTTCCTGACCCATCTCATGTGGTTCAGATGGATGATGTGGAGGTGAGGGATAACCTCACTGTGGAGACAATGCCGGTTAGAATTGAGGATCGTGAGGTGAAGGTTTTAAAGGGTAAAGAGATCAATTTAGTGAAGGTGGTTTGGTTGGGAGCCGTTGATGAAAGTATGACTTGGGAGTTGGAGAGCAAAATGAAGGAGGCATAGCCAGAGTTATTTGACTAAGGTAATTTCGAGGACGAAATATTCTAAATGGGGGAGAATTTTAACGCCCCGAAATAATTTAATTAATTATTTGATTAAGTTATTAGAGGCTTACAATATTTATTTAAATAAATTAATTAATTAGAAGTCTATTTTTATTTCAGGTGGTGTCTAAAGTGATTATGGGTGTGCAAATTGGCCCATTAGTGTTAAGTGGCCCAAACCCAATTAGTAAAACCCTTGGGTCTTAGGAAAAACCCTCATTAGAGAAAATCAAAAAAACTGAAAACGGTGAGAAGTGGTTGAGAGAGAGATACGAACGACAAGGAAGGAAAAGAGGAGAGGGAGCGTGAGAGCTTGGAGAAGAAGGAGCTTGGGGATCGCTGATATTGGGTGAATTTCTTGAAGCTTAGGAGTTTCCTTCAAATTATCAAAGGTAAGGGGGCTCTCTTTCATGGTTAATAACTCATAGAACTAGAAACGATAGGAGTTAGGTGTTAGGAGAAATTGT